>OX375867.1:5810657-6555657 GCA_947359475.1 Heligmosomoides polygyrus bakeri
ATACTCGAGCGCCGTCGCTCCATTCGCTCTTATCGCTCTTGTCGCTCTTGTCGCCTGTTCATACTTCGCGCCGGCGCCGGGAGCGACTGGAGCAACTGGGCAACGAACGGAGTGTGTTTTGCTTTAGAAAACTTATAAGCAAAAATTTCTATATTCTCGTCCAAGAAAAAATAGCATCATTTTTTAAAAATGATTTTCAGATTTTTCTCATCCGCACGATACCACAAGGAGACCGATGCTTTATAAGTTAAAAAAAAGATTTTCAGGTTTTTTCTCGCCAGCACGGCCCCACCACGGGACCGGTGCTTCATCAAGTACCGACTTTAAATTTGCCTTCCAAAAAAGAAACACATTTTTTCAAATTTCAAGCTTCCCACCTTTTATGGCACAAGGTGGATGGAAAATATCGCGTAGAGGCAATGTTATGCCAGATAACAACAAGCATTGTCATTAATTGAGAGAAATAGCTCTTACGTTGGGTGGGGTTTGGGAGCCGACATGGGTAGGACGCTACAGTCGTATTTGGTTGCTTATGGTTGCATGCTAAGTTCCGTGCATATAAAGCTTGTTATATCTACACTCTACGTACATTCGAGATTTTATGCCCTTTATTCCATAACACTCACTTCAAATAGCTTTATGCCTCTTAGGCCCTGGTCATACTTCGCAACAGCAGCGACAAGAGCGCAGCGCACGCAGCGTGCGCAGCCAGCTCAGCGCGTGGAAGTATGAACAGCGACAAGAGCGACAAGAGCGACTTGGGCGACGGACGTAGTGTGGTGTACGTAATTGCAGTATAATGTCTAATTCGTAGCCTAAAATATCAAGTGAATAGTGGTCTTCACGTCTAGCTACTCAATTGCATTAGTTTTTGGAAACTGAAACAGACACAAGCAAACAGTCATATTTTTAGTCAAAAAAGTTGCTAGAAACTGAAATAGACAGAAGCGAACAATCATATTACCTAAATCGTCAGTCTGGCATTCAAAATAGACATAAGAGCACTCCTTACCTTTGTATGAAGAACGTCAGAACAGGAATCGTTTCCTTCCAACACTAGTGCTGTGTAATTGCGTACTCCACACTCCGTTCGTTGCCCAGTTGCTCCAATCGCTCCCAGCGCCGGCGCGAAGTATGTATGAACAGGCGACAAGAGCGATAAGAGCGAATGGAGCGACGGCGCTCGAGTATGAACACTTTTCAGCGGCGCGTGCTCGGTTTTAATCGATATCCATGTTTTGCACGAGCGACGAGTCGCTCTTGTCGCGAAGTATGAACAGGCCTTAGGTCCAAACGTCTTCCATCCCCTTTGACCTCACAATTCTAAGCAATGGGCCCCACCAAGATGTGCGATTGCACAACGTTTAATTTCACGTCTCTTCTTTTAAACTTTGTCATCATTTGTACTTTGGAGTTACTTCTCCTCTTCGTCTTTATTGCACCTACGCATAAACGCTTCGCAATATTAATTCTGGACTAATTCTGGACAATAATAATTCTGGATTTCCTCCTTTTCTTAGTTTCTTCCACGAACATTAACTCCTACATATAATTTTCTGTTTAACCTTTTAGTTTATTCCCAGAACAGTCCTCGACACCATCGATACACGGTCGAGGTTCAGAAGGAAGGATACAAGTATGCTGAATAGATCTCTCATCCGTTCCCTCCCTTACTTATGAGCACAGCGGGACGGATACTTCTTACCAGTATTAGTTAGGCTTTCGTATAAGAGCCCTGCGAAACGAAAACCAAGCTAGCTTTTTACTCTTTTCCTCTTTTTATTTGCATGCATTGTTGTTCACTTTCCTTATTAAATCAAATTTTTATTTTTTACGAAAACCGTTTTGAAGTTTTGTTTTGAGCGTAAAAAACAACAGCTACTAAAAAAGCCGAGACCTTGTCTAGCGCGTTGAAATTTTCATTCAATTTAAAGTGTATATGCTGCTTAGCTAAGGCAGAAAAAAGAGAAGAGTGTTTTTCCTACAGTTGCCTTTGCCGACGGCAAGTGCAACTCCATGTAAACTGAATGTCTGCTCTCAATCATGTAAGAACTGGGATGTCTTGAGCGAGCATTCGGCGCAATTTCTTTTCTTAGCGTTGAAAAATTGCTGCCTTTCTACATTTTATTATAAAACAATTTCTATTTCTATTTCTCCTTAAAAATAACATTTTCGCAAATTTTCAAACACTTTGTTTACTTATTGGGGAACGTAACTAAAATTTTTTTTAGGAACTCACACGAAGTTTTCTTAGACAAAAATTGTTCCAATACTTTTGGAGAGTCTTTAGATTACTCCTAAAGACGTTAGATTTGATTTGAAGGCCGTTAAGTTCGATTACAAAAGCGTCAAGCTTTAGAGGAGCGTTCGATTTGACTGAAAATGGTATCTTTCAGGTAACCTGTACTTATCCGAGTCGCCTTCGAAGAGCCTTTATTGGAAAAGGGCGCAGTTCTTCCTACGATTTCGTTCTTTGGAATTAGCGTAGAGTTCAGCTACACTTTCCATTCATGGGCATAGTGGAAGAGCGTTCTATGAACAATAAAGCTCGAACCGGACACCAATGTTCACATAGAGCCACGTATAGAATCAGCGGTGCGTCTCCTAATAGTTGACTTGAAGCGAATACTTAATTACGCTTCTTTGGAGAGTTCTGATAATGCTCTGGCTATTCTATAAGCACCAGCTTATCCAAGCTGATAATATGCACCTGAAAAAGCCATAATTGTGTGGGCCTCAAGGGAGATGAGGACAGACATCAAAAAACCTTAAATTGGTCTATTTTTAAAACACAACACCACGTCATACCGCCTACTCATAGATAGTGCAAAAATAATGACTGATTTGAACCAACTAAATACTTTGAAATACACTGCGTCCAAAAAAGATAGGTTCACCCTTGATTTTCTTGTTTCTGCACGAAATTTGGTTGCAGTCGAATCGAAAACTGTATCAGTGAATTGAGCATAGCAAAAAATATAATAGCGAAAAATTTGAGCGAAATCTGCAATGACTGCAAGAAATGAGGAAGGATTGCATGAAAGCATTCAACTCGAGGTTGTTCGAAAAAGATAGGTTTACCAGGAAACAACAGCTTCATTGAAAAGACATAAAGCAATCAGTGATCACTAGTAATCAATTGGTCCTCCGCAATTCATTGCTACATCAATGAGTCGTGTTGGCATCGAGGCAACATGATTTTCCAGAGTTTGAATGGAGAGGTCGTTCCAGGCTCGAAGAATCGCCATCCTAAGCCTTTCGACGGACGAGTACGTTCTGTTCTCCTCGTATATTCTTCTTCCCAGGTGCCCCAAATGTTCTCCATCGGATCGAGGTCTGGAGAACATGCCGGCCAGTTGCGAACTTCAATTGAATGGGCCCTGAGGAAATCCTTTGTAGACCTGCTAGCGTGTACAGAGGCGTTGTCTTGCTGGAAGATCCAATTCTGGTCGGCACTTTCCTGAAGGAATGGAAGCAAGTGGTTCAGCGTGTCCCATAATTTTCTAGGCTATGATATTATTTTTATTAAAATTTGTTGCAACAAGATAATGACAAAAGGTAGTCAATCGACATATTCTCCATCTGTGGCCACAACCCTTCTCCAACGATTGGGCAGAGAGTTGATTGCATTCTCTTAGAAAGAAACTGGCCTGCTGCCGATCCATTCGTCGATTTGCGCACTGAACCTCTTGACGTTGCGAGCATCGTTTGTTCGTGGAAAAAAGAGCAAGACTTCTAAATGCTGCATAGCCACAACGGCTGATATCTGGTGAATACGCAGAGACTCCTTTTGCGGTTGTGTGTTATCCATTAAGCACGAACAGTACCGAATGTCGGGTACTTCTCAAGCAGCTTGCATTCCATTTCCAGCATATCTTCAATGAACAAGTCTGCTGTAGTCGTCGGTTCATCTGGTAAAAGCGAGTAGTGCACGACTTCCCGACGCGTGAACCATAATGAAAGCAAAATCTTCTTTGAGCAGCAAAATGCTGTATATCCCCTTTCGGAAACGACTGAACCAAGTTTCACACGTTGACTTGTTGCAGACGTCTGGAACTAACACGGCAAAGATAGCTTTATGAGCAGCGTACACAGACAGTTCTGAACGAAAGTGATGAAGAAGCAAGTCGCGATTTCGGCAGTTGGCAATTTCATTTTCAAAAAATTTCCAGGGTGTGGGGCACACTAATACTATAACTACGCTCTGTAGAAGAGATTTTCAGTCAAGATAACTAAAAAAGAATAGACATTAGTTATTCTGGAGTTCTGGAGGCGACGAAATAAACCAATCAGACCGCATAGAATGGGCATGCCGTTCAGAGAGGACGTATTCAGTCGGTACCCCAATGGGCTGGCATGTTTTCGGACTGCGCTCTGTTTGGTTACTATTGGCTGGCGCACTCCCACCTACCAATGCTGCTCACCTACGCGACATGTACCGTCGAATGCTCCTTTTGTGTCGTCCTGATTTCGGAAGCATATCTCGTGCAGAAGGATGTCGAGATGCGTAAAAAAGTGGCCGACTGTAGGAGAAGGTCTTTGATTATGGAGGAGTATGGTCGAGAGTTTCGTATCCCAACTCAGCCAGCTTTTTTGTCACACCAATGAAACGTTTGGTCGGGAGTCGTCATTGAATAGGATTACTCCTTTTCTGTTGATCAATGCTGGGTAAATTCTATTCAGTTTTGAGTGCATTTTGCACTGTCGCATTACTTCTTCACACCTCTCTAGCTTCTTCAAAACCATTCACCTGTTCAGAGCTCTGAAGCAGCATCTTCGAGATAGAGAGTTGGACGATCGACGTCAACTGGAAATGGAGGTTTCTGAATTATTTTCCTCACAGAACCCGGAATGCTGTCGGGAAGGGATTGAAAGGCTGCCTGAAAGATGGAGCATGATCCTAGATCTGTGGAATATATCGTGGACTGAGTTTTTGTATATTGTATTATATTGTATTGTACTGTAATATTGTTGTGCTAGTGTTGCAAGACTTTTCGATCTGCTCAATATTCGGCTTTCGTATCTTTCGCGGTGAAGTTAAACTATCTCCTAGCAAGTATTGGAAACCCAATGTTCAAACCTTTTAATGGATGTCCAGGTGGGTTTTTCTTGATTATATGGGACTGCGAGAAAAAGGATGATCAAGGTTCTTCCATTTCGTGGAACGTTCAGAAAGAATCTATTGGGTTTCGATAATTAATATCGTTTTTTCATTTTTTTCAAAGTGAGCATATTTACATAAGCAACAAACATTAACCAATGATATATTGACCACTTTGTTGGACGACCTTTTGCCATCTTTCGGTGAGTTGAAATTTCCATGTTCAAGGAAGCCTTGGTTAGAAGCGAACAACTTTTAACAGCCTGACCGGAATCAAAAGTTTTCCATTCGAATGGTTTTGAAGGCAGTGAAACGAATGGTAATCTGATGGTGCTGAGTCAGAGACTGTGAGGTGGCCGTGGCATCGGTTCCCAATTGAGCTCTGTTTATATTTGACAGTTTATCGTGCTACACACAAAAAAATACAGTTTATACGACCTATAAGAAAAACGACATTAATTATCTAACAGCCCAATAAAAAGGTAAATGTTTTATAGACCCTAGAAACTATAGATCTTCATTATTAGCCTGAAACAAATTTTTGCTCAGGCTCTTCTTCATCTAGAACGAGCAGTACGAGTTCGAATTCATTTTCCAGTTCGAGGAGCCAATGATTGGAACTAACAAGGGAAGGTCTCACACGAATGTCTGAACGGGGGGAGCGAGTTATATAGGGAGAATCCTCGCCCCTCAGTTAGTACGAAAATGTGTTCATTTTTTTGCCAAGTCGTTAAACCCAAGGAGTAGGGGGACCTTGAAGTTACAATGGAATACGGCGCATTACGAGCTGTTTAGGGGTCTTATATGCTCGCGATGCCTCTGCCGGCGAGCGGCTCGGAGCGCAGTGGAAGTGGAGTTGCTTCATGCAGGGAAGGTTGGAAGTGGAAGTTTGGTTCCTGTGCGCTGCTGCATTTTTGCATTTCGACTGATTGGTTGAGATTTGAGGATTCTGGGATTCTATACCATTTTCAGACGTTTTCTGCTTATTTTCTACCTGTACGCTGTGGAGAGTATCTTTCTTGTGACTTGTTTATTACTTACCGGTTTTCTAACCACAAGACAATGAAAAAGCTATTAAGCATGATGGTGTATAAACGCTCAACACCTTCGAAGTCCTTGAGTATGCTGGTCATCCGTTCGGCCAGCTTGATTTCTTCCCCGAAGAATCCTTGTCTAAAGGTGGGTCACACTTCAGCGTGAGCAGGTGGATCGACCGTCGGCGGACATTGTTGGTGTTAGGTTCTAGAAAACATTCAGCAGACCTCTGATTTCCAGGTGACAGGCAGACATGGGGGAAAGAGTGTATCGATGCCGTTTAGCTTAATTTGCGGGGACCGCACATCTCGTTTCTCATTTGAACCACCTCCGACGTCACAACGTGGTCTCCTTTGAAAATCCGAGCAGGATGGTTTTTCCCGAGGCCTTTGGTCCATGTATGGAAACAGACTATGAGGAGCCTGTAGCCTTTAGCCGTCTACCCGTAAGGTGCCCAGTGGTGCTTCATGCACTTTGTACCTGTGTATCACTGGTGCTGAACATTTATACATCACCATGTTGAATACCACAACGTAGCGCTGGAAAAATGCGCAGAAAACGTCTGAAAATGGTACAGACGTCAGAATCCCCCAAATCTCTATCAATCAGTTGAAATGCAAAAGTGCAGCAACGCAGAGGAGCCAAACCCCTGGCCTCTCCCGCATGAGTCAAACCTCTACCCACCTGCGCTCCGAGCCACTGGCTGCAGACGCATCGCGGGCGTACAAGACCCCCAAACGCGTGCTGCACCGTATTCCATTTTGACCCCCACTCCTTGGGTTTAACGACTTGGCAAAAAATAGACACATTTTCAAACCAATTGAGGGATGAGGATTCTCCCTATATGACTCACTCCCCGTTCAGACATACGCTTCAGACCCTTTCCTTGTAAATCCAGCCACGTGCTTTGTCAGTTATGCGGAATTTCTCGCGCACTATTGCTTTTTTGATTGCTACTTGTTTTCTGAATAAAATCTGACGGTGCTGGATGAGCTAAAAGAAATTCTATAAGTGTCTCCACATGCAGTACATGTACTCCGTGAAATGGACAACTACGACGACGAGCTTCGTGCTTCGCTGTTCCGTTGTTACTGTTAGATAGGATAAAGGATAAAGGACGGCGTTATTCAATCCCCTTTACGATGCGCCACGCATTCTACTTCTACGGGATGTCGTGGAGGCGAGTTGAATGCGTATTTGGCCGTACAATGACTTGCGGTGGCCAGCCGATGAACAAGTCAGCGCTCTATCCTTCCCAGACAAGTCTGGTGCCAATTAACCGACCCCGGAAGGATGGAAGGCTTGGTTAGCCTGGGCGGGAAATCCGAACCAGGAACCTGGTATCGGGTGCAGGCGACAGCCGGCGCCTCCTCCGACAGCGCTCCACGCGCCCATTTTGTTATTGTTACTGTTTATTATTTGCATAAGGCAAGGCGTTAGAAAGCAAACACAGCAACAATCACAGAAAAGGACACAGTGGCACAAACAAACAAAAAGTGGGAGAGCTATAACAAGCAATCATGGTATTCAACCAATTTTAGATCTAACTAGGGAAGGGTTCCGACCCTCCATGCAATTTGGACACCCATATTCGTAATCAGCATTCCGAATTGTTTCTAATGACACTGGTCTCCATCATCTGAAGTTCCATGGGAGGTCGAAACTCTTCCCTAGTAGGCAACAAACTTTCAGCTCCGCTTCTGAATTGTCTCGGTGTCACGAGAAACTGAAAATTCCTTTTTTGTGCCAGGAACAAAAGGTAGATATCAGAAGAGTTAAATTATGGCCGCAACCTTCACTACCTTATTTGTGGCAACAAACTTTCTATGAATCTTTCCATACTCCCCATTTATTCCCCATTTTCGCAGTAGCAGATCCAATACGTTCCCTCCGACATCTTATCGCACGCTTCGACGAATTTGTCTAGTGCTTCTGACACATGTTCATTCCCGAAACAAGTGATAATCAGATACAGCTTGCGAGTACGGAAGCTGTTGGTTGTTGTTGTTGTTGGTGAAGCCCTGACTCATGGTATTTGCGTCGTTAGACCACTGGTTCACAGTATGCAGTAGGATTAGTACTAGAATACTAGAATAAGACAGATTCCGTCTGTTGTACAGATAACGAACTAAGCTGCTTCCGGTCATTCGCATGCGTAGGACGTTAGGATGTCTGAGCTCTGTGACAAAGTTGAGTAGGAGACCACTAAAGATTATCCAGTCTCGTAGGGCATAATCCTCTCTATGGTCTAGACCAGAGTCAGAAGAGCCCTATTAACCAGAAGACTTGTTTTTTAATGGTAAAAACAAATCCAAACAAATGACACAACATCTCGACGTTATGTTGTATGTTTCACTCAAAATTTCACCTTACTTTAACGAATTTGTTAGAAAGGCATAAGCGACACCTTTCTGCAGCGCATACTGTGATAATCGGTCAACCTCAGTTTGCCTTTACAAAGCCTACATTCTTCTGAACAGGCGAAGCTTACTCCCAACACGTATTAGATCTTCAGGTCGTACAGTGAGCGATCAACAGAGTCCCCTGTATCACCTGTCGTCCCGTTGATCATCGAGTTGCTCGAGCGGGCGCCAACGCGTCTCCATGTGTCCCTGTCGCGTGCCAGAGTGCTCCAATGGATCCTCCTCGCTCGAGGGACAGGAAGAGCGTCATATCGTTCCTTCAGAGCTTTCACGAAGAAGGCCGACCAAGGGGGCGTCCTGGTGTTCTCTTGACATCCTGCGAAATTCAATCAACGACAGCTCTCATCCAGCAGGTGTCTGCGAAGCGCACTACGTGGCCGACCCACCTAACATTCGACGACTTGGCCTATGCGACAGCGTCTTTGATCTTCGAGCGTCGAACGAAGCTCGGAGCTCCGTAGACAATTCAACAGAATGCAAGCTTGATTGTGCTGAGATTCTTAGAAGAAATGGCTCTAAACTTTTCAACTTTGTTACCGTGCATTCTGTTAGGTGAATTCTGATGCTCCCAAGCAAACTGTAATTCTAGCATGGGTAATAATCGAACCATCAAAAAAGGGTTGAGGAGGATCTAGTAGAATTTAGGAAGTGCTTACCCGCGGCGAAGGAATGGATTCATTTTGATCAATCAGCGGTCCTATGTTGACGTCTTCGGCACAGAATACGCCGTTCTAATTTTAAGGAAAGTTTTCTCTAAACCAACAGATTTTCGGTTTCCATAGTTTCGTGGTCGACATTGCTTTTGAAATTTTGCAGCATTGATCGCAAACGTCTTCTGGATCCACGCTGGCTGTTCTTAAGCATTCGTATTTTTATTCAAACGATCAACACTTGAATTTGTTTGGTGATTCGTAAACTAACGGTGTCGCAGGATGTCTATCTCACAGAAAATAATTTTTATGATTTGAGTATTGACTAACAGTGCAGTTCTATGATTCTTCTGTTATTGGGTCTAAAGAGAGCGGCGGATCAATGATATAAAATGGGTTGCAAAAAATTCAAGAAGAACTAGTCTCCTTGAACCATTTCGAAACCACTATGCTACTAGAGGGATCATTTTTTTTGGTATTTGATCATCTACCTGCTGACAACAGTTGTTCTCTACTGAGTTATTGGAGTAGGTATTCGGATAACTCTCATTCGAATTTGAATATTCCCGTTCGATCATTCAAAAAATCGAGTTTTCGAATGTACTCAAATTCGAATATTCAGAAAAGACACAGTTGCCGAATACATTCCAAATCGAGTATTCAAAATTTGTGAGCATTCGAAACGATTCGAATATTCGAAAAAATTTCGAAAGCATAACTATGCTTTTAACGTATTTCAAAAGCAATTCCTTAAGCAGTCTATTAAATTAGACTAGAGATGCTGATGAAAGCCTGGAAACAAGGCATGAAAATCTGCTGAAATGTACCGTGCTGTGATATATAAAAGGCTACTAACCATTCGAGCAGAATCTTCAAACAACTCGTCCTTGAATTCGTCACAAAAGTTGTAGGATATGAAGATGAAAACCATTTTGTGCTTCGTGTGATCTCCACATGTGTCGTTTTCACAGGCCCCGCCTATGCTTCGACGTCGAGCGAAACGACGCCACGTATTGTGGCCACATTGATTGGGCGGCGATCGATCAATTTGGCCACTATACATGCCGTCGCGTCGCTCGGCGTCGCAGGTATAAACGAGGCCATGACGCTATTTTCACTTATTCATTGGAGTTCTGTTTGAAGAGGATCCTTAAAGGCCTCCAAACACTCTTGTGGTGAGCGGCGGGTGGCGAAAACGCCGCGCAGGTAGAAGACGTCCGGTATTTTCCGCTATTTCCCGCACCGTAATTTGATCAATATCGATTGATGGCCATCGATATATTTAAAAACAAACTTCAGATTCGTGTTCAGCGACCTCGATTGCCCTAGGGCTTAAGATCCCAGGCAGGGAGAAGACGTCTGTGTCTTTTTCGCTATTTTCGAGCCGTAATCTCCCCCCAGGGCGCGTGTGGCGCAGTCGGAGGAGGCGCGACTGTCGCGTGCACCCGATACCAGGTTCCTGGTTCGGATTTCCCGCCCAGGCCAACCAAGCCTTCCATCCCTCCGGGGTCGGTGAATTGGTACCAGACTTGTCTGGGAAGGATAAAGCGCTGACTTGTTCATCGGCTGGCCACCGCAAGTCATTGTATGGCCAAATACGCATTCATGTCGCCTCCACGACATCCCGTAGAAGTAGAATGCGCTGGCGCATCCCAGAAGGGATTGAGTAACGCCGTCCTTTATCCTTTATCCTTTAATCTCCCCCCCCTGTTTATGACTAATTTCTGCGGTGGCGGCGCCGATCGATAGTATGACTCAGCGCTTAGGGCGTTATTATAGAGTATGATAGAAGAAGTCTGGATATTTTCCGCTATTTTCGCGCCCCGTAATTTGGTCAATATCCATTGATGACGATCGATACTGTAAAAACAAACTTCAGATTCGTCTTCAGCGACCTCGATTACCCCCGGGGTAAAGTTTCGTGCCGCCTGGACGACATCCACAAAAAATCGATAGCTTGATCAATATCAATTGGTGGCGCTCGATATTTTAAAAACGAACTTCAGATTCGTGTTCGGCGACCGCGGTTACCCCAGGGCTGAAGTTTCCAGGCAGGAAGAAGACGTATGTGTATTTTCCACTATTTTCGTGTCGTAATTTCCCCCCACCCCCTTTTCCCCAATTTTTCTCCCGATTTCCCCCCCCCCAATTTTCCACACCGATTTTCCCTCCGCTAATTTCTGCGGCGCCGCCGATCGATAGGATGACTCATCGCTTAACGCGTTATTATAGCAGCAACTATAGTACTTGGTAGGATAAAGGATAAAGGACGGTGTTACTCAATCCCATTTGGGATGCGCTATGCATTCTATTAGGTTGTAACGAAATAAATGGCACTGACCCACTGTAAATTTAAACAGTTAATATCTCGGCTTGTAGGCAAGCTTATTAATCGAAATAAAAACCTTCCGATTCTACACATCTTTGCCAACGTGACGCAAGCTTTTTTATCCCAGTAGCATAAAAATCAGAAGTTCTGGAATTGACGAAATCTTCGAAGGCACTTTCGGCATCCTGTTGGTATTTGAATATTTTCCCTACCAAGAAGTCGCCAAGATGCTTGAAGAAATGGCAGTCTGTTGGGGAGAGGTCGGGAGAAAACGGAGGATGTGGTAGAGTTTCAGTGCTCAGCTCATTCAATTTCTGCAACGTCATCCGTGCTACATGGGGGCGAGCATTGTCGTGCAGAAGGAGAGCTCGCCTTCGGTTTACCAAGGCCGGCCGGATATCCTTCAACTTTTTCATCATTTCTTCAATTTCAATGCAGTACTTCTCTGCCGTGATGGATTCACCGGGAGGGAGGAAACTGTGGTGAATAATTCCCAACGAACACCACCATACTGTCACCATTACTTTCTTTTGGTGCAATTCCGGCTTCGCAAAAACCTTGGGGCTCTCATCGCTGTCCACCCACTGTGCCGATCGTCGCCTGTTGTCGTACATTATCCATTTCTCGTCACAGGTTACGATGCGATCAAGGAATGGGTCCGCTTCGTTCCGTAGAAGCAGTGCGGACGAGATCTCATATCGTCGGTTTCTTTGCTCCTCAGACAGCTCGTGAGGCACCCATCTTTCCAGCTTTTCGGTCTTTCCAATTTCCTTCAGATGCAGCTGTGTTGTGACTGACGCCAAGAACCTTCGCTATCTCCCTGGTACCTTTGCGTGGATCCTCCTCTACCACATCTCTCAGCTTGTCCTCATCAACATCACTATGCCTCCCACGACCTTCATGTTCTTCCAAGCTCTCCTCTCCATTCCGGAACTTCTGATACCAACGATACGCCGCCCGAATTGTGGAACATCCTTGACCGAATGCGGCGTTGATCTTCTCGTCCGCCTCCTTAGCTGTAGTGCCCAGCTTCAGTCCATACAAGTAAATGCCTCGGATTACCCTTTAGTCCATCTGCAAAAAAGTCGATAAAACTCTAAAGTTTTCCCACTTTTACATAGAAAATTTGGTGCTCTCCGGTAGAGCAAAGTTTGCGCTTCCAAATGATATGCCACATGTTACGGTCTGTTCTTGATCAAACGCGTAAAGACGCGCTAAAAAATGGCGCGAGCCAGTGCCATTTAATTCGTTACAACCTAATACTTCTATAGTACTTGGAACCTCTGCTTAATCCGCTTCGTGAATTCCCGACACCCGGAAACTGTAGTCGCCGTGCAATCGAGGTCACAACGATCTGACGATCTGATGATCTGCGGTGGATCCATAGCGCTTGGAGTTTATCACCGGGACGCGCCCGCCAAACCTCGTTCGAACTGTTCGTACTAGATTCTACCGTATTGTCTGCTGTTTTTTCTCTATTGCATTCTGTGTCCTTCTATTTCTACTCTGCTGCGCTGTATTTTTCTGTTGAATTTTGTTGAATTTTTGTTTTCTTTTTTTCCTGGGTTTCTCTTTGCATTTGCTAGATATTAGTCATCCAACAACAAAAGTGAACATTTTATATGATTTAAAAGCTTCGCAATAGTTCCAGTAGGCTAATTTTCTTTCTTATTTTGCGGGCCGTTCCTTCCATTTTTCTCCTTTATAATCCTTCTTTTGCAATGTATAGCAACTTTTTTTCAAAAATTTTCCACTGATTTTCTCACTAGAGAAAGAGAATTTGGCACCCATAATGTATCTTACGAGGCGCCAGATTGTCATTTATTAACTGTTTATCTTGTGCAAAGCCGAGGTTTGACAGGATAGTTTTTTGGTTCCTGAAACCTTACCATTAGGCCAATCGGCACTATTCTACTTTACGGACTCCAGAGGACAAGGAGGGGTCGAAAAAAATTTTTTCGCCCAAACTTCGCCCAGGGTGTTATTTGGGGTGCTGATCACGAATCCGACATCCGTTTTTGAAGTTTCTGCCGATTATGGTAGGCTACGCTAGGTGCAGGTGACTAAGTCGGCCAAGGTCATAGTCACCGATTGCAAGCAATCCCATCCTTCTAAGCTATTCCTGGAAGTCGGCTGCGTCCATGTTTAGCTTGTCAATGACGTCCTTCAGCTTGAAGTCGCGCAGTTCTTCCTGGCGGCGGTTGTGGAACAGTGCCTGGAGGGTCATTATGCTTAGATTGCTGTCTCTCGATTAAGCCTTCGCCCATCGAAGAGTTTCCCGCAGATTTGCGAATTTTCAGGCGATCGCTGCGGGACCGCCTGCATGCTGTGCTCTGCAAGGGGTAGCACCACAGATAACCCCTTCAGCCAGTTTGGGCGAAATCGATGACCATGGCCTTGACAGCCTTAGTCACCCGCACCTACCGTAACTTACCGTACTCCAGCGTAAAACGAAAAACGGGTGCCAGATTCTCAAATAGCTCCCATAGCGGAAGTTTTGGCGAAATTTTTTTTACCTCTTCTCGTCCTCTGGAGCCCGCAAAGTACAGTAGTGCCGACCAATTTATGGAAGACTCAGTTCGGCTTTTCTTCGGTGTATTCTCCTGGACGATCGTCTATTCTGTGCAAGGCTTTCTGCGATTCTAATGCTTTTGGATCTATCCTACTCGGAGGAGGGCACCGCTCGAAAAAAAGCTCAAATGTGTGGTCAGTCCTGGGGTGAAAATTGCAAAGAAACACCCTTCTGTAGGCTAGGTCACTGTGTCGTCGTTGAAGAATCATTTAGTTTCAATTCCAACACCGTTGTAGACCAGATGGACTGAAGTGCTTCCTTCCGACTAGGATAGATTCGTTTTTTTATATCTATAATAGTTTGAAGCGCATTACTCAGTAGTATAGTGTTGTCTTTTTAAGCGCAGTAGCTTTCTTGAAGTAGCAATCGAATTGGAACTGAATTATCTCCTAGAAATTCCGGAATTAAAGGCGCGAAAACAGACTCATCAGCTCTTACGGAAAAGGTATATACTCTTTGATTTGATGTATATACTCTTTGTACAAGACATTCGATGTATTTTGAATGTTTTCAAGAAAACATACATTGTTTTTTATACGTGCTGGTACCTTAACCTACTGTTGAGTTGTGGAGTGTAGAGCTAAAATAACTTCGGAAAACCGTCGGAAGCCTTCAGTCGAACCTAGTATGTAGTTACAACTGTGAAATAGATATTTGCACTCTTTTTAAAGAAAACTTTGCCAAAACATCAGTACTACCAGAGTTAATAAAACATGAGGAGATACAGTACCGGACGCTTCTTTTGAATCGACTTCGCAAAAACCGCGATTTTGCGGTTTT
The DNA here is from genome assembly GCA_947359475.1 of Heligmosomoides polygyrus bakeri. Taxonomy (NCBI): domain Eukaryota; kingdom Metazoa; phylum Nematoda; class Chromadorea; order Rhabditida; family Heligmosomidae; genus Heligmosomoides; species Heligmosomoides polygyrus. The sequence continues at coordinate 5,825,548 of OX375867.1, forward strand.
TGCGTCTTTTTAATATAACTCGCCCAAAATTTATTCATTCCAAAAACTAAGAATACGTTTGAGCTCAGGAGCTCGAGCTCTATCGTTTAGTATACATTGTTCATATGGAGCTATGAAAATGTTCGAAATTGAAAACTTGCGCTCCATTACGAAGGGCGGTCGCGGACGAGTTATCTGTCGCAAGCCGTCGAAAACCGTTGCGTGCTCACAATTCCTCCAATTTGAGGTTTTCTGAGGAACGGTTGGTACCGTTCGATTCGTCTCTTCGAGATCTACACCAGCATGCGCACAACTTCGCCAGACCACCGCGTTTTCGCAGTGGGTGGTCAAAAATGACTGGAGCAGACTTTTTGCGATTGGAGAAGCTTACGATCCAGGACTTGCATGTTTTCGGAGTATCTCAAGCATGGCGTAAAGTGTCCTGTCATGCCAAAAATTCTCTGAGAGTGCGCCGTGCACAATGTATACAGGGTCGAACCTATCAATTGAGGGGGGGGGGGACAGCTTGTAGAGTGAGCATTTAGGGAGTTTTAAGAGAAATTCTCAGCCGCCCTACTCAGGAATTGCTGTACTCTGTCCCGTTGAGGCTTTGGAGTGCGCTGTGCACCATGCATATAGCATGGAACCTATCAATCGACTGGGGGCGACAGCTCGCAAACTGCACCACGAGCGTGTTCTGAGCGCAATAACTTTGTCAAGTTTGAATCTTTACGGAATCGATTGATAGGTTCGATCCTATATGCATTATGCACGGCGCACTCTCAGATGATTCCTGGCATGGCAGAACACTTTACGCCATGCTTGAGATACTCCGACAACATGCAAGTCCTGGAATACATATAAGCTTCTCCAACCGCAAAAAAGTCTGCTCCAGTCATTTTTGACCACCCACTGCGAAAACTCGGTGGTCCGGCGAAGCTGTATGCATATTTGTGTAGATCTCGAAGAGACGAATCGAACGGCACCAAATGTTTCTCAAAACACTTCAAATTAGAGGAATTGTGAGCACGCAACGGTTTTCGACAGCTTGCGACTGACAACTCGTCCGCGACTGCCCTTCGCAATGGAGCGCAAGTTTTCAATTTTGAGATTTTTATTTTTATGGCTCCATATGAACAATGTATACCAAACGATAGACTTCGTGCTCCTGAGTTCAAATGTTTCTTTAGTTTTTGAAATGAATGAATTTTGGGCGAGTTATATCAAAAAGACGCAAAAACCGTAAAATCGCGGTTTTTGCGGTGTCTATTCAAAGGAAGCATCCGGTACTGTATCTTCGACATTATCTTGGTTGATGAATTTATTTATTTATTTATTGCACTTAAAGGGACGCCTAACCTTGTACGCATCGTCAAGTCTAAAAAAATTAACAACGAAAGTAAACATCGTTCTAAAACATAGCTGAAAGAGCAAACAAATAAAAATGAAAAGAACTCGCAACAATATTGAAAGGCAGAATAGTAAAGCGTATTTGGATTACTTTCGTCCTAAAACAGCAGAAATCCGCTTGTCCTTACCCTTTGCAGTGCCTTCATTTCACACTTGAAGACTGACATCTACAGGGCAATGAATAGGTGTTCTTATGTAGTACCGCTATAGTTATCTTACAAGACAATTTCTTCAGATTTCATATACCACGCTGTAGTGTGTTCACATGACGATCTAAATTCTTGAAAAAATATTAATCGGTAGAGGACAGATCTGCTGAATGTATTGGGTGTGGCAGTGCTTCGTATCACAATTCATCCGGTTTCTAGACGACAAATTTTGAAACGGGCGGACGCGCACTGTCATGCAGTAGGATCGGGCCTCTTCGACTGACCAAGGCCGGCTTTCGATCAGCTTCTGCTGCATCACTTCAATTTCAAATAAATATACCATTCTCACGTCAAATTGGACACTCTTCTAAGCCTAAGCCTAAAACTTTTGAAATCCAGACGATCTCTTCCAAATCAAAATGAACTTCTTCTACATTAAAATAGAGGACAAGGATAGGGATAAAGGACGGCGTTACTCAATCCCTTCTGGGATGCACCAGCGCATTCTACTTCTACGGGATGTCGTGGAGGCGACATGAATGCGTATTTGGCCATACAATGACTTGCGGTGGCCAGCCGATGAACAAGTCAGCGCTTTATCCTTCCCAGACAAGTCTGGTACCTATTCACCGACCCCGGAAGGATGGAAGGCTTGGTTGGCCTGGGCGGGAAATCCGAACCAGGAACCTGGTATCGGGTGCACGCGACAGTCGCGCCTCCTCCGACTGCGCTACACGCGCCCATTAAAATGGAGACCCTCCATAAATGTTAGAATAATTTTCTGTTTAAGGAAGCTTTTAGGATTGCCTTTTTTTAGGATTATGAATCAAAGATTATTCTAAAGAGCAGCAAAGCGGCTATTTTCTTTTGCCAAAACAGAGATTGTGCCATGCCCTTGACCGAAACTTTGCGATTCTTATTCGATTGATAGCAAAATTTCTGTTTACATGCAGCTTCACGCGTGCAAAACATAAACAAGTAAAAGAAAACACACATATCCTATCTTTCTCGCTGTATGTGAGCAATATTTACACCATCAATTAAATAAACGGTGCGTTGAACTTTTTAAGTGTATGGCGCGATCTAGTCTTTTAACGGAAAACATTATTGCTGTTTTGCTGCGCCTTAAGACAAAATTTAATTTATTATTTTCTCAAAATAAAAATCTTTATAAAATTATTTCCCTCATTTGGCCGCTAAGGCAAAAAAAAATCAAAAAAAAAATTATTCCAAGTTTTCTTTAAAAAAAATTATTCTAGCCATCTTGGAGAGCCTTTAGTTTAACCTGTAGAAAGTTCACCTCGATTTGGAAGACGTCCAATGTGATTTCAAAGTTCATAGGCCAGCTTGGAAGAGTGTCCAATTTGACGTAAAAATGTCCAAATTGGTTTTAAAGGTGTCCAATTTGGTATAAAAAGTGTCCAATTTGGTTCAAAAAGAGTCCAATTTGATTTAAAAAGTGTCCAGTTAGACGTGAAAATGGTATAAATAAATAAATAAATTTCGGCACACTACTTCTCCGCTGTGATAGACTCTCCAGTCTTTAAGAACCTGTAGTGGACTACACCAGCCGTTGTCACCATACGGTCACCACGGTCTTCTTTGCATGGAGACCTGGTTTCGACATGTTCTTGGGACTCTAATTTTTGTCCAGCCATCGTGCAGAGCGACGACGATTGTCATAAGGGATCCATTTTTCGTCGTGTGTCACGATCCTGTCCAAAAAGGCGCTCTCACAATGGATGAAGTGTATGTCTGAACGGGGGGAGTGAGTCATATAGGGAGAATCCTCACCCCTCAATTGGTTTGAAAATGTGTTTATTTTTTGCCAAGTCGCTAAACCCGATGAGTTAGGGGTCACAATGGGATACGGCGCAGCACGCGTTTGGGGGTCTTGTACGCCCGCGATGCTCCTGCAGCCAGTGGCTCGGAGCGCAGTGGATAGAGCGTTGACTCGTGCAAGAGAGGTCAGGAGTTTGGTTCCTCTGCGCTGCTGCATCTTTGTATTTCAACTGATTGGTTGAGAATTGGGGGATTTCGACGTCTATACCATTTTCAGACGTTTTCTGCGCATTTTCCAGCTGTACGCTGTGGTATTCAACATGATGATAAATGGTCAGCACCAGTGATACACAGGTACAAAGTGCATGAAGCACCACTGGGCACCTTACGGGTAGCGTATAAAGGCTACAGGCTCCTCATAGTCTGTTTCCATACATGGACCAGAGGCCTCGGGAAAACCATACTGCTCGGATTTTCAAAGGAGACCACGCTGGTTGACGTCGGAGGTGGTTCAAATGAGAAACGAGGTGTGCGGATCCCGCGAATTAAGCTAAACGGCATCGATACACTCTTTCCCTCATGTCTGCCTGTCACCTGGAAATCAGAGGTCTGCTGAAGGTTCTCTAAAACCTAACACCAACAATGTCCGCCGACGGTCGAGTGGTGATTCACCTGCTCACGTTGAAGTGTGGCCCACCTTTAGACAAGGAATCTTCAAGGGAAGAAATCAAGCTGGCCGAACGAATGGCCAGCATTTACAAGGACTTGGGAGTACGTCAACTTGAAGTTGAAGAAGAGGAACAGCTGAAAGTGGTGGAAGAAGAAGAGGAAGATTGGGATCCGCAAGATGAACTGATGGACGTGCACAGGCAAGCAAGCAGTGGGCATATGATAACGTTTTCGGATGGAACTCTGGTTTCGGAGAAAAGGGTACGTCTTCAATTGGATTTCGGTTGCGTGCTCATAGCCATGGAGGAAGACACCACGATTCACTACACAGGCACTTTGTACCTGTGTATCACTGGTGCTGAACATTCATCACCATGTTGAATACCACAGCGTACAGCTGGAAAAATGCGCAGAAAACGTCTGAAAATGGTATAGACGTCAGAATCCCCCAAATCTCAACCAATCAGTTGAAATGAAAAAATGCAGCCCGCAGAGGAACCAAACCCCTGACCTCCCTCGCAAGAGTCTACCCTCTACCCACCTGCGCTCCGAGCCACTGGCTGCAAACGCATCGCGGGCGTACAAGACCCCCAAACGCGTGCTGCGCCGTATCCCCATTGTGACACCCTACTCCCTGGGTTTAGTGACTTGGCAAAAAAGTAAACACATTTTCAAACCTATTGTGGGGTGAGGATTCTCCCTATATGACTCGCTCCCCCCGTTCAGACACACGCTTCAGACCCTTCCCTTGACAGAGTGCGCAGCCTCAACGAAACATAGGTGTCATGGCGCTTCAGCTTCTGCTCGGCGGTCAGTTCGTGCGAGATGCATTCATCCATTTTCTTCACTTTTCCGATCGCATTCAAGCAGCAACTGATGGTACTGCCGTCAACGCCGAAATGCTGTGCCGGCTCTTTCCCAGAATCCCCCAAATCTCAACCAATCAGTTGAAATGCAAAAATGCAGTACTGCAGAGGAACCAAACCCCTGACCTCCCTCGCAAGAGTCTACCCTCTACCCACCTGCGCTCCGAGCCACTGGCTGCAAACGCATCGCGGGCGTACAAGACCCCCAAACGCGTGCTGCGCCGTATCCCCATTGTGACACCCTACTCCCTGGGTTTAGTGACTTGGCAAAAAAGTAAACACATTTTCAAACCTATTGTGGGGTGAGGATTCTCCCTATATGACTCGCTCCCCCCGTTCAGACACACGCTTCAGACCCTTCCCTTGACAGAGTGCGCAGCCTCAACGAAACATAGGTGTCATGGCGCTTCAGCTTCTGCTCGGCGGTCAGTTCGTGCGAGATGCATTCATCCATTTTCTTCACTTTTCCGATCGCATTCAAGCAGCAACTGATGGTGCTGCCGTCAACGCCGAAATGCTGTGCCGGCTCTTTCCCAGAATCCCCCAAATCTCAACCAATCAGTTTGGGGGATTCTGACGCGGATCCGCTTCCTCCTTAGCTTTGAGTTGGCCGTCGTTAAGGAGTGATGGCGGCCAGAAAGACTGAATCATACAAAAGTCCTCATTCTCTGAAGGATCACGGTCTAGTGTTGGCGAGATTGTACTTCCTAAAGTAGAATTTTACAGATTCGTGCTTCAATCGGCTCTGACATTCCAGAAACAGCAGAGCTATGTACCATTCCCTTGGTCCATCTCAACCTGTTTAGACGCAAGAAAATCGCTCAACGAAAGGCGGCACTCTACCGGAAATCAGAACGTCTTCAAGTGGACCTCAACCATGTAACCACAAAAGCGACCCAGACGCGTAACATCTCACACAAGAAGAGCCAGCGGGCACGAATACGCCAACGTGCCAGCTCGTCAACTCTCCGACCAGAGGTCGAAGTGTAAGAGTGTAAGCCGATAGTGGATTAGTTCTTGATTTTCAAGCACTCAGCGAGATGATTTGATCGTTCTGGCGGAATCGTCTTCGCTAAGCGGCCTCAGCTCAGCTGCGACGGTAGCTTATTTGGCGCATTCGAAGAGCTCGTCCAACTACTGCGACAGCTGGGATCCGGCCGCCTTTCTCGTGAACACAGTCGCGTAGTATTACTCATCGAAGACCGTGGACAGAATCGCTTATCTCGGATTCAACGCCGAACAAGATTAAAGGCCGACTACCTGCGTTCGATGAGACGTAGAGCGGTGGAGATTGGAATAATTTCAATCAGGCTATATCTGGGATTTTAGACAGCCATAGAAATTGTCTGAACAGAAGAAGTAAAACAAGGGATGAAGCATGAATGATAAGAAAGGCTTGAAGTAGGTTTTTTCAAGCTTCAAATGGCTGGTATCAAGATCGTAAACTGTGACAACGATTTTTCCTGCGATCAAAACTTTAGCGCCAGTCGGGACTCGAACCCGAACCTCCTACTGACCGGGAATGCTCCACGCCATTACACCCCTGGCACCGTTAGATCGAACACAACAGGTGGTGCGGGTTCGAGTCCCTTCTGGACTAGAGTTTTGATCAAAATAAAACATCGTTGTTAAGTAGGGAAAGGCGTCCGTCAATTCCTGTGCGTGTTGCGTCACGCATTCTACTTCTGAGGAGGCAACTTGAAGACGAATTTGACCTGCACAATGACTTAGCATAGCCGGCCGAGGAAAAATTCAGCATTGTCAGACAGGTCCGACACAAATTCACCGATCCCGGATGGATGAAAAACTTGGTTGGCTTGGGCAGAAATTCGAACCAAGAACCTTAGATCGAGGAGTGCGCAACAGCCTGCGCTTCCTCCGACTGCGCTGCATGCGCAAGAAACAGAAGACAAGGACAGGATTTGAATCTCATCTTCAGAAAGCTGCTCGCATTCAGCTGTTGCCATAAAGTCATTTTGAATGCGTCTTTGGCCTATACGGTTGCCTTCGGAAGCCAGAAGATGGACTTGTACTGTTTTAGTCTTCAGAAGACCCCTCTAGACCTGGGCAGGGAATCGAACCCTAGACTGATTGGTGTGCGGGAAGGTGGCGCTTCTAGCCGACTATGTTGAGTGCCTGTATAGACGGTTTTATTGAAGTATAGCTATTTTTGTGAAAATCCTAATCGGGAAGACTACTTACAATCGAAACCAAAATCGATCCGTGCGCGAGAGGGAGTACTGCTTCTAGATGACTACGTTAAATGCATCAATAGTTCGTTCATTGAACTTTGGTGCCAACCCATCCTAATCGGGAGGAGAACTTCTAAAGCAGGTATACTTCCGTGCTACGGTTACAGCCTTCAGAATCAAGCTTATGTCCCATAGGGACAAATGAGATGGTCGAACCCAATACCGAGTCGCACACGGGAAGAGAGTGCTTCTAGCCACTTTTTTAAGTGTCCATGTACAGCTTATTTTAGTATAACAGTTGGTGTAAAGTCCTTTCTAATCGGAAGATGCACTTTCAATGCACCAACGTCATCGATTCTAAATACTATTCGGGCTGCCGCACATCTCGTCTGAAGTGGCTAAAGGTACTTCACCGTCACCTTCTTCCATGATCAGGTCCGACATGCTTCATTGGTCGGAATAAAACAACTTTTTCTCCCTCCCCAATATGAATGAGCACGGAAGGAGTTCTCTGAACGCGCAGGTTATTAACTGCGTCAACAGGGACGCAGGGACAAATTCAGGGAACGAAGAGTGAAAGTACACTACGTGATGTACGCTATGACCAATTCCTCCTAATAATTAGTCCAATTAAAGACAAAATAATGCTTGGCTAAAGGCCAATTCTGAAGCTTTTTCCTAGTGTCTAGCTCGCCTACAGTTTTAATCCATCCAATCCAGATCCACTTTTTTAAATGTCGCAAAATCCATTTACCTACCCGATCATATTTTTGTGCTTAAGCGACGTCTGTTGAGGAAAAATGTCCGCCCGAATTCTTTCGGTTCAAATTTTGATTCGTGATCTTTACAGAGGTCTTGAATAGTTTTCGTAATCTTTTCACCTCCAAAAACTCACGCTGTTTAAATGGCCCCATCCTAAGCGGTTTCCCAAACCAAGTCGCGACTTTATCTGCGAGCGAGGGTAGACCTCTGTGAAAGGTTAGCAGATCACAGACGGCCTTGAATTTACGGAGAAGACGAGCTCTGAATTTGCTGCTGTTAAACATTGCAAGGCCGTTGCAGTGGTCAAATGCCTTTTCGAAATTGGTTTTCAAGCAAGCAGTTTACAAAACGTTTACGAGACGAGTTTTCCAGATTATGAACATCGGCTACAGTTACTAGGCTCGAGATGCCTACTGCACAGAAGAGTTGTCGCTGATCTAATGTTCTGCTTCAAAGTACCAGGCTGTCCAATAATTCCTGTCCGAAAATTTTCAAAATTCTATGATTTTCCTTAGAAGTGTTATAATATCATGCAGGTGTAAAAATCTTCTAGAAGGTTCTCCAGAGTTCCACGCTAGGAGTATATAAGGCGCAGTCGCCGCGTCTAGCTACCAGTACAAGCTAAAATGGACCAAGGTCGAATTCGTACGTTCGTGTACTACGAGACTCGTCCGCATCGCAAGGAGTTTCTCGAAGACCTGGTCACAGTGGATGAGAGCTGGGTCCTCTACGACAACGTCGCCCGCCGTGCCGTCTGGATCCCGCGCGGAGAAGAGCCGCCGACGACGCCGAAAGCCGAGCTGCACCCGCTGAAGATAATGCCCTGCTGCTGGTGGGACGCCAAGGGCATGCTGTACCTCGAGCTGCTCCCGCAAGGCAGGACGGTCACCGCCTCCATCTACACCGATCAGCTCGAGAAACTAGCCGCCGCCATCCGAGAAAAGCGTCCCTGACGGGCCTGGGTCCACCTGCTGCACGACAACGCGCGCCCCCACGTGGGAAGGAGACCCAGCAGAAGTTGGCGACGCTCAGCTGGGAGACGGTTGCCCATCCGCCGTATTCCCCGGACCTCGTCCCTCCGACCACCACTTGTTCCGCCCGCTGAAGCACCGTTTGGCCGGAAGAAAATTCACCAACTACGACAACATCAAATCCGACATCGCGGACTTCTTCGAGTCGCAGCCCCCGGAGTTCTGGGCGAAGGGCATCGGCGACCTGCCCAATCGATGGGCCATTGTTGTAGATAACTGTGGTGATTATATTGTTGATTAGACTTGTTTTTCAATAAAGTTGAAAAAAATTAAAAACGGTGAAATTTTCGGACAAGAATTATTGGACAGCCTAGTAATTCGCGGCGAGATCAAACTGCCTGCTAGCAAGTACTGAATATTCGAACCTTGTGGGCTACGATCGGGAGTATACAACATTTTAGAAGTGACAGTACATCATCCTGTGACAATAAACAAAATGTTATATTGGTAAATATGGTGCTATTTGACGGCCCATGGATGGTTTTCGATTGCTAAAAATTTGGGGACTTATTCAGACTTTCGCGTACTACCTATCTTCAGGAGCCCTTTCATTTCCAGTTCATTTTCGAGTGCGATGTTGTGGCCATTCATTTCATTTAATCATATGTTTACACTTATATATGCAGAATTTTATTTCTAGATTCACTCGAGAATATTAATATTTGCTCAGAGTTTTTTGAACTTTTAGGCATCGAATTTGAAAAATTAAAAGATAAAGAACGGAATTAGTCAACCCTTCCTGGAATGCGCCATGCATAGCACTTGTATGGGAACTCGTCGAGGCGATTTATTAGGGAGGGGGGGGGGGGGGAGGGCAAAAGTAATGAGACTCTCCATGCCGTGTCCATATATCTCGTGTCTGGAGTCTGGTTTCGTGCTTGAATGCTTGAATACTACTTACCGAAGGCCACCTGAGAAGATTCCACTTCCGCCCTTTCCAGAAGCATGCCAAAACCGCAATCTGTCTCATGCCGAAACCCCAGTCTGACGAGTCGACCTGTGTCGGGCGAATCTCGCCCAATTCCCAACCTCGAGCGGCCTGGACTCAATACTCACGCAAGATGAGAAGTACCTTGACCCTGCCAAGCAGCGAGTCTGGTGAGGCCTGGTGGCCCGTTACCGACTTTCGTTCGGCAAGATGTTCATGGCGAAAAGCACCTTCAAAGCTTTTGGGTCTGCGCCTATGGACCGGTTTACTGGAAGCTGTTTACCAAAAGCACGACGATGGACTCCAAGGCCATGGTAAGCAAGATAGAAGAGATGCACCTGCGACTCGAACTTACTCAGTCGCATCGCTTCAAGAAGGTCCTCCTCTTCGGCAACGCCGCACCCCATCGGGACAAGTAACCACTTGTAAGCTTGCCCAGCTGGGCTACGTTCACATGACTCACCCACCGTATTCGCCGGACATCTCTCCATGCGACTACCACTGCTTCTTGAGCCTACAAGACTTCCTGGTTGGATAGGACACAAGGACCCAAGCATACCTCGACAACCATATCGAGCAGTTGATCAACACCATGCCCAAGCAGTTCTGGAAGAATGGGATCAGGACGTTGGCTGAGCGATGGCAGCAAGCTCATTGACCTTAATGGCGAGCACAGTCTTCAGCATCGTTGAGTTGTAATTGAGTTATAGAGAGATAGAGAATTTTTTTCAATTTGTTTCATTGCTTTTGTCCCCCCCCCCCCCCTAACAAGTGCATATACAGGCATACGGTGACCGATGGGCATCTCAAGTTTTATACATGTACTTCACAGATAAGCGTGGTACACACGCCGACCCGAAGCGGTTGAAGGCTAAAACATCCTGTGCGGGACCGGGTCAAGGACCTCGATTTGGGTGCACACAGCAGCTGCCCCCTCTTTCCACTCCCTACAACGCGTGTGAAATCGAAATTGAAAGTCAATTTCAGAAATTGTTACTTAAAATGGAAGTTGATCAGAGGGGATTCAAGGATTAATACGATTTTTGACTGCAAAATTTCATGCACAACCAATCAAGTAAGCACTGTGATACCTTGAACAAGAGTACGGCCTATGTACATACACTCAAGAGTAAGTTAAATGTGAGGGTGGAGGCGTAAATCTACAGCCCCATAGCGTTGTTGTCTTCCGCTGAGCCATGGAATAGCAGCGTGAATGGATAAAGGCCTAATGGTCGACGTTAGTCAATTTCTTCGCCGGATGCGCCACGCATTCTAATTCTACTGAATGTCGTGGAGGCTGTTTGAATGAGCTTTTTACCTTGGCCTATGACCTAAAGAATGACTTGCGGTGGCGAAAGTGCTTTGTCCTTCCCAGATAGGACAAAAGGAGAGGGGAATTTTATAAATAAGCTATAGAGAATATAATCAAGAACTAAGAAATAAAATGGTTCGTTCAGCCGCTCTCCTCGAAATAACCTTTGGATAGCTGTTACTGACCGTCGCTTTGGGTTAACTTCCGATTTCCACCAAATTCTGATCAGATTAATCATTAATGAATTTATTCATTTATACGTCAAAAAATGTGCAGAAAATGAAGAAAGGAGAGCTAGCAAAAGAACAGAAATAAGAAATGGCAGTGGCGCCTCTTCGATTACCAAAAAATTCGTTAGAGTTCGTTAACCACGTATCATGTGGATAAGTCTCTATACCCGATACCTTTGCTCAGAGCTCTTCAGACCTCGATAAGAGTCTCGATAAGAGTCCACATGAGAAGCCTGATAGGATTTTAGTGGAATTCGGGAAGCCAACCCAATTCGAGGTTCTTCTGTTTCGGTCCCGCTTAAACCACTTATGCCTTCAACCGCTTCGGGGTCGGCGTGTGTTTCACGCTTATCGGTGAAGTATAAAACATTGAGTTGAATTCTACTGCATTCTACTTCTACGGGATGTCGTGGAGGCGAGTTGAATGCGTACTTGGCCATACAATGACTTGCGGTGGCCAGCCGATGAACAAGTCAGCGCTCCATCCTTCCCAGACAAGTCTGGTACCAATTCACCGACCCCGGAGGGATGGAAGGCTTGGTTGGCCTGGGCGGGAAATCCGAACCAGGAACCTGGTATCGGCTGCAGGCGGCAGCCGGCTCCTCCTCCGACTGCGCTCCACGCGCTTCGCCACTGTATGCGCACTTAAACTGCCTCGACGAAGTCCTATAGAAGTACAATGAATGGCGCACTCCAGGTAGTGTTCGACCAATTTCGTTTTTTATCTGTTAATTCTTTAAATTCGATGAGGTGAAAGTACGACAAAATCTGAGACAGTACTATGTATTACATCTTTGGATGGCTGTCACTGAACGTCGTTTTGGGCTAACTTTCGAATTCCACCAAATTCTGATCAGATTGATCATTGATTTATTTATTCAATTACGCGTCAAGAAAAAGTGCTCAAAATTCGAGAAAAAATTGAATTATAAACAAGACATGTGCAGGAAAAATGGAGTGTGACGGTTCAAGTTCAGAGTGATACCTTTGCTCAGAGCTCTTCAGATCTCTGAAGGTCGTCGATAGAAGTCCACATAAGAAGTCTGATCGGATTTTGGCGGAATTCGGGAAGCCAACCCGAAGCGAGGGTCAGCGCCTGCTGAAGCAGCTCAGAGAACGAGCAGCTCGGTCGGTGTCCTTTCACGAGCTCGTGCTTAAGTTGATACTTCCGTGTGTCGAATTCCGACGAGCAGGTGCGAAGTTCACGTCTTCTAGGCCGTTCCTCACCTACGTACGCGTGCGATGAGTCCATTTAAGCTCATTGCGTGACCCAATTACTTCGGCACACACGTTCAACTGTACCTTGTTGACATCATTCATTGTCGCCAGCGATGTCGTCATTTCTCGTCGTCGTCGTCGTCGGCGTCGTCCTGAAATTGGCATGCACCCCCACGCTGTCGTCCTCACGCTAATGAATTGCCTTTCCTGCCTGCTCGCCGGGCGCTTCGCAGCCGGAGCACAGTGCCTCGGGTGCCGTTCGTTCGGCCGTCACCCGGCCGGCAGTGCTCTTTCGCGGACGGCGAGCAGACGACGGCTCTCGGCTCGACGTTCGCTCTCGCCGGCGGAGCACGTCGGACGGCTCTCCACGACCAGCTCGCTCTTCGCGTCGGCTCAACCCGAGGGGGCGGAACAGTTCAGGTGGGGCGGAGCGTACGGGTCCAGATCATCGTCACCGTCAACGGCTCGCTCATTCATCTGCTCAATAGTCTGTCGGACCCCGCGGCATTGTAACCGATACGCCTGCGCTAGGTGGCTGCGTAGCCTTGGGGTCTTTTCTGTCATCCACAGCCTCCTCTCCTGTGTCTACTGGGCCTCTAGGGACTAACCTCCCATGTACATTCTTCTAAGCTGGTAGCACTAGTTGCTTCAGATAGTAATTTTTAAAGAAAACTCTGTCTATGTAAATCTATAACTTTTTTCATTGGCTGATATTGAGCTTTGAGCATTTGAACTTCAGTCCTAACTTTGCGAAGCTTTAAGAAAGCCGCCAGAATAGTAAATTAAATCTAATAGCGTTATTTAAATCACCTGTATCTGCTGTCGTTCCATCGATCATCGAGTAGCTCGAGCGAGCGCCAGCAACGTTTCCATTCGTCCCTGTCGCGTGCCAAAGTGATCCAAAGCCTCTTTTTTCAGTTAGGAACACGAAGAGCATCGTGAAGTTCGTTCAATCCTAATCAAATACTAATAATTATTTGCTTATATTGACCTTATAAACTAGAAGGAAACGTAGGTCATTCGTTGGACAGAAATACGGTTGAAAAAAAGACTTCTTCTATGGAGTAACCTGCTTTACACATTCTTCTGAGCTGTTTTTCGAAGTTGCTTCAGCTGATAATCTCCGTATTAGTGTAATTTTTATAAGAAAATCCTATTTATATCCTTAGCAATATTGCTATAATTTTTCATATACAAAAGAGGGTCAATAAGTGTCATTGAGTTTTGAACATTTGAAATTCAGCCTCTAACTTTCCAAAATATTAGGAAAGCCTTTATAATAGTAAATTATATTTACAAATGTTAGATAATTTACTTTTATCATCTGCTGATTATCAAGTAGCTTGAACCGTCTTCATTCATCCCTGTCGCGTGCCAAAGTGCTCCAGTTACGCCTCCTTCTCGATCGATCATATTGCTCGTTCAATGGTAGTCAATTACTGATAATAATTTAGTAGGGCTGAAAAGTTAGAAAAAAGTGTGGGGCCTTTGCTGGATAGAAACACGGTTGAAAAACGACTTTTTCTATGGAGTAACCTGCTTTATACATTCTTCTGAATTTTTTATTGAAGTTGAAGTTCAGCTGATAGTCTCCGTTTTAGTGTAATTTTTAGAAGAAAAATCTATTTCTATCATTAACAATATCACGATAATTTTTCGGATACAAAACAGGATCAATAACCATTGTTGTTGGATCGGAAAGTTTATAGAAAGCCCTTAGACAAGTAAATTGTATCTCCAGATGTTAGTTGTTCCACCTGCATCATCTGTCGTCCCGTTGATCATCGAATGGCTTGAGCGGGCGCCAGCAAGTCTCCGTTAATCCCTGTCGCCTGCCAAAGTGCTCCAATATCTCTTACCTCATATTAGTTTATTACTGATAATACAGTGCGTGTCAAAAGTATAAGATCACCTAATTTTGTAAATGTTGCCTTTTTTACGACGTTTCGCTGTAAGGAGCTTCTTTCACTGAATTCGTCTTGGTCGAAAACCCTATCTGAAAATGAATCAGAAACCTCTCTTCAATACAGAATTTATAAAAAAGAAACTATTGGTTTTCTACTGTATCAAAGGTATAAGGCCACCACAAAGACACTTCCATTTTATTACAATCAATAATCAGCAGTTACAAATACAAATAGAAATTAATAACTGGCAGGTCAACTGTGATTGAAAATAAGTTAAAAAACTCTCTTTGGCAGACTTTCAGCCAAGTCCTTCAGGATATCGAGATCCAAATGGTTCCACGCCGCCTCGATCGCTCCGAGCGGTCCCTCGACGTTGCTGAATTGCTTTCGTTGGCATATATCTGTCGTTCAATGATTACCCAGATGTTCTCAGTCGGGTTCGGGTCCGGTGAAGAAGCTGGCCAATTTAGCACGCGGATATTTTTGAAGTTCAACACAGGACGGTTGATCTGCCGACGTGTACCGAAGCATTATCATGCATAAAGGTGAATTCATGTGTATGACGTTCGAGAAGAAATGGTAGTAGATGATCTTGGAGAAGTATTCGGATAGTACTGTGAGCTCTTTCGACTCGTGGTAAATGCAAGCCGAAGAACACCAAAGCTACAGAAGGCTCCTCAGATCACGTGGAGGCCTACGTCAAGACTAGTTGGGTCCGCAGATCCTGCGAGTAGCAGTGAGGTCCATCGGAGCCGTCCAAATTAAACTTCCTTCTTTTCGTCGAAGAAGACTATCTTAAAGCACAGGACTTGTTCAAGTGGAAGGAATTTCATAGTGGAAAATTGGCGTACCGTGTTCCAAATCGGTCCTGATGTTTCTACGCGCAAACTGAAGACGTTCGGCCTTGTAACGGTCATTCAGCTTAGGAGCCCTCTTCATCGACTCACGGACAATGTTGCTGCTCTGTCTGGCTGTTGGTCCTCCGCGATGCATATAACGATATGCCCGCCTTAGCTTGACTGATCGAAGCCGTCAAGTTCGACAAGAGTCGCTGAATGTGACGAACATCTTGTCCAGAGAGCACAGGAGGTCTTCCAGACGCTGACTTTCTTCCATAGTCAACAGGATCTTTCAGATAGTTGGACAGAGCGCATCTGGCGCGAGAAAGTAGACAGCGATTTCACGAGTGGAGTATCCTGCCTGATATAGAGCTCGAACTTGAGCTTATTCCTTGACGGACAGCCAGGTACCAGGCGACATGTAGGTATTAGAATAGTAAATAACAGCAAAGTCAATGTAGAGCAATTTTGGTTTGACAGGACGAAAAATTGCAGGTACAACAAACCAGCATCGTTAATGGACTCACATGTACTTTCGAAACAGTGGAAAGTCAATGATTTCTTCTTAAAATGTTTTGCATCCAAGAGAGGTTCCTGATTTATTTTCGGGCATCGTTTTCGACTATGACGAATTCAGGTAAGCAGTCCCTTATTGCGAAATGTCGTAAAAAAGGCAACATTTACAGAACTAGGGGTGGCCTTATACTTTTGAAACACGCTGTAGTTTGCTAAGGCTGATCAGCTAGAAGAAAGTGTAGTGTAGGATTACCGTTGCAAAAAGGCTCTCTTCGTACTATAGGTATGACTCATTTAAACTTATCAGTGTAGAAATACTTGATTGTTAATAATTAGGGAACTGACTGAACATCTGCTAATATTAAACAGCTTTACACTCTAAAAATTTCTTGTGTATTAAAAGCCAATTCAATTTACAGAGACATTTTCCTATTTATTGCTTGAAAATTTTCGGCTCTGAGGGTTACAAATGAAGCTCCAACGTTCTTCATTAGCGGGTTCAAACGTACGTCACTTTTGATTAAGCCATGCACTTGTCATGCAAAATTGAACCCAGAATGGTGCTTGAATACATAATTTCACTTGCCTTTCTCTTAGTCTAAATCAATTGTGGAGCTCTTCTGTACTGGAGTAACAATAAATGATAAAGGAAGGCGTTATTCAATCCCTTTTGGGATGCGCCACGCATTCTACTTCTACGGGAGGTGCTGGAGGCGATTTGAATGCGTATTTGGCCAAACAATGACTTGCGGTGGCCAGCCGATGAACAAGTTAGCGCTTTATCTTTCCCAGACAAGTCTGGTACCAATTCACCGACCCTGAAGGGATGGAAGGCTTGGTTGGCTATGGCGGGAAATCCGAACCAGGAACCTGGTATCGGTGCAGGCGACAGTCGGCGCCTTCTCGGACTGCGCTACACGCGTACTAGTACTAGAAGAAGTACTTGAGAATTGTTGATTCAAAGAAATAAGTTTAGATACCTCACGGTTTTTACAAGATATAAAATTATTATCTAAAAATAAAAAACAGGGCATTTCAAGGAGGTGCCTACTGCTGCGCGCACCTCCTTGACCAGGTTACCGTACCAGGTTTTTGGATAGGATTTCACGCCCAGGCCGACCAAGCCTTCCATCCCTCCGGGGTCGGCGAATTGGTACCAGACGTGTCTGGGAAGGACAACGCGCTGACTTCTTCATCGTCTGGCCAAGGCAGGTTATTGCCTAGGCCAAACACGCATTAAAACTTCCTCCAAGACATCCCGTAGACGTAGAATGCGTGAATACGCATTCCAAAAGGTACCTGAATAAGGCCGTACTTTATCCCTTAATTAGTCAGAGCGGACGTCACGCAGTATACTTTGATTTTTCGTCCCTTGAATCGTTCTTTGCTGACGCACCAGATAGGCTGTCCTTTCGCTGTACTCTTTCCATTCTTTTGATTTTTAATGCTTATTTCTAGTCGGGAAGGAGTGGAGGATGTCTCAACACACAGTCTGTTCCCGTAGTCGCCCATGTTGTGAGTCTCCGGCGATGAGTCTCACAGCCTTCATTATAGGTACTTTGGAATTGCCCCTCCCGATTAGGAAGGACTCTGCGCCAATTGCTATTCTTCAGTAAAACATAATATATAAATATAAAATACAAAATGTAGATTTATTGTTGATTATATTCAAATTCGAATTCAAATTTAAAAAAAAAATTAAGAAAACCTATGGATACACTGAGCGCAGTCGGTTGAAAGGCCAATCGATCGTTTAGTCATTTGGAAATAGCCCTCCCGATTAGGATTTTAACCTAAATTGTTATTCTAAAAGGATAAAGGATAAAGGACGGCGTTACTCAATCCCTTCTGGGATGCGCCAGCGCATTCTACTTCTACGGGATGTCGTGGAGGCGACATGAATGCGTATTTGGCCATACAATGACTTGCGGTGGCCAGCCGATGAACAAGTCAGCGCTTTATCCTTCCCAGACAAGTCTGGTACCAATTCACCGACCCCGGAGGGATGGAAGGCTTGGTTGGCCTGGGCGGGAAATCCGAACCAGGAACCTGGTATCGGGTGCACGCGACAGCCGGCGCCTCCTCCGACTGCGCTACATGCGCCCTAAATTGTTATTCTACATATATCAAACCAACGACGGATACACTGAACATAATCAGTTGGACGCTACCACGACCCTCCTGTGCACTGAACGATCCAGGGTTCAATTCCTCGCTCAGGTCTAGTATGCTTGATTCTGAAGACCAAAACATTATCAAGTCTTTCTTCTGGCTTCCGAAGGCAACTGTATGGACCAAAGACATTAAAATAACTTCACGAAACAAGGTGAATGCAGGCAGCCTCTTCTGAAGAGAGGTTTTAAATTCTACCCTTATATTCTGATTCGGGCGCGTGATGCAAATTCGCAAGAGGCGCTGGGTGTCATGCGCACCAGAATGCATTGTTTTTGGTTCGGATTTCCGCCCGGGCCAACCAACCATTACATCCCTTTGGGGTCGGCGAATTGTCTGGAAAGGTAATCTTTCTGATCTTGTAATCGCCTGATCACCGCAAGTCATTGTATAGGCCAAATACGCATTCAAATCGCCTCCACGAGATCCCGTAGAAGTAGAATGCCTGGCGCATCCCGAAGCGAGTTGAGTAGCGCCATTATCCATTATCTTATATCCTAAGCATCCTATAACTAACACTAATTAACATTCAGCTATCGGAAGCATTTTTTCAGGAAGAGTAACAATTTATAGTTTGTTTCAAGGAACAAAGTGCGACTATTGTTTTAGTGCTGAAAAAGAGATTGCGCCGTGCCCTCGTCTAAGATTCAATTGGTTGCAAAATTTCTGTCTGCATGGATTCTCACATCTGTGAATGATACAGCAAAAACAGTCGTGACATACCGTCACTTTGATGCTCTGCGTACGCAGCATTTACGCCATTAATCAAATAAAAATCGAGACGAGCTCTCGAGTCGAGTGCGAGGCGCAATCTAGTCTTTTCACGCATGTTTGCTGCATTGTTGCGCTTTGAAACGAAAAATTTAGTTTATTATTTTTCTTAAAAAAGTTAATATTTTATAAAATTATTACAAATATTAGGGGGGACGAAGCTGAACTAAAGATTTTCAAAGAAAGTTTTACGTAATTTTCCTTGAACAATTTTTTTATAACCATCTTATTAAGCAAGCAGCTTATCCTGCCTAAAGGTCTTTTCGATTAGCAAGGGTTTGCTTTGACTTCAAGTGTGTCCAGTTTGATTTGAAAAGTGTCCAATTCGACCTAGCGGCCGCCTAACGTCTGGTTGGGGGATTCACCCCCAAGCCCCGAGAATAGAACAACCCCAGTCTTCCTTCTTTCTTCTTTAGGTCTTCTTACTTTTAGTAACTTTTACTTTCAGTAAAAAATGGTTCTACTACACAGATTAGTGCAGCGTGATATGGTAGGTCAGAATCTTCACGGCTCCTATGAAGCCCATCCACCCTCTATCGCATATATGGTACACGATTTATTCTCCGAAGTGCCCGTTCTCTCCGTGGCGAGAAACAGATAATGAGAGTCCTAATCCGAAGTGCTTAATTTGCAAAAAAAATTAAAATTAATCGGTATTGGTCGACTCCTCCGAATCCCATAGTCACCCTCCCTACGTCCTCCCGCCCTCTCCCCGCTAATACTTCCTTACCTATGTGCTGGTGAGAGTGAGAGTCAGTCAAGCACTCATATGTGACACAGAGTCCCGACTCACGTGTCACCACGTTGCCACGATGTCTATGACCCGTGTTCAGAAGCCCGGCGCACATTGGGCGATATTGAGGGAAACTGGTCTGGTCCCTTATTCCCCCTCTAGTGGTTCCCCTTTGCTGATCCCCTATTCACTGATCCCCCTCCGACTGGTCCTCTTACTCGGAATCCCAGCGCACGTTCGACGACGTCAATAGAAATTGTTAGGTGGAGTCCGTGTCTACGACACGTCTTCTGAATACCGACACATGTTGGACGACGTCTGCTCACGTCTTCTGTATCCCTACGCACCATGGACGACGACTAGGGCGTCTTCTGAATCCCTGCGTACGTTGGACGACGTCTTCAGCACGTCTTCTGCATCCCTACCCACGTTGGACGAGGTCTGCGGCACGTTTTTTGAATACCTCCGACGTTGGACGATATCTGTAGCACGCCTTCTGGATCCCAACGCACATTGTACGACGTATGCGGCACGTTTTATGAATCCCAACAGACGTTCGACGACGGCTGCGACACGTCTTCTGAATACCTTCGACGTTGGACGACATCTGCCGTACGTCCTCTGAATCCCTACGCTCTGCACTTGATCCCCATCCATACCCTGACGCGTTTCCCCTGAATATATCGTAAACTTGAGTGATCCGCTGCCAAGATTATCAGTTCGCCAGCAATCGCCCATGGTTAAGTTGAAATAATACCCGGCTGGCATACGCCGCACTGTCGTAGGCATCTCTTGACTTCAGTCCTCCCTCCTCGTGATGGACACTATTGTATATAGTAGGATCCTTGAGATGAGATGAGATCAAACAGCAAATTAACATTCCTTTTCTAGATATTGTACCAGACAATAAAAGAATGAGTTAAAATAATACACGATGGAGATGTCTTCGCTATGGTTACCGAATGCGGTTGCTAGCAACCTTGCAACTGTATGAGCAGCTCACCGCCTAATTCTCATTGTTCCGTATTCGCTTTCTTGAGAATTTCTGCTCTAAAAAAACCTGCTCCATTAGATTTCCCTTTCAAATCGTTTCTCTCGTCCGCTTTTTTCCCGGTGACGTGCTTCATCACTCGGTCGCCGGACGTTTGCCGGACGCCGGCCAGTTGTCATGCATCAGTCTTCCGAAGGCTGCCAGCGATCGAATTGTTGCTTTCCGTGAAAGTAGAAACCTTATAGAACGAGAGTTGCAGCTCCAAGAAGTAGGATGGTTAGCTGCATCGTTTTTCGAGACCAATTTTAAAGGGAAGGAACGTCTGTCAGCTCTTGCGTTCCATTCCGCAACCAGACAATCGTCCTGAGTCGTGGAATTCGCGCGTCAAATTTGCCTTCGAGGCCTCGAGCTACAGACTGTTTAACACAATTTTCTACTGGGGCCAGATTCATTAACCGCTTACCGGCCGGTAGCGGTATATCGGTTCTCTTGTCTGTATCTCTGTATCTCTCAGTATCACCTACTACGTAGGCCGATATGGTGAATGCGTCGTGAGATGATACCGGCGGTATCGTTGATGAATCTGGCCCCAGGTGCAGGCCACCTGGCTGTGTTTGTTTCGTTTTTTTTAGCGGTGCCCCACCCCGCTCTCACCAGGATAGATCGTATGAATTTGGGGTGCTCTACCAGACAAGTTTTCAACATTCGTGGCTCATTCCAAGGAGAATGCTTTATACCTTTTTCACGTCAATTTAGTCACATTTTGAATCAAATTGGGCCTTCCTCTGAAAGCTCGACGCTTCCAAAATCAGACGTAACGTCTTCTAAATCAGAGCGAGCGTCTTCCGAATCCTCCGAGATAGTTAGAAAAAGTATTTTTTTCAACATTAAAATTCGCCTGCACCAAAAGATGATTACTATTATGCTTATATGTATGAGATTTGTAAGATTTTTATTTTTAACCAAAGATATCACCTGTATCACCTGTCGTCCCGTTGATCATCGACTTGCTCGAGCGGGCGCTAGCAGCGTCTCCATTCGTCCCTGTCGCGTGCCAGAGTGGTCCAATGGATCCTCCTCGCTCGAGGGACACGAAGAGCGTCATATCGGTCGTTCAGGGCTTTCACGAAGAAATCCGACCAACGCGTTGGTGGGCGCCCTGCTGTTCTCTTGACATCCCGCGGAATCCAGTCGGTGACGGCTCTCGTCCATCGGGTGTCTGCGAAGCGCATTACGTGGCTGGCCCACCTAATTTTCGACGACTTGGCCCATGCGACAGCGTCTCTGATCTTCGAACGTCGGCGAAGCTCGGAACTCCGGAGGCCTTCTCTCACTTGCGTGAGTCGTGTCACTCCGAGCATCGTCCTCTCGATTCCACGCTGCGCGACGCTGATCGCGTGTTCATCCTGCTTTCGTATAGCCCAGGTCTCTGAAGCGTATGTTAGGGCAGGAAGAACAGTGGAGTCGAATAGGTGGGCACGGAGTCGGACGTTCTTCGTTTTCTTCACGACTTCTTCGACGCTCTTGAAAGCTCCCCAAGCCGCTCGTTTCCTCCTGCTCAGCTCTGGTGCTAGGTCGTTGGCCATGTTGACTTCGCGACCCAGATACACATAGCTGGAGCATTCGGAGATGTTCGTTCCGTTGAGCGAGAATGGGGCATCAGAAACCCATCCGTTCTTCATGAACATCGTCTTCGTAAGATTCAGCTGCAGTCCAACGCTTCCACATACACGATCGAAGTCGGCCAGCATTCGCTCCGCCTGAGTGATGCTCGGTGTTATGAGCACGATGTCGTCAGCGAAGCGAAGATGGTGCAGTTGCCGGCCGTCGACCTTCACTCCCATGTCATCCCATTCTAGTTCGCGCATGACGTTTTCGAGGGTGGCGCTGAAGAGCTTCGGGGATATGGTATCCCCTTGTCGAACCCCTCTCTTCACGTCAATGACGACGTCGTTGTAGAATGGTGAGATCTTGGTCGTGAATCCACTGTACAGCTCTCGAAGGACTCTGATGTACTGAGTAGGAACGCCCTGGGTGAGCAGGGCTTCCATAACCGCTTCAGTCTCGACGGAGTCAAATGCCTTCTTCAGGTCAATGAACGTAAGGCAAAGCGGCAGCTTGTACTCTCGCGACACTTCGATGAGCTTCGTAATGGTGTGTATGTGGTCGATCGTGCTGAATCCTCTCCGAAATCCTGCTTGTTCGCATGGCTGTCCTTCGTCCAGCGTTCTACTAATCCTATTCAGGATGACTCGAGTGAACAGCTTGTAGACTACGGACAGCAGGCAGATCGGGCGATAGTTGCCAATGTCGTGCACGTCTCCCTTCTTGTACAGCAAGACGGTCTTGCTGGTCTTCCACTGAGATGGAACCTTGCATTCGGGCAGGTAGCGTGTGAAGAGCCGCGCCAAGGTGTTGATGAGCGCTGGCGGGAGGTTCTTCAGGTGTTCAGCTCTGATCCTGTCAGGACCGGGTGCTGTACGTTTCTTCACCGACGAGATGGCGTGTCGGATCTCGGAAGAGAGAACAGAGGGGATGACGTATCCATCCTGCGGAAGATGGCGTAGGGGCAGGTGGACGTGGCTATCGAAGAGATCGGAGTAGAAGTCGTGGATGACTTTCTCCATGGCCCTTCTGGAAGAGGTGACGGTTCCGTCAGGACGTCGGAGAGCGGTCATCTTGGTCTTGAAGTTGGCGAAGTTCCGGCGGGCATTGCGGATGCTCAGCCCTGCCTCTGCTGCTTCAGCCAACACTTCCGCCCTTCTCTCCTTCAGATCTTCCTTTATCGCCGCTCTGCATAGCTTTGCAAGCTCGGACGTCAGTTGATAGTTGCCTGACGCTCGTGCTGCTCCACGTTGGCGTATCAGCTCGAGAGTTTCCGGAGACAGGCGTCTCTTGGTGGTCTTCAAGCTCTCGGCTCCCTTAGCACTATCGTGGAGATGGTGCACGAAGCGATCGTATTCCTCGTCGACGTTGTCCATGACGGCATCTTCCCAAAGGCCGACAAGAGAGGTGTAGAGATCCCAGTTGATGGTCGTTCTGGGACTCCTCTTCTTGAACTTCGCGGCCTTCTCTCCTTGACGCGAAAAGCGGAACCTCGCGCGAAGGAGGCGGTGGTCCGATCCCGTGTAGAACTTGGGGACAACGGAGACATCGGTCAGGCAATACTTGCGATTGAAGATGATGTGGTCGATCTCGTTGTGGAACTGGCCACCGGGGGATTCCCAGGTCCATCGTAGGGAGGGAGGCTTCTGGAACTGCGAGTTTCCATGGATGGTCTTGGTCGACATGATAAACTCAGACAGCCTTTCACCTTGCTCGTTCCACTCCAAACCGTGGGTTCCGATGTGAAGTTCTTCCAGCGACCTTCGTGGCCCGATCTTGGCATTGAAGTCGCCGACGATCACCTTGTAGAAGGTGTGATCTTCCTTATAGAACTTCTCCAGCTCCACGTAGAAGGCCTCGACGTCTTCGTCGTCGTAGTCGTCGTCGTGTTGGGGCATACGCGACGAACACAGTCAAGGCTGGCACGGAGCCACATCGCTTCAGTCGCAGACGTCCGATTCGGCTTGTCAGAGACTCGTACGAATCGATGTTCATGGCCAAGTGCGTGTTGACGAGGACACCAACGCCGCCTACTCCCCTGCTGTCGCATGTTCCGAGGAACAGTTCTTCTCCGGAGTCGTAGGCGGCGTGTAGGGGGTGGTGTCTTCTCGTCTCGGTCAGTCCGATGACGTCGTACTTGATCTTCCTGGCTTGCATCATCAGGTCCTCGACGGATGCTTCCGACGCAAGCGTGCGGGCGTTGTAAGTACAGATCGTCATCCTAGTCCTTCTCAGTTTGCGCAGCCTGGTTAGGCCCTGAGATTTTAGCAGCCTCTCCGTACTCGTCCTTCCCATCGCTGCAGAAATGGGGGCTCTTTCGGGGTCAGGGGAATGAGGCCCTTTAGTGCTGCTGTGTTTGACTGGAATACAACACGGGTAGCTAGTCAGGCTCTGTCGTGCGGGCGGGGTACTCCGGGCAGCCAGCCAGACTGCCCGAAGGGACGGGGCGAGACTTAAGGCGGCCTCGAATCGCCTTACATGTACTCCCAGTCTACCGAGTGCAAGCTTTTGGCCGAGCCGACACAGTTACAATCCGCACAGTCACGGACACATCCACGCACACTGTGCACGAACATGCCGCTCCCACGCACAACGAACGCATCGACCCGACACAGCAGGAGCAAGGAGTCCATCCCCTGCATCCCACCTGCGTCTCTGGGCAGTACACGGTCGCATTTGGTTCGCGTTTAATTCCCCTATCCACCACCCGGGGACGCGCCACGTGGCCCTGCGACAAGCGGCCCGAGATCCCTCTTAACAAGAGAGCCCGAAGGCTCTCTATCGAGGGAGATCCGTGGAACCAAAGATAATGACTTAAAAATTGTTTTGAAGTGCAAAAAGCTAGAAATTTTAATTCTTAAAAACTGAAACCTAGAAAACCGAAAAATCGATTACATGGAGCAGCGTCAGGCTGGATTAGCCTGTCAAAAGCTCGGCTTTGAATTCGAAAAGTTGACTACATAACGCAGAGAAGCTGATAAGAATTTCTGTAAAGACCACGTTCTGTTCGGTCATTTCGGTTTGGGTCAGTGGGAGGCGGCGCCAATGCAGTAGACGTTGCTAACGACGGAGCGATTCCGCATCCAGGCTGAGGTCCATTTTAATGGCCCTAAAGAAGTATAAACAGTTACCGCTTTGCTGCTCAACTATTAGGTTGGCAATTAATTCGTGGACTCTCAAGCACCTTCAACAAATGTGTTTATTACGAAATAACGGATAAAAATTTTCAATCA
Organism: Heligmosomoides polygyrus bakeri; assembly: GCA_947359475.1. NCBI lineage: Eukaryota > Metazoa > Nematoda > Chromadorea > Rhabditida > Heligmosomidae > Heligmosomoides > Heligmosomoides polygyrus. Next base: position 5,850,843 of record OX375867.1, read on the forward strand.
AAGTAGGATTCCTTGGAACACGGAACTTCTTCCCGTTTATCAGCTAGCTGGTCCATCCCACAGCTGTAAAATTCTTCTGCTTTTGAGGCCAAGAATCCTTGGAGGTACATTTTAACCTGGTCCACATTAATAAGCCGTCTTGTCTTCCTAGGAAGAAGTGTTGCAGCGAGCTAAAAATGTGGTGATCGTTTGGTACAGTCTAGGCTGTAGGATGGATGAGTTAGACGCTCCCAGCCAAGGCTTTCAGTTTTTTGAAGCATCCGATTTGCGACGACTGATGTGGCGTTATCTTCCTGAAGATAATTTCGCTCTTGAAAATCTGTCTGAACCGATTCTAGCGGAGTTCAGCTTGCGTGCGGCCATGCTGAGAAGAGTAGAGTTCGGCATCAATGCTGGAACCGCTCTTGATCTCCCAGAAGTTGACACCTTCTTGACACCACCAAACGGAGAACGTTTCGCGAATCAGATAATAAAAGGATAAAGGACGGTGTTACTCAATCCCTTCTGGGATGCGCCAGCGCATTCTACTTCTACGGGATGTCGTGGAGGCGTGTTGAGTGCGTATTTGACCATACAATGACCTGCGGTGGCCAGCCGATTTACAAGTCAGTGCTTTATCCTTCCCAGACAAGTCTGGTACTCACCGACCCAGGAGGGATGGAAGGCTTGGTTAGCCTGGGCGGGAAATCCGAACCAGGAACCTGGTATCGGGTGCACGCGACAGTCGCGCCTCCTCCGACTGCGCTACACGCGCCCTCGCGAATCAGATGCTTCAAAAAATGATGAGGTTGGCTGGGAGCGTCTAACTAATCGATCTTACAGCCCAGATTGTGCGCCGCGTGATTACCACCTTTTTAGTTTGGTGCAGCTCTCCTTGGTTGGAAGACGATTTATTAATGTGTTACAGGTCAAAAAGCTCTTCCAAGGATTCTTGGCCTCAAAAATCAGACGAATTCTACAGCTGTGGGATAAACCAGCTAGCTGATAAATGAGGAGTCCCGAATGAGGAATGAGAGTTCCAAGAGATCCTACTTTGATTGAAAATTGTCGTTTGTTATTTGTTAATAAATACCTTTATTGAAGATTCTTGCGAATCCACGAACTTAGAGCGAGTCATATAGGGAGAATCCTCATCCCTCAGTTGGTTTGAAAATGTGTTTATTTTTTGCCAAGACGCTAAACCAAGGGAGTAGGGGGTCACAATGGGATACGGTGCAGCACGCGTTTGGGGGCCTTGTACGCCCGCGATGCCTCTGTCCGCAAGTGGCTCGGAGCGCGTGTGGGTAGAGGGTTGACTCGTGCGAGGGAGGTCAGGGGTTTGGTTCCTCTGTGCTGCTGCATTTTTGCATTTCAACTGATTGGTTGAGATTTGGGGGATTCTGACGTCTATACAATTTTCAGACGTTTTCTGAGCATTTTTCCAGCGGTACGGTGGTATTCAACATGGTGATGTATAAATGTTCAACACCAGTGATACACAGGTACAAAGTGCATGAACCACCACTGGGCACCTTACGGGTAGCGTATAAAGGCTACAGGTTCCTCATAGTCTGTTTCCATACATGGACTAAAGGTCTCGGGAAAACCGCTCGGATTTTCAAAGGAGACCACGTTGTGACGTCGGAGGTGGTTCAAATGAGAAACGAGGTGCGCGGATCCCGCAAATTGAGCTAAACGGCATCGATACACTCTGTCCCTCATGTCTCCTGTCACCTGGAAATCAGAGGTCTGCTGAAGATTTTCTAGAACTTAGCACCAACAATGTCCGTCGACGGTGGAGTGGTGATCCGCCTGCGCACGCTGAAGTGTGGCCCACCTTTAGACAAGGAATCTTCGAGGGAAGAAATCAAGCTGGCCGAACAAATGGCCAGCATTTTTAAGGACTTGGGAGTACGTCAACTTGAAGTTGAAGAAGAGGAACAGCTGGAAGTGGTGGAAGAAGAAGAGGAAGATTGGGATCCGCAAGATGAACTGATGGACGTGGAGAGGCAAGCAAGCAGTGGGCATATGATAACGTTTTCGGGTGGAACTCTTGTTTCGGAGGAAAGGGTACGTCTTCAATTGGATTTTGATTGCGTGCTCATAACCATGGAGGAAGCCACCGCGATTCACTACACAGGCACTTTCTACCTGTGTATTACTGGTGCTGAACATTTATCACCATGTTGAATACCGTACACCGAACAGCTGGAAAAATGCGCAGAAAACGTCTGAAAATGGTATAGACGTCAGAATCCCCCAAATCGCAACCAATCAGTTGAAATGAAAAAATGCAGCAGCACAGAGGAACCAAACCCTGACCTCCCTCGCACGAGTCAACACTCTCTCCAGCTGCGCTCCGAGCCGCTTGCGGACAGGGGCATCGCGGGCGTACAAGGTCCCCAAACGCGTGCTGCACCGTATCCCATTGTGACCCCCTACTCCCTGGGTTTAGCGTCTTGGCAAAAAAATAAACACATTTTCAAACCAATTGAGAGTGAGGATTCTCCCTATATGACTCGCTCCCCCTGTTCAGAGATAAGCTTCAGGCCCTTCCCTTGTTGGTTGCCAACGTAATAGAATCGCTACGCTGTGACCCGCTATCATCTACGGCGAATCGCTAGTGACTCAGTTCCCATGACTTCACGTTCCAGTTCAAGGCGCACGCTAAGAGGATAAATTCAATCCGCGTCTGATCCTTTATCTTTTACCAGTCGTCCGGCGGCCTAGCGGCCGCCTACGACTGGTTGGGGGCTTCGCCCCCAAACCCCGAGAATAGGACGCCATGGCCGCTACGGGTTTCCTATCCTTTCCTAGGCCTTCTGACCATTATGTTAATCGAGATGGATCGGCTGATCTTCCTCAACGTGATCCTCAAAAAATCGATAATATCGATCGATATCGATTGGTCGACTTCAGATTCGTGTTCAGCGACCTCGATTACCCCCAGGGCCGAAGTTTCGTACCGCTTGAACGTCATCCTCAAAAAATCGATAATATCGATCGATATCGATTGATCCGACTTCAGATTCGTGTTCAGCGACCTCGATTACCCCCAAGGCCGAAGTTTCGCGCCACTTGAGCGCCATCCTCAAAAAATCGATAATATCGATGGATATCGATTGGTCGACTTCAGATTCGTGTTCAGCGACCTCGATTACCCCCAGGGCCGAAGTTTCGTGCCGCTTGAACGTCATCCTCAAAAAATCGATAATATCGATCGATATCGATTGATCTGACTTCAGATTCGTGTTCAGCGACCTCGATTACCCCCAAGGCCGAAGTTTCGCGCCACTTGAGCGCCATCCTCAAAAAATCGATAATATCGATCGATATCGATTGGTCGACTTCAGATTCGTGTTCAGCGACCTCGATTACCCCCAGGGCCGAGGTTTCGCGCCGCTTAAACGCCATCCTCAAAAAATCGATAATATCGATCGATATCGATTGGTCGACTTCAGATTCGTGTTCAGCGACCTTGATTACCTCCAGGGCCGAAGTTTCGTGCCGCTTGAACGTCATCCTCAAAAAATCGATAATATCGATCGATATCGATTGATCTGACTTCAGATTCGTGTTCAGCGACCTCGATTACCCCCAAGGCCGAAGTTTCGCGCCACTTGAACGCAATCCTCAAAAAATCGATAATATCGATCGATATCGATTGATCCGACTTCAGATTCGTATTCAGCGACCTCGATTACCCCCAAGACCGAAGTTTCGCGCCACTTGAGTGCCATCCTCAAAAAATCGATAATATCGATCGATATCGATTGGTCGACTTCAGATTCGTGTTCAGCGACCTCGACTACCCCCAAGGCCGAAGTTTCGCGCCGCCGACGTGTTCGGCACGTCTGCGGCTCGCCATGCACGGTTGTCGACGTGTTCGGCACGTCTACGGCATCGCCATGCAGGGTTGCCGACGTGCTCGGCACGTCTACGGCTCGCCATGCACGGTTACCGACGTGCTCGGCACGTCTACGGCTCGCCATGCACGGTTGCCGACGTGCTCGGCACGTCTACGGCTCGCCATGCACGGTTGCCGACGTGTTCGGCACGTCTACGGCTCGCCATGCACGGTTGTCGACGTGTTCGGCACGTCTACGGCATCGCCATGCAGGGTTGCCGACGTGTTTGGCACGTCTACGGCTCGCCATGCACGGTTGCCGACGTGCTCGGCACGTCTACGGCTCGCCATGCACGGTTGCCGACGTGCTCGGCACGTCTACGGCTCGCCATGCACGGTTCGCCTCGCCAATCGATAATATCGATCGATATCGATTGGTCGACTTCAGATTCGTGTTCAGCGACCTCGATTACCCCAAGGGCCGAAGTTTCGTACCGCTTGAACGTCATCCTCAAAAAATCGATAATATCGATCGATATCGATTGATCCGACTTCAGATTCGTGTTCAGCGACCTCGATTACCCCCAAGGCCGAAGTTTCGCGCCACTTGAGCGCCATCCTCAAAAAATCGATAATATCGATGGATATCGATTGGTCGACTTCAGATTCGTGTTCAGCGACCTCGATTACCCCCAAGACCGAAGTTTCGCGCCACTTGAGCGCCATCCTCAAAAAATCGATAATATCGATCGATATCGATTGGTCGACTTCAGATTCGTGTTCAGCGACCTCGATTACCCCCAGGGCCGAGGTTTCGCGCCGCTTAAACGCCATCCTCAAAAAATCGATAATATCGATCGATATCGATTGGTCGACTTCAGATTCGTGTTCAGCGACCTTGATTACCTCCAGGGCCGAAGTTTCGTGCCGCTTGAACGTCATCCTCAAAAAATCGATAATATCGATCGATATCGATTGATCTGACTTCAGATTCGTGTTCAGCGACCTCGATTACCCCCAAGGCCGAAGTTTCGCGCCACTTGAACGCAATCCTCAAAAAATCGATAATATCGATCGATATCGATTGATCCGACTTCAGATTCGTATTCAGCGACCTCGATTACCCCCAAGACCGAAGTTTCGCGCCACTTGAGCGCCATCCTCAAAAAATCGATAATATCGATCGATATCGATTGGTCGACTTCAGATTCGTGTTCAGCGACCTCGACTACCCCCAAGGCCGAAGTTTCGCGCCGCCGACGTGTTCGGCACGTCTGCGGCTCGCCATGCACGGTTGTCGACGTGTTCGGCACGTCTACGGCATCGCCATGCAGGGTTGCCGACGTGCTCGGCACGTCTACGGCTCGCCATGCACGGTTACCGACGTGCTCGGCACGTCTACGGCTCGCCATGCACGGTTGCCGACGTGCTCGGCACGTCTACGGCTCGCCATGCACGGTTGCCGACGTGTTCGGCACGTCTACGGCTCGCCATGCACGGTTGTCGACGTGTTCGGCACGTCTACGGCATCGCCATGCAGGGTTGCCGACGTGTTTGGCACGTCTACGGCTCGCCATGCACGGTTGCCGACGTGCTCGGCACGTCTACGGCTCGCCATGCACGGTTGCCGACGTGCTCGGCACGTCTACGGCTCGCCATGCACGGTTCGCCTCGCCAATCGATAATATCGATCGATATCGATTGGTCGACTTCAGATTCGTGTTCAGCGACCTCGATTACCCCCAGGGCCGAAGTTTCGTACCGCTTGAACGTCATCCTCAAAAAATCGATAATATCGATCGATATCGATTGATCCGACTTCAGATTCGTGTTCAGCGACCTCGATTACCCCCAAGGCCGAAGTTTCGCGCCACTTGAGCGCCATCCTCAAAAAATCGATAATATCGATGGATATCGATTGGTCGACTTCAGATTCGTGTTCAGCGACCTCGATTACCCCCAAGACCGAAGTTTCGCGCCACTTGAGCGCCATCCTCAAAAAATCGATAATATCGATCGATATCGATTGGTCGACTTCAGATTCGTGTTCAGCGACCTCGACTACCCCCAAGGCCGAAGTTTCGCGCCGCTTAAACGCCATCCTCAAAAAATCGATAATATCGATCGATATCGATTGGTCGACTTCAGATTCGTGTTCAGCGACCTTGATTACCTCCAGGGCCGAAGTTTCGTGCCGCTTGAACGTCATCCTCAAAAAATCGATAATATCGATCGATATCGATTGATCTGACTTCAGATTCGTGTTCAGCGACCTCGATTACCCCCAAGGCCGAAGTTTCGCGCCACTTGAACGCAATCCTCAAAAAATCGATAATATCGATCGATATCGATTGATCCGACTTCAGATTCGTATTCAGCGACCTCGATTACCCCCAAGACCGAAGTTTCGCGCCACTTGAGCGCCATCCTCAAAAAATCGATAATATCGATCGATATCGATTGGTCGACTTCAGATTCGTGTTCAGCGACCTCGACTACCCCCAAGGCCGAAGTTTCGCGCCGCCGACGTGTTCGGCACGTCTGCGGCTCGCCATGCACGGTTGTCGACGTGTTCGGCACGTCTACGGCATCGCCATGCAGGGTTGCCGACGTGCTCGGCACGTCTACGGCTCGCCATGCACGGTTACCGACGTGCTCGGCACGTCTACGGCTCGCCATGCACGGTTGCCGACGTGCTCGGCACGTCTACGGCTCGCCATGCACGGTTGCCGACGTGTTCGGCACGTCTACGGCTCGCCATGCACGGTTGTCGACGTGTTCGGCACGTCTACGGCATCGCCATGCAGGGTTGCCGACGTGTTTGGCACGTCTACGGCTCGCCATGCACGGTTGCCGACGTGCTCGGCACGTCTACGGCTCGCCATGCACGGTTGCCGACGTGCTCGGCACGTCTACGGCTCGCCATGCACGGTTCGCCTCGCCAATCGATAATATCGATCGATATCGATTGGTCGACTTCAGATTCGTGTTCAGCGACCTCGATTACCCCCAGGGCCGAAGTTTCGTACCGCTTGAACGTCATCCTCAAAAAATCGATAATATCGATCGATATCGATTGGTCGACTTCAGATTCGTGTTCAGCGACCTCGACTACCCCCAAGACCGAAGTTTCGCGCCACTTGAGCGCCATCCTCAAAAAATCGATAATATCGATCGATATCGATTGGTCGACTTCAGATTCGTGTTCAGCGACCTCGACTACCCCCAAGGCCGAAGTTTCGCGCCGCCGACGTGTTCGGCACGTCTGCGGCTCGCCATGCACGGTTGTCGACGTGTTCGGCACGTCTACGGCATCGCCATGCAGGGTTGCCGACGTGCTCGGCACGTCTACGGCTCGCCATGCACGGTTGCCGACGTGCTCGGCACGTCTACGGCTCGCCATGCACGGTTGCCGACGTGCTCGGCACGTCTACGGCTCGCCATGCACGGTTGCCGACGTGTTCGGCACGTCTACGGCTCGCCATGCACGGTTGCCGACGTGCTCGGCACGTCTACGGCTCGCCATGCAGGGTTGCCGACGTGTTTGGCACGTCTACGGCTCGCCATGCACGGTTGCCGACGTGCTCGGCACGTCTACGGCTCGCCATGCACGGTTGTCGACGTGTTCGGCACGTCTACGGCATCGCCATGCAGGGTTGCCGACGTGTTTGGCACGTCTACGGCTCGCCATGCACGGTTGCCGACGTGCTCGGCACGTCTACGGCTCGCCATGCACGGTTGCCGACGTGCTCGGCACGTCTACGGCTCGCCATGCACGGTTGCCGACGTGCTCGGCACGTCTACGGCTCGCCATGCAGGGTTGCCGACGTGTTTGGCACGTCTACGGCTCGCCATGCACGGTTGCCGACGTGCTCGGCACGTCTACGGCTCGCCATGCACGGTTGCCGACGTGCTCGGCACGTCTACGGCTCGCCATGCACGGTTGCCGACGTGTTCGGCACGTCTACGGCTCGCCATGCACGGTTGCCGACGTGCTCGGCACGTCTACGGCTCGCCATGCAGGGTTGCCGACGTGTTTGGCACGTCTACGGCTCGCCATGCACGGTTGCCGACGTGCTCGGCACGTCTACGGCTCGCCATGCACGGTTGTCGACGTGTTCGGCACGTCTACGGCATCGCCATGCAGGGTTGCCGACGTGTTTGGCACGTCTACGGCTCGCCATGCACGGTTGCCGACGTGCTCGGCACGTCTACGGCTCGCCATGCACGGTTGCCGACGTGCTCGGCACGTCTACGGCTCGCCATGCACGGTTCGCCTCGCCAATCGATAATATCGATCGATATCGATTGGTCGACTTCAGATTCGTGTTCAGCGACCTCGATTACCCCCAGGGCCGAAGTTTCGTACCGCTTGAACGTCATCCTCAAAAAATCGATAATATCGATCGATATCGATTGATCCGACTTCAGATTCGTGTTCAGCGACCTCGATTACCCCCAAGGCCGAAGTTTCGCGCCACTTGAGCGCCATCCTCAAAAAATCGATAATATCGATGGATATCGATTGGTCGACTTCAGATTCGTGTTCAGCGACCTCGATTACCCCCAGGGCCGAAGTTTCGTGCCGCTTGAACGTCATCCTCAAAAAATCGATAATATCGATCGATATCGATTGATCTGACTTCAGATTCGTGTTCAGCGACCTCGATTACCCCCAAGGCCGAAGTTTCGCGCCACTTGAGCGCCATCCTCAAAAAATCGATAATATCGATCGATATCGATTGATCTGACTTCAGATTCGTGTTCAGCGACCTCGATTACCCCCAAGGCCGAAGTTTCGCGCCACTTGAGCGCCATCCTCAAAAAATCGATAATATCGATCGATATCGATTGGTCGACTTCAGATTCGTGTTCAGCGACCTCGATTACCCCCAGGGCCGAGGTTTCGCGCCGCTTAAACGCCATCCTCAAAAAATCGATAATATCGATCGATATCGATTGGTCGACTTCAGATTCGTGTTCAGCGACCTTGATTACCTCCAGGGCCGAAGTTTCGTGCCGCTTGAACGTCATCCTCAAAAAATCGATAATATCGATCGATATCGATTGATCTGACTTCAGATTCGTGTTCAGCGACCTCGATTACCCCCAAGGCCGAAGTTTCGCGCCACTTGAACGCAATCCTCAAAAAATCGATAATATCGATCGATATCGATTGATCCGACTTCAGATTCGTATTCAGCGACCTCGATTACCCCCAAGACCGAAGTTTCGCGCCACTTGAGTGCCATCCTCAAAAAATCGATAATATCGATCGATATCGATTGGTCGACTTCAGATTCGTGTTCAGCGACCTCGACTACCCCCAAGGCCGAAGTTTCGCGCCGCCGACGTGTTCGGCACGTCTGCGGCTCGCCATGCACGGTTGTCGACGTGTTCGGCACGTCTACGGCATCGCCATGCAGGGTTGCCGACGTGCTCGGCACGTCTACGGCTCGCCATGCACGGTTACCGACGTGCTCGGCACGTCTACGGCTCGCCATGCACGGTTGCCGACGTGCTCGGCACGTCTACGGCTCGCCATGCACGGTTGCCGACGTGTTCGGCACGTCTACGGCTCGCCATGCACGGTTGTCGACGTGTTCGGCACGTCTACGGCATCGCCATGCAGGGTTGCCGACGTGTTTGGCACGTCTACGGCTCGCCATGCACGGTTGCCGACGTGCTCGGCACGTCTACGGCTCGCCATGCACGGTTGCCGACGTGCTCGGCACGTCTACGGCTCGCCATGCACGGTTCGCCTCGCCAATCGATAATATCGATCGATATCGATTGGTCGACTTCAGATTCGTGTTCAGCGACCTCGATTACCCCCAGGGCCGAAGTTTCGTACCGCTTGAACGTCATCCTCAAAAAATCGATAATATCGATCGATATCGATTGATCCGACTTCAGATTCGTGTTCAGCGACCTCGATTACCCCCAAGGCCGAAGTTTCGCGCCACTTGAGCGCCATCCTCAAAAAATCGATAATATCGATGGATATCGATTGGTCGACTTCAGATTCGTGTTCAGCGACCTCGATTACCCCCAAGACCGAAGTTTCGCGCCACTTGAGCGCCATCCTCAAAAAATCGATAATATCGATCGATATCGATTGGTCGACTTCAGATTCGTGTTCAGCGACCTCGACTACCCCCAAGGCCGAAGTTTCGCGCCGCCGACGTGTTCGGCACGTCTGCGGCTCGCCATGCACGGTTGTCGACGTGTTCGGCACGTCTACGGCATCGCCATGCAGGGTTGCCGACGTGCTCGGCACGTCTACGGCTCGCCATGCACGGTTGCCGACGTGCTCGGCACGTCTACGGCTCGCCATGCACGGTTGCCGACGTGCTCGGCACGTCTACGGCTCGCCATGCACGGTTGCCGACGTGTTCGGCACGTCTACGGCTCGCCATGCACGGTTGCCGACGTGCTCGGCACGTCTACGGCTCGCCATGCAGGGTTGCCGACGTGTTTGGCACGTCTACGGCTCGCCATGCACGGTTGCCGACGTGCTCGGCACGTCTACGGCTCGCCATGCACGGTTGTCGACGTGTTCGGCACGTCTACGGCATCGCCATGCAGGGTTGCCGACGTGTTTGGCACGTCTACGGCTCGCCATGCACGGTTGCCGACGTGCTCGGCACGTCTACGGCTCGCCATGCACGGTTGCCGACGTGCTCGGCACGTCTACGGCTCGCCATGCACGGTTGCCGACGTGCTCGGCACGTCTACGGCTCGCCATGCAGGGTTGCCGACGTGTTTGGCACGTCTACGGCTCGCCATGCACGGTTGCCGACGTGCTCGGCACGTCTACGGCTCGCCATGCACGGTTGCCGACGTGCTCGGCACGTCTACGGCTCGCCATGCACGGTTGCCGACGTGTTCGGCACGTCTACGGCTCGCCATGCACGGTTGCCGACGTGCTCGGCACGTCTACGGCTCGCCATGCAGGGTTGCCGACGTGTTTGGCACGTCTACGGCTCGCCATGCACGGTTGCCGACGTGCTCGGCACGTCTACGGCTCGCCATGCACGGTTGTCGACGTGTTCGGCACGTCTACGGCATCGCCATGCAGGGTTGCCGACGTGTTTGGCACGTCTACGGCTCGCCATGCACGGTTGCCGACGTGCTCGGCACGTCTACGGCTCGCCATGCACGGTTGCCGACGTGCTCGGCACGTCTACGGCTCGCCATGCACGGTTCGCCTCGCCAATCGATAATATCGATCGATATCGATTGGTCGACTTCAGATTCGTGTTCAGCGACCTCGATTACCCCCAGGGCCGAAGTTTCGTACCGCTTGAACGTCATCCTCAAAAAATCGATAATATCGATCGATATCGATTGATCCGACTTCAGATTCGTGTTCAGCGACCTCGATTACCCCCAAGGCCGAAGTTTCGCGCCACTTGAGCGCCATCCTCAAAAAATCGATAATATCGATGGATATCGATTGGTCGACTTCAGATTCGTGTTCAGCGACCTCGATTACCCCCAGGGCCGAAGTTTCGTGCCGCTTGAACGTCATCCTCAAAAAATCGATAATATCGATCGATATCGATTGATCTGACTTCAGATTCGTGTTCAGCGACCTCGATTACCCCCAAGGCCGAAGTTTCGCGCCACTTGAGCGCCATCCTCAAAAAATCGATAATATCGATCGATATCGATTGGTCGACTTCAGATTCGTGTTCAGCGACCTCGATTACCCCCAGGGCCGAGGTTTCGCGCCGCTTAAACGCCATCCTCAAAAAATCGATAATATCGATCGATATCGATTGGTCGACTTCAGATTCGTGTTCAGCGACCTTGATTACCTCCAGGGCCGAAGTTTCGTGCCGCTTGAACGTCATCCTCAAAAAATCGATAATATCGATCGATATCGATTGATCTGACTTCAGATTCGTGTTCAGCGACTTCGATTACCCCCAAGGCCGAAGTTTCGCGCCACTTGAACGCAATCCTCAAAAAATCGATAATATCGATCGATATCGATTGATCCGACTTCAGATTCGTATTCAGCGACCTCGATTACCCCCAAGACCGAAGTTTCGCGCCACTTGAGTGCCATCCTCAAAAAATCGATAATATCGATCGATATCGATTGGTCGACTTCAGATTCGTGTTCAGCGACCTCGACTACCCCCAAGGCCGAAGTTTCGCGCCGCCGACGTGTTCGGCACGTCTGCGGCTCGCCATGCACGGTTGTCGACGTGTTCGGCACGTCTACGGCATCGCCATGCAGGGTTGCCGACGTGCTCGGCACGTCTACGGCTCGCCATGCACGGTTACCGACGTGCTCGGCACGTCTACGGCTCGCCATGCACGGTTGCCGACGTGCTCGGCACGTCTACGGCTCGCCATGCACGGTTGCCGACGTGTTCGGCACGTCTACGGCTCGCCATGCACGGTTGTCGACGTGTTCGGCACGTCTACGGCATCGCCATGCAGGGTTGCCGACGTGTTTGGCACGTCTACGGCTCGCCATGCACGGTTGCCGACGTGCTCGGCACGTCTACGGCTCGCCATGCACGGTTGCCGACGTGCTCGGCACGTCTACGGCTCGCCATGCACGGTTCGCCTCGCCAATCGATAATATCGATCGATATCGATTGGTCGACTTCAGATTCGTGTTCAGCGACCTCGATTACCCCCAGGGCCGAAGTTTCGTACCGCTTGAACGTCATCCTCAAAAAATCGATAATATCGATCGATATCGATTGATCCGACTTCAGATTCGTGTTCAGCGACCTCGATTACCCCCAAGGCCGAAGTTTCGCGCCACTTGAGCGCCATCCTCAAAAAATCGATAATATCGATGGATATCGATTGGTCGACTTCAGATTCGTGTTCAGCGACCTCGATTACCCCCAAGACCGAAGTTTCGCGCCACTTGAGCGCCATCCTCAAAAAATCGATAATATCGATCGATATCGATTGGTCGACTTCAGATTCGTGTTCAGCGACCTCGACTACCCCCAAGGCCGAAGTTTCGCGCCGCCGACGTGTTCGGCACGTCTGCGGCTCGCCATGCACGGTTGTCGACGTGTTCGGCACGTCTACGGCATCGCCATGCAGGGTTGCCGACGTGCTCGGCACGTCTACGGCTCGCCATGCACGGTTGCCGACGTGCTCGGCACGTCTACGGCTCGCCATGCACGGTTGCCGACGTGCTCGGCACGTCTACGGCTCGCCATGCACGGTTGCCGACGTGTTCGGCACGTCTACGGCTCGCCATGCACGGTTGCCGACGTGCTCGGCACGTCTACGGCTCGCCATGCAGGGTTGCCGACGTGTTTGGCACGTCTACGGCTCGCCATGCACGGTTGCCGACGTGCTCGGCACGTCTACGGCTCGCCATGCACGGTTGTCGACGTGTTCGGCACGTCTACGGCATCGCCATGCAGGGTTGCCGACGTGTTTGGCACGTCTACGGCTCGCCATGCACGGTTGCCGACGTGCTCGGCACGTCTACGGCTCGCCATGCACGGTTGCCGACGTGCTCGGCACGTCTACGGCTCGCCATGCACGGTTGCCGACGTGCCCGGCACGTCTACGGCTCGCCATGCAGGGTTGCCGACGTGTTTGGCACGTCTACGGCTCGCCATGCACGGTTGCCGACGTGCTCGGCACGTCTACGGCTCGCCATGCAGGGTTGCCGACGTGTTTGGCACGTCTACGGCTCGCCATGCACGGTTGCCGACGTGCTCGGCACGTCTACGGCTCGCCATGCACGGTTGTCGACGTGTTCGGCACGTCTACGGCATCGCCATGCAGGGTTGCCGACGTGTTTGGCACGTCTACGGCTCGCCATGCACGGTTGCCGACGTGCTCGGCACGTCTACGGCTCGCCATGCACGGTTGCCGACGTGCTCGGCACGTCTACGGCTCGCCATGCACGGTTGCCGACGTGCTCGGCACGTCTACGGCTCGCCATGCAGGGTTGCCGACGTGTTTGGCACGTCTACGGCTCGCCATGCACGGTTGCCGACGTGTTTGGCACGTCTACGGCTCGCCATGCAGGGTTGCCGACGTGTTTGGCACGTCTACGGCTCGCCATGCATGGTTGTCGACGTGTTTGGCACGTCTACGGCTCGCCATGCACGGTTGCCGACGTGTTTGGCACGTCTACGGCTCGCCATGCACGGTTGCCGACGTGTTTGGCACGTCTACGGCTCGCCATGCACGGTTGCCGACGTGCTCGGCACGTCCACGGCTCGCCGTGCACGGTTGCCGACGTGTTCGGCACGTCTACGGCTCGCCATGCACGGTTGCCGACGTGCTCGGCACGTCTACGGCTCGCCATGCAGGGTTGCCGACGTGTTTGGCACGTCTACGGCTCGCCATGCACGGTTGCCGACGTGCTCGGCACGTCTACGGCTCGCCATGCACGGTTGTCGACGTGTTCGGCACGTCTACGGCATCGCCATGCAGGGTTGCCGACGTGTTTGGCACGTCTACGGCTCGCCATGCACGGTTGCCGACGTGCTCGGCACGTCTACGGCTCGCCATGCACGGTTGCCGACGTGCTCGGCACGTCTACGGCTCGCCATGCACGGTTGCCGACGTGCCCGGCACGTCTACGGCTCGCCATGCAGGGTTGCCGACGTGTTTGGCACGTCTACGGCTCGCCATGCACGGTTGCCGACGTGCTCGGCACGTCTACGGCTCGCCATGCAGGGTTGCCGACGTGTTTGGCACGTCTACGGCTCGCCATGCACGGTTGCCGACGTGCTCGGCACGTCTACGGCTCGCCATGCACGGTTGTCGACGTGTTCGGCACGTCTACGGCATCGCCATGCAGGGTTGCCGACGTGTTTGGCACGTCTACGGCTCGCCATGCACGGTTGCCGACGTGCTCGGCACGTCTACGGCTCGCCATGCACGGTTGCCGACGTGCTCGGCACGTCTACGGCTCGCCATGCACGGTTGCCGACGTGCTCGGCACGTCTACGGCTCGCCATGCAGGGTTGCCGACGTGTTTGGCACGTCTACGGCTCGCCATGCATGGTTGTCGACGTGTTTGGCACGTCTACGGCTCGCCATGCACGGTTGCCGACGTGCTCGGCACGTCTACGGCTCGCCATGCAGGGTTGCCGACGTGTTTGGCACGACTACGGCTCGCCATGCATGGTTGTCGACGTGTTTGGCACGTCTACGGCTCGCCATGCACGGTTACCGACCTGCTCGGCACGTCTACGGCTCGCCATGCAGGGTTGCCGACGTGTTTGGCACGTCTCCGGCTCGCCATGCACGGTTGCCGACGTGTTTGGCACGTCTACGGCTCGCCATGCAGGGTTGCCGACGTGTTTGGCACGTCTCCGGCTCGCCATGCACGGTTGCCGACGTGTTTGGCACGTCTACGGCTCGCCATGCACGGTTGCCGACGTGTTTGGCACGTCTACGGCTCGCCATGCACGGTTGCCGACGTGTTCGGCTGCCGCGCCCCAACTCAAAGTGGGACGGACGGACAGTGTGACGGTGTGACACAGTGACACACACACACACACACACGCTTGCTGCTTTATATATAGTAGGACAGTGAAAGCGTTACGAACTGTTGAGAGAAACACCAGAATACATGAGCCGTCTTATCTCCGGTTCCGTGAGCTAGAAGACGTGTTTATCCTTAGTAGGAAGAGATTTCTGTTGACGAGCTGAACGACACGGCACTCCCGCCTTCGCCTCGAAGGCGATGGTCATTCTCCCGTTTTCCCGCTTGTGTGGACCTTGTGTGAAAATTTTAATTTCTCAATTCACCCTGCCCCAAAGGGTGATTACTCTGTGCGAAGTTTATATGGCTTTTACTAGTAAGTGCGAGGGGTGGTAACTCTGGGTTCGGCGTAAGGTTTATCCATAGCAGCAGTCAATACAAGGACGAAGAGTGGATCACAGTGTCCCGGGATTGAGAGTCGATCGTGCTGCCCTCGGAGTCGTCCTTGGGTTCGCTGTCGCTGTCGTTGAGCTCCTCGTCGCCGCTCTCGTCCTCGGCGCTGCCGGCCGCCGTCGTCGCCTCCACGCATCTCCCCGATCGCTCCCCCGCCTCGGCTCGCTAGAATCAATCGGATCAGAGAAGGCGTGGAAATCACAGAACGCTCAGCTAGCTTCGCTTACACCTCCCCCTTTTTACCAAAAGATCGTGACCCAGAATTTAGCTGAAAGATGCGTAACTGAACCGATCCCTAGAGCAAACTGAGAAACACCTACCCTATTCCGGTGGAAGGTAGTCTCCCAAATTCATGGCTGGAACGATGGCTCCATGCTGCCTTGCCCACGCGAGAACCGCATTCCAGAACGGCACAACCGCAAGCGAAGCCTGGTGGCCCAACACGAACTGTCCGTGCTTACAGCGCGTGAGTGCCACGTTCATCCGATGCGGATCGTCCAAGAACTCAGCCGCGTCCGCTTGGAAGTCCGTCTTTGTGGTCAGCAGCACGACCACATTCTTTTCCCTGCCCTGGATGGCATCCACGGTGGACAGATCGACGCCGGTGTCGCGCGCGAAATCCGCTAGCCGTCGGTGCTGTTCTTTGTAGAACGTGATTATACATATACTGCTCGCGGCGATGCCCCTTGCTAGAAGACGTCCTACCAGAGTGGTGCAGACCATAGCCTCCGCATCGTTGAAATGAGAGTGAGTTGCTCTCCGGGAACTACCGCTGACGTCCAAGAACATGAACGGTAGGGACTGGTTCGGGAACCGCATCATGTTCAGCAGCATGTGTCGCTCCTCAGCCGCCGTTCCACTCCTCAACTGCCCATCGTAGACGAAGTGGTTAGGGAGCTCGTTCAGGAGAGGATGCGCCCTGAACGTGGTGACAAGGGGGGCTATAGGGACGGCCCTCGCCCGCGTTAGAGCGTCCATCACGCTACGCGCTCCGAACTTAGCGGCGGTAGAGTGCCGTGAGCAACGCGCATACGGCTCCAATTGGTGTACATCGCCGATGTAGATATGGCGCGCTCTCGGTAAACGGCTCAGCATTGCGGCAAAGACGGGTTCTGGTACTTGCGAAGCCTCGTCGCATATGATGAGCTCGAAGTCATCCAGGTAGTTCTTAAATATGCCGCCCTTTCCCGTCGCATTCAGCAAAGATGACGTCGTTATTGCGACGACCTGCGCCTGGTACTTGAGGAACATGACCTCGACGACCTTGTCAATCAAATCGGAGACGTCCTTCTCAGCGAGGACAAGATCTTCCCTTTCCTGTTCCGTTAAGAACTCCTGGCGCTCCCTATTCTGCATATGGGCCTCGAACACGATCCGGCCATCCCTGAAGCGTTCACATTCGTCCAAGGCCTCTTCCTCCAACTCGTCCCTGTAGAGATCAGGTAGTCGTTTGAGGACCTCATGCATGTCGGCAGGAGTCGCGGCGATGGAGTCGTCGAACACTACCGATTCAGCGATGTAACGGCAAACGGCTAGGTCGGCGAACGCGTCGAGGGACAGGATGGTGTCAGTGATCTGGGCGACGGCTGCGTTCGTGGTGGCGGTGAGGATGATGTGCGCTCCTCCCCGCGCCTGTCTTGCTGCTATACAAGCACCGACGACGGTTTTGCCGGTTCCGAACGCGGCCTGTATCCCCACAATCGGGAAAGGTGTAGTCCCGATTGCCAGGGCCTGTCGCTGGTCCTCCGTCAGAATTACTGTCCGCCTGTTGATAGATATGGGTGATCCGTCTACGACGGAGATGGCTGGCACGGTGTTCTGCTGGTTCTCTTCGACACATGACAAGGGTGTGGCTCCATACACCGCGTCTAATATTCTCCTTCCGCAACTGTTCGTAGGCACATTCGTGAACAGTTCCATCTCGGAGACTGCCTCATATGCTGGGATTGCGCTGGAAGGGAGCTTGCTCAGCTTTACGCATACATCGAGGAAGGCCGAGTTGTCAGCTATTCGGCCCGCCCGCATGGCGGCACGATATAGGGAATCGTCGGACCATGAGTAAGTTTGTAGAATCACGCGAAGTCGGCGCTCCTCTCTTGCTCGTTCCACCCGATCCACTGACATCCGGAGGAATGCAAATGCTCCCATTATCCATACTCCAACGGGGCGATGGCGAGCCCATCCGGCTTCAGAAGTCATGTCGTCCAGCACGAATTCCAGGCGCAGAGGGTACCCAGCCAAGCTAGGTATCATAGCGGTGACTTGGTGCGTACGGCGATCATCTTCTAGAGTTGCGTAGGAAGCCAAAGCTGAGGAGGCGGCATTGAAGATTTTGCCCATAGTCGCAATGGCCGACGCTCGATCGTTCGTGTAGCTGTCGAAGTCTCTGAGGCGATCCTCGAACCATGCATGCTCGTCCGGGGAGATTTTATGTACTTCCATTGGAAGCATGGCTTCGTCCGGATTGGCGGGGAGAAACAGTTTGACGAAGGAACAGAGTACGTCGCGAGCGGCTTCCGACGCGGGCGGTTCCGAAAATCGGACAGCGCAAGACGATTTCCGTCGGCACAGGGCCTTCATGATCTCGTTCTCCTGAACGTGGGGCCATGGGAAGCGGGCTAGACCACGCGTTATCGTGACAGCTTCTGGGCTGTCTTCCATCGCCATTTTGAAGTTATTGACGGCAGAGCCATCACCTCTACGGGTGACTGAGAGGACAATCCCGTACCGCATTTCCTGCCAGACGGGCGGTGTGACGAAGGCGAATCGGGCCACACGAAAGAAGAACGTCGGGTTGGAATCCAACGCAGCGGTGCGAGGGAGACGTGCGCGTTCGAGATCGGCAGCTGGTGACGCGAGAACTGACGCAACCGGCATTAGATCATATATCCATACGAAGTCGCGGACGGAGATGACGTTGCGGTCGTATCCATAGGTCGAATTCTCTACGTTGAACGCGAAGCGGTCTAATAACACACAGTGCAGCTCTCTGCGGTCCGGCATGAAGACGAAGAAATCTTTGGCTTCTAGGATGAGAGCGTTGCCCTTGACCGCTACTATCTGATACAGGACGGGTCGCTTTCCCTGGATGTACCTCGGGGCAAGACGAGATGTCCAAACGCCTTTAGGTGCTATCGCTTCCGGTGGTGGCTGCGGCACTTGCCCAGCGTCGCCGTTGAGGACATCCTGGATAACTCGCTCGGCGTCGCTGCGAAAAACGATGGCGTCCTCGAGGGAAGGGAGTTCGAGAAATGGAATCGATCCTCTTACGCGACCGTTGCGGGGTGTGATGACGGGAAATAGAGACCGACAGAACTTCCGCGAAAGATAGCCGGCGTTGGGGACCTGCCGATATTTCTGCTTAGGAAGCTCATTTGTGACCTGTGACGCCATCAGCTCGTGGAGACGTAACTCGCGAGGTCGAACTAGGTGGGCCCACGGGTGACGTCCAATCAGATAATGACCTCCATTGTCAGCGTCGCCGTCGTACGGTGGTGGTGAGCCGTTGCCTGCGGGATCCCGACGACGCACAGGGGATCGACGAGGTCGATCTCTTGGGGTATGGGACGGCCGATGATCGCCACGTTGAGACACGCCACGGGGTGCTGCTCGTCCTCTATTCTCGGAGGCCTGAGGGCCCCGCGTTCTACGTTGGCCCCGGGTGGGATATGGGCGCGACGTTGATCGCTGTTGTGAGCCTCTGCGTGGAGAGTGTGTGGCCGGGCGCGATGGGGGAGCCGTCCATTCATCATGCGGTTGCCAACCTGAAGAACCCAAAACTACGGTACTGGTTGAGCTTGGGACTTACTGATTTTTGTATTGAAGGGGTGCGCTGGAGGTAATTGGGATCGGGGAGGATAAGAAAAGACGGCGGAAAGAAAGTGAGGGAGGGATACTGACCTCCTGAAGCCAATGGTGTGCCGGAATTTAACGTCATTTGTGCGAGACGAGCCTGAGGGACTTCCGGAATGACGCCCGCCAATGGCCTTGACGTAGGTGGTCTACTGGATCGATTGCTTACCGGGGGAGGTTCGGAGGCCTAAAATAGATTGTAACTATAGTCTAAAGAGCACCATTTGAACAAGCAGGGGTCTAACCACCTTCATAGAGGATGAAGTCGACCGAGACTTCGTTGAAGCAAGGAGGGACGAACTCCTTTCGCTGGCCGTGCCCACCGAACGCATTTCCGCGTCTGACGCTAAGAGCGCGTCCTCGGACATCGACATCGGTGCTGGCTGGGAACTCGAGTCGGCGTCGGCGCCGAGA
This sequence comes from Heligmosomoides polygyrus bakeri, assembly GCA_947359475.1. Taxonomy (NCBI): domain Eukaryota; kingdom Metazoa; phylum Nematoda; class Chromadorea; order Rhabditida; family Heligmosomidae; genus Heligmosomoides; species Heligmosomoides polygyrus. The sequence goes on from OX375867.1 coordinate 5,870,828, forward strand.
TTCGGATCTATAAAGCTCAGATCTGGCAACTTTCTATGAAGAAATGGGTATGCGCGATGAGGAATACACTTACTTAGAACTCTACTTGTATCAACTGAGTCATATGTTGATGCCACTTCGTGGCGTGGTTGAACGCTGTTTGACGGAGAAGTCTCCATAGGTAGACGGAATGAGCTCCGAGAGGGATATGCTCAAACTATCTGAAAGTGATAACGTAAGAAGGGCTCGTTGTCTGAAAATGAATCGGAACGACGGGAAACAATGGAAAAGGAGCAAGCGATCGTGCGGAGAATAGGGGAGATCCCATATCAAAAATGCAGAAGAACTATTGAAAGAGGTATCAAGATGACAAAATCCGGCAGCGGAAGGCTCAGGAGAGGGGAAAGGACAAAGACCGACAGCGAAGAGAAAAGTATGGAAAAGACATCGGGGTGGGACGTCGACGTGCTGAGCGAATATGATCCCGTCGCCTCATGAAGTCATGCATCGGGCCCTGAAACGAGTGTTGTAAGGATGCGAAGGAATCGATGGTGACCGCGGGGAAATTTGAGGAGGGACATGGTGGTCATACCCCGGTACAACTGCAGAGAAGGTGTTGGATTGCTGCAATGCCAGTTGTTCTTCTGGAGGTTCCCACGGGGAAGAGAAAACGGGTCCCGATAGTTCTTTACATCGTTTAACCTGATTCATATGAACCTTCTTGGGAGCCGACTGAGGCGAAGAAATGCTGAGAATAGTTAAGTGAGGGGGGTCTACTTCCAAAACTCGAAACTGTCCCAACCACGGGTTACAGAGTTTCTGAGATAGACCTACTTTTGGCGACATGTCTCGTAGAAACACGCGGTCTCCCACTCGGATCTTGAGAGAAGAAAGATGGTGATTATCATAGTGCCTTTTGAACGTGTCTCGCATCTTTTTGTTGACATCGGAAGCCGTTCGCCATGCCAAGTGGAGGGAGGTTAACAGACTTTGGGCATAGATGTCGGCCTCCTTTTCTGGGTCGATTAGACGTTCCTGGACGTGCCTGATGACCAAATCGATGTTGAGCACCGGGTCCCGGCCGAACACAAGGAAGAATGGGGTTTCGTTAGTGCTCGAGTGCACGGTAGTGTTGTACATAAAGGTACAAGCTGCGACGAACCGATCCCAATCCATTTGATTTCCGCTTACGTAAGCTCGCAGCATCGGATGGAAGGTTGCAAATACTCGTTCACACGCGCCGTTCCCCTCGTGGTGGTACGGCGTGCAGAAATATCTTCCTATGCGAAGTAGTTTGCCGAGTTCAGTCATCAACTCGCCCTTGAAATAGGAAGCGTTGTCCGACACGAGTTCCGTCATTGCTCCGTATTTGAGGATGCATTCCGTCATTATCGCGTGTGCCACAGAAACAGCGGTACAGTCCTTTAGGGGAGTAGCGATCACGTATTTGGTGAAGTGATCTATTAATGCTAGGATGTACTTGTTGCCCGATTCCGTAACGCGTAGCGGTCCTGTGAGGTCGACGTAAACTTTCTCGAAGATTGCCCCGGTAACCACGGGAATGAGCGATTCTCGGTTGGCATTTGCCGAACGTTTTCGTTGACAGGCCTCACAGGTGGTGACTAGTCGGTATATCTGCTCAGCCATTCGAGGCCAGTAGTATCTACGGGAAATCTTAGCGAGGGTCTTGCGCCAGTTAAAGTGTCCGCCGGCTGACGGGCTGCAGTGAAGAGCGAGGAACACTGGTTCGCGTAGTTTCTCGGGTAGCACAAGGACTTCGACGCGTCTTCTGGGTGCCAGACCTGTTCGACCTGGTGGAGCGTAATAAAGGCATCCGTTCTTCCGAATCACGCAATGTTCCGCTATTGCTAGCCAGCGTGTGCGGTTCTCGTCGTCCACAGACTCAGGAAATTGCTGTGTTTCAATAAAGGACATTAGGCTAGAACAAAAGGGGTCGGCTTTCTGTTCGACGAGAATGTCATAAGGAACGATTCGAGAGGGCAGCGCTACCGGGAGGACGGTAGGCCGAACCGAATACGAATCCTGTACTGAGAGAGAGAGGCAATATGGGAATTCGACGATGTCGTCTGCTTCTCTCGATTCGTCTTCGAAGCGGACCTTGGGGTTTTCTGAGCGCGAGAGACAGTCCGCTACCACGTTGGTGGAGCCCTTTAGGTAGTGTATCGTTACGTTATAACTCTGGAGCTCTACGACCCATCTAGCGAGGTTGTCATGGGTTTTGTTATGTTTTAACAAGTGGGTAAGTGGCTGGTGGTCCGAGTAAATGCGAGTTAAATTACCGTAGATGATAGGACGAAAGAAACGCAGCGCACTCACCATGGCAAAGAGTTCGATGTGCACGGTGCTCCACTTTTGTTGGGATTCCGATAGCGTCTTGCTAAAGTAGCCAATGGCGACTAGGCGGTTGTCGTCATCTGTTCGTTCCTGAAATAAAGCTGCTCCTACTCCTACCTGGCTGCCATCCGTATGTAAGATAAAGTCTTTGTCTTGCGGAAACGCTAAGCAGGGGTGTGATGTCAAAAGTCGTTTCAGTTCCGCGAATGCCTCGGCCTGCCTCGGGCCCCACGAAAACTTGACTTTGTCTCGCTGAGCTCATACAGAGGAGCCGCTATAAGAGAGAAGTTCGGGATGAACCGACGGAAAAAATTGGCCATTCCAACGACTCCTTTGACTTCCTTTGTGGATTTCGGTACTGGGAAATCCCTTATCGCGGAAACATTACGCTCAGCGGGGCTGTAGCAGTCGGAAGAGATTTCATGCCCGAGAAACGTTATTTTCGATTGCGCGATTTCGGTGAACTTCTTGTGGGAAATCTTGAGATTGAAAGTCCGAAATCGTTCGAAGACCTTGCGTAGCGAGGCTACATGACTGTTGAAATCTCTGTCGAAGATGACTACGTCATCGATATATGCCAAGCAGTTGGATTCGAGGCCGGCTAGAACACGAGCCATGACCCTACAAAAGTAGGCACCTGCGTTCTTGAGGCCAAAAGGTAGAAATTGGAATTGGTAGACTCCTTTATGGGTGGCCCAACCGCATTTATACTGACTCTCGGGGGAAAGTGCTAGTTGCATATATCCGGATGCGAGGTCTAGGGTGGTGTAATACTTGTTACCTGCTATCTTGGATAAGAGATCCTCAATTCGTGGGAGTGGGAAGTGATCGGGAATCGTAACGTCGTTGAGCGGTCGGAAGTCTAGGCATACCCTCAGAGAACCGTCCTTTTTCTTGACTAGGACCGTATTATGGATCCACGGAGTGTCGCTTTCGACGATGCGACCTGCTTGAATCAGCTTGTTGATGTGCTGATCAAGTTCTTGCTGATATTTAATGGGGATGCGGGGTGGGCGAAACTTCCCAGGGGGAATATTGGTGGTCGTCTTAATGTTAATTTGGGTATCCTGGTATGACCCCAGATCGTACGAGGAGTATGAGAAGCGGTCTCGGAATTCCTCAAACAATTCAAGAAGGATATGTTTCTCGGTATCTGCGACCGAAGCCTTAGAAAGATCGAAAGGTGGGAGTGGGTCTTGGCCCATTTCGCACGTTGCCGCGACAATAGCGGGGGAGCACTCTGAGTCCTTACTTGGGAACGAATCCGCCTGCATATCGTCCTCCAGAACTTCGACGGGAGTTAATACCGCGACGGCCTGGTTTTTGAATAGAACCTCAGGCCTCTTAGTGGGGTTAGTTATCAGAAGACGACAACTCCCTGAGTGGACGAGAGACGGCACGATAATTAGGGATCGCTCCCAAAGCTCTTGTCGTTGTCCAACTACCATGAGTGATTGTGATGTCGCACCTTCCGTGACGCACCGAACGAATGACTCTGAACCTGGGCGCAATACCGTAGTCTGAGCTACTCGGACGACAGCGTCATTGTTAGCCATCTCGCAAATTCTACCGCTTCCGGGCTGCAGTACCATAATGTTAATGGCGGTGCTGCCTATTCTGAGTTTCCTTGCTGCGTAGTCGATATTCCAGTTTGGAAGACGACTGAGGAAGTCGTTGCCAAGAATGATATTATAGGACTTAACGGTCTTCGGCACTGATTTTGTATCCGCGAAATGAACCAGATGCCAAATCTCGAAGTTGCCGACCTGGAAGCGAATGTGCGCACATCCAAGGAGCTCAACCGGAACTCCGGCTACACCGATGGCGCGCGAAACGGAGCTCTTTTGGAAAGAAAAAATCCCTAGTAGTGGGGCCATATCACTACCGGTGAGCGTGATGGCCGCCCCAGTATCAACCAATGCCAACATGTGGACCTCGTTGACTTTTACAGGTATCTGGGCAACAAAATAGTCCTCGGAGCAGGCAAGCGAGTTAATGATTACGGGACTTGTGGACGCCTTAGGAGGCCAAGTCGATCCTGAATCGAGTTCTAGCCGTGTCAACTGAATGCTCGGAGGAGGTTGAGAAGCCGTCACGCTTGGGCGCACTGTAGGTGTCTGAGCGGACCTAGAAGGTGTCGTAACGGGTCGATGGAAGCCGAGTGACCGGAGAGTGGAGAGTGCCTCCGGGTAGTAGATAGCGACATACGTTATACACAGCATGCGCAGAATTGTTACCGAAGTATAAAGGCAACATACGGTTATCCACCAATCAAAAATGGACCACGCGAAGATGTCAAATTTGAAAGTCGTGGCACTGGCGGCGTCGCTTGGCCGGGATGAGTGCAAATGTGACATGCCTAGGGCGTTAAATATGTGTTCTTGGGTGCGTGCTTCTCATAATTCCGTGAGTTGGTGCTCAGGGATTAACTCGCTGATGTTTGTGAGCACCAAGTTGTGGAATATAGTGAGTGGAGGAGTCGTCACTCCGGACAGGTTCGTGGCAGGGTGCGTCACTGGGGAGATGTCGTTCTCCGCCAGTAATGCTGTTGATCCCGTAAACGCGTCGAACTTTACCGTTCCATTGGGTGTTGGCAACAGAAAGAAGCGACTAGTGCTGCAATCCGCCACGTTCGCATTCGGGGCCAGTACTAGCGTGGTGGGATCCAAAAAGAGGGATAACGAGGTACCGCTAGGAAGTACTACTTTGGCGGCGGGTTTTGCATAGCACGTGGCATTAAAGGGCCGCAGGCTGTAGTTAGGGGTTGGAATCGAGATACATCGATAGATTTCTAACATACCATTTCCATGGTAGGATGCGGCAATGTCGAGTCGCTGCAGCATGGTGCGCACTACAAAGGTGGGATCCACCAGCAACGCCGAGTGCAATGACAATGCGAGAGAATTGATCTTGTCACATAGTGATATCAAGGTATTACGGAAGATAGTCACTACCGCGCCTTGGGCTGCGTTCTCCACGGCAAGGAGTTGGGCCGCCAATTGGTTAGAAGTAACCAATCCAACTGATTGTGAATGGGGTGCAGATCGGGATACCCGCTGCATCGACGTTACCGCGTACCCTTGGTCCGTAATCGTCAATGCGCGTCCACAATCGACCACAGAAAGGTTGGTCGGTTTCCAGGAAAGAGCGAACTCTTTGGAGTCGCTTAGCCAGACATTTCCTAACATTTGACTCTTCATTTTTGAGAGATACAAAAATTGGCATGACTCCTCGTGGGACGGGGACCACACCATCACTGAACCATCACGAAGAACGCACGATCCCTCTTTGTAAGCGCAGTGTCGCATGTCGCCGACAGGAGACTCAGGTGCTGCGGTACCGTGACGTCCGTGAACGGTCGTCGAAACTAGATAACAATTCACGACCGTAAGTTTGCGTTCGATGCAGCAGCCAAAGGGGGCCGAGGGCCATTCGAATTCCAACGGGTTAGAAGTTTTGGCTACGCTGCCTGATTTAGACAGAGAACCGAACTCGCACCTGCCGTGCTGCACCATTAACCGACAGTGTTCAATGGAAACGGTTTTATAAGACTCCGCGTGGGATTCAGAACGAGCACCAAAGAAGTTGACGGAATAGAAAACCGTCTGTTCGACAATTTTGCATAAGGATGCCGGCGAGTCGTACCGCTTAGTGTTGGGACGATAGAGCTGGATCGTCAGGGCTCGCAGCGGTGTCGAGGCATCCGGTACCAGCTGTGAACAGTTATATGACAAGGGTATGCGCCAGAACCGCTCACCTCCGTTTGTGGGGCAAAACCACAGTGGTTGGGAGTGACCCCCAGGGAGATATAGTGCCATGATTAGACATACGAACAGGGTTCGAACGTAAACAGAGCCTCTACCAGATCGACCCGAGGACGGAGTCGAAGAAGGAAAAACTGATTCGGAAAGCTCCTCGTTCCGTTCCAGCAACGCTGACACTCGTGCGTTAGCCTGGGCAAGGGCAGCCTTACTTTCCTGTAGTGAAAGCGACAGTGCATTTATTTTCTTACTGGCTTCGTCTACCGTGAAGTCCTCAGATGGGGTCCAAGATGTTGAGGGTCTTTGGCGAGTCGGTGCACTACCCCGATTAGAGTTAGTAAAGTTTCCAGAGCGCGTACCTGAAGACCTCGTTCCTTGTTGGCGTCTTGGAGAAGGGCACTGATTCGCAAAGTGACCGGAACCTCCACAGTTATAGCATTCCATAGACCGACGATTGCTGTCGTCACCGTCCCTCAGTCGATTAGCAGTGAATCGTCTTCGCTCCGGAGTCTGCCAGCGTCTGAAAGAATTGGAGCCAGTTTCAGTTCTTCTACGTGTGGATGTATTGAACCTCACCTGACGTGGGTAGTCGATGGCGCTGACTCCCACTTGTGGCGGTTGACCCACAGGGTTAATGAGGCGATCCGCGGCGGCTTCGGCTAGAAGCTGCTCCACCGTTTGGGCTTTGTTGACGGCCTGCTCAAACGATGAAGGATTATCTAGCTTAACGAAATATCTGATGTCAGGACGCAGGCGGGCTACGTACTCCTCTAGCACGCGCTCCTTCTGCGTTGAGGGGTCCTGACCCGCGGTGACCGCTCGAACCAAATGTAGGAGACGATTGGCGAACACCGCTGACGGCTCTCCTGGTTCCTGCTTGCAGTAAGACAATGTCTGGCGGGCCAGGTAACGCTGATGGGGCCCTTCAAAGAACTTCTTCAAGTGAGTCACGATAGATTCGAAGGACCTCCGATCTTCATCAGTCAGTTCCTCTATCTTCTCTCTAGCGACGCCGTCGAGGTACGCTATCAAAAGGTTGGCCTTCTGTTCCGACGACATCGGTATCGCGCGCATGCGCGCGATGTCCTCAAACCGTCGCAACCAGACTGAGAATTGGACCCCGTCCCCGGTGCCAGAAAAGGAGGCTATTCTTGGAGCGGACGAGTCTGGTAGCAGAGTGGCGACCGTGGGCATAGACCGAATACGGTCATCGATCGCCCCAAACGAAGTGTTCAGTCCTGCGAGTAAGGTGGCGTTTCCTTCCCTGATTTCCTGGGCCAATCGCGAAGAAGTGTATCGAGACTCCTGGCGAACACCCGCTACAGCGTCGGCGGTCACATCGCGAAGAAGCTTTGCGTCCTTCCCTCTAACAGTAGCCGAATCGTCCAAGTCTTGGAAGACGCTTAGTAAGGGGTCCATCCAAGCGGAGGTATTAGTGGGGGCCTGGCTATCTTCTGCTGACGTGTCCTCATGCTTCCAAGATATGCTATGTTGATGGGTATCTTCGACCCGGGACTCACCCTTCTTGGTCTGTGACCTAGTAGTAGGTGGGCCCATAGCTGCAGTAACAGATGAACGGCGATGTAGTACACGGGTGTTGAACCAGTGAATAAGGGTGACTGTCTCGCTAACTCAAGCTTTTTATATCCTCTTGAAGGTGGGCGGAGCGACGAAGAGGAATGTGGATATGCCGCTGTGGGATGTTCGGAAGTATTCTCACCCGACATCAAGATGGGGAACCTAGCGGAGATCAACATGAGATGCCTTGCGTCGTTTACATCTTGCATTGTTCCGGCTTAATGTAACGATATAAACAAAGCCTGCGGTGGAATGAAGACATGCTGTATCTGAGAATGTTATCTATCAGAGATACCATGGGTATGGGAACGACACCAAGCCGCGCTAATGTTGTGAATTCCTAAGCCGGCTGGGAGATGTCTGTGAGAACTGATCACGTACCGTACTCTGTTCGGAACCTCTATAGCCGTAACCTAGGAAAGTGGTGCAGGAGCGACTGAAGCAAAGTCGAGGGAACGAGGAAAAAGCAGGAAAAAACTATCGGGTGTGCCCAGTTATTAGTGAAATTCGTCCTGGCGCTAGACTCCGGGAGAGGAACAAAATCGGCGGTCGCTATGACCAAAATATACAACCGGGGTCGAGAGGAGAAAAAAAAAAAAAGAAGTGATAATAGCAACTCACAAACGCGTGGTCCTCCCAGAGCGGCAGAGACGGAGTTCGACGAAGTCGACTCGTGATGACGGTGACGCGACGATGGTTCAACCACACTGAAAACACGACGAAATGTTACGACTATCCAGCACTATATGAGCACTATGATGAAAGAAAAAAAAAAAGAGGCAGTAATAAGGAATAAACTGACCTGTGGGTCCAGAAGAAAAGCTCCGTCGTCACTGAGCTGAACCTACGTGAGTCATCGAATTCAAACGGGCGGCTGCACAAGCGTTGCGACGGAGCGCGCTTTCTATCACCTCAGCGTGAGCGATGACTCATGCCTGCCGCTAAGCTGTGAGGAGAAAAAGGCAAGGGCGAGACTAAGAAAGGAATTTAAATAGGGAAACGCACGCGCTGTTGGATTGCTTAACGCCACAAAACGAAATCGAGTGATTGGTCACAATGGAAATTACATTCCGAACGCTTAAACTAGTATTTATCTCGAATATGGGCCTATTAATATCCACTCGCCACTGCAAACAGCAAAGAAAAACCTAAACGGACTCACCTTAGAATCACTTCGGGCCACACATCGCACTACTCCTGGCATATGACTTTATCCGACGCGTCCATATGCGTTGACTTCACCAGTACTGAAAACTAACCATCGCACTTTGCTGCAAAATCGCCGCTACTTGCGGAATCTCTGCGTTTGACGCCACACTGAGCTGCTCGGCCATGCTAACGGTACCTCAACACACATACATCTAAAAGAGAGCTCTGAAAAATAGCTTTACAAGCTAACCGATCGGATTTCTAATCTAATATACCGTAATCTAAAAAAAAAAAAAAAAATTGTCGAGGAGAGGATGCAGACGATCGCGACTATCGGCTGGCCCGGCAGCCGCAGGCAAAGTCAGATTGGCCAGATCTGTTTATGCCTCTACGAGGCGGCGAAACCGAACAAAAACTCAAAGACCGAAAATTTCGTACCTCATCTTTCCCGAGGACGTGACCCCTCACTCGCTGCTACCAGTAAGTGCGAGGGGTGGTAACTCTGGGTTCGGCGTAAGGTTTATCCATAGCAGCAGTCAATACAAGGACGAAGAGTGGATCACAGTGTCCCGGGATTGAGAGTCGATCGTGCTGCCCTCGGAGTCGTCCTTGGGTTCGCTGTCGCTGTCGTTGAGCTCCTCGTCGCCGCTCTCGTCCTCGGCGCTGCCGGCCGCCGTCGTCGCCTCCACGCATCTCCCCGATCGCTCCCCCGCCTCGGCTCGCTAGAATCAATCGGATCAGAGAAGGCGTGGAAATCACAGAACGCTCAGCTAGCTTCGCTTACATACTTTTAAAGAAAGATATTACTTAAAAAATGTTTTTAAGTGAAAAATAAAAAATGGTAACTTGCCTAGAGAACCGGGAAATCGAATACATGGCGTAGAGTCGAGTTCGATTAGCTTTGCAATAGCTTTGCTTCCAGCTCAAAATGTTTGTGGAAATATTCTTTTTTTTGAAATTTGCCTGCTCCAAAAAGTGAAGACTGTTGAAATTTATAAGGCTTTTTAAGGATTTTAAAGAAAAGGTCTTAAAGGTTGCTGCAAAAGTGCAAAAAGCTTAAAATTTTAATTCTAAAAAAACTGGTTCCTTGCCAAAAGAACCGACACCCAATAGCTTGGCTTCCAATTCGAAATTTGTGTGGAATTTTTAATTTTTTGAAATTCACCTGCTCCAAAAGGTGACTACTCTACGTGAAGGTCGTAAGGCTTTTATTTTTCAAGAAAGATATTAACCTAAAAGTTGTTTTGAATGCAAAAGCTGGAAATTCTAATTCTAGAAAACTGGTACCGTGCCTAAAAAACCGAGAAATCGAATACATGGCGCAGCGTGGAGTTCGGTTACGATTTCCAATAGCTTGGCTTCCAATTCGAAATTTGTGTGGAAATTTTAACTTTTGAATTCACCTGCTCCAAAAGGTGAAATCTCTGTGAGAAATTTATAAGGCTTTTATTTTTCAAATAAAATTTTGGCTGGAAAAATAAAAGCCTTATAAACCTTGTGTGGAAATTTTAATTTTTTGAAACTCATCTGCTCTAAAAGGTGAATACTCTGTGAGAAGTTTATAAGGCATTATTTTTCAAATAAAATATTGCCTGGAAAAATAAAAGCCTTATAAACCTTGTGTGGAAATTTTAATTTTTTGAAATTCATCTGCTCTAAAAGGTGAATACTCTCATTTCATGACTTTACGTTTCAGTTCATTGCGCATGCCCGTCTCTGATCTTTTATCCTCAATCCGAGTGTGATTCTTTATCCTTTACAGCGAAAGCGTTTCAAACTGTTAAGAGAAATACCAGAAGACATAAGGCCGCCTTATCTCCGATTCCGTGAGCTAGAAGACGTGTTTATCCTTAGTAGGAAGAGATTTCTGTTGACGAGCTGAACGACACAGCTCTGCTGCCGCCTCGAAGACCTCGTGGTCATTCTCTCCTTTTTGCTTGTGTGGACCTTAAAAATCGCAGAAAATTGAACTAATCAGTGTGCTCTGAAACAATGACAGCGTGGGCACAAAAAATTCCAATTAAGCCGCCGAGATCGACGATTCCCAAGGACAGTGGGGGTGTCGTTCGGATTGCGACGATAGTTCACCGTCCATCCACCCGCGGCGTCATCTGCAGCTTAATGCCCTTGAACGAACGGGCATACGCATCATAGAACGAACACCGAGGGCATCAGACTGAAGCGCTGGACGCAGCAGTGCTTTTACCCAATGAATCTGCTGGGTCTTCGAAGCTCGTAACCTACCGAACTCATCGACTGACGCCAATTTGAGGGTTTCGTGACGCACGTTTCTAAAATTAGAACTGGTTAGTTTGCGGAGCCGCGTCGTGAGCTAGGAAAAACGGCCCGAACCCTATCCTGAAGAAAAGGTTCTACCATGACTACAGGACCATCATGGTATCTACCGTTGCTGTCCAATTAAGCAAAGAGAAAAATTAGGCCAGGTTGGCTACAGGTTTTGGGCGAGGCTTATCCTGTAATTTTTTTCAATTTTTGGCTGATTTTTGTATCTCTTAATCAGCTGTGCTCTTCAAGTGTGGTTTTTTAACAGTGTGAAGAATTGCACACAGCTTTGCTTGTTTAGGATGAGATCTTATGAAGATGGAACTGAGTACTTGAAAATAAAAATAAAAATAAAAATAATATAATAACATAAAAATAATGTAATAAAATACAATACAAAATTTTTTACGTCAAATTAGACATTTCTCAAATTAAATGGGGCACTCTTCTATATAAACTTTATGCTTCTGAAATCAGAGTGAACGACTTCCCAAGCGAAATGGGCTTTTACAGGTTAAGACGGTTAGAATTATTTTTTGTTCAAGAAAAAATTGATATAATTTTTTTGAATTTTTTAGTCCATCTGTCCCAATACGTGTAATTGTTTTATAAAAATTAAACTAAATTTTATTTTATTTACATATAACATGGTTAGAATTGTTTTTTGTCCATCGTGTCCACCCTGATCAAGCGCAGGATCGGAAAAGGTGGCGTCGTAACACCAGAAGAGCGGACCCCGCGACGATGCGGGACAAACGCTGAAGAAGAAGAAGAAGAAGAAGATATCAATTTTGACACACTTCTAAGGGGCCCAATGATGGAACTTTTAAAACCTAAGCGAACTCTTCCAAATCAAAGTAAGCTTCTTCTATAATACATCAAGAGGAAAATTTTAGTAGGTTTAGGATTTATCTATCCAATAATGAACGCACTATTTTGAAATTTATAAAATTTTCACCTTTTGGGAAAAATAAAAGCTTCTAGCTTATTTTAAAGAGCAGGAAGGCTACAATTTTTAATGCTAAAGGAATGGATGGCGCCGTGCTCTCGTTCGAGACGTAGCGATTTTTACTCAACTGATATCAGAATTTCTGCTTTCATGTAGTTTTAAACCTGTTACCGATACAACAAAAGAAAAGTAAAGAACGCCCATATCCTCACTCTGGTTCATGTAAGTGGCATTTACACTATCAATCAAATAGAAGTTGCGACGAATTTTTTTTTGTGGCGATCTGATCTTTTAATACTCTATACGCTTGCGTCTTTGCTGTATTATTCTTCTCTAAAAATAAAAATTTTACAAAACTATTAGACTTATTAAAACAGGTAAGTTAAAAATTTCCTAAGAAAGTTATAGCAGAGTTTCCCGAACAAAAAAGGTATTTTTTTATACCTAACCAATTTATTAAATACGCCACGCCCTCCTCAAGGAATGTATCGATCGGCAGACTCTTCCTGCGGACCATACCGTCTCCCTGGAACCACTCTCGTCGGAACTGCTTGGCGGCTCCGTCGGGGGTGTTGCACCACTCGACGGTGATACGGTCGTTGTTGGTGTCCTCACGGCCGTAGTCGAACACATCGCAGGAGACAGCCATGAGGGTGGCCTCCTTCGGGTCGAGCACACCGCAGGCCGGGTCGACGCCGAGCCTCTTTATGTTGGTGGTCTTGATCGCCAACATTCCTTCTAAGTTATTCCAACTAACTTATTTGTAGTTTAACCTGCCTTAAGGTTATTTCGAGTTCGCCTTGTTTTCAAAAGATTTAAGTCTAGCTCAGAAGAGTGTCCAATCTGACGTGAAAAGTGTCCAATTTGACGTGAAGATGGTACATACGAAGAAGTCCTTTGTATCAGCTTACTGTTAGTAAATCTACAAAAAGCTTTTGAGAAGTTGAAGTAGACCACATCACATGCCTTTTTCGTGTCTAAGCAATCAGATCTCGTTTCAGTCGACCGATGTAGATGTATGTGTACGGTTCCAGTGGGTGTATGTGTGCGTCGAAGAAGTACAGGCGTACTCCATAAATTGTGGTCAGCACACGGCATATAGCTTTGCGTAACGCTTTTGTTGCCATTGGAGTCTACGTCACAGCACAGAGCGTGGATTAACTAACTGATTAGGTCGTTTCTCTATTTTTATCCGGCGCCAGAGTATATGTAGAGGTACTCTTACGCTTAATGGCTTCATGATAGCAACAAGGCCGTACATCTCGACGGCCTTAACATGACCTATCAGCCTTCGTATTTGTTACTGATTAACAGGCTTGCTAAAAAACGATTGCGCAGCCATTTATGCTCTATCCTTCATTGGCTTGATGCTATTGGGTTGATCGAAAAGCCTTGCAACACTAGCACAACAATATTACAATACAATACAATATAATAAAATATACAAAAACTCAGTCCACTATATATTCCCCACCCAAGTCTAAGATCCTGCCCCGTCTTTCAGGCAGCCTCTCAATTCCTTTCCGCCAGAATTCTGAGGACTGTGAGGAAAAGAACTCAGAAACCTCCATTTCCAGCTGACGTCGGTCATCGAACTCTCTACCTCGAAGATGCTGCTTCAGAGCTCTGAGTAGGTGGTAGTCAGAAGGAGCGAGGTCTGGAGAGTGAGGTGGATGGGGCAGAACTTCCCAGCCTAACTCTGGATTTTCTCGCGACTCACTTTTGCGACATGAGGGCGCGCGTTGTCGTGCAGCAGAGAGACATCATCCCGTTCTGGGTCCGGATTCATGGACGCGGCTGTAGGGAAATCCTACCCCGATTTATCTCGACCGCCACTTACCCGTAACTCTCCGGGAACTTATCTCTGTTTCTGATTCATGACAGCCAAAGCAACGGTTTTGCTCCGCTGCCAGGGAAAGATTGCATTGGGCAGAAATTAGCAGCGGAACGAAACCCTTGCTATGGAGGTAAACGTTCCCCGCCCCGCGTCCATGAATCGCGCATAAGTGGGGAGTAGCGGTAGGTTTTGCACTTACCTGCCGGTAAGTCGTTCATGAATCCGGGCCCTGCTGGACGTTTTTGGCGCATGGCGTCGGCCAGACTCTGCACAGTTGGGTGGCGTAAACAGAGGCCATGACTATGGCCCCACTGTCCAGCAACTCCTAGTGAAGCATGCCTTCTGAGTCCCACCAGCAACACAGAGGAACCTTCTTTTCGTGGTGTCCACGCTTCGGTTGTCTTGGGGCCGGTTCTTCATGGGAGCCATTGCGGCTTTTGCGGGTGTGGTTAACATAAAGAACCCGGCTTCCATCACCAGTAACAATGTCCTTCGGAAAGTCCTTTCTGTGCGGGCGAAGAAGCAGCGACTCAGCAACACTGATTCGGCATACCTTCTCAGAGTCCCGCAGCTCACCTGGTGCCCAAGACGGCAAAACTTTGTGGTACCCAAGGATCTCCAGCTGCCTCACGACGGCGCTTTGCGTACCTCCAAGTGTCGCCGCCAATTCGCGAGTGGATGAATTTGGCTTCACCTTGAAGGCTTCACGCAAGCTACGTTCTTCCACAACAGAGGGGCGTCCGGAACGAGGTCGACCTTCGAGAGAGATATCTCCAGCTTTGAAGCGCTGATACTAACGGACCACTGTGGAATAGTGAATGACTTCCTCCTTGAATGCAGCGCAGATGTTGGAGGCTGCAGGCTTTGCGGAGTGGCCTTGCAGAATTCGTGTCGAACGATAGGTCGCAAGATGCTGCTGCTTATCGTCGACATTGTTGCTGTATTCGTACTCGACGATGCCTTATATAGTATGATGAGAAAGAGCTTCGAGAATGTAGTGACGTAACCACACAAGATCAATACTGTAAGAGCTTTAACAAATTTAACAGGCGGATTTTCGATCAACCTAATATTAGGTTGTCCGGAACGTTCTCAGCGTTTTGAGTGTTCAATTTGAACTACCATAACTTTCTCAAATGTTATTGAATTTAGTCGAAATAAACACTGCTCGAATCGTCACACTTTTGCCGATTAACCACCAATCGAACTATTGCACAGCGAAAAAATTAGGTGGTCGAGATTCGACAAAATCTACGAAAGCTGTTCTGGCTTGGTCTTGATTGGTGAAGGTTCTACCAGCGAGAAAGTTCTGAAAGTGTTTGAAAAGGTGGTGGTCGGTTGGTGAGAGGCCTGGAGAATATGACGGGTAAGGTAGTACTTCACCTGGTGCTTAATTAGTTCTATTTTCGAATGGTGGTTTATGAAACGTGTGGGCGGGCGTTATCGTGCAAAAGAATCAGGCCTCTTCCGTTGACCAGTGCTGGCTGAAGTTGACGCAATTTTCGGTGCATCTCGTCGATTACCTCACAGTAGGACTCTGCTGTGATCGCCTGGCCTGGTGCCAAAAAGTTGTAGCGGATCACACCAGCCGCCGACCACCACGCAGTGACCATTGCCTTCTTTTTGGTGGAGGTTCGCCTTTCGAAAATGCCTAGGGGGTTCGTCGGCGTCCAAACACTGTCCGGAACGTTTCACGTTATCATACAGAATCCAATTTTCATCACAAATGATGATTCGATCCAGAAATGTGATAGGTTTGTTGCGTAAAAGTAGAGTAATATAAATCTCGAAACGTGCCGCTCGCCCAACTCGTGCGACACCCACTTTTCGAGCTTTTTCCCCTTCCCAAGGCGTTTCAAAGCATCCGCAACAGCAGTTCTATTAACATCTGCCTCTTCCGCGATCCCGCGAACTGCTTGGCATGGTTCAGCTTGCACCCATTCCTTTACCTTGTCGTCCACGATTGCTCTAGGTCGACCTATACGGGCGTCATCTTCGTGGTTGAAATCTCCGGTTCGAAATTCACTGAAGCAATGGCGCACGATGCTTTCACTAGCACTATTAGGCCTCCACACTTGATTGATTTGCCGAGCTGTCTCGGGTGCAGATTGTCCAAATTTGAAGTTAAAAATAAAAATAAATAATAAATAATAATAAATAAATATAAGTAATAATAAATAAGTATGGGCGTGTGTAGCGCAGTCGGAGGAGGCGCCGGCTGTCGCGTGCACCCGATATACCAGGTTCCTCGTTCGGATTTCTAGCCCAGGCCAATCAAGCTTTCCATCACTCTGGGTTCGGTGAATTGGTAGCAGACTTGTCCGGGAAGGATAGAGCGCTGACTTGTTCATCGGCTGGCCACCGCAAGTCATTGTATGGCCAAATACGCATTCATGTCGTCTCCACATCCTGTAGAAGTAGAATGCGTGGCGCATTCCTGAGGAGATTGAGTAACGCCGTCCTTATCCTTTATTTTAATAATAAATAAATAAATATACAAATAATAAATAAATAAATAAATATATCGTTCGGAGTTGCTCCTTTGACATACTTCAATAAGCCCTTTAAGGACAAAAATATAAAATTATTTATTCAGATAGAGCGAAAAATTCTGAACAGGAAGTAGCGTTAGTGAGCAATGCAAGTTGAGTTTTTTTGTTAATAATAGACGATTGAGAAATAGTAGCGCAAAACGCTGAGAACTTTTTGTACAACCTGATGGTATAGCAAAAATCTTTTCCGAGCAGTGAAGCAACACTACAGATCCATCCATCATCGCCAATTTCGATCCGAACCACCCTTCGAAGTAGAGTGCGTGGCGCATCCCAAGAAGAGATTGATTGACACCATGCTTTATTTTTTATTCTTTTTCCACATGCCGCCATATCTGTATAAGGCCCACTTTAAACGTACTGATTCTGACTAGGATTCAACAATATAGATGGCGTTGTTCAGAAAGCCGTCAGCAGCAACTGATTTCGCGTGGACGCACACACAGATTTTGAACCCCTCAAATAGCTTCCGAGCGGTGAAGAAGGAGGGGGTATGCTCTGGGTAATTCATAGAGGTAGCTCAGAAGAGAACTCGGTGTTCACAAGACGAGCCGAAGAAAACAACTGACGATGCACTGACGACGTCCGGCCGGCGTCGATGATTCGATGGCGCACAGTAGCTCCACCGCGAGAGAGGCCGCCCCGCCTTGAGCGGCGCTCTAGCGGAGACCCACCGCAGCTCGAGCCAAGATTTCTGGAGCTTTCCCTTTTTCCAGACTACCAGTCGGCTGGTTAACGGTCCGTCTGCCTACTGGGAGAGACTTCACTTCAATAACTGATAAACCGCATCGTTGCAGATGTTGTGAAGCCTCATGATTACCACCCTCCTGAAAAAATCGATTAAACCGATCGATAATGTTAAGCTGAACGATGTTGTCTATATGTTTGCTGTAATTGGCACAATTGAGACTCCAGTATTCTTTATCGGCGAGCTTTCGCTGCTTAACAGTTTCCTCAGGCCTTTAATAACATTACAAATAGTGATACCATCATCAAACTATACAACAATAATAATGGTAAAACTAACCCAGCAGGCCTCGCTAACAGAGCCTCACCACAGCGATGCTCCTTACAAATAAAGTTACTGTAAACAACGCTGCAACTGATCTTCTTAATCACTACATGATAAGCCTCAGCGCCTCGGTCTGCTCATCCTTATTGTTGATTTCGGGGTTTAGCCTCTTTTCCACCACCGTCAAATCTGAAAAGCCTGCTTACTGCATCAAGAATCTATGAAGAGAAATGTGGCCGAAACAACTGCCCATATTATACGACCAATAAAATCTGTCAACTACGTGGCACTGTGTATCAGGTCATATGCGAAGGCTGTGGTCAGAACTATATAGGAGAAACGATGCGGCCGCTTTACAGACGCCTGGACGAGCATGTGCGAGCGTTGCGAAACCCCGCTTCTTACCCTACTAACAGCTTTTCGCGACACCGCACAAGGGATGAGCGGATTAACCGTTATCCGTTATCCGTTATCCGGTTTCCGGCAGGTTTTGGCCTATCCGTTTTGTTGTTCGTTATCCGGTGGTTTTTGGCCGGATAACGAACAACAAAATCTGGCACCCTTATGATTACTTTGTTGAATATAAGCTTTGCAGTGCTAGGTCAGAGCCTTCTCTTAGTTTTGGCATAATGGCATAATTAGGCCAAACTACTGCTCATGGCGCGTTCTGAAATGCAGCACACTGCCTTGCTCATTCCTATTTGTGGTGTTTTCACCAGAATTCCCTCTAGCATAATATAGTGTCTGGGAAAAACGTGCCAGTTGGGGGAAAAAGGAATAAGTCTTCATACGAATCACTTCCTTTTAAGGATGTGCCAGATATTCGTCTTCTATGTACACGATCTTTTACCGCATTGCAACTACGTTTGGCATGTGCATAACTTCCGAGTGGTGAAAAGCCAGTACTTTAATATCCTATCCTATCCTACTATGTACATGTAAAAGCGTTAGTCCGTCTGTTCTGTGTGTATGTGTGTCACAAACCTTTGTGAACCAGTAAATCATGTCAAACGTGTAAATGTGACCCGCACGTGAATGTAGAACCTGACAAGGCTATCCTCATGTGCAATGGATGGAAATGAACCAAAATTAGCGGGAAATGACTAGGTTGGACGAATGAGTTGAAGGATTCGAACGGACAACTACTATTGATCGATAGCTTCGATTTTCGATAGGACTTGTCTTTCTACCCCCGATTTGACCAATCGGGATGTGATTGTGATTATGCAGGATGAGGAGACCAATATTAATCGATGGTATCAATTTTTCGACCGCAGTTATCGGTTTTCGCCCAAATTTGACCATTTGGAGTGGGAGTCACACGACAGTTTCTTCGAGAGAGTTACTCTACCTTGCAGGAAATACCCCAAAGAGATTCGACAGATTTTAAAACAAGATAACAGTATCGATTGACCGAATAACCGATCGACTATCAATTTTTCTGCAGATTAGATCCTTCGGGATGGGAATACCAGTCATGCGGTGGGCAGCGGACAAGGCTAACGTCAATCGTTTTGAGGATCTTCCCTTACTCTATTCTGTATTATTCTAATAAGCAAGATTAGTTTTTCTCCTCTAATGGGACCGAAGGGTCAATAAACCGTTGTGTCCAAGGCGCTTTGTTTCGGAGTTTGGGTCGAAGTCTCAACCAGACGTTTTGCGGACAATAGGTTTACGGGTAGTTGCTGAGTAGTAGAAGCAGCTGTTGACGAGTGCGGGTTCAATACTGGTATACGTGCTTCACCAATGACTTGTGGTGACCAGCCGATGGACAAGTCAGTGCATTTACATACCCGTGCAATCCTGATACCTACTGGAAATCCGAACCAAGAACATTGAGTCGGAGTGCATGCGAAAGTCGGCGCCTTCTCAGAGTGCGCTGCTTCGCGCCTCGAAGAAAAACACCGATAAGGAGGTTAAAGGTTGCTCATTTGACACGTGACAAGGACAATATTACAAATCCCGACCTATTAATAGAGAAAGAATGGTTTAAAATTAGTTTTAATTTTTGTTGTTTGTTCGTTATCCGTTTTTCCGTTATCCGGCCATTTTTGGGAAAAATTATCCGTTATCCGTTATCTGTGTTTCAAAATTTTATTATCCGCTCATCCCTGCACCGCACCCTCCACCACACTCATGAAGCCCCTCCTGCAATCAAAGTTAACGTATTACACCGCTCGCTGATATCCCCGCTAGAAAGGAAGCTGCTCGAAGCCGTTGCAATAAAGAGGCTAAACCGGGAAATCAACAATAAGGATGAGCAGATCGAGGCGCTGAGGCTTATCATGTAGTGATTGAGAAGATCAGTGGCAACGTTGTTTACAGTAGCTTTATTTGTAAGGAGCATCGCTGTGGTGAGGCTCTGTTAGCGAGGCCTGCTTGGTTAGTTTTACCATTATTATTATTGTATAGTTTGATGATGATATCACTATTTGTAATGTTATTAAAGGCCTGAGGAAGCTGTTAAGCAGCAAAAGCTCGCCGATAAAAAATACTGGAGCCTCAATTGTGCCAGTTACATCGAATTACATACATATAAGGCTCAGAGACAGCTCCATCCTATATGTTTGCTGTCAAGCCTCAGCGACTCTCGATCAATTTATGTGATGCTCACCTCAATTTATGTGATGCTCTGACTCGTAGCAAAAACTTATCAGGTCAATCGATTGCCCGATCGATATTGTCCACTTGTGGTTAATCCTGCTCACAGGCCATCAGGAGTGTGCGTAATTACAATTTACGATTTTACGATTTACGGCTATTTGTGCCAAGTTTTGCACGATTTAAGATTTACGACATTTTGGGTCGTAAATCGTAGATTTTCGTAAACGTGACCTCGATCAACAATCAACAGGCGTCTAAATTTATGTGGATTGGATTTTAAAGTTGTGCAGACTGTGATGGTCGCCTCTTATAGCTCATTCACACTTTCCTTTAGAGTTGTTCTTTGATGCTCTAATGTGTTACTGTGGCAGACGATACTGTCCTGTGCACAGGCTTCTCGAGCTCGACTTTTTCCTTCGCTTAACTAGCTTTTCCATTTCCTCCGTATCCGGTCCAGAGCTTGAAAGGCACACCGCATTCTTACTTCCGACCGTTGTTCCATTACAGCCCATGGAAAGACATTGAAGTTTCAGTTTCTTAGAGAAGGAGAGAGGAGTATTCTAAGGGTACGGCAAAATTACGGGTTGAAGCTTTTTTATCATAACTGAAAAACATTTGACAATTTCGATGAAAATCAACAAACAACAACAACATACACTTACAGCAACATCATGTCCGATCGGTTTCAAAGTGGCCTCCATTGGCGCGAATGCAGAGTGTCAAACCTCTCGCGAAGTTTTTTGCTATGGGCCGCAGGTCATCAGGAGACTAACGGTCCCACTCTCGGCGCAAGGAGTGCTTCAAGGACTCGAGACTGCGGTGACGTTCCGCACAGGCCCTGTACTCCAAGATCGACCACACGCTGCAGTCCATCGGGATCAGGTCTGGAGAGTTTGGGAGCCATTCCTCGTATGTCATAATGTCCGGAAAGTTGGCCTTGCACCACTCCTGCGTGTTCTTAGCCCTATGCGCTGACGCAGAGTCCTGTTGAAACGTCCCATGCGTTTTGCCGAAGTGCTGTCGAGCCCAAGGAAGGACCACAGCCTTAAGAGTGTTTCGCCGGTATACACCTTGGTCAATTTTCACTCCTCGGTCCACGAAGCAAAGGGTGTTTTGCCGCTGGCGCAAATTCCACCCCATACCATGACCGATTGTGGATTTTGGCAGTGTTCAGCGATGGAGAAGGTGTTCGGAGCCTTTGCGGACCAGATCCTCTCATTTTGGCGATTGCGCGTCTGCTGCACGGTGAACAGCTTCTCCTCTGTGAAGACGATCCGTTCCCATCCTTTACCTGCGGCCCGCACCCTTAGTTGGCGACATCGAAAGAGCCGTTCGCGCTTGCTCTTGTCCGTTAGAAGCTGGACCTTTTGGATTCTGTAGGGCTTCGAACCTAGTTCGTTCCTGGCTATACGACGCACTGAAGAGGGGCTGATACCGATGTCTCGAGCGATTTTCCTCATGGAAATCTTCGGATTTCGGTCAACTCGCCTCTTGATGATTTTCCGTATTCGGGACGTGTTGTCGTCCTTGGCCTGGACGGCCATCTTCATGGCCCAGCTTCCTGTACCGGATTATTGCTTTGGAAACAGTCATTTGAGCGACACCGAGCAAACGAACGATGTTTCTCTGACGCACTCCTCGACGATGAAGTTCCAAAATTGCGGTTGATGGCTCCAAACTGAACTCGGGGGAAGCTGACCGGTACAAAAAGAGGAGCAGAAACAATGGGCGTCATTGCCGTAGTGTTGCGGGTTGATGCGATTGCACACGAAAGCACCAAACTCATAATCCGTTATTTCGGCGCGCCCTTACATCCATACCCTGTTTGGTAATAACGTCTAGTCAATTTCTTCGTAGCAGGTAAATGCTAACCCTATCGGGTAGGATTAACGAAAATCCATGACTGAACATCATTCGTGATTGAAAGCGGAGTCTGGAAAGTTGCTACACTCATGTGGAGAGGATAAACCACTATGTTCCGGTGTATGTACTAGGTTGGAAAAAAAGTCTCTTTACACTTCGAAAATTTTTCACCGCACTAGCCAATATTGATTGGGGAGCTTTCAAGAGCGTAGAAGAATCACGAAGAAGAAGAACGTCCACCTATTCGACTCCACCACTCTTCCTGTCCTAACGTACGCCTCAGAGACCTGGGCCATACGAAAGCAGGATGAACACGCGATCAGCGTCGCGCAGTGTGAAATCGAGAGGACGACGCCCGGAGTGACACGTGTCACGCAAGTGAGAGAAGGCCTCCGAAGTTCCCCGAAGAGCTTCGTCGACGTTTGAAGATCAGAAACGCTGTCGTGTGGGCCAAGTTGTTGAAAATTAGGTGGGCCGGCCACGTAATGCGCTTCGCAGAGAGCCCTCACCGACTGTATTCCGCGGAATGTCAAGAGAACACCAGGGCGCCCACCAACGCGTTAGTCGGACTTCTTCGCGAGAGCCCTGAACGAACAATGTAACGCTCCTCGTGTACCTCGAGCGAGGAGGATCCATTGGAGCACTCTGGCACGCGACAGGGACGAATGGAGACGTCGATGGTGCTCACTCGAGCAACTCAGTGTTGGCTGATACAACTGATTTACTTCTTATGTTCAAGCGTCATCTATGGTTGTCTAGTCTACCAGGAATATCGTACTTCATGGTCAGTGGAGTTGAGTGTTGCCTGCCACCGTAGAAAGCGTTACATCAGGCCAAGGAGGAAGTTTGTGGGAGAAGATCTGTGACTGCAGCATTCTCGCCTCACTTAGGATACCTTGTTCACAGGACCGATTCTCAACCACTCTGACATAACTTTAACAGAGAATTCACAGCGGAAAACTCAGATAACGCGGCTTATCGCTCACCATATCGCTTGATAAGCCGCGTGATCTGAGTTTTCCGCCGAGAATTCTCTGTTGAAGTAATGTAAGTCGGTGATGATTCCGCCCCCTGGTTGATTTCAAGTCTGAATAAGCGGCTTTGAAGGAAGTCGAAGAGATGTTCATGAAGAAGCGACGAGCTTCTGACACTTTCCTCACATTAGGAAAACGCTAGCGTTCTTATGTCTGAGCGGCAGCGAAGGGCTTTCGTAGCTTAGCCACAGTATCCCTGCAAATGATGGACGACCAAGTGGTGGTGGTGGAGGCGAGAGGAACCGCCAATAAGCGGCCGCTAATCGCTCCGAATTTGTTACACCGCTCGACGGAGCGGCGGCTAGGATTTCGCCGAAAGGCCCTGAAAAACGGCCCACCAGTCGCGAAATCTGCAAGGCATATGGTGTTTGTTCGTACGGTGGAGCTCACACAGCCAGCGGTGCTGCTTTCTCCTTTCCAACTTGTCGCCTACGGCCTGGTAGTCGTCGTTGTTGCTTTGATCACTTTATGTAGGCCACTCTGTCTGTTGGAACCTTACTGGAAAGATCACAGGCATAAAGCCGGCAAAACAAACTCAAGCTAATCTGTGGAAAGGGACCTATAGCACTTTGTGTGCTTTACAAATTCGCTCTAACAGACCAGACCGACTGGTGTAGGGGTTGTATGCCGCTACGCGATGTTTTTTTTATGTGTAAAAATCTCACTCCATGCGCCACTCGAACTCACTTCCTATAGGGCGCGTGTATTAGGTTGTCCCATAAGTCCCCGCCGTTTTTTTTTTTTCAACGATTCACTGCAGATTTCGCCGGCGGTCCTTTGCGTAGCGCTGCATAGCTTTCAAAAGAGAATGATTCGGTCTATCAGTGCATGTATTGCGTTTCTTTTTTCATCGTGAATTTTGTCAATTTTTAGGTCGTTGAAGTGAAAAGTGAAAAAGTGAAAAGTAGCCATTTGCGCACTTGTTCTCTCCGCTTAGCTTTGTAATTTTTGCGCAGTTTTTTACAGCATTTGGAAGACAATGTTCTGTACTACAAGAATGAATGTGTGTTAGTGCTATTGGCTCATTTGTCCTTTATTGATTTTTAGGTCATCAAATTGGGACGTCCGAAGGAGGATGGTTATTTTTGCCGACAGCTCCTGCTCTGTGGTTGGACTTTTTGGGTTGATGTTATATGTCATTCCGAAGAGAATGTCTTGCTCTATAAGAATATGTGTCGCGTTTATTGATTTCTTTTGAATATCAACAAAATCCCAAAAAGAGAAAAATCGTCTTCACCAACAACTCCTTCTCCTTCTTCAGTTGTTGATATTCGACAGAAATCAGCGTGAGCCAATAAACGCGACACGAATTCTTACTGAACAAGACATCCTCTTCCAAACGACATATAACACCAACAGAAAAGTCCAACCACAGAACCGGAGTTTTGATAAAAATTGGACGGAAAAGTCGGACGTCGCAATTTAATGACCTAAAAATCAATAAACGACAAGTGAGAAAATAGGACCAACACATATCTTTGTAGTACAGGACATTGTCTTCCAAGTGCCATGAAAAATTGCGCAAAAAATTACAAACCTAATGAGAGAAGCGACTGCGTAGATGGCTACTTTTTCACTTTTGCACTTTTCACTTCAACGACCTAAAAATTGACAAAATTCATGATGAAGAAAGAAATGCAATACATGCTCTGATAGAGCGAATCATTCTCTTTCGAAAGCTGTATAGCGCCATGCAAGAGACCGCCGGGGAAATCCACAATGAATCGTTGAAAAAAAGCCGAAGACTTATGGGACAACCTAATAAATCGTATGCATCAATTTCACTCCCAATTGGATATATTTCATACCAAATTGGACACTCCTCCAAGCAGCATTGACAGCTTTCGAAAACAAGCTCAACATCTTAAAAATTGGAAAACTCCTTCAGATTACATTAGTCCCTCTCCGGAAAGATTAGAAAAAATTAAAATTTAATTAGAAAATTTTTTCAAGAACAACCTTCATTGAAATTTTTTATTGCATCTGCCCCAGTAAGTGGTGAACACACTGTTGGACATTTTAGAAAACTTTTTTAAATTTTGAGAAAAAATAAATGGAAGCTTGATATAATGGGCAAAAAAGAGCAATTTTTTAGAATAAACAATAAATTCAAATTTTAATTTAAAGTAAGTTGAGCTTGTGTAGCGCAGTCGGAGGACGTGGCGACTGTCGCATGCACCTGATACCACGTTACTGGTTCGGATTTCCCGCCCAGATCAAGCTTACCATCCCTCTGGAGTCAAAAAAAAATGAAATAATTCTGGACTTGTCTGGGAAGGATAAAGCGCTGACTTGTACATCGGCTGGCCACCGCAAGTCATTGTATGGCCAAATACGCATTCATATCGCCTCCACGACATCCCGTAGAAATAGAATGCGTGGCACATCTCAAACAGGATTGAGTAATGCCGTTCCTTATCCTTTGCTCTTTATACTGCTCCAGTACATCGCGATTTTCTTTTGTCTTTGCTTTTTCGTTAAAAACATTAGGTTTTCAAAGAAATTTAGAATTAAGATGGAGTTTTCAAAAAATAGAAAACATTAAAACTAAAAAAACAAAACAACAATGTTGTATTGCAGTTTTACCATCTCACTCCTATAAGAACAAAGAACGGCGTTGCTCAATCGCTTTGGGATGCGCCACGCATTCTACTTCTACGAGAGTCGTGGAGGTGATTCGAAAGCGTATTCAGCCATACAATGACTTGTGGTGGCCAGCTGATGAACAAGTCTGCGCTTTATCCTTTCTAGAAACATCTCGTACCAATCCACAGACCCCGGAAAAATGGAAGGCTTAGTTGGCCTGGGCGGGAAATCCGAACCAGTAGCCTTGTGTCGGGTGCAAGCGAAAGCCGCCACGTCCTCCGACTGCGCTACCAAACCCACTTGTTTTGAATTAAAATTTGAATTCATTGTTTAATCCTAA
Source organism: Heligmosomoides polygyrus bakeri (assembly GCA_947359475.1). NCBI lineage: Eukaryota > Metazoa > Nematoda > Chromadorea > Rhabditida > Heligmosomidae > Heligmosomoides > Heligmosomoides polygyrus. The sequence continues at coordinate 5,896,710 of OX375867.1, forward strand.
GCAATTGCTGTTTTTCTGCACATCAAGTCAAGCTTCCATTCATTATTTTTTCTCAAAAATTAAAAAAGTTTCTTAAAATGTCCAACAGTGTGTTCACCACTTACTGGGGCAGGTGTAATGAAAATTTTCAATCAAGGTTGTTCTTGAAAAAATTTTCTAATTAAATTTTAATTTTTTCTATTCTTTTCGGAGAGGGACTAATGTAATCTGAAGGAGTTTCCCGAGTTTTAAGATGTTGAGCTTGTTTTCGTAAGCGTCAATGCTGCTTGGAGGAGTGTCCAATTTGGTATGAAATGTATCCAATTGAAAGTGAAATTGGTGCGTACGATTTTCACGTCGATTTCCACACTTTTCGAATTAGACACTCTTCTAAGCCACCAAAGACTTTCGAAAAATTGACATCTTTAAGTCGAAGTTACCCTTTTCCAAGGTGAACTACAGATTGTTTGAAATGGTTATTCAAAGGAAATTTGTTGTTTGATGTTTTCTTCGAAATATTTAGTTCAGCTGCCCGAATGAGCAATTTTGAATCATTGAATGAAATTTTTGCTTTTAAAGAAAAACAAACTACAATTTCCTCAAAGCGCAACAAGGCAGCAATCATATAGCGTATTAAAAGACTAGATCGCGCCACTCACTCGAAAAGCACGTCGTAATTTTTAATTGATTGATAGTGTAAATGCTACTTACATGAGGTATCAAAGCGAGGGTGTATGCGTTCTTAACGGTTTTTGTTGTCGTTTACAGAATTCCATGCAAACAGAAACTTTGCCGCCAAACAGATAAAAATTGCGACGTCTTGGACGAGGGTATGGCGCCATCTCTTCTATTAGCTCTATCGCTTTCTCGCTCCTAAAAACAACATTTAAACCACCGCTTTTTTTGCCAGTATTTTTACCCAAAACATGAATTTTATAAAATGTTATGCAATTTGTTTGTGCTTATTGGGTGGGTGAACTAAAACTTCGAAAAAATCATACTAAAATTTTTCTTGGAAAAAATTATTTTAACCCTTATGGAGAGTTTTTTGTTTAATGTAGAAGAAGCATTAAAAAATATTCAATTTGCTTCGAAAAGTGTTAAAATCGATTTAAAAAGTACCCAATTTGGCGTAAAGATATATATTATATTAGGGGGGGGGGCAAAAGTAATGAGACAAAATGAAAAAAAATCGTTATCTCTTTATAACTCAATTACAACTCAACGATGCTGAGGAATGTATTTGCCATTAAGGGTAATGACCTTGCTGCCATCGCTCAGCCAACTTCCTGATCCCATCCTTCCAGAACTGCTTGGGCCTGGTGTTGATCAACTGCTCGACATGGTTGTCAAGGACTGCTTGGGTTCTTGTGTCCCTTCCGACTAGGAAGTCCTGTAGGCTCAAGCAGTAGTGGTAGTCGCATAGAAAGATGTCCATCGAATACGGTGGGTGAGGCATGTGAGCCGAGCTGGAAAACCTTATCCGTGGTTACTTGTTCCCGATGGGGTGCGGCGTTGTCGAAGAGGAGAACCTTCTTGAAGCGCTGCGAATGAATAAGAGCGAGTCGCCGGCCCATCTCTTCTATAGCACTACGATGAACTCCAAGGCCTTGGGGAACGAAACCAAGGCCTTGGAGTTCATCGTAGTGCTCTTGGGAAACAGCTTCCGGTAAACCGATCCATGGGCGCAGACCCAAAAGCTCCAAAGATGCTTCTCGCCGTGAACCTCTCGCCGAACGAAGGTCGGTAACAGGTCACCAGGCCTCACCCAGACTCGCTGCTTGGCAGGGTTAAGGTACTTCTCATCTTGCGTGAGTATTGAGTCCAGGATGCTCGGGGTTGGGATTTGGGCGAGATTTGCGCGACACAGGTCGACTCGTCAGACCGGGGTTTTGGCACGAGACAGACTGGGGTTTGGCATGCTTCTGGAAAGGGCGGAAGTGGTAACTTCTCAGATAGGCTTCAGTAAGTAGCATACAAACATACAAATACGTCAAGCACGAAACCAGACTCCAGCCACGAGATCTATGGACACGGCATGGGGTGTTTCATTACTTTTGCCCCCCCCCCCCCTAATATATGGCAGCCTTCGCCGAACTAGTTTTAATTTTTCTAGGTAAGTCCAAAAAAGAATTCGTTGAACTCCGTGAGAATAGACTAATTTTGCCACGTTATCCATAAGGAAATAGGAGAATACAGGGTGGCTCCTAATTATTTGCGCGTAGTTTATTACTAATAACTTCAACAAAAAGCAATAGTTGTACAATCTGATACAACTTCTATATAGAGCAATGTCTAACAATCATTCACCTGAGAAGATGTTCGAAACGAGCTCCTTTTGCAGCAATACAGGCCTTCAGTCTCTTCTCCACCGTCATCACTGGGGGCCGCAGAAAGGTGACGTCGATATCGTCCCACGCCTTCTGAAGTGAAGCTTTGAGAGCGTTCAAACTTTGGCGACTCTTCGAGGAAACCTGTGGTTCTAATCGAACTTCTACCTAGGAGTTTCTTGAGGCTGTCTAGTGGTTTTCTCCCTTCAAGGTTCCTCGAAGTGGAGACTAACCAAGCCTTATAGACAAGCTTGAGCAACACGACACTAAGGTTTTATCCTTAATAACACGTAATAACAAAGATGACGTAAGATGACAACGGAAGACAAATACTGAGTGATGATTGAGAGTTTTCTGGGAGATGATGACCCGGTATTTATGCCTTTTTGTCTGGGCGTGTCCGCCCTTACTTGCGCAGATGAGGCCTGCGGATATATGGCATCTGCGCCTCGTCTCGCCTGCGGATATACAGCACTTGCGGGCTCGTCTCACCTGCGGATACACGGCCGGCAGCACGGACAGCGTCGTCGCTGTACCGTGAGCAATACCGTATCTAGCTTATACTACAAACCTTCTGCTGCAAGTAGCCCCACACAGCAAAATTCATCGGATTCAAGCCAGGCGAGTTATGTGGCCAGAAGTCCTTCGTCCAGTAGCCAGGGAAGCGACTCTCGCAGAATGCCAGTGTGGATCTCGCAGAATGAGCAGGTGCCGAGTGCTGTTGGAGCACGTATTGACCACTGACAAAATTTTCAGCAACCCAGGGGAGAAGGACATCGAGCAGGATCTTTTCTTGGTAGACCTCGGCGTTGATTTTCACTGAACGGTCGACGAAAACCAGAGGTGTCTTCTTGTCCGGGGTAATGTCAGCCCATACCGTTACAGATTTCGGAAGAAGAGTCCTGTTGAGAACAAGACGTTGAGAAGACCTGTTTCTGGATCGAGTCAGCAACTCACGCTGATTCTGTGAGTTGTGTGTCAATTCAATGGTAAAAATCTTCTCGTCCGTCCAGATGACGTTTGACAAACGGTCCTGCTTTAGCAAGAACTTGGATTTTTCCAACCCAATCTGCGAGGCAGCTTCCGTAAGGGCTTGTCCGCGATGAAGACGACAACTGCGAAGCCCAAGATCCTGTTTGACGATCTTCTGTATTGTTCTGCGGGAAACCCCAAGGTCTGCAGCCATCCGCATCATGCAGACTCCATTGTTCCGGTCGATTCTCTTTCTGATGACCTTTCGAAGACGGAGAGTGTTCACAGTACGTGGTCTGCTAGATCTCTTCCTCGGTTCGACCGTACCTTCCTCTCTGTACTGCTGTTGGACTGTTCTAGCAGAAATTTGAAGTCGTCGAGCGATATCTGCTGCAGAATGTCCTTTATAGGCGACATGAGCGATGTGAAACGATGTGGTGAAGCTTTCATTGTCGACGGTACTGAGTGTATCACCTTGCTTGGTTTTTGAACATACTTCCCCCATTCTAGAAAAATCTTGATAGTTGGTCTCCTGCCATTTTCAACAATACTGTAGCCGGTTTGAATTTCGCGCTAATAATTAGGAGCCACCCTGTACAATGCGCTTTATACCCTTACTCTTCGACTTTTGAGCCAGAGTTCATCATGCGTAAGCGGCTACAAGGAAAATCTCTGGTATGCTCTAAATCTTGCCTTTTTTCTGGTTTCCCTGCTGAAAAAAAACCGGTGGATCTCTTCACTTTGTTGACAGAACAGGAAGCATTTGTGCTAAGTAAGTAAAAGCCTTCGAATATCGGTGAAGCGCTCGGGGACAGCCGGCGTGTTCGTGTCGGGCGGAAGCCGTGTGTGTGTGTCTTCCGCTTTGCTACTTGTCCTCCAACGAGCTCACCGAGGGCTTCGTCGAGGGTTTTCTCTAATTCCGTCTTTGCCAAGTAGGGTTTGAATTGTGTGTGATCGGACGGACTGCAATTACTGTCGCATATTGGCGCCACGAGTTCCGTCTCCCTTTGAAATCCTAACAGTTAGTCCTCACTTCTTTCTGAAGAATGAAAAATTGTCAAATTTCTTTGGTTTTTAAGCTGAATTTTTTGCTAAAAAATAATCCAGACCAGTTTTCCTATCTATAGGGCCACAAGAAGTCGGCATTAACACTATGCTTCTAGCAAGTGCCCTTCACCAGGAACGAGATTCATCAACTGCTTACAGCCCTCTAACGGTGAAAATGCCACCAAACTCCCTAATATGACACTCAATAGCACCAGACTTGGCGGTATTTTCACTGTTAGAGGGCGGCAAGCTATTGGTGAATATGGCCTCAGCTTGGCTATTTTCAGCCCACCGCACGTGGTAGGAGTTGGCCGACGAAACGAACCTACGCGTCCACTACGCCACGACCTTCGCACTCCAATTAAGCGACTATGATGGCGCTGTTCTAAATGAAGCGCCTACGTCACTCAGTTAAGCGACCCCTATTGCAATAAGGAAGTCCTAGGGGGTTCTCCTTGTCCATTTCTCTCTGGGAATAGCTCCAGTTCGATGTCTCGATACAAGAAAGCATTGAAGCCATATGCATCTTATTACGAAAGTCGTTTTGAAGAGGTGGAGTGGTGGAAGGAGGTGCTGGCTGGAAACCTCTCGAATGCGCCATGCATTCGTCCTCTGAATGCTTCTATGGCTCCCTCCGGTGAAGTCTTGGTAGATGAACCGACTGAGAAGCGGGTAGGTGCTTTGCTAACTCTGGTCGTGAGGTTGGATCGCAACAAGACATCTTGTATTAGCGTATAGTCCCTATACCAGGGACCGGATTCGCCAACGACTTACAACAGTGTAACAGAGAAATTACACCCGAAAACTAGCACTATCCTGACGAACACACCCACGAATGGTTACCGTGTCATTTAGGCGCTTGTTGGCGATGGAGCGCGAAATCCTTTATCCCTAGCATTACACACGCGAACCTCTCGTCGCTCAGGGAATGCGGATCTGGGTTCTGCGCTCTTCGAGCATCGAAGGGACTCCAGGGTGTGTGCCATCCAAGCTGCTCGTTTGGAAACTGCTTTCGTCGCTCAAGGGAAGTCCGCGGCTGTGTTCTGCGCTCTTCGAGCGGCGAAACCCATACAGCTGGAAGAATGCGCAAAAAAATGCCTCAAAATTTCGTACACGTCAAAGCCCTTTAAATCCCAAGTAGTCGGTTGAAATGCAAACGCCGGAGAGCCGAACCCTCCACCTCCTTCGCATGAAGCGACACCACTATCCACTGCACCACGGTCCGCTTGGCGTGAGGGCCATCGCGGGTGCACAAGAGATCGATCGCATGTCAGAGTGGACGCTGACGCGCGATCTCTAAGCTAGGAGTGCGCAGACAGCTTTCTATAATAGTTTCCGCGCTCCGTCGCTAACCGGTATACGGTAACCATTCGGGGATACATTCGTCAGAATCGTTTTGCACAGCTTTTCGCTTTTCGAGTGCATGGCGCGATCTGATATTTTTATGCGCTATATTATTCTTTCTTTGTTGTGCCTTAAGAGAAAGTCAAATTTATTATTTTTCTCTGAAAATAAAAATTTTATGAAAATATTTCACTTACTAAAACAGGTGAACGAAAAGATTTCAAAAAAAGTTATACTAAATTTTGCTTAAACAATAAATTATTCTAACCATCTTACTGAGTCTGTAGTTTAACCTGCCTGAGGGTCAACTCGATTTAGAAGAGTTCGCTTTGGTTTCAAAAGTCTGAAAGCTAACTAGAAATTAGAAGAGTGTCCAATTTGATCCGAAAATTGTACAAATGCCCTCGCATAATGGGACAGCAGCTGAAGCTGTGGTAGGAATTCAAGCAAAGGATTGGAGATGCTAATCAGAATATGCAACCCTTCCGATTAGGATCGATCCACACTTAGTCCTCTGATGGTGTTCGAACTCGCCAGCCTTGTCCAGCAGGCGAAGGTGTTATCCTCTGCTCTATATGGCCAAGGAACTATTGTTCAGGGCGAAAACTAGACCCGATGGCGCCTAAACACAGATGGATATCCTAGGCATCGTCGGCTAAAACTCCGTGCGACTTGCCTGGTATCGCAGGGATTGATTCCTCGATCTCGTAGAGCATCCAAGATTAACCTGGTGTCGTCACAGCTTGACATCTGCTTGCCGTCTTAGAAAGCCACTCCAGCGATTGACAGTGGTGTTCAATCATTGCGGTAGCTTGCTACCTAATCCCATAACATCGGCGGTTATCCACACCTCGTTGGGAGAACTTCTCCACTTTGTCGATCTGGAGCATTCCAGCCCTCAAAATGCGTTTTTATGCGAAATTATATCCTTTTGTACAAAATATTTACAGGAAACATTTACAAGTCGTTGGGGTTGCATGCGATCCGACCCCGGATTGGCCAGCGCTTCTCCGCTTCCCAATGCTGCCCATATTCGTGACATGGGTCACTTCTTTTAGAAAGAGAGGCAAGCGGGTTCAAATAATAGGTCTCATACTACCAGAATCCATAAGCGTTATACAGCATCGTCAAAGGGCGACATTTAGAGAAAGGATTAGCCCATCGAGTTCAGAGCACCACTAAAAGAGATCAACTATGCAGTCCACTCTTTCATCCGTCTTAACCACGCTAAGCAACGCAGCTCATCGCCTCTCCATCGCATCACACTAGCTATCAGCCTCAGCTAAGCTACACTATGTACGAAAAGTGTGCTCTAATCGGCCGACGCACATCGATTTTCTAGGGTTTCCCCTAGCAGAGAAGACCGGATGCTTAAAAATAGCGGCGGCTTTGAATCCACTGAAGTCTCGCCATGAGTGCATGCAAAGTTTTTAGTATAGTCCTGAAAATAGGCCTTATTTTCGTCTTCGTTCCACCTGAGCCATCCCTGGGTCACACGGCTTTCCCTTCTGTGGATTCTTAAATATAAGGGTGTCCCAAAAATGTAAGCACTGTTTGAAAGGCGATAACTTTGCTCACAGTAAAGGTACTGACGAAGTTAAGAGCTCATGTAAAAGCCTGAGAAAATAATTTTTTGACGTATGCGGTATGGATCGCGCCATGCACTCGTCTGAATTCTTGCATTTAGCACTTGATCGATTGTGTTTTACTTGAATACCTGTTGTAATGTTTCCTTAAATGAGCCGTATTGATTAATTCGTGCTTTTTTCAAGGTTTCAAACTTAAAACACACTATGTCTTGCAAAAATGCAGGCTGTTCTGAAAAAATACAGGTTATATTCGAAAGGTTCTAACATTGCTGCTAATGAAGCTTCTGGAGCTGTTCGAGACTAGTATGAAAGCACAGGGTAGCAAAAATTCTGTCACGTTTAAATGGTCAAGATCGCGTCATGCTCTCGTTTGAAGCCTTACATTTTAGATACTCGATTGATTTTGCATGTTATTGATTGCACAATTTATCGATCTGGCTATTGCACTAATAACGCTCTCTACATATCTGAGCCCATAACAAGAGTCATGCCCGTCTCTAGGCTTTCCTTCGGGGAGAAGAAGTTTAGTTTCCTAGAGTGCTATTGGAAGTTTGGAAATATCGTCAAAGTGCAGACGCGATTCAGCGACTAGTTCTCCAAGGCACCACCCACTCGTGTCACCCATGCGCAATCAATCGACTTCGAAATGCCAGGTTTCGGGCGGAGACATGGCGCAATCTTGACCATTTGCATGCCACAGAAATCTCGTGACCATGTGCTTGCATATGAGTCTCCAACATCTTCCAAAGCTTCGCTAGCTGCAATGTTAGAACCTTTCAAATAGTACCTGCCTTTTTGAGACGCCTTGCCTTTTTTGCAAGGCGTAGTGTGCTTTTAAGTTTCAAACCTTAACATAAGCACAAATCAATCGATATGGCCGCTCTGTAAAAAATTATAAACAAGTATTCAAGCGAAATAAATTAGAGTGCTAGAATGTCGGTGGTTTAGAATATGTCCTTCGGTACGCACATACACCAGTTGTTCGGCACCGTTTACCTCAAACTTGGGTAATTAAACCAAAACCTCAATATACAACTACAGTAGATATTAGATCGTCCTAAAAACATCTTACAAAAGAATGAGGAATAGAAAAAATGAAACATGAGAAGAGCGCCATGTGAATTTTCCCATATTACTCTTTTATAGGGAGTTTTTTGTTTGCATAGCTGCACAATCTGATAAATCTCTAAGCGAAATTCCTCTCCTGTGATCGTGAGAAAGTCGCGACAGGAAACACAATCAATCCAGTGTAAATTCCAAACTTTCAGGCGAGTTCATGGCGAAACCATACCGCTCATATTTCAGAAAACTTCTATTTCCTACTGCTTTCATACGAGTCTTTAACTTCTTTAGTGCCTCTACTGTGAGCAAAGTTATCGCCTTTCAAACAGTGTATAAATCCAGGTTTTCGGAGTATCTCACGTATGGCCTATATTGTCAGTGTTCTGTCATGCCTGGAACGCTCCGTGCACAATGCATATAGGATCAAACCTATCAATCGAGTGGGAGAAGGTATGTTCACTCCGCTTCTATCTTCCCTTAATGGAAAATGTAAAGCCTTCAAGACGGTCTTGCACCGTCTGAAGAATTTTATAAGATATTTCCGGCCGTCCTACATAGGATTTGCTCTATTCGGCCCGACGAGCCTTTGGAGTGCGCCGTACTCAATGCATATCGGATCGAACCTATCAATCGAGTGCGCCGAAGCGGTTCAAATGTTGTGCTAAACAGCAAAGCTTGTCCTTTTTAGGTGCTTTAGTGCATACACTGACAACAGCTTGTACAAATGAAGAGGTTTTATGAAGTGAGAAGGGAGAGTGCGACGTGCACAATGCATATACGATAGAGCCGTTTGAAATTAGATTAGATTAGAAATTTCCGGCCACCCTATTCAGGAATTGCTGTGCTCTGTCTCGGCGGGACTTTAGAGTACGCCGTGAACAATGCCATATATTTAGAGGCAAACCTACGAATTGAGTGTACTGCCAGGAAATTTCTGATAAAGTTTTTTAAACGGTTCGAAATAGTCTTGAAGGCTTTACATTTTCCAGTAAGGGAAGATAGAAGCGGAGTGAACATGCCTTCTCCCACTCGATTGATAGGTTCGATCCTATATACATTGTGCACGGCGCACTCTCGGAGGGTTCCAGGCATGACAGAACAGTGTCAACGTACGCCATACTTGAGATACTCCGAAAACATGCACGTCCTGGGAAATAAGGGGCTCTAATGGCAAGAGCCTGCTCCAGTCATTTTTCAGGCCACCCACGAAGAAAATGCTGTGCTCTGGTAAAGTATCATATATGTTTGTGTAGATCTTGAGAAGACAAATCGAACGGTACCAACAATTTCTCAAACAACTTAAAACTGAAGAAGTTATGAGCATGCGACTTTTTGACCGCGCGACGCGGGCGGTACTGCGTAGGCTGATATGGTAAATCAGCCGTGAGATTTTACGGTGGTATCGTTGATGAATCCGGCCCCAGGCGGGGTCAGACTCCGAGAACGCCGCCCTTTATCCTTTATCCAAAATTATGTCTACAATTGTTAGTTAATTCGTGTGTATCACATCTCGCTATGTTCGCTTTCGAGCGCGCATCAGCAACATCTCCATTCGTCCCTCTCGCGTGCCAAAGTGCTCCAATGTTTCGTGTTCTCGTTTGCCCGTTGGTTCAATGATAGCTTATTATCGATAATAGTTGACCAGGGGTTGAAAGCTAGAAAAAAGTGAGGTAAAGGGGTACGGTATTAGAAAATCTATAATATTTTCCTACTGTAGGAATGAGCTCATTTAAGCTTATCGGTGTTAGAATAATTGATTATCAATTAGTGAACTGATTCAGTTTGTGTAATTGCTTAACAGTTTTGCTCTTTAAAAGGCTTCTGGAGCATTAGAGGCTAATCGAATTTACAGGGACATTTTCCTAACGAACACTTGAAAACTCTCGGCTCTGAAGAGTTCAAATGAAGCTGCCAACTTTCTTCAATAGCGGGTCCGAACGCCAGTCACCTATTGATTATGCCATGCAGTTGTCGTCTTAAAGTTGAAGCGAAACTGGTACTTGAATGCATAACTTCGCTTGCCTTTCACTCAATTTGGGTCAGTGATGGAGATCTTCAGTATTAGAGAATGTGTTTCAAAATTATTGGTTTAATTTAAAAAAAAGTTTCGCTCGGAGGTTTTTACAAACTACTAAATTATTGTTAAAAAATGAATTAAATTATAATAATGGTGCATGGATTGCAGTGGGAGGAGGTGCCGGCTGTCGCGCGCACCCGATATCAGGGTCTTGGATCGGGTTTCCTGCATAGGCCAGCCAAGTCATCCATCCCTTCGGGGTCGGTGAATTGGTGTCGGACTCGTCTGGAGAGGAAGAGACAACAGTGACTTGTCCATCAGGGGCGAGATTCATCAACGACTTACAGCAATTTAACAGAGAAAATACAGCCGAAGTTCCTGATAGCGCGGCGAAATGCTTCACCAAATCGCCCTGGGATTTCAGCTGTATTTTCTCTCTGAAATTGCTGTAAGTCGTTGATGAATCCGGCACCAGCTGGCGGCTGAAAGCCATGCGATGAGCCAAGTTCGCATAAAATTTCCTCCGCGGTAACTCTGGATTGGCGCGTGTAGCGCAGTCGGAGGAGGCGCCGGCTGTTCCGATACCAGGTTCCTGGTTCGGATTTCCCGCCCAGGGCAACCAAGCCTTCGAACCTCCGGGCTCGGTGAATTGGTACCAGACTTGTCTGGAAAGAATAGAGCGCCGACTTGTTCATCGGCTGGCCATCGCAAGTCATTGTATGGCCAAATACGCATTCAAATCGCCGCCACGACATCTCGTAGAAGTAGAATGCGTCGCGCATCCCAAAAGAGATTGAGTAACGCCATCCTTTATCCTTTATGCTTAACTCCGTGCTTTATTCTCTATCCTTCCTCTCGTTTTCAAATCAAACTCCACACTTTTCAAGGTAAATTTTGGGTTGAAACAACTTTTTGTCTAAAGAAAGTTTGGTATTGTTTTCTTAAATTTTTAAAATTTTTCCGTATAGAAGGAGTACACATACCGTTCGACATTTTATAGAAAACCAGCCGTCCGTGCGACCTCTCGGCCGCACCGACGGCTTTTTGACGGCTTCGCCGTGGCAATAACTTCTCATCATTAATTGTAGCTTACACCTTTGTCATGGTTTCTTCAGGAAGAACATCTTAACTACGTCGATTAGGGCAAGTTAGAAAAAAAGCGAAAAAATGGACGATATCCACAAAAACGCTTATTAGCCCAATATCGATTGATGGCGATCGACAGTTCAAAACCGAACTTCAGATTCGTGTTCAGCGACCTCGATTACCCCCAGGGTTGAAGTTTCGTGCCGCTTGAACGCCATCCTCGAAAAATCGATAATATCGATCGATATCGATTGGTCGACTCCAGATTCGTGTTCAGCGACCCAGATTACCCCCAGGGTTGAAGTTTCGTGCCGTTTGAACGCCATCCTCGAAAAATCGATAATATCGATCGATATCGATTGCCTCCAAAACCTTTCCCGTCGATGATCATCTAAATGCCCAGGCACGGTTGCAGACGTGTTTGGCACGTCTACGGCTCGCCATGCACGGTTGCCGATGTGTTCGGCACCTTTAACGGCTCGCCATGCTCGGTCGCCGATGTGTTCGGCCACTGTGCTGTGCCACTACGCAGTGCCCGCACTCCAGTTGTGACGGACGGAAACACACACGCACACACACACACGCTTGCTCCTTTATATATAGTAGGATTTTTCAAAAAATTAATTAATTAAAACTTCGGATCAATCCTAGTCCGAGGGGGGGGGCACACAGCTAAGAAGTATTATATGTATCCAATCCATCTGAGACTTATCGAGCGGCTCCTACAGAACAACATCTAAACCTAAACAAGAAAAGTCGCAAATAAAAAAAAACGAAAAAATCACATTTGTTGCGGTTGTAAGCAGGCAAAGTTGTGTGCCCTCTTTACCATGTCAGATCCCCGTTATAACATGTCAGCCGGCGGTCAGCACGCGGCATGGCTCCATTGCCTCGCTTTTTGCCCGCCGAGACGGTTGTAAAACTTTTTTATTTTAATGTTTGTTCGTTCGCTTTTTAGTCCCCTTTAGGTTTCATTTCGTTCTCTAGGAGCCGCTCGGTAAGTTTCAATTCATTTTGTTACCTATTTTTCAGTTAGTGCCCCCCCCCCCGGACTAAGATAGATCCAAAACTTCTTTTAAAGTTTACGAAAGCAGCAAGTTTTTATGTGATTAAGAGAATATTAAAATTTCCTTGGAAAATAAAATTTTTACATAAAATGTCAAACATTATGTTTATTTTTTGAAGGAGGTGAATTCATTTTTAATGCTATTTAGTTTTCTAGGTATAGTATTTTATGTGCAAAGGGTAGCTAGCTTCCCCTTGCACATAAAATACTTCTTTCCTATTAGGTCGTTGCGTATGAAATAGCCGATTTTGCTGTATCAATTTCTGGTTGATTTTTCGTGGCTAGGAATGTTCACGTTTTAAGCGTTCTGTACAGTTCCTGAAAGCGCAGGATCTCCGCTTTCTTACCATTATAACTTTTGCGACACAATTGTCTCGTTCCGAGTTCTTGACGTCGTTTTTACGGCATGAATCAACGTGATGTTCGAGAGCTCTACTTGTATGGATGGAGAAGTGAACACAACGCCGCGGCCGCAGCTCGTGACATCAGAGCTGCATTTGGGGAGGATTTCGCTAAGGAGCGCACAATTCGCCAGTGGTTCGAAAGGTCTCGTTCTGGAGATGAAAGTCTCGAAAGCGAAGATCGAGGTAGGGCACCATCACTCCTTAACGACGACCAACTCAAAGCCATGGTGGAAACGCATCGGCGTCAAACTGTGAGAGAGTCAGTACAGCATTTCGACGTTGACGGAAGCACTACCAATCGCCACTTGAATGCGATCGGAAAAGTAAAGAAGTTGGATGAATGGATACCGCACGAACTGACCGCAGGGCAGGTGCTGAAGCGCCACGACACCTGTGTTTCGTTGAGGCTGCACAAGCTAAGGGAGCCTTTTTGGACAGGATCGTGTCATGCGACGAAGAATGGATCCTTCGGGACAATCGTCGTCGCTCTGCACAATGGCTGGACGAGAATGAGGGCCTCAAGGAGATACCGAAACCAAGTCTCCATCCACAGAAGACCATGGTGACCGTATGGTGGACAATGACTGGTTTAGTCAATTTCAAGTTCCTAAGACTGGAGAGACCATCACAGTGGAGAAGTACTGTACCGAATTTGAAGCGATGCACCAGAAGTTGTTTGAAAACAGCCAGCTCTGGCTAATCGAACACGCTTAATCCTACTGTATGACAACGCGCGTCCGTATCACCTGTCGTCCCATTGATCATCGACTTGCTCGAGCGGGCGTCAGCAGCGTCTCCATTCGTCCTCGTCGCGTGCCAGAGTGGTCCAATGGATCCTCCCCGCTCTAGGGACACGAAGAGCGTCATATCGGTCGCTTAGGACTTTCACGAAGAAGTCCGACCAACGCGTTGGTGGGCGTCCTGATGTTCCCTTGACATCCCGCGGAATTCAGTCGGTGATGGCTCTCGTCCAGCGGGTGTCTGCGAATCGCATTACGTGGCCGGCCCACCTAATTTTCGACGACTTGGCCCATGCGACAGCGTCTCTGACCTTCGAACGTCGGCGATGCTCGGAACTCCGAAGGCCATCTCTCACTTGCGTGAGTCGCGTCACACCGAGCATCGTCCTCTCGATTCCACGCGCGTCCGTACGTTTCAAAAATTGTTGTCCGGAAACTGGACGAATTGGGATACCAAGCTCTGCCACATCCAGCACATTCACCACATCTGTTCTCTACCAATTATCACTTCTTTTGAGCATCTAGATCGTCATGTGAAGACTAAAAATTCAGCAAACAAGATGATGTCGAAAACGACTTTTTATGGTTTATTAATTCTCGTAGCTTTGATTTTCACAAAGATGGAATGTCTAGGCTCTTGTTTTGTTGGAAAAAGTGTATTAATTGTGATGGCACTTATTTCGTGTAATAAAATTGCTTTTATGCAAAGTTATGAGCTGTCAAAGTTTTCACTCAAAATCGGCCATTTCATATGCAACGACCTAGTACTTACGGCAATCATCATATTCTCAAATTGGAATAGATCCTGGGAAGAAATCGCAGAAGAAGAAGAAGAAGTTGTGGAAAAAGAATTTGAAAAACTTCGTTATCTGATACTAGTGGTGGTTATTGATCTAGCTTTATTGGTGCGTATTTTTGAGGAAGAATTGCACCTGCTTCCTGTATAGCTTCGTTAACGGCAAAGTGGTTATTCTCTTTGTTTTTGACGTATCACCTGTATCACCTGTCGTCCCGTTGATCATCGACTTGCTCGAGCGGGCGCCAGCAGTGTCTCCATTCGTCCCTGTCGCGTGCCAGAGTGGCCCAATGGGCCCTCCTCGCTCGAGGGACACGAAGAGCGTCATATCGGTCGCTCAGGACTTTCACGAAGAAGTCCGACCAACGCGTTGGTGGGCGTCCTGGTGTTCCCTTGACATCCCGCGGAATCCAGTCGGTGATGGCTCTCGTCCAGCGGGTGTCTGCGAATCGCATTACGTGGCCGGCCCACCTAATTTTCGACGAATTGGCCCATGCGACAGCGTCTCTGATCTTCGAACGTCGGCGAAGCTCGCAACTTCTGTTTTTGACGTGCTTATAAAAAATGAAAGGGAATGAACTCTTAATTATTTCTGTGCTTCCTGTTTCCTGTTTCGTGTTCGGATTTCCGGATCTATCCTAGTCCGGCGCGTGTAGCGCAGTCGGAGGAGGCGCGACTGTCGCGTGCACCCGATACCAGGTTCCTGGTTCGGATTTCCCGCCCAGGCCAACCAAGCCTTCCATCCCTCCGGGGTCGGTGAATTGGTACCAGACTTGTCTGGGAAAGATAAAGCGCTGACTTGTTCATCGGCTGGCCACCGCAGGTCATTGTATGGCCAAATACGCATTCATGTCGCCTCCACGACATCCCGTAGAAGTAGAATGCGCTGGCGCATCCTAGAAGGGATTGAGTAACGCCGTCCTTTATCCTTTATCCTTTGTCCTAGTCCGGGGGGGCACATAACCAAAAAGTATTATATGTGACAAATTCATTCAAGACTTACAGAGCAGCTCCTACAGAACAACACAGGACCTAAACAAGAAAAAGTCACAAAGAAAAAACTAAAAACTGCATTTGTTGTAGGAAACGCTGTGTGCCCTCCTCACCATGTTAGATCCTGGTTATAACAAGTCAAGCGGCGGTCAGCACGCGGCATGGCTCGATTCCGCCGCTCTTTGCCTGCCGAGACGGCTCGTTTTTGGTTTTTTAGGTTAGGTTTCGTTCTCTAGGAGCCGCTCGGTAAGTAATAATTCATTTTGTTGCCTAGTTTTTAGTTATGTACCCCCCCCCCCCCCGGAGTAGGATAGATCCGGATTTCCTGCTACTTTTAGACTTTCCGTTCCGTACTTCTGAATTGCTCAGACAATTGTCTCGCGCATCATTCGTTCCGCACCTTCGAGCAGAGAATCCGAGCCAACTCCGCCTACGCTCTCCACTATCGCGACAGCGGTTCTTTGAGCGCGCTCCTCTCTGGCGCGTAAGCGACGTCACGACGACCACCGCGTTCTATTACCCTCATTTAGGGGGGGGGGTCGTTACGTAATTCGGCGACGGCGACGACGTGTGTGGTTCCGGGTATTCAGCGGCCAGCTCGAGAGCCGGCTGCCGATAGCGGGCCGCCGCGGTGGTCGTCGTTGGATGTGACGAGCGAGATGACGATTCTGCCGGCTGCTTCGTGACGCGTGCAAAGCCCACGTCGAAGCCATTAAACACCGGAAAATAAGTAGTCGGACGCGTAAAAAACAATGGGCGTGCCTCACGCCATCACTCCATAGAGCTCTTCCGCATTACGCTGTAATCTACAGTACTTGGGGGATCGATATATCGATTAGTATCGATGGCTAAATTCTCTTCCACTGCGATCGTACGGGAGCTCCTTATGCCGTAGATCTGGCCTAGCGGGAATTCGCGCGGGCGAGTGTCGCGACCCTACCGTGGAAGGCGCGAAACCATATATTTTGGGTCACTGTGGCCGCTAGCAGATATAGGCGTCGTTTTTGGAGCAGAGATAAATCGGGATAGATAGGGGATAAATCGGCATGGTTCTGGAACGAAGAGGTGCAGGCTGCGGTGAAGAGGAAGAAGGAGGCCTACAAGCTGTGGCAGAAGACGAGGGCACCCGAGCATATCACAGTCTACAGGAAGCTGAAGTGGCTGGCAAAACAGCTGTAGCGAGCCGGAAAAGAACGCGGAAATGGATGCCCTGTACGAGAAACTAGACGAGCCACAGGGAGAGAAGTTCACCATCCGCCTGGCCAAGACGCGCCATAGAGCTAGCCTCGACATTCGAGTAGTGAAGACTGTGAAGAGTGCTGACGGTAGGGTACTACGGCAGCCGGTCGAGGTCAGAGAGAGATGGGAGGAGTACTTCAGGGAACTCCTGAACGAGGAGTTCCCTCGTCGGGAGGCCGAGGAAGAACAATTAAAGGAACGACCCATCCCACCCTGGACGCAAGAAGAGGTTCGCAAGGCCATAGGGAAGATGAAACTCGGATAGGCAGCAGGGCCTGACGGTGTGACAGTAGAGGCTTGGAAGGTGCTCGAAGACCTCGGAATCAACTGGCTGACGCAGTCCCTCAACAGAATCACGAAGGAAAGTAAGATGCCGGATGAATGGAGGAACAGCACCATAATCCCCATCTTCAACCAGAAGGGAGACGCGTCCGAATGCTCCAACTACCGAGGGATCAAACTGATCTCACACACGATGAAGATCTACGAACGACTGGTCGACTCAAGGCTGAAGGAGATGGTACCCATCTCCCAGGTGCAGTGGGGCTTCATGCCTGAGAGGTCCACCACAGACGCCATCTTCATCGCTCGTCAGGTGGTGGAGAAATATCGGAAGAAACGAAAACCCTGCTACCTGGCATTCCTGGGCCTGGAGAAGGCCTACGACAGGCTAGCTCGGGACGTAATCTGGAATGCCCTTTGAGGGAGGGGTGTCCTGGAACGTTTGATCACGGTCATAAGGGACATGTACGCGGGCTCGAGAGCGGCGATACGAACCCCACACGGGGTGACAAGGAAAGTGGACATCACAGTGGGGGTACCAAGGGTCGGCTCTGAGCCCGTTTTCCTTCCTGCTGACACTTGAATCTATAGTGAACCACCTTGAGGAAGGCCCTCTCAGAACGATCCTGCGGACGACATCGCCCTAGTGGCCGACAACCAGGAGGAGCTGGTGGAGAAGGTGCAGCTGTGGCAGAGAGCCCTTGCAGACAACGGCCTACGGCTGAACGTGAAGAAGACGAAGTTCATCAGCTCTGAGCAGTGCGCTGGATCAATCCTAGACTGCCAAGGGGAAAAGATGGAGAAGGTGGAAGAATTCCGCTACCTCGGAAGTGACCTATCTGAGGAAGGAACTGTGGACGAGGCGGTTAGGTGACGGATAAACGCAGCCTGGCTCAAGTGGAGGGAGTCCACAGGGATCCTCTGCGACCGTAGATGCTCCAGGACGCTCAAAGGCAAGCTCTATAGAACAGTTGTGAGACCTGCCCTCCTCTGCGGCAGTGAGTGCTGGGCCCTGGGTAAGGCGCTGGAGCGGCAACTGCACGCGGCGGAGATGGGGTGCGAAACGAGGATGTTAGGGCAGTGATGAAGACAGCCCCGATCCAGCTGAAGATGAGAGAGTAGCGCCTGAGGTGATATGGACACGTCCTCAGATAACCAGAGGATCACCCCCACAAGGTTGGCCCTAGATTGCGAGGCACCCGGAAAGCGTCTGAGAGATGCCCCAAGGAAAAGATGGGAGGACGTCATCAAGAGAGATCTCGCCGAAGTCAGCGCCACGGCAGATGACGCCCTTGATAGGATGAGGTGGCGACAGATCACAAGAACAGCGGACCGGAACTAAACGCTCAGGAGAAGAAGAAGTTTCTGGAGCAGAGAAGGGCATAACGCATCGTTTATACTTACATCACCACGCGACAAGGAACCGTAATTCAGATGAGTATCGATTTTTCGTCGCTGCAAATCACCTTGAATTTTGGGGTACTGTATTCATCAAATCAAAAAAAAAAAAAAAACGCGCGCGGCGCGGCGCGATTATTTGCTACTGGGCGAAGTTCGGAGAATGGGTGCTGTAATTGCGTCGCACCGCGCCGCTACGGGAGTATAAAAACCTCTTAAGATGTAGGGTTATCCTTTTCGGATGCGCCACGCATTCCGCTTGCACCAATCGTCGTGGTGGTGTTTGAAGGCGTGTGTGGTGCACTGTGTATCATATATTCAATACCAGTAGTCAAAGGTCATGTCTAGGGCAGTAGTCAATATGAAGGTTTTTGCTGAGGTTTTTTTTTACTAACTTGTTCTCCTTGGTCGATCAGATCCGATGGGTTTACGGTGCAATGCTTACAGTAACACGCAAGAGGCCGCGATTGGATTCGTTGGGGTTACGCTTGGGTTTCCATGGAGATTTTTAAATTTTTCTTCAGAAAAGGGCGACAATGAATTTGAATTATCTCAGAAGGTGACGTTTTAAGTAAAACCGAGGTTTGAACAGTACTACGGTAAGTTTTACTTGAAATTGGATTTTTTAGAAGAGCTTTGAGCGCATCCTCATACTGCTACGGGCACCATCCAACTAATATTGGGACGTTAATGTTCATCAATATAATTTAGGATAAGCCATGCATTCTACTATACAGTGTCCTATGCTGACCAGCAGAGGGACAAACCATTGCATTGTCACTACTGGACAGGTCTCCTATCCATTCATCCATTCGAACCGATGATCTTGGTTCCGACCCTGGTTGGGATCGGAACCAAGATCATCGGTTCGATGTACACACGTCAGACGGCGCATTTCCAATTGCACTACATGCGTCCATCATCGCGCTTTATGACTGCGACAAAATCGATATATCGATTATTGCGCTTGCGGTAATATCCGCTTTCGAAGACAGAGTTCCATTTCAAGCCACCTCTTGATTGGACAGTGACGACGATCGAAATCGATCGATGGCTTCTGCGTTGGCTCAGTCTGATCGAAGAAGTATAAATCCTGTCTAATTGTAAGACCAGGAGATGGTATACAATAGCAACGGAAGCAAATGGGAGCAATATCGTATCAAATCGATATATCGATTTTCTCGTCTACTGTATTTACCGTTCGAAGTCGTTTTTGCTGTTCAAGTAGTCTCTTAGCTATTCAACGGAAGCGATCGATACCGATCAATCGCTACCGTCTTGCTTCAAAGCCTTATCGACGATCTATAAATCCTGTGCAAGACCTAGAATTGGTATAATAACAACGAAAGCGGCGAATAGGTGCAACGACGTATGAAATCGATATATCGTTTTTTTTGTGCTAGCTACCCCAGTTGCTACCTTCAAAGACAGGGCCCATTGTCGAACCACTTGGATAGTCAGTGAAAGAGATCGATATCGATTGGCGGCTTACGCCTTACTCACGACTTACGCCAGACTAATCGCCGAAGCATAAATCCTGCCCAAGGCGGGATATTGGTGAGGTAATAGCGCAAATGGGGCGCGTGTAGCGCAGTCGGAGGAGGCGCGACTGTCGCGTGCACCCGATACCAGGTTCCTGGTTTGGACTTCCCGCCCAGGCCAACCAAGCCTTCCATCCCTCCGGGGTCGGTGAATTGGTACCAGACATGTGTGGGAAGGATAGAGCGCTGACTTGTTCATCGGCTGGCCACCGCAAGTCATTGTATGGCCAAATACGCATTCATGTCGCCTCCACGACATCCCGTAGAAGTAGAATGCGCTGGCGCATCCCAGAAGGGATTGAGTAACGCCGTCCTTTATCCTTTATCCTTAATAGCGCAAATAATTACAATGTCGGATGAAATCGATATATCGATTTTCTCGCTCACCGTACTAGCCACCTTCGAAGTCATTTTTCCTGTTCAAGCAACCCCTTGGCTGGACATCGACAACAATTGATTACGTCGGCGTTGCTGTCTGATCGTTGATGTATAAAGCCTTGTATATTAACAAAGGAAGTAAATAGGTGCAACGTCGGACGAACGGTGACCATGATAGCTACTTTCGAAGACAGGTTTCATGTTCGAGCATAGTCTCGGTTGAGCAGTGAAAACGGTCGATATCGATTATCGGCTTTCGCTCTGCCGCACAGTCTGGTCGCCGAAGTATAAATCCTGCCCAAGACCAGGAAATGGAGCAATAACAGCGGGCGAAAATTAGTGCTACGTCGGTTGAAATCGATATATCGATTTTTTCATTATACGCAATAGCTACTTTTCAAGGCAAGATTACTGTTCAAGTCGGCTCTTGGCTGTAAAGTGACAACGATCAATATCGATCGACTGCTACCGCCTTACCGCCCGCACAGTCTGATCGATGAAGTATAAATCCTGCTCAAGACCAGGAACTGGTGCAATACCAATGGCCGAAAATAAGTACAACGTGCCGAAATCGATATATCGATTTTTGTGCCGACCTTAGTCGCTACTTTTGATGGCTGGGTTCCCTTTCGAGTGGGTTCTTGGCTGTACAGTGACAACTACCAATATCGATCGACTGCTACCGCCTTACCACACAAGTCTGATCGATGAAGTATAAATCCCAAGTCAATGAAATGGTTAATAACTATAGGAGCAAGTAGGTACAACGTTGGTTGAAATCGATATATCGATTTTCACGCCGACCGTAATCGCAACTGTTAATGACAAGGTTCCCTTCGAGTCACGGTTCAGTGGCATCGGGAGTTGTTCTCTCTTTCCTTTTTTACGGAACACAACACCAAAAATCAATATATCGATTGCCTAAAGGACTTGCAACGGCCGATCTCTGAGGCAGGTTTCTATGTTGTTCTGCTCCTTGTTGCCGATCTAAGTTCACGTTTTGCCGGTCCATTAACCACCGCCAGCCGCATCCGTCGATCTGTTTTCCGTTATGATGACATTGTGATGGCGTAGTGTGCACTTATTCACATTTTCGGGCGACCAGGTGACGTTGACGGGGCGGCGTGCGAGGCGTTTTTCACGGCGGCGGTGCAATGAAGCGCGTCTAAGCCCCGCCTCTACCGGCGTGGCGTTCCCACGCTGTCGTGTTGTCGTCATCATGACGTGCACAGCGCCGCCGCCGCCGCTTCGGGGCGGGGCACTGGCTGCAGATGGCCGCCACCGCGTCGCGGATCAACGGCTACACATCGGGTCATTGAGCTGGCTCGTCGAGAAGCCGTCGTCTAGAAGCGGGCGGCCACGCCTCACTCGTTCGCGTCAGACGTCCTTCAGCGGACTATTCACCTGCTCGCTTCTGACCGTCTGACAAGGCTCTCAATCGGATTCTTTCCACTGCCTACCCAGACATTAGAGAGTCCAGCGGTTTTTGAAGCTGCTTTCCGATTATTTCCAATTGTTTGTTGTTTATTTTTTAATTTCATATTTTTCATGGACGCAGGCCATCCTGAGAGAGCTATGTTGTTTGACTTTAAGATCTCTTTTACATTATATTTTTATTCTCTTTTATTCCTTTTGAGAAGCAGCAACTCCATCAGCCTCCGGTCATTCGCCTTGGGTGATTCTCAAGAAAGATGTTAAGTTTAACTTCTTCCCAGTAAAATAATCGCCTCGAACTTCGTAGAAACACTTGCACCTTCTCTCTTTCCCTTTCTTTCTTCTTTCTCCCTTCTCTCTCTCTCTTTCGCTCTCTGATTTCTGGAGGTAGTAGTGAGCTGATGCCTGACTAACAATTAACGACTTTCATCGATAGCTGTATTCATCGGCGTCTAATGTCAGGCAGGATGAGCGTTATGGGATTAGGCATGAGCTCAAGGCAGGCTACTGTAGTGAGGATACTGTAGATACTGTAATCTGGACGGAAGGAGCAGGACGAGCTTTGTGCAACCTATACCATTTTCGTCTGAACATGGCGCTTCTAGAAATGAATTTGCTATTTGCCTGTGTTTTGATTGCGTCCTAGAAAGTATATAATAAATAAATAAATAAATAAATAAATAAATAACGAAATGGACAAACGGCGAACTGAATTATGCTATTGAAAGCGTCAGCATGTAGTTATGATCTAATAGAATCTAAAGGTTATTTTTCGTTGAAGGCAATTCGGTCCTGGTCGCGAATTTGTTCAGCATTGCGCGCTGGAAAGGCACCAGCCAATCAGCAGGCTGCATCGAATGGGCGTGCTAGTCCGAGTGGACGTGTACGATCAGTGCCCCGAATGTTGACTGTTGCGTGTACGGTCAGTGCCCTAACTGATTATGATTGGCTGGTTGCGCTCCTACTTTCCAATGCTGCCCACATTCGCGACATAGACCGAATTTTTTTGATAAAAATACGCTTTGGAAGATTTCCTTGAAAAAACGTGACTACACAAGATTTTTAGATTTGACCTCAAGCAGTGTTTCTAGATATATTCTGGAAAGCGAAGTACTTGGTCTTGTAATCTCTAGAGAGATTGCGCAGTGCATTCGTTCTACACATCGCTTTGCCTATTGCATTGACAGTGTACATGCTAACTATGGGCTCATATATCTAGAAGCAGCAAAAACAATCATAACAGACCAAAAAGTCGGCGCAACCGAATCTTTTATTTATTCATTCACATTCGAGCCCTTTTCTTCTGTTTCTTCTCTATTATATTCTAGTATTTCTTATATCTTGTAGGCAATCGGTACTGTTTTTGAGGCGCTTATCACGGCTCCTAAGTCTCGTCCTGTGTTTGTCACCGGTCCTCATGGTCAAAAGCATACTGTAGGACCTTCATTTTTTAACCAGCCATCGTTTAGATCATAAAATATTTATATCGTTATGAATATTACTCCGCTTTCCAAAGTTCAGCTGTGAAAAAACTGAACGAATTATTAACGCTTTCTAGCCGCTGTAGTCATTCATTCTAGTAGTTTAGCCTTTCAAAGTATGCGTTTGGTTCCGTACCACCATAAGCTGTTTTCCTTCTTTTTTTGTTTTTTAAAAAATTTGTAAAAATTACTGCACTTGTAACTAAATGCAACAGTGTAATTTGAGCGCCTGACCGTCATACTCGATCTGGTCCAGAAATCTGAGTGATTTCCCACTGCATGGCTCATACAGGATTGTGAAAAGGAATGCAGATGCCTTAGCGGAACAAGCAGGGTCTTCAGTGCAATATTTAGAACCTCGACGAGGCCCTGTTCAACACTAGAGACCTCTGAGCGTGTTCCGTTCAAGGCCATAAAGGGGGATGTGGCTATAAAACCGCTCTAGGTTTGTCGAACGCTTCTCTTTTTGATGGCCGCCGGAGGGAAATTACATACTTTCGGAAGTTGTTTTGTTCCAACCGCTTCGTTTTTGCCTTGCCAGCATTATTTTGGATGGTTTTAATCTGTGATATCTTCCTTTACAGAAATTCCTTAAGTTAACATTGGGCGCGAAGTGGCGCAGTCGTGAAAGGAGCGATCCATTGCGTGTAACTCGAATCACAAGGTTCGGGGTTCGGTTCCCCCCCCCCCCCCCTCCAGGCCAACCAAATATTAAAGTGTTCTTGTGGTTAGCAATTCTTTAAACGCAAAGCGCGACACGGTGAAAAAGAGTGCTGCCGTTTCCTTCGGAGGGTGGAGCTATTGAAAATCTCCGCTCTGCTACTTTTTCTTCACGCTTTCTGACCGGATAGCTCACCCTGAAAACCGCCGCTATACCTGGATTCTACTAAAATGGTATTGATTAAGTAGTTTCTGTCACCAGCAAGGTAATCGATACCGTGTAGTGATCGATAACAATTGATGACCGACAATCGTGTTCATATAATTCTCGCTTCCAAGCTATTTCTGAGCAAAAAGAAAACGTCGGACATCGACTGGTAAAACCCCCGACTATTGCAAATTAAGTCTAGTGATATGGTGAGCAGTGATATTTGCATAATTTCCGGTTCAAAAGCCTTTCTTAGGAAGAAATTGACGAATATTGATAGGGTATCACCTGTATCACCTGTCGTCCCGTTGATCATCGACTTGCTCGAGCGGGCGCCAGCAGCGTCTCCATTCGTCCCTGTCGCGTGCCAGAGTGGTCCAATGGATCCTCCTCGCTCGAGGGACACGAAGAGCGTCATATCGGTCGTTCAGGGCTTTCACGAAGAAGTCCGACCAACGCGTTGGTGGGCGTCCTGGTGTTCTTTTGACATCCCGCGGAATCCAGTCTGTGACGGCTCTCGTCCAGCGGGTGTCTGCGAATCGCATTACGTGGCCGGCCCACCTAATTTTCGACGACTTGGCCCATGCGACAGCGTCTCTGATCTTCGAACGTCGGCGAAGCTCGGAACTCCGGAGGCCTTCTCTCACTTGCGTGAGTCGTGTCACTCCGAGCATCGTCCTCTCGATTCCACGCTGCGCGACGCTGATCGCGTGTTCATCCTGCTTTCGTATAGCCCAGGTCTCTGAGGCGTATGTTAGGGCAGGAAGAACAGTGGAGTCGAATAGGTGGGCACGGAGTCGGACGTTCTTCGTTTTCTTCACGACTTCTTCGACGCTCTTGAAAGCTCCCCAAGCCGCTCGTTTCCTCCTGCTCAGCTCTGGTGCTAGGTCGTTGGCCATGTTGACTTCGCGACCCAGATACACATAGCTGGAGCATTCGGAGATGTTCGTTCCGTTGAGCGAGAATGGGGCATCAGAAACCCATCCGTTCTTCATGAACATCGTCTTCGTAAGATTCAGCTGCAGTCCAACGCTTCCACATACACGATCGAAGTCGGCCAGCATTCGCTCCGCCTGAGTGATGCTCGGTGTTATGAGCACGATGTCGTCAGCGAAGCGAAGATGGTGCAGTTGCCGGCCGTCGACCTTCACTCCCATGTCATCCCATTCTAGTTCGCGCATGACGTTTTCGAGGGTGGCGCTGAAGAGCTTCGGGGATATGGTATCCCCTTGTCGAACCCCTCTCTTCACGTCAATGACGACGTCGTTGTAGAATGGTGAGATCTTGGTCGTGAATCCACTGTACAGCTCTCGAAGGACTCTGATGTACTGAGTAGGAACGCCCTGGGTGAGCAGGGCTTCCATAACCGCTTCAGTCTCGACGGAGTCGAATGCCTTCTTCAGGTCAATGAACGTAAGGCACAGCGGCAGCTTGTACTCTCGCGACACTTCGATGAGCTTCGTAATGGTGTGTATGTGGTCGATCGTGCTGAATCCTCTCCGAAATCCTGCTTGTTCGCATGGCTGTCCTTCGTCCAGCGTTCTACTAATCCTATTCAGGATGACTCGAGTGAACAGCTTGTAGACTACGGACAGCAGGCAGATCGGGCGATAGTTGCCAATGTCGTGCACGTCTCCCTTCTTGTACAGCAAGACGGTCCTGCTGGTCTTCCACTGGGATGGAACCTTGCATTCGGACAGGTAGCGTGTGAAGAGCCGCGCCAAGGTGTTGATGAGCGCTGGCGGGAGGTTCTTCAGGTGTTCAGCTCTGATCCTGTCAGGACCGGGTGCTGTACGTTTCTTCACCGACGAGATGGCGTGTCGGATCTCGGAAGGGAGAACAGAGGGGATGACGTATCCATCCTGCGGAAGATGGCGTAGGGGCAGGTGGACGTGGCTATCGAAGAGATCGGAGTAGAAGTCGTGGATGACTTTCTCCATGGTCCTTCTGGAAGAGGTGACGGTTCCGTCAAGACGTCGGAGAGCGGTCATCTTGGTCTTGAAGTTGGCGAAGTTCCGGCGGGCATTGCGGATGCTCAGCCCTGCCTCTGCTGCTTCAGCCAACACTTCCGCCCTTCTCTCCTTCAGATCTTCCTTTATCGCCGCTCTGCATAGCTTTGCAAGCTCGGACGTCAGTTGATAGTTGCCTGACGCTCGTGCTGCTCCACGTTGGCGTATCAGCTCGAGAGTTTCCGGAGACAGGCGTCTCTTGGTGGTCTTCAAGCTCTCGGCTCCCTTAGCACTATCGTGGAGATGGTGCACGAAGCGATCGTATTCCTCGTCGACGTTGTCCATGACGGCATCTTCCCAAAGGCCGACAAGAGAGGTGTAGAGATCCCAGTTGATGGTCGTTCTGGGACTCCTCTTCTTGAACTTCGCGGCCTTCTCTCCTTGACGCGAAAAGCGGAACCTCGCGCGAAGGAGGCGGTGGTCCGATCCCGTGTAGAACTTGGGGACAACGGAGACATCGGTCAGGCAATACTTGCGATTGAAGATGATGTGGTCGATCTCGTTGTGGAACTGGCCACCGGGGGATTCCCAGGTCCATCGTAGGGAGGGAGGCTTCTGGAACTGCGAGTTTCCATGGATGGTCTTGGTCGACATGATAAACTCAGACAGCCTTTCACCTTGCTCGTTCCACTCCAAACCGTGGGTTCCGATGTGAAGTTCTTCCAGCGACCTTCGTGGCCCGATCTTGGCATTGAAGTCGCCGACGATCACCTTGTAGAAGGTGTGATCTTCCTTATAGAACTTCTCCAGCTCCACGTAGAAGGCCTCGACGTCTTCGTCGTCGTAGTCGGATGTTGGGGCATACGCGACGAACACAGTCAAGGCTGGCACGGAGCCACATCGCTTCAGTCGCAGACGTCCGATTCGGCTTGTCAGAGACTCGTACGAATCGATGTTCATGGCCAAGTGCGTGTTGACGAGGACACCAACGCCGCCTACTCCCCTGCTGTCGCATGTTCCGAGGAACAGTTCTTCTCCGGAGTCGTAGGCGGCGTGTAGGGGGTGGTGTCTTCTCGTCTCGGTCAGTCCGATGACGTCGTACTTGATCTTCCTGGCTTGCATCATCAGGTCCTCGACGGATGCTTCCGACGCAAGCGTGCGGGCGTTGTAAGTACAGATCGTCATCCTAGTCCTTTTCAGTTTGCGCAGCTTGGTTAGGCCCTGAGATTTTAGCAGCCTCTCCGTACTCGTCCTTCCCATCGCTGCAGAAATGGGGGCTCTTTCGGGGTCAGGGGAATGAGGCCCTTTAGTGCTGCTGTGTTTGACTGGAATACAACACGGGTAGCTAGTCAGGCTCTGTCGTGCGGGCGGGGTACTCCGGGCAGCCAGCCAGACTGCCCGAAGGGACGGGGCGAGACTTAAGGCGGCCTCGAATCGCCTTACATGTACTCCCAGTCTACCGAGTGCAAGCTTTTGGCCGAGCCGGCACAGTTACAATCCGCACAGTCACGGACACATCCACGCACACTGTGCACGAACATGCCGCTCCCACGCACAAGGAACGCATCGACCCGACACAGCAGGAGCAAGGAGTCCATCCCCTGCATCCCACCTGCGTCTCTGGGCAGTACACGGTCGCATTTGGTTCGCGTTTAATTCCCCTATCCACCACCCGGGGACGCGCCACGTGGCCCTGCGACAAGCGGCCCGAGATCCCTCTTAACAAGAGAGCCCGAAGGCTCTCTATCGAGGGAGATCCGTGGACAGGGTAGTTGTGAAATTCCACGAGCGGCAGTTAATTTTACGCGAATGGACGCACAGACAGAGAGATTGACAGTTAAGCACCACAGCCATCGTCTAGAATAACTAGGTCATGCAGTCAAGGTGTTTCTACGATGTCGGTATTAAATGGAATGAACGGCGTAACCGTGGGGAGCGGTTTTTAAGTCTGCCAGTCTGCAATTATATCGATCGATGTAGGCTGGTCGACGGTCGATCAATACTGTTTATAGATCGACACTGTTTATTTGCTCCGGATTCGACCTACCGGCAGTGATATTGCGTAGTTTCACTTGCAACGAGATGTTCTAAGCGGGAATCGAACATCAACTGGGCATTTGTGAAATCCTTCGAGCAGCACTTAATTTTGCGCGGACGGACGCACAGACGGAGAAAGCGACAATTAAGCTCACTGTCATCGCTCGGAGTTAGTACGCATTCAATGTTTTTCTATGATATCGGTATTAAGTGGAACGCATGGCGTAACCGTGGAGAGGTGGTTTTTAAGTCTATCAGGAGGCAGTTGTATCGATCGATCTTTTCTGTTCGATCAATATCGTTTATTGATCGGTGTTCGATACTGTTCTTTTGTCGCAAATCCTGTGCACCAGCAACAATATTTGCGTATTTTAATTTGGAACGGCATCTTCTAATCGGAAACTGAATATGGACAGAGCATTTGTGGAATTCTTCAAGCGGCACTTAATTTTGTGTGTACGGACGCACAGACAGAGAGAGTGACAATTAAACTCACTGTCATCGTTTGGAGATAGTACGTATTCAAGGTTTTTTATTATATCGGTATTAAATGGAACGCATGGCGTAATCACGGGAAGGTGGTTTTAAGTCTATGTTGGCTATGTTGGCAATTATATCGATCTATGTTGGCTGGTCGATCAATATTGTTTATTGATCGATGTTCGACACTGTTTATTGGGGCAAATCCTGTTCACCGGCAACAATGTTTGCGCATTTTCATTTGAAGCGGTACTTTCTAAACGGAATTCGAATATCGATTGAGCATTTGTGAAATCCTTCAAGCGGCACTTAATTTTGCGCGGGCGCACAGACGGGGAGAATGACAATTAAGCTCACTGTCATCGCTTGGAGTTAGTACGCATTTGAAATGTTTCTATGACATCGGGATTAAGTGGAACGCATGGCGTTACCGTGGTGAGGTGGTTTTTAAGTCTAGCTATTTATATCGATTCATGTTGGCTGGTAGATCAATATTGTTTATTGATCGGTGTCCGATACTGTTCATTTGGTGCTAATCCTGTCCACCGGCAACAATATTTGCGTATTTTAATTCGAAACGACATCTTTTAAGCGGAAGTCGAATATCGACTGAGCATTTGTGAAATTCTTCAAGCGGCACTTAATTTTGCGCGGACGCACAGACGGTAAGCTCACTGTCATCGCTTGGAGTTGGTACGCCTTTAAGGTTTTTCTATTATATCGGTATTAAGAGGAGCGCATGGCGTAACCGCGGGGAGGTAGTTTTCAAGTCTAACCAATTATGCCGATCCATGTTGGCTGGTCGATCAATATTGTTTATTGATCGGTGTTCGATACTGTTCTTTTGGTGCAAATCCTGCACACCAGCAATAACATATGCGCATTTCAATTTGTAACTGCAACGGCTAAATTTGTAAAATTCTTCAAGCGGCACTTAATTTTGCGCGGATGCACTAACGCACAGACTGACAGATAAGCTGTTCAATATATGCGGACTACACTTGGTTTCGGCGACTTCCCCAACGTACGAGGGAATATTTGGAAATTTGCGCGTCCCTTTTAGCGAAATTTTCTCGCGTTTTCTTTGTTTTATTTTATTATTTTTTATTGCAGGCGTGACGTTTGAAACAGAACAGCAAACAGTTCTCTGTTTTTCTAGTAGTTTCCGTTAAAGTGACTTTGTACAGTAATTTGTACAGTAGTCCTCTATTTGACTAATCACAGTTGTCGCTTTGACCTCTAATTAGCGAATCTATAATTGGTATAATTAGGGATTTTTTCGATGGGAGTTACGACAGAGCGGGGGACGAAAAGGAGAGTTCCTTGTTTCTGAGAAAGCCGTCTAAGTCACTCGATTGCTTAGGAAAAACGGCTGTACTATTATCCGTGCCTACACATGAGGTTCGTGTCGTGTTTAGAGAGCCGTTCATGTGGAGATTATACCCGTGTATGTCGTCAGAGACTTAGCTTCTCCCGCACGCTAATTTCCGCCCGGGCAATTACGCTCGTGTGCTCAGTTCTCTGTGCTGTACTCCCCATCGGAATGAGTTTCATCGAGGAACTAGAGTAAGGTTTTGCTTCCTTTCCACATAAAACGGGGGTAGAGGAAAAATTCCCCACTGCACTGTCTATTTTATTAAAAAGTTAGTGTTTTATAACAATCCGATCGCACTGAACTGCACAGTCTCCACCTCTGCATTAAACGTTTGCCCAACGTTGCGATGTTGGCACTTCAAACTTTGGTAACTAAACATTTTTTAATTCATTTGAAGATCTGCATTGATGAATATTCTCTATGGCTATAGCTTGGTCCCCCCAGACGTTTTTAGGGAATGCAATCCATAAACTGCGGATAATCGTGTTACTGCGTCGTGTCACTTAAAAACCTCAAACTTGGATAAATAAACCTTTATGTTAATACATATATTTGCAACAAATAATAAATTGATCGGAAAGCCTTGATAGGATTTCTTCAAAAGTATATTAAAATAACAATCTATTAATATAGTAATGTAATTATCATACTCTACAATAACGCGGTAAGCGCTGGGTCTATCGACGGCGCCACCGCAGAAATTAGTCATAAAATGGGGGAAATAGGGGGAAAATGAGGGAAAAATTGAAAATAGCGAAATATACCCAGACGTCTTTTCCCAACCTGGGAATTTTAGCCCTAGGGCAATTGAGTTCGCTGAACAAGAATTTGAAGTTTTTTTTTCGAAGTATCGATTGCCATCAATCGATATTGACCAAATTACGGTGCGGGAAAATAGCGGAAAATACCCAGACGTCTTTTCCCTACCTGGAAACCTCAGGCCTGGGGTAATCGAGGTTGCTGAACACGAATCTGAAGATCGTTTTTAAAGTATCGATCGCCATCAATCGATATTGATCAAACTATCGATTTTTGTGGATGTCGTCCAGGCGGTCCGAAACTTTGGCCCTGGGGTAGTCGAAGTCACACAACAAGGAAATGAAATTCATTTTTGAAGCATCGATCACCGTCAATCGATAATGATTAAATTACAGGTCGCGAAAATTGCGTAAAATACCCAGCCGTCTTCTACCTGCCTGAAAACTTTGGCCCTGGGGGTAGTCGACGTTGCTGAACACAAATTTGAAGTTCATTTTTAAAGTGTCGATTGCCATCAATCGATATTGATCGAATTATCGATTTTTTGTGGATGTCGTTCAGTGGTCCGATACTTCATCCTCGAGGGTAGTTCAGGCAATACTGTGTATACAATGATCCGATTAGAGCTATCAATCGGCGAAGACAGGGAGAAATTACAGGCGCCAATTAGGGAGCACGAAATTAGAGGAACATGCCCAGTCGTCTTCTAACGTGCCTGGGGATTCAGAAGGCATGCAGAACACGTCGTCTGCTAAGGGGAGATCACTGAGGCCAGTAATGGGAGTCTAGGTCCAGTCAGGGGGTACCAGTAATGTGGGATGAGTTGCAGTAAGGGGGAGGGCAAGTAGTAGGGGACACTGCTGAAGCGGTCCCGCGTGAAAGAAAACACAGTGTCAGAAGCGGTCGGAATCCTCGATCTTGAGAAGAAGGCTTTCCGTCGTGCGACCAAAATCAATCTGACGCTCAGTACCCATTGAAAATGTCGATTTTTGACTGAGGTTCGCAGTTTGGGGACGAGGAGTGAAGGTGCCTGATCGAATGAATAGTCGTCCGGTGTCGTCCGGCATCGAAGTATAAACGAGCCTTAAGGCAAAGAATCACGACATCGGAGGCAGCGATGAGCTAGAAGAACCGCTACAGTGAACGATTTCCGATAGGAGTCCCTACTGGCCATTGAATTCCTCGTAGCGAAGAAGACGATGATGATTCAAGGCGTTAAATAGCTGATCATCAGAAGGTCCTAAGACGGGCGGAGAACAGAGCATGCAGTAGAGCAGTTCCATTCCATCTCGGCAATCGTTCGTCGGCTCAGCTTCGCGAAGTAGCAGCATTTTTCGGTTGTTTTAGAGGAATAGCGTCGGCCAGGCCTTGAAGTTGGGCAGCTTACAGGCACCTGGCTCGTTAATGTGGTTCCAGCAGGAGGAGAAAGGAGATCTCTGAGTGTTATAGAACTTTCTAGAGTATGATCTCCTCCTTAGGGTGATCACCCTCTGCAATCTCTTTGAGGTGGTTTTGTCGCGAGGCAGTCACTGGCGGTGTTGCGTAAGTATCGTCGAAACAAGCGTCTGATTCGTGTTGCGAATAAGGGCAGCATTGAGGGAATGCGTCAGCCAATCATGCCGCATCGAATGGACGTGCCAGTGCCGTTCAGAGAGGGCACGTAAGGTTGGAGCAATGATTGGATGGTGTGTCGTCAGTCGGTGTTCTGCTTGGCTATGATTGGTTGGCGCGTTCCCACTTCCCAATGCTGCCCACATTCACGACATGAACCTTCTAAATTATGCCCTTCTTGAATGTGTGATGCATCTCCCTGCAGAAACCTATAGTAAGCGATGGATCAATTTAGGCCACGATCGCTTTTCCTGAGCAGGCGTTCAGATTCACTTCTGTGCGGGTCATTGCGAGAGCCTCCTAGCCATTGCGAGGTCAATATACACCTACAGCGCCTCAAAAATCTTGTGTCAGAGGCAGATATGGCAGAAGAAGTGCAAAGAAGCGGCATTACGAGCTTAGGCCCGTATGTTCTCGCCCCGCTTCGGACGCACTTGCCGTCGAGAAGCCGCTTAGCAGGCACTGATAAGCTGGAAAATGCTCGACTAAGTCGGGGCCAGGCTGTTGCATTACGTCGTTGCGAAGGTTTCTGCCGCATTTCTGGTGCACTTGTTTTTTCTAATTGTTGAGCATTTAAAATTCTTTAAAAAATTGTTCTAGCACATTTCAACACAGCTTTTTTGTATTCTTTAGCTTTACATTTGTTTAACCTCTAGCGATTATTTTTGGAGATTCTTTAAAAAATGTAGAACTGGGCAAAAGTGTCGCTAAAATTCTAGGCTGAAAAGCATTGAAGTGGACAGATTTCGACCATATGCCTTCACGTATACGATGAAATCCACAAGCTGCCCATAAATTGGAATAATGTTGCTTTAACAACTGTGATTATAGTTAATAGAAGTTAGCTGAAAAGAATTGGGCAATCTATTTTCTTTCAACTTGTAAAAAATGGACTTTCACATTTGCGCACCTAATATTAGATTGTTCGGAAAGTTCTAAGACTAATGTCGGAGAACAATGTATAGTTAATGACTTTATTAACAATAACTACCATTCAACAAAACTTTCACCATTATGATCTATCACATATTGCCATCTTTCCGGCAGAGAGCGAACACAACGTGCAAAGAACTCCGGAGAGTTGGACAGCAAGAAGTTGTTGATGCCACTTTTGACTTCCTCCCGATTTGTGAACTTTTTCCAGCTAAGAAGGACTGCAGCGACCGGAAAACTTGGCAGTCACTGGGTGCCAGATCAGGTGAGTACGGCGGATGGGGTGCCAATTCAATCCCGAGCTCCTCCAATTTCTTCTGCGTATTCTTTGCTGTGTGAGGTCTGGCGTTATCTACGAGAAGAATTTTTCCTTTTCTGGGATTGCGATTACGTAGAATTTCGCTCATTTTCTCCAGCTGAGTGCCGACGTTTCGGCTGTGGTTGAGGCAACTCATCAAAGTCCACCCAGTGCTTGCGACGTACCAAATTGTCGCAGACGCAGTACATTTCGTTCATGGTGACGAACAAGTCGATCCCAGCAAATGTACG
Organism: Heligmosomoides polygyrus bakeri; assembly: GCA_947359475.1. Taxonomy (NCBI): domain Eukaryota; kingdom Metazoa; phylum Nematoda; class Chromadorea; order Rhabditida; family Heligmosomidae; genus Heligmosomoides; species Heligmosomoides polygyrus. Next base: position 5,930,449 of record OX375867.1, read on the forward strand.
GCGACGGCTGAGGAGAGAAGTGCAGGTGTCAACACGCTTCCGTTTGTCCTGAGGCGTGAAAGCAGGTGGTACGACTCGAGGCAACTTCGCGACTTTGCCGGAAGGCAAAAGAACATCGGGTACTGTGGACTTAGGAGTATTCGCGAGGTCTGCAAGTTCGCGAGCAGAAAGATCAGGTCGAGCACCGCAGGTGGCGAGTACGAGCTGTCTGTTCTGCGTATGTGGTCGACCTGTGCGTCCGGATTCCTCGAGGGATTCGTCACCGTTGTCGAACTTGTGGCACCAATTGAAGCACGTCGCCCGAGAGAGGGAGGGCTCCTTCGCAGTCTCCTGTAGAAAGCGATGGGCCTCGTTCGGGGATCGGCCGGAGCGGTACTGTAGAAGGAGAGCTGGTCAGTAGAGCATCTTCTTGTCGTCGATTGCAAAGGCACCACTGGGAACAGGAGAATGCAGGATATGAGACACAAATCTCCTAAGTCCGGCCCACTCCCAGCTTCAGATGGCGAAGATACGTTGTTTTGAATCTGACCATGCAACTCGTCTAAAAACTTTCCGGAAAACCTAATACATTATATACGGGGTGTCTCAAAAAACTGTATACACTGTTTGAACAGTGATAACTTTTCTCACACTGTAAAGTATTAAAGAAGTTTAGGAGTAATATGAAAGCCTAAGAAAATGTAAATTCTTCGACATATGAGCGGTATGGATCGCGACATGCACTCGTCTTAATTCTTTATTTTACACTCGATTGATTGTGTTTCGCTTGAATACTTGTTGTGATTTTTTAACAAAGTGGCCGTTACGACTGTGATTTTTTAAGGTTTAAAACTTAAAAACACACTACGACTTGCGAAAAATGGAAGGTATCCTAAAAAATGCAAGTAGTTTCTGCAAAGTTCTAGCATTGCTGCTAGTAAAACATTGAAGATGTTTGAGACTCATATGCAAGCAAGGGGTAACGAGATTCTTGTGGCGTGCAAACATTCAAGATTGCGCCATGCCTCCGCATTACAGACTCGATTGATTAGTTGCGATCAAAGCTCTTGCGCCAGGTGGGACTCGAAACAGCACCTTCTGCTTTCCGGGCATCGATGCTACGCCGTACACCACCAGCGCTGTTTGACCGAACCCGAACAGAACATCCACGATATCCTTCTAGTAGCTGGCGGTGTAAGGCGTAGCATCGCTGCCCGGAAAGCGGAAGGTGCGGGTTCGAGTCCCGCCTGGCGCAAGAGCTTTGATCGCAACTAAACATTCTTTTAACAGCTTCTATCTTCTCTATTAGGGGGAGAGATCAAAAGTAATGAGACACCCTATGCCGTGTCCATATATCTCGTGGCTGGAGTCTGGTTTCGTGGTTATCGTATTTCTATGTTTGTATGCTACTTACTGAATTCCACCTGAGAAGTTACCACTTCCGCCCTTTCCAGAAGCATGCAAAAACTCCAGTTTGTCTCATGCCGAAACCCCGGTCTGACGAGTCGACCTGTGTCACGCAAATCTCGCCCAATCCTCAACCCCGAGCGGCCTGGGCTCAATATTCACGCAAGATGAGAATTACGTCTTCTACCTTAACCCTGCCAAGCAGCGAGTCTGGGTGAGGCCTGGTGACCTGTTACCGACCTTCGTTCGGCGAGATGTTCACGATGAGAAGCACCTTATGAGCTTTTGAGTCTGCGCCCATGGATCGTTTACCGGAAGCTGTTTCCCAAGAGCACTACGATGAACTCCAAGGCCATGGTAAACGAAATAGAGGAGATGGGCCGGCGACTCGCTCTTATTCATTCGCAGCGCTTCAAGAAGGTTCTCCTCTTCGACAACGCCACACCCCATCGGGAACAAAGAACCACGGATAAGCTTGGCCAGCTGGACTACGTTCACATGCCTCATCCACCGTATTCGCCGGACATCTCTCCATGCGACTACCACTACTTCTTGAGCCTACAGGACTTCCTGGTCGGAAGGGACACAAGAATCCAAGCAGTACTTGACAACCATATCAAGCTGTTGATCAACACCAGGCCCAAGCAGTTCTGGAAGGATGGGATCAGGAAGTTGGCTGAGCGATGGCAGCAAGGTCACTGTCCTTAATGGCAAATACATTCCTCAGCATCGTTGAGTTGTAATTGAGTTATAGAGAGATGAAGATTTTTTTCAATTTGTCTCATTACTTTTGCCCCCCCCCCCTAATAACAGCCGCTCTAGGCTTGAGCAAAAATGAAAACTCGATTGATTTTTGAGTAACCGTACGCATGTTTCAATTTTGTGTCAAATCGGCTTTGCACTTCGACGATGTTTTCAAACTCCTAATAACACTTCAGGATAAACTTCTTCTCCTCGAAGGAAAGCCTAGACCCGATATAACTTTTGTTATGGCTCAGATATGTAAAGAGCGAAATTAGAGCGATAAATTGTGCTATCAATAAACTCATATGTCATGTGTCTCTCACGTGATTGTTAAGTTCTATACTTTAAACTAAACATAGTACAGGTTAATGTGGTTAATTAATAGCAAGATTGTGACAAGCATTTAGCTCATGCACAATCAATCGAGTCTGAAATGCAAGGCTTCAATCGGGGGCATGGCGCAATCTTGACTATTTGAACGCCACAGGAATTTCGCTTACCTTTCTTGCATATGGGTCTCAAACATCTCTAAAAGCTTCTCTAGCATCAATGTTGGAACCTTTCAAATAGTAATTGCATTTTTTGCAAGTCATAGTGTGTTTTTAAGTTTTAAACCTCAAAAAAGCACAAATCAATCGATACGGCCACTTTATGAAGAAATTATAGCAAGTATTCAAGCGAAACATAATTAATCGAGTGTAAAATGCTAAATTTCAGACGAGTGCATGGCGCATTCTATACCGCTTATTTGTCAGAAGATTTCTATTTTCTTGAGCTTTCACATGCTCCCTTAACTTGTTTAGTACCTTTACTATGAACAAAATTATCACCTTTCAAACAGTGTATACATTTTTTGAGGCACCCGGTATGCATATATGCTATTTGCTTCTTATTTATGTATGGTATATTTTATCTATACTGGTACTAGTCGTTAATGTGGCCTACTTTGGACGGAAAACGCACGGAACCAGTCAGGTCGTACTGAATGTGCGTTCCACCTAAAGGAGGAGGAGCATTGACAATTGTCTAGCAGCTTTCCGTGTCCCCCGCAAGACCAACAGCACTTGCCGTAGCACTTTGTGTACGTTGAAGGGGAATTAGGTTCGTCAGCTAATTATGACGCGAAGGCGAAATAATTAATTGTGGGCGCGTGTAGCGCAGTGGGAAGGTCGTAGCGTGCACCCGATCCCAGGCTTCAGGTTCGGATTCCCGCCCAGGCCAACCAAGCCTTCCATCCCTCCGGGGTCGGTGAATTGTACCAGACTTGTCTGGGAAGGATAAAGAGCTGATGTCTTCATCGGCTAGCCACCGCAAGTAACTGTCTGGCCAAATACACATTCAAATCGTCTCCACGACATCCCGTAGAAGTAGAATGCGTGGCGCATCCCAAAGGGGATTGAGTAACGCAGTCCTTTATCCTTTATCTTTTACGTTAATTATCGGCGGTTGTAGTACTCGTGAGACCATTCGCTCTGTTCGAAATGAATTGTCGAACAATTCAAAGCTATCTGATTGGCTAATTTGCTGATAACTCTGCTCTTTTATCCATTCCGAATGGATAAGCTCAAATTGGACTGGGAACTATACCTGTCTGTTGAGTAACTGGCCTTGACGTAATAGGCTTAGTCTAGTCCACTGTTATATTGGGTAGGCAGCGGCATTGGAAATAATGCATTAGGTGGGTATAAGGGCTTGTTCATACTTCGCGACAACAATGACTCGTCGCCCGTGCAAAACATGGAAATCGATTAAAGCCGACACCGAAATCTGTCCATACTAGAGTGCTGGCGAGGTCGATTTCGTCGCTCTTGCCACAAGTTCATACTTCGCACCCGCGACGGGAGCGACAGGGCCGACTGTGGCGACGGACGGAGTGTAAGAGTGCGTAACTACAATGCACACATAAACGAAAATAATTTTAAAAAATACACGCAGGACAAGGGTTCTAGAAATCACCGAAAGCCACGTGAAGTTTTATACACAACAGGGCGTGATGGCACGAACATGAAGAGATGACATATCGAAACAGCTTAGGGCCTGACATACTTCGAGCGACAAGAGCGACAAGAACGGCGGACGTAAGCGGTGTACGTAAATTATTACGTACTCCACACTACATTCGTCGCGAATGGAGTGTGGAGTACGTAATTATTTACGTACAACAACACCAGTTTCTCTTGTCGCTCGAAGTATGAACAGGGACCGAATTCATCAAGAATTAGACCCGTGGGTATGCGTGGTATAAGGGCTAGAGATAAGATAAGAGTCATGTAGAGATAAGGCAAGAGTCAGAGACGCAGACTTCGTCGTGGGTATCTCTACCCACTATACCCGTGGGTTAGTCGTTAATGAATCCGGCCCCAGGCTTTTAGAAACCACTTTGCCGCCAGGAAGTAGACGTTATGGTGCAATTACGTACACCACACTACGTCCGTCGCCCCAGTCGGTCTTGTCGCTGTTGTCGCGAAGCATGAAGGGCACCTAAGTTTGGGATGGAAAGCGGAGTATCGTAAACCAACGATCAAAAGCGCAAAGGATCTGTGCGAATCCGCTTTGGCCGCCAAATGTATTGTGCAGAGTCCTTAGTCTTCTCATAATGAATCTGGTCGAATGAGCTAAGATTTCAACTGCCGCAGAAGGAGTCTACGCAATCTTTCGCTTCCGGTGTTGTCCAGTTCCAGAAACAAACGAAAATTCGGCGTGCTTGAAGAGGTTGTGCCATGCTCTCGCGCATTAACTCGCGACTTTCAATGAAGGATGAAGATAAAGGACGTCTTTACTCTATTCCTTGCGGAATGCGTCACGCATTCTACCTCTACGGGATAACGTGGAGGCGATTTGAATGCATATTTGGCCATACAATGGCTTGCGGTGTCCAGTTGATGAACAAGTCAGCGCTTTATCCTTCCTAGACAAGTCCGGTAGCAATTCACCGACCACGGAGGGATGGAAGGCTTGGTTGGCCTACATAGGTGGGAAATCCGTACCAGGAACCTGGTATTGGGTGCACGCGATAGCCGCCCCTCCTCTGACTGCGCTACACGCACGCTGTTTAATGAAGCGATAGGACAAGTGTTGCTCTGATCGAAAGACTAAGGATTTCATGTTCACTACAATAGATGTGTAAGTATTATTTTTTCACCGTGTGACAGGTAACGTTTTTGCTGCAGATTTTTTAAATCAAATCATTACCTTGACTTTGTAAAAGCCTTTTCAATCCATTTTGGTTCTAATACGCTCTCCTTTGCTTAGAAATTTCTTTACGAAGTGTTCGAAACGAGGTGGATATTTGAAGTAGTATTCTCTAGCCTTTCTAGAATTTCTGGCATCTCGACCACCCATTTTTTGTCGCTGATGGAATTATTCTACCAGTATTGCCTTTAAAAAATGCACTTATTCGAATGGTGATTATTTCGACTAAATACGGTGAGTATGAAGAAAGTTATGATTGTTTGGAATGGGCCAGTCAAAACCGCTAGAACTTTCCGGCAATCTAAAAATTGTTTATTTATAGTACGTATTTATTCAAATGTCTGAAGTAGTTGTTCAGCTGAGCTAAGATTGTTACAGATATTTATTGCAGCTGACGATTCGGTTTTGTCGCTTTCTGCGTAGCCTCAAACTTGGGTAATTAAACCTGAACTTGGCTCAACTCATCAATCACTTTCGGCGGATACAACGTCAAAATGCCAAGATCCATGTAGAGACAGGAGTGGAGCCTATTTATTTATTTATTTATTTATTTATTTATTTAGGACATGTGCAGAAGTCTAGCATGAGTGATAGGTAGACGAAGAAATCAGTAAAAAAGGAACCTTGAAGGTCCTCACTGGAGTTGGGTCTGATCATGACGTTCGCTACGCATTCACTCATTTAATTTAGTCTTAGGATGATAATATTCAAAACTGTTTGTTGGACAAATGGCTTCTATTATGTCGCTAGGTAGGCTTGGCTTACCTTGCCTCACCTCGTCATGAACTGCTCTCTCCCTTGGAGAGGTCCAATTTCAGCACAAAAATCAAAATTTAAGAAAACTTCACCCCAGTGCTTCCTCTTTCTGCTGGAATTTCTTGAATCCGGAGCTATTATATTTACGAGTGGTACCAGTGGTCTCATGGCGTGGGTGGTGTGTACGCGAGACGCTGGTAATACGCCCGACTGAACAGGCGTCGAGGGTGGTGCGTTTACGCGGCCGCTTCCGATTGCCAAATCAAGTGGCTGGCAAGTCATCATGCCACACCTTGAAGTCTCAACGTCAGCATTTCATCCGCTTTTGGTCGTCTGAAATTGTCGCTGTTTGAATCTGTGTGGCGCTTCCACGTCCGGCTACAGTAATCCTACCATTGATTACGGTAGGCATTCACCGGCCGATAGCGAGTATGGTGAAGGCTGGGGGCGTTTGAGTGCAAAGGCCGCGAAGACGTCTTCTTATCTCGAGAGCTATACGGAAACTGTGCCGCTTCAGAAGATGAGATTTGGACTGAGCAGAAGGACAAAGCTGACGCTAATTCCATGGCGATGCGAGTCAAAGACCACAGAGAGGTCTCCTTAACGGCTCATCTCTGTGTTCTGAGAATCCACAGAATCTATAGGCTTAAAATACTAAAGCTCAAGTCGTCGACGCCCTTCCACTTAGGCGCGCTGGAAGCATCTACATCATTTTCGCGACAAACTGGAGACTTTTCTAATCGTATTGGACACTTTTGAGGCCAAATTGGACACTTTTCAAATCCAATCGGTCAGTTTCAAATTAAACTAGATAGTGTTCAGATCAAATAGAATGCTTTCCAGACCAAATCGGACATTTTTCGAATAAAATTTGACACTTTTCAAACCTACTTGGGCACTTCTCAAATTGAATTGGATACTCTTCTAGGCAATATTGACGCGTTTGAAGTTAGTCCGAGCACCTTCAAACTTGAGAGCTTCTTCCACATTAAAAATGATGAGACCAAATTGGACACTTTTCAAATCTAATTCGACTTTGGAATAATTGGACAGTTTCAGATTAAATTAGACAGTATTCAGATCAAATTGAATGCTTTCTAGACCAAATTGGACACTTTTCAAATGTATTTGGGCACTTTTCAAATTAAATTGGATACTCTTCTAGGCATTACTGACGCGTTTTAAGTCAGTCCGAGCACCTCCAAACTTGAAAGCTTCTTCCAGAATAAAATTCAGACTCTAAGGAAAGGATGAAACTTTTATACGGTCCAAAGAATGTTTATCGGGAGGTTTATTGCGACTTTCTTTTGTTTCAGCAGCGCCAGTAAGTGAATATTAGGGTGATTCATGTGTTCTTGCGATTTTTTTTTTCAAATTTTATATATTTTGATCAAACCAACCTTACTCATAGAAATATCGCCCATCTTTGTCGACGACTGTCCTCCATCGTTCCGGCAGGGAATGGATATGGCGACAGAAATCCGGCAGTTTCGATTCGAAAAAGTGACGAAAGTCGGATTCGAGTGCCGCTCGATCATCGTATCGTTTTCCTTCGAGAAACTGAGCTAGCGATCGGAACAAATGGTAGGCAGCTGGGGCAGAGTCGATGAATAGGGTGGGGAAACCACTTCCCACCCTAATAGCCGGAGCTTTTGGCGGGTCATTTTTGAACTATGCGGTTTTGCATTGTCATAAAAGGATAAAGGACGGCGTTATTCAATCCTCTTTGGGATGCGCCACGCATTCGACTTCTACGGGATGTCGTGAAGGTGTGTTGAATGCGTATTTGGCCATACAATGACTTGCGGTGGTCAGCCGATGAACAAGTCAGCGCTCTACTATCCTTCCCAGACAAGTCTGGTACCAATTCACCGACCCCGGAGGGATGGAAGGCTTGGTTGGCCTGAGAGGGAAATCCGAACCAGCAACCTGATATCGGGTGCAGGCGACAGCCGGCGCCTCCTCCGACTGCGCTCCACGCGCCCATTGCTTTGTCCTTGAGGAAATAAATCATATCGAGTTGTGGGAGTTTAATTTGAAGAGCGTGGCTGAGTTCTTGTAGTTGGTTGCACTACACCTGACGGTTAATGGTGGCGCCAGAATGAGGAGCTCCCAGTACACAACACCACGAACGTCTCAGAAAACACTCAGCATCCCCTTTCTCGGGTGCTGATCACCTTTGGGAACTGCTGGCGGCCTCTCCTTTGCCGGAGTCTAAGCATGTCTTGCTGTGTGTGACACATACAGTACCCACTTTTCACCTCGTGTAATGAGCAAGTCCAACCAGCCAAAACCTACGGCGAGAGCGGGGTAGGTTGGAAAGGCGTCAGCTCGTGTGCCATACTGGTCAGGTATCAGATCCGACCTTCGTCGTCAGTCGCCGGCGAAGCCGGAGACGGACGCTGGGTGAGGAATCACCCCTAGCTAGGTTTGGACTACGTTCTTAGCGTGGCCCACCATACCCGAAGCCGGCGAAGCCGGCAAGCCTGGCGTGGCCCGCGGCGATGCCGGCGACGAAGGCTGGTATATTAATAGTAAAGGTAATGGTAAAAATTTATTTTAAAGCTCAGAAAGGCAACAGTTTTTTACGGTACTAAAAAGAGAGTTTCAGCTATGCACTTGTTCAGGTTGTTGCGATTTCCACTTGACTAATAGTGCAAATACTGCTTACAATTGCAGCAGTGAAGTGAAGATTAGTTTTTTTATATTATATTTTATTTTTTTATTTTTTAATGGTTGTATAGTTTCTATTTTAGCAGCGCATGTATATAAATACGCTGCTTGAAGATTTACGTTTATAAACGTTTTGTTTTACGATCAAAGAAAAAATTTAATTTGAACTTAAAGGAGAAATCCATTCATTTATTCATTGTGCCAAATATATTTGACAGTGGATAAAGCAGCTAGTTTTAAAAACTATTGGCAACTGTGTTGCTCCACACAAACCACAAATTTTTTTGCTATTTATTGAGCGACAACTGCGACAAGAGACATGTATATGGCGCGATCTCTTGTTCTATCAAACTAAAAACTGCCGCTTTTTTTTGCGCATTAAAATAAATGTAAAACGATAAATTTTTTCTTGAAAGGTAAAAATTTCACCAAATTTCAAACAGTGTCCTCACTTTTTTTTGGCAGGCTAGGTAGAAATTTTTCAAAGAAAGTCACATTGAATTTTTTTCTTGAACAAAACAATACTTTAGCCTTTCTGAGAGTTTCGTGTTTGATCTGGAAGGCGCCCGCCCTGATTTTGTAGATAATCGGCTTATCTTCAAAAGGTCATGATTTCATAGAAGGGTGTCCAATTTGATTTGAAAATTTTGAAAAATGTTCAATTTAACGAGAAAATGAAGATACGTATTAGTATGTATTAATGGAGCGGGCAGCGCAACCGGAGGAGGTTCCAGCTGTCGTATGCACCCGTTTCCCGGTTCTTGGTTCGGATTTCCCGCCCAGAGCACCCAAACCTTGTATCCCTCTTATGTTGGTGAATTGGTATCAAACTTGTCGGGGAAGGATAATAAAGAAAATTGAAATAAAAAATTGTACATTTTTTTCTCCAAAATGGTTCGTTTCGCCACCTATCTTCAGGCGAACCTTTTTTGCTGCAGCACATTTCCGGTGGCCCATCAGTGAAGAGGAAGGTGCTATAACGTTTTTGGATGTGTAAAATTATTAATTTACTAATTCAAATTTTGACAATTTAAATGTTTATTAAACGTAAAATGCTCAAAAAAATTCATTTTTATATTTATGTTTAGTTTGTTTTTTATATTGATATGTAACTTCTTTAGTTTACGTTTGAAATTAATTTAAATTATGAAGATTTTCAAACTTATAGTAGTCGATCAGCTGACGATCAGCTGACTCTGGTTCTCATTTTGACAAAAATAACTCAACTGTAGTACAGTATTCGCTGTCAGACCGACATTCCACAGTGTAAGTCATTTTGCTTTTCCAAGAATGATGACACGGCTACGTTTATTTTCTGTCTTAATCCTGCTTTTTGGCTTTAATTTATTTATTAAGTCTAAATAATTGAATTAATATTTTTGGGTTCAACTTGAATTCAATGGAACTTTTAAGTACATGCGAAAACAGTTTCATGAGCATAAACATACATATATGTGAACACTTAAATTATGCAAGAGTAAATCTTAGCAAACGGTCAAATTCAGCTTAACGTTTTCACATAGTTTATAGCGTCTTTGCTATCATCTAGCAAGTTATATTTATACAATATTTGTCTATTTTTAAAAATGCACCTATCAATGTTATTGATGGTGGAAGCTCTATTAAACCACATCACCTGACAACCGCAAGTCATTGTATCTCGAAATACGCAACCAATTCGAACGACCTCTCCAACTCTAGCCATTCAACTCAAGCCATGAGTGCTTTAAACTAGGAGCTTCTTCGCAGAAATTTTACAGACAGTTGTCATGTTTTTACTCGAATGTCCGCTCTATTGTCAAAAATGCGCAACATGTGGATCTAGTTCTGAGCTCGAATTTTGATATATTCGTGTTTACGGAAACGTGGTTGAAGTCTCAACATGTTTTGTCAACTTTGTTGATGAATGTTGGCTTGGATTATTTTGCCATACGCTGCGATAGAAAGAAAAAGGTGGGAGGAGGTGTAGCCATCTTACTTAAAAAAGGTATTGGCGCGGTGGAGGTTTTCTCACTATCGGTTGCAGGCGCCTACGAACTTCTCGCAGTGGACGTGATTCTTGAGTCATGTAAAGTTAGATTCATTGTAGTGTATCGTGCTCCATCGTGTAAATCGGAGCAGAATAGACAATTATCTACGTCTGTTAGTGACCTTTTGGAGTGTGACCACCCAACAGTTTTATTGGGTGATTTTAATTACCCTGATATTGACTGGGGGGCTCCGCTGGCGTCGGCGTCTGCTGATGGCAATATCTTTGCAGAAATGGTAAGGAGCCACAATTTGGAGCAATTGGTGAAAAAGCCTACAAGATGCAGCCATGTACTTGATCTCTTGTTTTCTTCGGAAAAATCATTTGTCGATGAAGTTTCTGTTGGTCCCCCGGTGGGATTGAGCGACCACAATTGTGTGAAGTTTAAGTTATGCTGCTCTTATGTGGAGCCTTCGTACACATATTGTCGGCAATTCAGTAAATGTGATTATAATGAGGTCTGCCGCTTCCTTGCTTTGATCCCATGGAGAGAGACTTTTGATTCGATCTCTAGCATTAATGAAAAATATGAATTCTTTATTAAGGTTCTCTCTTTTGTGGTGGATAGCTTTGTTCCTTGGGGGCGTGTAGAGGCTAGACATTCTGTTTTGCCTCCATATTTGCAGAGTATGCTTGACCATAGGGATTATTTGTTTAGAGTAGCCAATGAGAACCGTAGAGCCGAGGATTGGGCAAAATTTGATGGTTATAATAGGAAATTTCGGGAAGCCCTGTTAAAGTTTAACAGTAATACGGAAAGGAGGTTGCTGGAATCGGGCCGGAGGGATAAGTTCTACAAATATTTGAGTAAGAGGCTGAGAGTAAATGGTTCGGTGGGTTGTCTGTGTAAAGATGGTTGGATAGCGAGCACGGACAAGGACAAGGCGGAAGTACTGGCTGACAAATTCTGTGAAGTTTATCAGTAGGACGATTTTGAACTGCCTAACTATAATCCGGATGTTTGTGAGCCTATGCTCTCATTTCCGTGGTTTGATGCGAAACAGCTTTATGAAGTTATTTGCAACTGTTCAGATTCATCTTCTCTTACTCCAGATGGGATTCCTACTTCATTTTTTAAAAACACTGCTCATGTGGTGGCTGGGCCACTAGCGTACATTTTCAACCAATCACTAATGAGTGGTGAGGTACCGCAGCGTTGGAAGCACTCGTATGTAACTCCTATTTTAAAGAAGAGCCCAGCGAGTGATGCTAGTAATTACAGACCGATCAGCATCACGTCCTTTCCATGCCGTATTTTTGAAAAAGTAATTAAATCTCATCTATTTGACTACCTGTCCCGAAATGGTGTAATTCCTGATTGTCAGCATGGGTTCGTGCCTGGAAAATCAGTTGAGACAAATATGCTTGAATGTCTAGATGATTGGACAGCTTGTCTTGATTTGAAAAGAGGGTGCGACATAATATACTTGGATTTTTCAAAAGCGTTTGACCGGATAAGTCATTTGAAGCTGGTATATAAATTAAAACAGCTAAAGGTGCACCCGGTTATCTGTAATTGGATAAATGAGTTTCTGACCAATAGGACATTCCAAGTAAGAGTGGGTACGTCCTTCTCCACTATTAGACATGCTAAAAGTGGGGTTCCTCAAGGGGGAGTCTTGTCGCCACTATTGTTTGCTGTTTACACCTCTGATATTGCCAAACAATTGGAGGACATCGGGGTAGTGGTTAAGCAGTTTGCGGACGACATTAAAATTTATCGGGAGGTGAACAACCTGAATGACTGGTGCATACTTCAGAAAGGTATTGATTTTATGGAACTGTGGTCCCGTACTTGGCGGCTCCCGCTAGCTCCTGAAAAAACGTTGTATATGAGACTAGGTACGTCGGAAGCGGCTGGGGACTATCTAATTGAAGGGCACCTTATTTCCAGAGTAAAGTCTGTTAAGGACCTGGGTTTTGTTTATGATGATAAGCTTGACTTTTCAGAACATGTACGAATGATCTATAGGAAAGGATTAATGAAACTGTTTCAAATTTTCAAAGGATTGTCAACTAAGGATAAAAAAGTGATGACGATGGCATATAAGGTGTATGTCAGGCCAATTCTTGAATTTGGATCTGCAGTCTTTTCTCCTGGCAAAAAGAAAAATGTTGTGATGCTCGAAGCGATCCAAAGAAAGTTTACTAGAAGAGTGGTGATTAGAGCAGGTGGTTTTTTGCACTCCAGAATCCCTCGGGCTAGTATAAGGAATAGCTACTTAGGACTACATACTCTGGAATCACGTCGCAAGCTTCGAGATGCTTGTATCGTCTTCAAATTGCTGAATGGAAGCATAAAGAGTAGTATCTCGAAATCCTTTTCCGTGTTTCCATCCGTAACTCGTGGTGGCGCAATTAAGCTATCCTTTGCAAGGCCCAGGTCTAACCTTCGTGCATTGTTCTTCGCGTGTAGAGCGCCAGCAGCCTTTTGTAAGCTTAAGATTGGAGTACCTGCCTCCTCCCAGTCATTTGTTGCGTTCAGGAGTATGGCAAAACGTAATCTGCTGAAGTACTAGTTTTAGCTAAGGTGTGTTAGAGTTGCTTGTTGTTTGGTATGTTGGTTTCTTTTCAAGTTCTCCTTGTGTTTGTTCGTATATTCTCTGACGTGTGTCTTATATGCACGTAGAAATAAATAAATAAATAAATAAATAAATTCGCCTCCACGACATCCCGTAGAAGTAAAATGCGTGGCGCATTCCGAGAGGATTGATTAACGCCGTGCTTTATCCTTTTTTATTTCTGATAATTTACTTTGCTGTTTTATGTAAGTATGTGTCTCGGCGCGGCAGACAACAAGACGACAAGTCTTCGTTGTCTGCCGCGTCGAGCGGTCGGTCGTTCTTCCGTGAGAAGCGGCCGACCCTACTCAACTACTCGACCGCCTGGGAACGCACTGGCGATGCTATCCCAGGATGATAACGATTCTGCCGAACCAAACAATCGCCAGGACGCCTTCAATTCTGGACGTGTCGACGCATCTGGGACACGACATGGAGACTGTTTCCTGCTATCCACCTACAACGCCAGGTCAGTCTCTTTCAATGCCGATTTGCAAGCTCTTCTCGAAGCGGCGAGTCACATCAAATACCATGTAATCGCCTTGCAAGAGACGAAGAGCATATCTACCGATGTTCGAATGCTAAAGGATGGAACTCTTGTCATTCGTGGAGAGAAAGTTCCATCACGAAACGTCAGTGGCGTTGGATTCGTCGTGCACCCATCAGTCGCCCCACATGTCGGTTCGCATGAAATCCTGTCTCCTCGCCTTGTAGTGCTTCGAATCCAGCTAGCGCGCCAGAAGAACATCTCCATTATCAACTGCTACTCTCCGACATCAGCAGCTGATGAAGCCGAACTGGATGCGTTCTACGAACAGCTGGAGGTAGTGATACGCAGCGAGAAGTCTTTCTACAAGTTCGTCGTAGGAGACTTCAACGCTAGGATAGGAAAGGCAAGGGAGGACGAATACAGGATTGAATGTTTGGGATTGGCGACAGGAACCTTAAATGAAAACCGTCTTGCTGGGTTCGTAGATACGACTCGACTCTTCCATGGAACTCGTTATTCCGGAAAAAAGAACATCGTCGCTGGACATGGGAGTCCCCCAACGGTACGACACATGCGGAGATCGATCATATAATGTCCAACAGAAGGTGGTGCCTCTTAGACACTTCTGTACCGTATCCGATCATCGCCTCCTTCGAGCCAATATCAGGTTCGATCATAAAATGGAGAAGGGCGCCTGCTACCGCTCAAAGGGGAGAAAACACGTCGTGTACGACGGGACCATTCTGGACGAATCGCTGTCTCACTATGACTGGCGCATCGAGGAGGACCCGACCGAAGACTACGAGTTACTGTTGAAACGCCTTCATGCCTATGCTCCCCTGCTCAATTAGCTTCAATTTCTCGAAGAACTAGCTTCGATCGTATATCGACAACAACAAAGAAGCTACTCGAGGAAAGAAGAGAACTGAGGCTCAATCGGAATGCAACTCACCTAGAACGACTGATGGCCAACATCTGTTGCAGTAAGGCATTGCAGAAGGATTTGGAAGAACACAGGAAGAAAAGGATACTGGAAGCCGCTCAGCAAAAATCAAGTCTGAAGAAGTGTCGTCGAGACCTCACCGATCACAGTGTTCTTTTCACGGCTCTACGAAATGAAAACGGCATCGTCACCATATTCCGCTTCGAAATGGAATCAATAACAAAGCGGTTCTATACCAATTTGTTCCGCTCCAAAACTCCCGTACCGAACTCAGTTGTTCCCACGGGTGGAACAGCTCCAAGGATTCTTCTCTCGGAAGTACGAGCTGCGGTACAGAGCATGAAGAAAGGAACGGCTACCGGAATAGACAACATCACGGCCGACTTTCTTCGAGCAGGACAACATCACCTGCACTCGATTCTCGCATCACACATGACGTCCTATCTTCAGAGGAAAAGGATTCCAGACCAGTGGAGGAGCTCGCGCACCGTCATTCTTCACAAGAAGGGTGACAGAGAAGATCTGAAGAACTATCGACCAATATGCTTGTTGAGCGTGCTCTACAAGCTATTCACGAGGATCATTCTTGAGCGCATATCGCGAACATTGGATGAAGCGCAACCAGTAGAACAAGCTGGATTTCGTCGAGGATTCAGCTGCGTGGACCACATCCAAACCTCGCGAGGGTCATCGAAGTATGTAGGGGGTACTACCTGCCCCTTGTCCTAACCTTTGACGACTAGGAGAAGGCCTTTGACAGTGTGGAAACGAATGCAATTCTGTCAGCAGTTGTCGACCAGGGAGTGTACCCGTCTTACGTAAGAACTCTGGCCAACTGCTATCGCCACTGCTCAACGACAATACAACTGTTTCAACGCCCCATCAACATCTCTATCGAAAAGGGCGTTCGACAAGGCGACACCATCTCGCCTTGTTTACCGCCGCCTTGCAGTGGGTGATGAAGTCGCTCGACTAGGACGAGAAGGGTATTTGTGTGGATGGAAGGTTCCTTTCGAATCTTCGTTTTGCCGACGACATCATCACCTTCTCGACGACTACTGCTGAGGCGGAGACGATGCTGAAAGAGCTCAACGAAGCAGGGATGAAAATCGGACTGCGAATAAACCAGAAGAAGACACAGTCAGTTCATAAAGAACGCCTGGTGCGAAGAAGGAAACCAGATCAACATTGATGGCTCTCCTTTGACGGAAACAACATCATACGTGTACCTGGGTCGTTCCGTCAACATGGACAACGATATGAAGGAAGGACTATTAAGAAGGAGGAAGGCTGCGTGGTCGGCCTATGGGTCTCTTAAAGAGGCCACCGAGCAACTCTCGGATCCCGATCTACGCGCCCACCTGTTCGATTCGACAGTTCTCCCAGCGCTCTGCTACGCCACCGAAACGTGGGCTGACACTGCGTCCACGTCGAAGTCCTTGCGTTGTACTCACAGAGCGCTCGAAAGATGTCTTCTCAAGTTCGGCCGGTTATCACAACACCGAGCTAGCCTTCACAGTTCCGATTTACGCACGATGTCACGACTAAGAGACCCGGTGGAATACGCATCGAAGATGAAGCATAGATGGGCCGTCATATCATGCGAAGTAGGAACGACCGCTGGACAAGAAGAACAGCGGTGTGGATTCCAAGAGGGTGCAAGCATCCTCGAAGAAGACCTCTAACGAGATGATCAGATGTGTTCGTCAAAATATCGAAAGGCAGCGTTTGTTGCCAAATTCTAATTCAGAATCGGCTGACAGTCGTAGTCGTCGTTCCAATCGAGCAGTACGAACATCGTGGATGACGATTGCGAGAGAAAGAAACGAATGGCGATTGCGTTGGGGCCCGCACGACCAGTGAGGACGAGCCGTCTAAGTATCTAAGTATCTGAGTAAGTTTTATGTAAGTAGCGCGTTTACATCACCACTCAAATGCATAATGCGATCTCTTCTTTTAACACGAAAATTTGCTGCCTTGAAGTTCTCTAGAATAAGACTTGACACACAAAGAAATTTTATTTGAAAATAGAAAATTTGAAAAAACTGTCCAAAGTGTCCAATTTGTCGTAAAAATGACTGACTTGTTCATAGTCCGAGGCCACTGCAAGCCTTTGTATGGCCAAATACGCATTCAGACCGCCTCCACGACATCCCGTAGATGTAGAATGCGTGGCGCATCCCAAAACGGTTTGAGTAGCGCCGTCCTTCGTCCTTCATCCTTTAAGTATTTATAGCAGCGGATCGACTAGCAAAATTCTACCTTGACCCACGTTGCTCTCGGATTGCGCCACGCATTCTGCTTCTTCCGAGTATTGTGTAGGTTCCTTTAAAGAGCCATACACAATTCCTGCACAATTTCTACAGCTGTCTTAGCTGTCAGTCGATGGGCAACAAGTCAAGGACCAGTTCAATGACGTTTAGTTGATCTGGGTGTTCCTTGAACTTAATCGCCAACCACTTCGCCAAGTGGGTGGCGACTATGTTCAAAGCAACTTAATCGCCACCCAATTGGAAGTGGATGTCTTTATAAGAGATTGGCGATTAAGGGTGTTAGTTTGGCTGAGTGACAGTTCCGCATCAAGCGGGGCTTAACAGGGCACTACTGGCTACACTCTGCTCGCTTTCGGACAATGTGTGCTCGCCCATGTATTCCCGAAGCCTGCCACTTGAACGACTGATATCAGTTTGTAGCCTTAAATGGACCTCAACCATTTAAGAGTTTCTCACTGGAACGTCTATTTGCAGCTATTTTGACGGGAAAATATGAGGTACCCGAACCATGAACCTTGTTTGTGCACACGGCAGTGGGCGCCCTTTCCCACTGCTCTTCCAGGCGTCCTAGATTTTCTAGATTTTCCGATCTGATACGAGAGAATAGTCGGTGACATTCTGTTAGATCCGGTTGCGCCATAGACCCTATTTCACCCGATTTTTCCCTGAAGACAGTTTTTATGTCTATCACTTGTAACACCTGTCCTCCCGCTTACAAATGAGGTCAATGAACTTCCAGCGGTAATTTCAAAAGTGACCTATTAAGGTTGTAGGGGATTGTCTGAGATGCGCCATAGTGGTTTTCAAATTTCCTGCGGACATCTGAGTAGGTCAAAAATTGCAAACAAAAAACTGTAGCACTTCAGTGCGGGGTTCACCATATCGCTTGATAAGCCACTCTATCAGCGATTTCGGCTGCATTTTCTTCGTTAAATTGCTGTATGTCGTGGTCGAATCTGGCCCCTGGTGTTCTTTGACATCCCGCGGAGTAAAGTAGAAGACAGTTGCCGTCCTGC
This sequence comes from Heligmosomoides polygyrus bakeri, assembly GCA_947359475.1. Classification (NCBI taxonomy): domain Eukaryota; kingdom Metazoa; phylum Nematoda; class Chromadorea; order Rhabditida; family Heligmosomidae; genus Heligmosomoides; species Heligmosomoides polygyrus. The sequence goes on from OX375867.1 coordinate 5,948,512, forward strand.
GAGTGTCTTCTAAACCCATTCCATGGCCAACCTAAGCTAGAGTACTGGAGTGTAGGTGGTTCAGAATATGTCCTTCGGTACACACATACACCAGTTTTTCGACACCGTTTACCTCAAACTTGGGTAATTAAACCAAAACTGTATTTTTCCCAAATACCATACACAATAGAGCATGTTAATAACATCCTACAAGAGAATTAAGAATAGAAAAAAATTGAACTTGAGAAGAGCGCCATGTGAATTTCCCATATGACCCTTTTATAAGGAGTTTTTTGTTTGCATAGCTCCCAATCTGATAAAGCTCTACGCGGAAATTCTTCACAATATCCTACGAAATCGTCCTATGATCGCGAAAAAGTCGCGATACAACCTATTTTTCGACGTCTTGGCTGATTCGACAACGCGTCAGATTTCCAAACATTGCCTAGAGCTAGTGCTTGGTAAAAATTACGTTTTTGTTGCTGCTATCGTGGCACATACCACAAACACATGATTCAATGGCGACCTTTATCTCTTTTATCCTTTAATCCAGGCTTATATTCTGCCGCTGGGATGCGGTACGGAGCATCGCGTTCCTCTTTCTTCGACTCATACATTACCATTTTCTATTGCGGTTTGTGTTGGTTCGCTGCACTTCACTGCACTTCCTCGGAAGAGTTCTCTTTCAGTTCTCCTCACACGTTGCTGCTCATCTTCACACGCCGACTTCGGACCTTTTCTGGTCAGAAATGCACTCTCATTGTCATCTCTGCTAGATCGCATTTGTATTTGTAGATATCAATTGGAAACGAGCAGTTGGTTGAATAGAAGTCTAAAGCAGCTTTAGACGTTTGTATGGAAAACGACGAGCTTCCCGGGGAAACCTCTGGCCAGCTGACCTTATTCGCCTTCCAATTAGGCGCTAATTTCAGGAGCGAAATGTTACGAACCGCTGTAACTGGTAAGGAAACGAAGAACAGTCGATGGAAAATCGGTTACACATGAAGCTGGCCAGCCGACTAATCAGCGCTGGGTTTTTGTGCAGGTCCGAAGCGGGTCCGTGTGCGGGTCTGTCGAGAGATTTTGTCCTCGAATCCAATTTGTTCGGCGGAAAAAATCCAGATGCCGTGCGGCGACGGTCCCGTTGCAGATCCGACGAATGACATCATCACTAGAGGAGATGCGTGGAAAACAATGCGCCTCGTCTTGGTGCAACATAAGAACTGGACTTTGTCTCTGCGTGATCTGGGCCCGGATTCATCAAGCGATAGGTCTTCTTCTTCTTATTCTTCAGCGTTTGTCCCGCATCGTCGCGGGGTCCGCTCTTCTGGTGTTACGACACCACCTTTCCCGATCCTGCGCTTGATCAGGGTGGACACCAGCTACTTTCATGTCCTTGTGTAACGTATCGGACCAACGCTGCTTCGGGCGTCCTCTAGGCCGCTTTCCAGCTACTTCCAACTCAAGGCCAATCTTGCGGACGCTGTCTTCTTTACCACGCAGAACGTGGCCGTACCATCGCAAGCGAGCTTCGCGCATCTTGTCGGCTATCGGCGCGACACCGAACTTCTGCCGAATAGCATCATTTCTTATGCGGTCCATGCGCGTGACTCCAGCCGTCCAGCGCAGCATCTTCGTCTCCATGACGCTGAGGCGCGTTTCAACTTCCTTAGTCGCAGGCCAACACTCAGCGCCGTATATTGCTACCGGCCGCACGACTGTTCTGTAGATCTTTGACTTCAGGTGCTCTGGTATCTTCCTATCGCAGAGCACACCAGTCAGCGAACGCCACTTGGACCAAGCTGCACTCACTCGTGAGTTCACTTCAACCATCAGACCGCCGTCAGACGCTATTGCTGATCCCAGGTATTTAAAAACCGCAGTGCGTGGAAGCTCAGTACCGTTAATCTTAACGGAGCCGGACTCGTTTACGTCAGTCGTTAGGTACTCGGTCTTCTTGACGTTCAATTTGAGTCCGAACATCGCCAGGCGGTCGCACCAAGCTTGCACCTGCCGCTCGAGGTCATCTTTATCTTCGCAAGCGAGCATCACGTCATCAGCATAGAGCAATGTCCATGGGACAGGCTTCTGAAGATCTCGCGTAATGGCATCCATGACGACAACAAAGAGGAGTGGAGAAAGCGCAGAACCTTGGTGCACCCCAACAGAGATGGGAAACTCCATTGAGGTTCCAGCTGCAGCTTGCACTCTACTCTTTGGACAAGAGTAGAGCATCCGCACCCACTCTATGAGTTCCTCAGGTACGTTGTGTTGTCGCAAGGCGTACCATATAACCTCACGCGGTACGCGGTCGAAGGCCTTCTCCAAGTCGAGAAAGGCTATATGCACCGGCTTCTGTTTCTCACGATGCTTCTCCACCAGGAGGCGGGCGGCGTGTATAGCATCAATGGTCCCACAACCAGACACAAAGCCGCACTGGTTGTCGGAGAGCTTGACGATTTCACGGATTCGTCTATCGAGGATTCGCTCGAAGATCTTCATGCTGTGCGAAAGCAAGCGAATCGGACGGTAATTGGAGCAGTCTGCAGGACTGCCCTTCTTCTTCCAAATCGGAATCGTCGTACTGTTGTGCCAACACTCCGGTACTTTCTTCTCCTTTACTACCTGGTTGAAGAACTCAGCCAACCACTCAGCAGGATACCAGAGCTTCGACTTCCAAACATCGGCTGCCAGATCATCCGGTCCTGTCGCCTTGCATGGCTTCATCTTCTTTAGAGCCGCTTCTGTTTCCTCCACGGTGATCTTGTGAACGGGACCGTGAACAGAACCCACAGAAGGGATGGCCGGGTGAGGAAATTCCATAGTGGAAATTTCCTCAAAGTAATCACGCCATCGCTTCAGCGCCTTTTTGCGGTCTGTCAGAAGATGGCCGCTCTCATCATTGATGCCAAAAAACTTTTCAATATCCTCGGTTTGGCGATGGCGGGTCTTAGCAAGTCGGTACAAATACCGCTCACCATCGCGTGACTCGAGCTTTTCGTTGACATCACTATAATGAGTGGCTTTCGCAACAGCCACGGCTTTCTTTGCAGCCTTCTTCGCCTTCTGATACTTCTGCCAGTTGTCGGCTGTTTTATCGCTGAGAAACACGTGATAGAGCGACTTCTTCTCTCTAACCTTTGCCTTCACATTGTCCGTCCACAGCCATGTCTGCTTATCGACCTTGCGTCGCCCAGGCTTCGTTATGCCGAGTTCCAACCTTGCAGCTTGGCGTATCGCGTCGGTTGCTCTCTTCCAAGTTTCGTCGACAGTCGTGACTGTCGGTAACCGTACGCGGGAAATCACAGCTGCTTCCTTCTCTTTCATTCGCCACCACTTGATTCTCGCAGCACCGCATCGCTCAACTTGCTGCATCCTCGGAGGGGTGATCTTAAAGGTGCAGACTAGCGGTCGATGCTGTGGGGCGACCGTCTCATACGGCACGATCTTCGCGTCTGTGACAATGCTTCGGTCGCGATCCTTGACAAGGACAAAGTCTATCTGAGACTTGGAGCTCCCACTATAGTATGAGATGAGGTGGGAGTCGCGTTTTCGGAAAACGGTGTTCACAATGGTGAGATTATGCGATTCCGCATACTCAAGAATGCGCTGACCATCGGCGTTACGAGACCCGTATCCGAAACCACCATGACAGCTGTACCCGTCCTTCGCAGCACCTACGTGCCCATTAAGGTCACCAGCGACTATGATGACATCTTTCGGTGGTACCTCTGCTGTCTTCTCATCAAGCAGGCTCCAAAACTCTTCCTTGGCTTGATCCGAGCAGCCAGTCTGCGGAGCATACGCAGAGAAGAAGTGATAGAGTCGCTCCTTCGCGGCGACAACGATCTTCATCAACCGATCGTCATAGCGTTCAACGCTTACAATCGAGTCACGAAATCGTTCGGAGACGATTATTCCGACACCACTTTGTCAAAGGGGCGCGAATGAGTCGCGTGTACACGAATGTAGGGTTTTCTCTACCCACTGATATACCCACGATTTTCGGGTAAGGTTTATCATGAATAGTGGGAATGTCCACATCGTGGGTATGTCCACCCTCTATACCCAGCATATCCGTGGGTATACGCGTTGATGAATCCGAGCCCTGAAGAACCATTTATCGCCTTGGACACAAAAGGAGCGAATCATGGTTGTATAGAAGATTACGCAGGTCCATCCTAGTCGGAAGAGGGCTTCAGCTACTGCAAAATGTCTCGATGGCACTCATGACAACTCAGGAAATGTGGTGTCGAGTAAAGGGATGCTGGACTTAACTGCTACTCTGGTCTGACCCCTCCGGACTAGGATAGATCCGGTTATTTCCAAAAAAGGTTACGAGATTTTTTTTTTTGGAGAAATATGTCGTAGAGCGTTAAACTGTCCTTACCAGCGCAAATCTCGGCCCTTTAATTTAAAGAATAAAAGACGGGTTCAACTAATCTCTTTTTAGTTGCGCAACTCACTCTACTTGGAGGCAATTTTAGAGTGTATTTGGCCTATAAATCACTTGCGGTAGCCAGTCGGTGGAAGAGTCATTGTTTTAATCTTTTCAACAAGTCTGCTACCAATTCTGGCTCCAAAATGATGAGTGGAGAAAAGTTGGTCTGTACGGACCCGAACCAAAAACCTCGATTCGAGGTGCATGCGACAACCGGCGCCTAGTCCGACTGCGCTTCAGAACGTCCACCGCTCACAATTCTCCTAGATTATGGACGCATATCGTAACAGACAGCGCAATAGGTGCAATCACTTAAGGGGACTCCTAATCCAATCGAATTTTGTTCTATTTATCTGTTCTTCCGTCTGTCCGCGCAAATTTAATGGCCGCTCGATGGGCGTGCAAACATAGTCAACCAGTAGATCGCTCATCATCATCAGTTGACAACTAGGTCATCGGATGACCCTAGACAACTATACGGTCAAGCAATCAATATCGATTGGTTACTGTAGAACGATCCATGTTCGACTGTCATCGAATATTCGCATGATATTAATCAGTATGAATACCAAAGTGTTACAGCTATCGAACCTAGACTGGTATAGGTCCTTTATTCCGTCTTCGGAGTAACCGCCTTCTTAGGAGCCTCAAACTTGGGTAATTAAACCTTTATTCCGTCTTCGGCGTAACGCCGCCTTCTTTAGGTTTAATTACCAAGTTTGATGCTCTGAAGAAGGCGGTTACGCCGAAGCCGGAATAAAGGATCTACACCAGTCTTGGTTCCCCAGCTGTATCACTTGGGTAATCATACTGGTCGATTACTGTAGACTTCCACTGCTGTTCCTGCTTACATATTGAAAAGCTAAGATCCATGTCGCTAATGTGGGCAGCATTGTGAGGTGGTAGCGCGCCAACCAATCATAGCCAAGGAAGGCGCCGAACGAACACACGCGCGCCAATCGGGCTATTGACCCTACATGACGTCTCTGAATGGAACCCCATCGGATGCGGCATGATTGGTTGGCGTGTTTCCAGCTAGGTGCTGGTCATATTCGCTACATTGACTAGTGTTATGTGGTCATGGGAACACGCGGCCAATCGGGTCGTATCTATTCGGTTGCCATTCAGAGAGGTCGTGTACAGTCGAATGCTTGACTCACTGGCACGTATTCGGCAGGTGTTCTGCTTGGTTATGATTGGCTGTAGCGCGTCCACCTCCAATGCTGCCCATATTCGCGACATGGACCTGTGAAACATGTTAAAGAGATCCGCACGCGCATAGTTCTGGCAAAATTATTACTCCATCTTTGGTTTTAAGATGGCGTGCATTTCGGTCGATATTTGTTTATTTGCCTTGGATTTATTAAACGGTTAAATTGGATTTTCCAACAGATATTGAGGATTTATCCAAGGTTTGTGCTTTAAGGTGGAGGTGGCGCGAAGAACGTGACATATTAACGGTATATGTAGTGACTGAATGTGCCTTGTGGTCGATACCAATCAATAATATTGATTTTTCCTACGCCAAATCGTTAAAGACGGGAATGACCCCGCATCCTTGGCGTTGAATGAGCTTTGCAACAAACGAATGAAACGCAATCCCAATTCAACTGATATAGGGTAAAGAACGGCACTACTCAACCTTTTTGGGATGCGCCACGCATTCTACTTCTACGGGATCTCGTGGAGGGAATCTGAATGCATTTTCGGCTACACAATGACCTGCGATCGCCAGCCGATGAACTAGTCTCAGCGCTTTATCCTTCCCAGAGAAGTCTGGTACCAACTCATCGACCCCGAAGGGATAGAAGGCTTGGTTAGCCTGGGCTGCGAATTCCAATCCAGAAACCTTGTAGCGACCGGGTGCATGCGAAAGCCGGTACCTCCTCCGACTGCGCTACACGCGCCCGTTTTCAATTCGATTGATAAATACTGATATACTGGTCTCGATTTCTAAGGCAAATCTCCACTGAGCTAGCAGCCGGATTGACCGCTGGCCGGGGCTTCGCCCTAGAAATCAGGCTGGTCTATAAAATCAGCATGCTCGCTTGGTTTGGGCTAAGCCAAAAAGCGATGTTTTTTCATAAAAATGGCCATAAGTTATTTCAGCTGCAAATACCACTGAACATCAGAACGTGACATCATCACTGTGACGCCATAATTCAGTTAGCGCCCGTTCGCTTCGTGTGGAGTCGTTTTTCGGCGACGATGACATGCCGCGACGGACGACGGGTTGGAGCGTCGCGTCCGCCGCACGCGGGAGTGTCTTGCCGCACACGACGGCCGCGTGCGGCTGGCGGTGAATGGCTGTGCGGCGAATTCGATTAGGAATTAAATCGCCTAACGGCATTGTGCGCTGGGTGCTGGTCGTGAGCTGGTTCGAAGAGCCGCTCGTCGGCTCCCGGCCGGTCGTCCAGCAGCTCATCGGTGCGTGTGCGGGTTGCAAATTGAATAATTTAGGTTCCGGGTCTGTGGGCCGGCGCCGCTGAGCTGCATTCGGTCGGGTGAGCCTGCTGATACTTGCTCTGCGCGTGGGCGGCTACCGTAGCACCTGGCTGGCCTATCGTATCCCTGTTCCTTTGGCTCTGTGAGGTCGGGCAGCTTTTGCGGCGGTGTGTCCTCTAGCCCTGTCTATTCGGTCGGAACTTCTAACTTCAAATTGTCACGACTTTGTTCATCATAATCAACTTCTCTAATTGTGGCACAGGTCGTTTTATTGAGCATATCTTCCCGAATAGAAATCACTGGCAAGAATGTTTATGTCGCGTGTCTCGAAAGTGAGCAGCCTTTGGTGGTAGGAACGCGCCATCCAATCTTGGCCAAGCAAATCACTGATCGAACATACGCCAGCCAATCAAGTTAGTTACCACTCACGTCTTCTCTGTCTTCTCTAAACAGCCCGCTCATTCGATGCGGCTTGATGGACTGGCGCGTTGCCATTTCCCCGTGCTGCCCACATTCGCGACATGAACCATTTTTAGATGGAAAAATTGGGCAGTTAGAACTTCTAAACTGTCAGAATACATTTTCACATTCTAACTGAGGTTTCTCCTTTAAAAACTAAAAAAGGACTTTAGAAACATAAGATTGTAGAATCGACGTGCAGAATAAAAGAGTAGCCTTCAAATCCGAGTTTGTACAGGCGAATTCAACGGTGTGTCAGGTTGCCGCTCAGTTTGTTGGTCAGAACGGAACATGTTTTCGACTTTCTGTCATTGGTTTTGATCAGCATGTTCTACTCTACTTATTCTCTCTCTGTGATTTGTTTCATAGGCTGCAATTTGATTTGGCTGTTACATTAAAAGGTTATCGCATGCCAAAAGTAATCTTTAATGGAGAGCTAGAAGCTTCCTGACGTTCTAGGAGGTTGTTCTTCTTCAGCTTTTTCTTAAACCCTATTAGGTTGCTAGTCATTTTTTAGCAAACCTTTTAAGTTGTTAGAGGTTGTAAGTCAGCCTCACGCTCTTCGTAATGCTTAGATAGCCTTTTCAAAAAAAAAGTTCACTTTTTCGATTAAAAAGAAACCAGGAAAGGTTGTGGCATGCACCCCGCTTGTCAGTGCGTCCAATTATAGAACCAGAATGCTCTTTTAAACGTCAAATTATGGCCTAAACTTCAGAGAAAATTGCATTTCGCTTCTTTCTCTAGTCCTCTAGATGATTATCTATTTTGACCAAGGCCTTCTCTCATTTTAAGGATCTCTATCTCTAGCCCGAAAAGTGTTGTGCCAACACTTTACTGCTGATTTTATCAATAAATCCTTCCTAATTTAGGTCTGATTTAAGAGCTAATTCTGTCTTGAGTGATTTAGGTTGTAATGCAGAATCACACAAAAATTGGTCTTTTTTTTTAAAGAAAAGTAAACTGGACTCTTCAATGATTAGGAGATATCTTCATCGTACCATTTTCACGTTGAATTGGACACCCTTCACGTCAAATCCAACGCTCTTCTAAGCCTAAGCCTAAAACTTTTGCAATCGTACTAGACGTTTCTTTCCACATTAAAGTAGCAACTCTCCAGAATTATTTGTAAAATAATTATTTGTTTAAGGTCAATTGTAGTGCAACTTCCCTCGAAGTTTCTGTTCACTCCCCAATAGGCGAACACATTGAAATTTTGTAAGATTTTTATTTTTAGAAAACAAGTGTTGATGTAAACAAAGAAGAGATTGAGCCATTCCCTAGAAGACATTGCAATTTTTGTTCGATTGATAGCAAAAAAAAATTGCTTGGACTTTCATATTTGTAAACGATACAACGAAAATTGTAAAAATCACGCTTATTTTCGTTTAGATGCTTTATGGCAGTATTTACACTGTTGATTAAATAAAAATCGCGACGAGATTTGCGGGTGTATGACGCGATCCAACCTCTTAACACGTCATATAATTGCTGCTTTGTTGTGGTTTAAAACAAATGTATTTATTACTTTTTTTTAAAAAATAAAAGTTTTATAAATTTTTGCACTTATTGGGGCAGTGAACTGGAAAATTTCAAAGAAAATTATACCAAATTTTCTTGTACAAAAAAATATTCTAATTACTTTATTTGGTCTATATGTTAACTTGTTTTAAGGTAATTTTAGTTTGGAAGAAGTCACTGTGATTTGAAAAGTTCTATGGCTAACTTAGTAGCTTAGAAGAGGGTTCAATTTGAATTGAAAGCCGTCCAACTTGAAGAAAAGTGCCCAACTCGACGTGAAAATCGTATGTTTTATTCGTATTTAAAGCTGATTTTTTTCGTAAATAACTGCAACAAATATTTGTATCAACTTCTGGATTATAGAACCTAAAAAGGCGAGGACATTGGAATCACTGAAATGGCGGAAACTGTGGTAAGATCTATAATAGTAGAAATTTCGGATCCATACTACTCGGAGGGGGCACCATGAGAAAAGCAAAGCAAAGACACACATGACGGCTTCCCGCGGCTCAAAAATTCCAGAAAATATCATTTCTTGGCTAGTTCAGTGACAGGGGCGTGTGGAGCGCAGTCGGAGGAGGCGCTGGCTGTCGCCTGCACCCGATACTAAGTTCCTGGTTCGGATTTTCCGCCCAGGCCAACCAAGCCTTCCATCCCTCCAGGGTCGATGAATTGGTACCAGACGTGTCTGGGAAGGACAATGCGCTGGCTTGTTCATCGGCTGGTCACCGCAAATCATTGTATGGCCAAATACGCATTCAACACGCCTCCGCGACATCCCGTAGAAGTAGAGTGCGTGGCGCATCCCAAAGAGGATTGAATGACGCCGTCCTTTATCCTTTTATTCTTTAGTTCAGTGTTGTGGTCTTTGTAAAACAGTTTAGTTTCAATGTCTCCGTCAAAATGACTGGATGAGTTCTCCTTCGGGTTCCGCTTAGATGTTTCTTTCTTAGTAGGGAAAGGGTACGTTTCTTGTTCTGCTCTTATCCGCCAACCTTGCCGCAGTTGTGTGTGCTTGTTTACGCTCTAAGGATGCTAAGGCATTTCCCGAATTTGCACTAAGCCAAAGGAAACAACAGCATTTGCTGGACACCTAAGGGCTTAAGTTGACATCACCGTCCTCTTTGTCCAATCTACTTCAAAATGACGACAATAGGCCTGCGAATTCAGCGCCGCCTTAAGGATTTAAGTTCATCTGAATGCCGGTACGCAAAAATCGGGCCGGAGTGACGACTACTCATAAGGAGGCCGCGTCGCAGTTTCACCGGGCAGTTTCTGTTCTGCTGTCGGTTCCCGGTTGTACGTATAATTAGCCATAAACTTCAAAGAGAAGCGCATCACTTTGCTAACCTATACGCTGGAACTGGTTGTTACTTCTACTACCTCTACTTCTGCTCGAGACGTTTGCTATATCTTTGTGCTCGTATGTGAGAGCCATCTTCGTTCGGGCGCTGTTCTGCTGTCGCAGTTCTTCGGTTATTTTCTGCCCTTACTCCACCAGGGACCGTTTTATAGTGCTCATTTTTTCGAAGAATATTTTCTCAACGATAACATCTACTATTTTCACGCCGAACTGGTACTTTTCAAATCAAATTGGACACTTTTATAGTCAAAATGGACTCTCTTGTAAAATAGCTCAAGACTTTGGAGTCAAAGCAACTTCTTAATCGAAATGACCTGTTTACAGGATCTTTTTGCAGGCTTTTTTACAACTACATACTCTCCAAGATGGTAGGAATAATTTTTGTTTAATGTTTAATGTATTAATGTATTTGTTGGCCAGTAACTATGTGATGGGCGCGTGTAGCGCAGTCGGAGGAGGCGCGACTGTCGCGTGCACCCGATACATACCAGGTTCCTGGTTCGGATTTCGCGCTCAGGCCAACCAAGCCTTCCATTCCTCCGGGGTCGGTGAATAGTACCAGACTTGTTTGGGAAGGATAGAGCGCTGACTTGTTCATCGGCTGGCCACCGCAAGCCATTGTATGGCCAAATACGCATTCATATCGCCCCCTCGACATCCCGTAGAAGTAGAATGCGCTGGCGCATCCCAGAAGGGATTGAGTAACGCCGTCCTTTATCCTTTATCCTAACTATGTGATAATGAAGCTGACAAGGGGACAAGTCATCGATTGGCTGTATAATTAGGAAGAAAGCAGTCCAATGATGACGTGGAGGCTTGTGGCCACAAAGTGACCCGTGATATGATTTGATTGTTTAAGGAAATTTTGTCTTAACCTTTTTTGAAAGCTTTAGATTAGCTGCCTGAATAAATAATGTTAAATATTAGGTTGTCCGAAAAGTTTTTAGGCTAACGTCAAAGGACATTGTATAGTTAATAACTTTTTAAACAAAATATTCACCATTATGATCTATCGCGTATTGTCATCTTTCCGGTAGAGAGCGAATACCACGAGCAAAGAATTCCGGAGAGTTGGACAGCAGGAAGTTGTTGACGCCACTTTTGACTTCCTCCCGACTTGCGAACATTTTCCCAGCTGAGAAAGACTGCAGCGACCGGAAAACGTGGTAGTCGCTGAGTGCAAGATCAGATGAGTACGGCGGATGGTGTACCAGTTTAATCCCGACTTCCTCCGATTTCTTCTGCGTATTCTTTGCTGTGTGAGGTCTGGCGTTATCCATGTGAAGAAGAATTTTTCCTCTTTTGAGAATGCGATTACGTAGGATTTCGCTCATTTTCTCAGGCTGAGCGCAGAACACGTTCGAGTCTACCATGGAACCGGTAGGAACCAATTTCCAGAATACTGGGCCATTGATGTCCCACCAGAAGGAAAGCAACTCCTTTTTGTCGTGATCAGGACGTTTCGGCTGTGGTTGGGGCAACTCATCGAAGTCCCCCCAGTGCTTGCGACGCACCAAATTGTCGTAGACGCAACACTTCTCATCCATCGTGACGATCGAGTCGATCCAAGCAAATTTGCGGCGACGGTTGAGGAGAGAAGAGCAGGTATCAGCACGCTCCCGTCTGTCCTGAGACGTCAAAGCATGTGGTACGACTCGAGGCAACTTCGCAGCTTTGCCAGAAGACCGAAGAACATCGTGTACTGTGGACTTAGGAGCATTTCTAAGGTCTGAAAGTTCGCGTACAGAAAAATCAGGTCGAGCACCGCAGGTGGCGAGTACGAGCTGTCTATTCTGCGTATGTGGTCGACCAGTGCGTCGGGAATCCTCCAGCGATTCGTCGCCGTTGTCGACCTTGCGGTACCAATTGAAGCACGTCGCCCGAGAGGAGGCTAGCTCCTTCATCGTCTCCTGCAGACAGCGATGGGCCTCGTTCGCGGATCGGCCGGAGCGGTACTGTAGAAGGAGAGCTGGTCGGTAGAGCATCTTCTTGTCGTCGATTGCAAAGGCACTACTGGGAGCAGGAGAATACAGGACATGAACACACAAACCTCCTAAGTCCGTCCCGCTCACAACTTCAGCTGGGAAAGATATGTTGTTTTGAATCCTACCATGGAATTGGTCTAAAAACTTTGCGGACAACCTGGTAATTGATTAAATTTTAGAATTTTCAAGCATAATAACAAGTTAAATTTTTTGCCTCAAAACGCAACAAGTCAACAATCATATAGCGGTACATGTCGCGTAGGTGAGCAGCATTGGTAGGTGGGAGAGCGCCAGCCAATGATAACCAAGCAGAGCACAGACCGAACACATGCCAGCCCATCAGGGTGCCAACTGTACATGCTCTCTCTGAATGGCATGCCCATTCAATGCGGTCTGATTGGTTTAGGCGTTCTCACCTACCAGTGCTGCTCACCTATGCGACATATACCGATTTGTCTATCAATCGAATAAAAACCGCGACGTCTTGGACGAGGGCAATCAATTCTTTGACAATAAAAAATGGCCGCCTTCCGGTGCTCTAAAACAAGCTTCAAATCGTTTTTTTAATGAGTATTTTTTAAAATTTCAAACAGTGTGTCTTATTTTTAAGCAGGTGAACTGAAACTCCGAAAAATCTATTTTTCTTAAACAAAAATTATTCTCGCTCTTTTGGAGAGTCTCTAGTTAAAAAAAAAACAGAATAAGCGCGTTTTGAGTTAGAAAAGTTCACTTTGATTTCAGAACTCTAAGGCTTGCTTTAAAAAGTGCGCAATTTGTTTTGAAAAATGTAGAATTTGACGTTAAAATGGTATATGTATACACTGTTCATTCAGTGTATATATTGAGATTGAGATTGCGCCATGCGCTTGTCTGTTAAGTCGCATTCATAAGCGGTGAGCAGCGCCTCTTGAAGTTTCCCTACAGGTCTTCCCGATTCAATGATTGTACTAAAATACGCTTCGCGCTAGATCTTTTTTGAGCGGTAATTATTGATTGGTGTTAAATGAGGTGTTTTTAAGTAGTACTCTGCATTCTTGACAAAATACCAATTAAAAATTTAAGAAAAAAGCAAGATTGACACTTATTACTATGATAATTACCGCGAAAAACGATCTTTCACCTTATTTACCTCATTTATACCTAATTTACGTAATTCACTAAAAAGGTAAATGAGGTATTATCCCACGCTACTGCACTGAACTGGGTTTGTACTCTTCAAAACAATTTAATTACCACAGTATTTTCGTTGAAACTTTTTCTCTGATTAGGAGAATTTTATCATTGATGACAGTTGTTTAATTTTTTCTTTGGTGCTCATTGACGAAGGCTAACCATGTAGATATTCCGCAGACCTTGAATGCATGGCGTATCCCACAAATAGGCCGATTAACGTCGATAGTTATCCAAACCTCTTAAAAATGCTTTTGTTGTTTTAGGTTTTTTGTGTTGTTTTATGTTTCTAAAACGCTAGGATAATTATCGACGTGAATCGAACCATCTATGGGATGCGCCATGAATTGTGCCTCTGCGAGATACCGTGGAGGAACTTTGAATATATGTTTAGACTTCGTCAATGATGTTCGTTGGCCAGGCTTTCTAGAAGCGTTCGGTGCAGATTCATCGACTCGTGAGAGATGAAGAGCTAGACAGGTCTGGGAAGTAGATGAATCAATAAAATCGATTTTAGGTGCATGCGACAACCGACCAAATACGCAATCCAGTCCTCTCCACAATGTATCCTATAAGTAAAATGCGTGGCGCATCCGAAGAGGGATTGGGTAACGCCTGATTTACGAGCACGTCGCTTTCAAAGCATTATTATCTAAATTTTTTAGAAAATGATGGTAGAAACCTTACCGTCTACCATAGGATGTAACAAATAGACCTCTAGCTGCTTTCATCAAACTAGGGAATCGGGCTCATGTCGCGAACTTGAGCAGCATTTGGAGGCGGGAATGCGCCAGCCAATCATAATCAAACACAAAGGCGACCGTTTGAACGCCAGCCTATCAGGGCGCCAACCGTACAGGTCCTCTGAATGCCACCATCAGCCGTAGTGACTTGGCTAGAGTCTTCTCACTTTCGAATGCTGCCCACATTCGCGACAAGCACAGAGAATTGTCACATGTGGATTTTTATCGTAGAGAACGGCGAAAATTTTCGGTTCCTAAAATAACAAATTCTCTATTTAGCCGTGTGGGTGTAGAACAGCTGTACATTGTTTCGAATAAATTATTGCTCTAAAACTAGAGACTCGGGGCCACGTCGCGAACTAGAGCAGCATTTGGGGGTGGGAACGCGCCAGCCAATCATGCTCAAGCAAAGTGCCACTTGGAAAACTCTAGAAAACAGTGCACGAGGAGAAGGCCTCTCAGCAGGAGAAAGTAGGAAAAAATTGTACCACGGTAACCAGAGCGTATAACCGAAGCTGGTATCCAATCACGGTTTCCTTTGATGGAATTTTTAGCTCTAAATCAAGAAAAAAGGACCAATAGCGCGCAAGGTTGTCTAAAGCTGCTTCTGAAAAATCTTTCAGCAAAAAAAAAAGATGAAACAACGTGGTAGCGCTTTCTCGTCGTCCGCCAACGTTCATAGCTTTTGAAGGACAACCATTAAATTGCCCCAACTTTATTTGTTCAGATACTTCTTAGATAAATTTTTTTAAAGAAAAGAACCTGCTTTATAATCGTATGAAAAATGGAGGCAAATGTCCGTAAGAGGTACTCAGACGCGCTCTGCAAAGCTACCCAGATGATCTCGGGGATCTCATTAAGCCATGAGTGGGTGTGAGAAATACTGCTGCCCAATGATCTGATCTCTAGTGCATGAGTAAGTTGTGTTTTAAATTGTAGCACATTTGATTGTTCTTATTTATTTATTTATTTATTTATTTATTTATCTAGTTCCAAGTATTAGATCGTTGCATATGAAATGGCCGATTTTGCTGCCTCAATTTCTGGTCGATTTTTCGTTCTTCTCAGGAATTGCATATAGTTTCTGAAAGCGCAGAATATCCGCTTTCTTATCTTTATAGCTTTTGTGTCATAATCGCTGGCACATGTCGCGTATGTGAGCAGCATTGGCAGGTGGGAGCGCACCAGCCAATAATAGCCAAACAGAGCACAGACTGAACATATGCCAGCCGATCAGGGCACCGACTGTACACACCCTCACTGAACGGCACGCCCATTCAATGCCGTCTGATTGGATGGGGCGTTCCCATCTACCAATGCTGCTCGTGCTCGCGACATATACCTAATCGCCTCTCGCTGAGTTTTTGACGTCGCTTCTACAGTATGAATCAACGTGATATTCGGATGCTCCATTTGGGGAGGATTTCACTAGGCAACGCCCGATTCGCCACGGGTTCGAAAGGTTTCGATCTGAAGACGAAAGATTCAAAGATGAAGCCCAAGGTAGGCCACCATCACTCCTTGACGACGACCATCTCAAAGCCATGGTGGAGGCGGATCCGCATCGAACTGTGAGAAAGCTGGCATAGACATCGGCGTTGATGGCAGCACAATCAGTCGCCGCTTGAATGCGGTCGGAAAAGTGAAGAAATCGGCTAAATGGACCCCGCACGCACTGACCGCCGGTCAGATGCTGAAGCGCCACGATACCTGTGTTTCGTTAAGGCTGCGCAGACTAATAAAGCCTTTTTGGGCAGGATCGTGACATGCGACGAAAAATGGATCCTGTATGACAGTCGTCGTCGCTCTGCACAATGACTGGACAAGAATGAGAGTCGTACAAAATAAAAGGCGTAGTACTACAGTACCGCGCATATGACTTGGTCAGTTGCCGAAGAACGCCTTGGAGCGTTCCAAAGCGACTTTTTTAAATAACTTTTTTAAAAATTAAGCACTTGTGAAAAGAAACATATATTTGAGTTGAGCAGCTCGAGCTCTGTCCTTTGACATATAAATCAATAGAGTTGAACAAGGCATATAGGCCGGACATAACCAATCGAGTAGGCGCAAGAGCCTGTAGAGTGAGCGTTTAGGGAGATTTACCGGAAATTCCCAACCGCTTTACTCTGAAATTGCTCTAAGACTGTCCAGCTTGCCATTGGAGTGTGCCGTGAACAATGCATACAGAATCGAACCTATCAATCGAGGGGCGCGACAGCGTGTAGAGTGAGCGTTTGAGAAGTTTTATCGGAAACTCCCAGCCGCCTTACTCAGGAATTGCTCTAACCAGGATACTATCTCAACGGTAGGTCGGAACGGCGCAAATGATGTATATGGGCGGAACCGCCACTCTCTGGGAAGTAACAAACTGCAGGTATCTCGACCCCAATACAACTCTGCGCAGAGTTAGGGGCGACGGAAGTCGCAGGTTGGCGCCCTGTTGATTCACGTGCTCCACAGCTGACGGGCGCGCGCGGGATGAGGGATCGTATCGCGGCTATGCGCAGTGCACAGGTGGCGTAGTAGGGAAGAGCTCGGGCTCGTAAACGCGGGGTCGGGGGTTTGGATCCCGCAGACTGCGTTCTTTTTGCACTTTTGCAAAATCCATGTTTATCATATAGGTAATCCACCTAAGGGTATTATAGTGTGTTATTGAGCATGTTTACATATAACATATCACCTATACCGTTTTCAAGTGTGGTCCAGTCAGGGTCACCGATTTCGCTGAAACTTTGTCTAGGGGGGTTATTTGGGGTGCTGATCACGAATCTGACATCCGTTTTTCACGATTCGGCTGAATAATATAGATACAATATGGCACAGGATTACATTCTTAAAGTTTCTGCCGATGACGGCAGGTAGAGACAGAATCGTGAAAAACGAATGTCAGATTCGTGATCAGCACCCCAAATAACCCCCCTAGACGAAGTTTCCGCGAAATCGGTGACCCTGTCTGGACCACCCTTGTTAACGGTATGGGTGGTCTCCGACCGAATCGTGAAAAACGGATGTCAGATTCGTGATCAACACCCCAAATAACCCCCCTAGACAAAGTTTCAGCGAAAAAATTTTTTGACGGTGGAGTCGGAACTTTTAACTGGTGCCACAAAATATCTATCGTTACATAACTATAGCTTCACACAAAATAGGCCTAAAATAAGTGACACACAGAAGTGAACATTTTGGCTAATCTGTAGTTTGAAGCATATGTTATATGTAAAGATGCTCTATAACACACTATAATACCCCTAGGTGGATTACCTATATGATAAACATGGATTTTGCAAAAGCGCAAAACGATCGCAGTCTGCGGGATCCAAACCCTCGACCCCTCGTTCACGAGTCCGAGCTGTTCCCTACTACGCCGCATGTGCACTGCGCGAATCCGCGATACCAGCCCTCATCCCGCGCGCTCCCGTCAGCTGTGGAGCACGTGAATCAACAGATCGCCAACCCGCGACTTCCGTCGTCCATAACTCTGCGCAGAGTTGTATTGGGGTCGAGATACCTGCAGTTTGCTACTTCCCAGGGAGAGGCGGTTCTGCCCATATACAACACTTGCGCCATTCCGACCTACCGTTGAGATAGTATCCTGGTAAGACTGTCCTGGGGCCGGATTCATCAACCACTCACCGGCTGTATGCACGTGGCGCAACTAACCGCGAAACCCGCCATTCGGCCGATTCATCAAAACGTGGTTGGTTAAATCCGGCCTCAGATCCTGCGTATCCGTTACCAGGCTGGAGTTCCCGGTAACCGCTACCGGGGTGCAGCGGTTGCGCTCCAGGGCTAAACGGTGACCCAGTCGCAACGAATTGCCATCACTTACCGCGAATTTGATGAATCGCAACTCGCGGTTAGTGAGCCGCTGACGGATAGTAACGGTAACGGGTGATAAGATTTACCTCCGTTCTCGTTGATGAATCCGGCTCCAGCTTGCCTTTGAAGTGCGCCGTGCATTCATGCTGAGCAGAAAGGTACCGCTGTGAGTGTCGACAGCTCAAATCTAGACGAGTAACAGCGCAAGAAACTGTAACCGCTATCTTCCGCCGCTTTAAACTGTCAGCTGAGGCTAAGGCAGTTTAGGCAGCTGAGTAGTTATGAGCACGTCAGCGTAAAGTACCTTAGGCGCTCTGCTTGTCTACGCATTAAAATGGCCGTTCGCTTGACACGTCTTCGCGAAATGGTCCACCGAAATCGCAAAAAAAATGCATCACCCAAGTCTCACATGCATATTCGCAGCCCTGTAACATTGCCTTTTCTTAAGCTATACTATTCTACTTTAGTACACTGCTAGATACCGTTTTGGTGCCTAAAAGGCCTACAAGTTGCAGCCGAAACGATTCGAACTTGACAGAGGTATTGCGCTCCGAACACGCCCGCGCGTGCAATTTGCGGGGGGGGGGGGGTGTCGCACCACTCGATTGATAGGTTCGATTCTAAATGCATTGTTCACGACGCATTTCAAAGGCAAGCTGGACAGTTTTAAAGCAATTCCTGAGTAGGGCGGCATTTCCGGTAAAACTCCCCAAACGCTCACTCTACAGGCTGTTGCGCCTACACGATTGATTATGTCCGGCCTATATGCATTGTACAACCCTATAGATTTATATGTCAAAAGATAGAGCTCAAGCTGCTCAACTCAAATATATGTTTCTTTTTACAAGTGTTTGAATTTAAAAAAAAAGGTAATTAAAAAAGCCGCTTTGGAACGCTCCAAAGCGTTCTTTTCGGCAATTGACCAAATCATATGCGCGGTACTGTATTTGTAATTGTGTGCTTATTTCCATTAATAAAATTCCTTCCAAACAAAGTTATGATCTGTCAAAATTTTCAGTCAAAATCGGTCCTTTTATATGCAACGACCTAATACATCTTGGAGTCGATGCAGTAAAGTGCACTGCTTAATCTCAAAAGCGCATCAAAATGTTTGGTAACGGAGAGCGCTTTCGGGGCCAACGTCTCCTTATCAATTCCTTGATGTGACGTCGGAAAACAGCCTGCTCTAATTTGTTTTTCTTGTACTCATCAGTGGCCTCGAGGGCCATCTGGTAGGGTGGTGTGCGGTTCGTTTGAGCTCGTCGTCAAAAACAAACGGATGCGTTGGTCGTTACTTCGTAGAACGAACAAAGCAGCGCTTATACACTTTATCTTTGTGCCTGTCTTGTCCTTAAAAAAGTTAATAAAATTATGCCCTTATAAGCGCTTATCTAATTTTACCTAATTGTCTTGTTAATTTGTATCTTCTCCTTAAGTGGATTATTACACCAGCAGTCTTAAAATTTTTCTCGCTTTCTGTTGTGCCGGAGCGCTATTAACTCATGCAAGGTCATGTCTACCTATTAGGTTGGCGCATAAGTTCTCGAACATTTGGGGCATGAAATATGTATTTATTATCACAACATACGAACAACAATATCAAATCATTTGAAGTAACCACCCTTTACATCAATTGTCTTTCGCCAACGTGCTGGTAAGTCATGGATGCCTTTTCTTCAAAACGTGGCCGGTTGTGATTCGAAAAATGTGAGCAGTGCCTCCTTGACATCCTCTCGGTTCCTGAATTGCTGGCCGTCCAAATAGCGTTGAAGGCTTGAAAACGAAAGATAATCAGAAGGAGCGAGATCTGGTGAGTAGGGTGGATGTGGAAGAACGGTCCATCCGTAGTCCGCCAACTCAGCCGCCGTCGCTCTAGCAATAGGCGGTCTAGCGTTGTCGTGTTGAAAATACACCTTCACTTGCTCTCCTCGTGTGGTTTGAAGGTGGGCCCTCGACTTCCTCAGTTGGTTGACGTAAACCTCTGCCGTCACTGTTATCCCTTCGTCCAGCAGCTCCCAGTATTCTACGCCAAGAACGCTCCACAAAATGCATAGCATCACCTTTATCACGTGAAGGTCGGGTTTCGGAACGTCCTCTGCCTCTCCAGTTGCGTCAACCCACTGTGCACGCCGGTGATACTTAGAGTAGAGTATCCACTTCTCATCCCCGGTGACAAGGTTGTCCAGCCATCCGTAGGTACGTCTGAGGATAAGGAGAGACAGAGCGACATCGGCTCTGCGATCCATGGTCATGTTGTGTCAAGTCGTGAGGTACCCAGCGACCCAATTTTTGCACCTTGCCAATCGACTTCAATCCTCGAACGACTGTTGAGTGACTAACACCAAGAGTGCTTGATAGTTCGCGAGTGCTTTGGTATGGGTCCGCTTCCACTCTACTTCGGAGGCCATCCAAATCCAGTGTCATCGGGCGCCCTTCTCGTTCATTATCTTCAGCGGAGAATTCACCAACTGCAATCTTCGAGAACCACTGGTACACAGTGCTTCGAGCAGGAGCACTCTCGTTGTGAACATCCTTCAGGCGACGATACGATTCGTTGGCACTGAGGCCAGAGTGATGCAGGAATAACATGACGTGCCGAATATGCGTCTAAGTTGGGATGAATTGCTTAGCCATAATAGCTGACGTTAACAACGCAGAAGTAAATGTTAGGAACAGTTTTGTAGCCCTTTCTTTCTCTATCGATCGATCGTTTACGCGTTGATACATGTGAGAAATTTGGCTGGAAAATGAGCTTTCAATTCAGGAGGGATCAAATGTCCGAGAACTTATGCACCAACCTAATAATTGTATCATTTTTATTTTTTTGTTTCCTTTTCTAGTGGTTTATTTCGCCACCAAACTTGAAATTTTGCTCATTTTCTGTGGTGAAAGACAGCCTTCAACTCATGTGAGGCCATGTCTACTTTTGTCAACTCTCAATGAATTCTATAATCTTTGTAATTTTTCAGGTATTTTTTTATTGAGGTCTAACCAGCACTTCTATCGTATTCCCATGAGTTTCTTAGGTCTTACCAAACAGTGGTTGTGTGTGTTCTATTTAGCTACTGTAACTGTTACCCGGAGTTAAAGGTTCCGCCTCTGGGCGAAAGAAAATGGCCCGCCGCAGGAAGCGTATTTGCTCCTGTACTATAGCCTCTCTCTATTCCGCCCGTAATTCTAAGCCTTCGAAATCGCATTGTAGCCGTGCAGTTAGAAGAGGCTTCAGCTGTTGCCTGCAGCCGTGTCGAGGTTCTCGGCTCGAATTCCCGCCCAACCCAGCTAGTTTATTTATTCATTTATTAGGTTGTCCGGAAAGTTCTCAACGTTTTGAATGCTTCAATTTGAACTACTATATAACAATAATCTTATCGGATTCAGTCGAAGTAAGCACCGTTCGAAACAGCACACTTTTGGCAAGGGGCCGCCAGTCGACCTATTCCATCAGCGAAAAAATTGGATGGTCGAGATTCGACAGTATCCACGAAAGCTGTTTTGGCTTGTTCCTCACTGGTGAAAGTTTTACCAGCAAGAAAAGTGTTCGGAAAATGTTTGAAAAGGTTGTCGAGGATCCTTGGTTCGGATCCCGCTCACACCAGCTAACCTTCCGTCACCTCATGGCCGGTGAAGTGACACCAGACGATTTGATTGACGAATGTAAAATACAGGGTGCGCCAAAATAACGGGTTGAAGCTTTTTTTAACCATATCTGAAAAACGGTTGACGATTTCGATGAAGAATCAACAAATAACAACAGCGAACACTTCCAGCAACATCATGTCCGATCGGTTTCGAAGTGGCCTCCCTTGGCGCGAACGCAGAGTGCCAAACGCTTCGCGAAGTTATCTGCTATGGGCCGCAGGTCATCAGGAGACCAACGGTCCCACTCTCAGTGCAAGGATTGCTTTAAGGGCTTGAGACTACGATGACGTTTGGCAGGGCCCTGGACTCCAAAATCGACCACACGCTGTAGTCCATCGCGTTCAGGCCTGGAGAGTTTGGGGTCATTCCTCAGGTTGCCCAGCACCACTCCTGCGTGTTCTTAGCCCTATGCGCTGACGCAGAGTCCTGTTGAAACGTCCAATGCGTGTTGCCGGAGTGCTGTCGAGCCCAAGGAAGGACCACAGCCTAAAGAATGTTTCGCCGGTGTACACCTTGGTCAATTTTTACTCTTCTGTCCATGAAGTACAAGGGTGTTTTGCCGCTGACGCAAATTCCATCCCATACCATAACCGACTGTGGATTTTGGCAGTGTTCAACGATGGAGTAGGTGTCCGGAGCCTTTGTGGACCAGACTCTGTCGTTTTGACGGGTGTCCGTCTACTCCACGGTGAACAGTTTCTCATCTGTGAACAGTATCCGTTCCCATCCTTGACATGCGGCCCGCACGCTTAGTTGGCGACATCGAAAGAGCCGTTCGCGCTTGTTCTTGTCTGTTAGAAGCTGGACTTTTTAGGTCATGTAGGGCTTCAAACCTAGTTCGTCTTTGGCTATGCGACGCAGTGAAGAGGGGCAGACACTGATGTCTCGAGCGATTTTCCTCACGGAAGTCTTCGGATTTCGGTCAACTCATCTCTTGATGATTTTCCGTATTCGGGACGTGCTGGCGGTGCGCCTACATACGTCCCCGGTCTGGACGATCACCTTCATGGCCCTGCTCTTTGTACCGGATTATTGCTTTGGAAACAGTCGTTTGAGCGGCACCGAGCAAACGAACGATGTCACTCTGACGCATTCCTCGACGATCGAGTTCCAAAATTGCGGCTCTGGTCTGACATTGTGCAGAACACGGTTGATGTCTCCAAATTGAAATCGGAGAAAACTGACAGGTGCAAAAAGAGGAGCCGAAACAATTAGCGCCATTCCCGTAGTGTTGGGGGTTGATTCGTTTGCACAGGAAAACACCAAACTCTTCACCCTTTTTTCGCACCCTGTAAGGTCTCGTCCATGTGTATACCAAAGGTACGCAATTTAAAAGCTTTAGCTAGAAATTGAAGCTTTCTATGAACAAACCAGTGCTCTGCTGAGCTATCCACTGGGCTCTGCACCTGCTTACTTCCTCGAGTGACGAGTTTATTTTTCTTCGTTACAATTAGCGGCATCAACATTCTAGTTCTTGTTATGTTGGCTAATTTTCACGACAAACATCATATTTCTGTAGGGCCGGGTGTTTTCTGAGCTCAAACGAGTAACTTGATGCACCTGCCCGCCTGAATAGGTGAT
This sequence comes from Heligmosomoides polygyrus bakeri, assembly GCA_947359475.1. NCBI lineage: Eukaryota > Metazoa > Nematoda > Chromadorea > Rhabditida > Heligmosomidae > Heligmosomoides > Heligmosomoides polygyrus. The sequence continues at coordinate 5,971,654 of OX375867.1, forward strand.
TCAGCTCATGTAGATCTTGGATCCAACTGCTTTGGGATAAGAACCTCGGCACGAGGGTGTGGGTGGCGTTACTTTTTAGGCTGTCGCAAAATTAATCGCCGAAATGGACCGCTTGCTTCAAACTGTTATAACTCAGCTTAAACATAACACTTTATCAACCAAAGCAAAAACCTGCTAAATTTTTACACTTTTGCCAACGAAGAAGTAATGAATTTAATCCACTACAGTATTACTGAGATCACAGCAATTAACGAAATCAAAGAGGCCATTTTAACATCGGCCGAACTAGTGAATTGTTTCTGACGCAAATGAGAATCAAAAGCTCGAAAAAATCGATAGACAGTAGGGAAAAGGTCGAAAGATATACGGTGGGTGAGAGAGAACTTCGATGCGGAAATGTGTCAATTTTCGCCGAGTAATTTGTGATGCATGGGCGCGTGTAGCGCAGTCGGAGGAGGCGCGACTGTCGCCTACACCCGATACCAGGTTCCTGGTTCGGATTTCCCGCTCAGGCCAACCAAGCCTTCCATCCCTCCAGGGTCGGTGAATTGGTACCAGACGTGTCTGGGAAGGACAATGCGCTGGCTTATTCATCGGCTGGCCACCGCAAGTCATTGTATGGCCAAATGCGCATTCATGTCGCCTCCACGACATCCCGTAGAAGTAGGACGCGTGGCGCATCCCAAGAGGGGTTGAGTAACGCCGTCCTTTATCCTAATTTGTGATGTGTTTGGCCTTGCGTTGTCCTGCAACAGGAGCTACCCTCCTCTATTCACTACTTCCGGCCACAATCTCTGCAACTTCGCGTGCATTTGGTCTTAATCACAGCAGAAAGACTCTGCTGTGACTCCCTGACCAGATTGCAAAAAGCTGTGATGGATTACATCTTTACAACACCACCACAAAGGAAGCGTAACTTTTCTAGGGTGAAGGTCTGGTTTAGCGAAGGATGTTGGAGGGGCATCCTTATCTGCTCAGACAATTCCACGCTTCCTATTATCGTACCAATTTTTGACCAATTTTTCACCTACAGTTATAATGCGGTTTGCAAAAGGCTTATTTTCAAAGCGAACTAGCAGGTTGGAGCCAGGGTCGAAACGTGCCAGACGCTGCTCATCGGTCAGGTCAGGAGACACCCACTTCGACATCTCATCTTGCTGATTCCCTTCGAATATCTCATTACCGTACTTTGTGTACGCCAAGGTCCTTTGCTAACGAATATGTATTCGTCTCAGGATTTGCTTCGACGGCTTTCTCCAAAACCTGATCGTCAAGCGACGACCTGCGCCCGCGACCCGGTTTTCCTTCGAGATCAAAATCGCCAGAAGCGAATTTCTCGAAGCAGAGCCTCAACGTTCGTTCGCAAGGACAGTCCGTCTTAAAAGCGCTGCTAAGGTTACGGGATGCCTCTGCCGCAGAGTGTCCCAATTTAAATTTGTAAGGCATGACGACTCGATAGTCGTGTCGGTTCATGATTTTACGGAGTCCGAAAAAGTCGGCTGGAAAAATTACAGGTAAATCCACATATATTTCTTGGAAGAGCAAGAAAAAAACCTACCAAACGATATGTATGCCTTTTTCTAAAATGGAATGATATAGGTTAAAAACTTATTTATTTATACTATACCTCGAAACGTAGATTAATGTTGTGACAGCCTAATAGCATGGCGCATCCTGGAAAAAGATCGACTAGGCGATCCTTGCCCTTATAATTCAATCTGGTTAATTTATTCACTAAGTCGGACACTAAGTGTCTTTGGTTGGTAATCGAATTGATTACTGTACTGATATCGGTTCCGATATACAGTACTCACAAGAAAATAAAAACGGATGAGTAAGAAATATTTATGAGTGACGAGCACTTATAGAACAAAAGAGCAACAATTTATAAATTACATGGACCGAAATGGGAGTGCGGTCAAGAGCGGGGAAAAAGCGTACAGATCTACTGGGGAGGGCTTTTTATGGACTCTCCTGGAGGAGTGTCTACCGTGATTTCCTCGGACTCTCCGTCCGGCACGGTTTTATGGCTCTGGGGCCGTCGCTGGCATATCCGCAGGAGCAGGTCGTAAACCTCCCCTGGATACGTTCGGCCACTTCATGCTCTTAACGAACACTTGCAGAATACACCGGTCCGGGTATATTCCACATGGGGGCCCTCAGAGAAACAAGCGCTTCCACTGCGCTAAAAAAAATCATGAGCAACGACCTCCGTCACTCGCGTCTCAATGAGCGGTTCCGCTCACTCTTTGGTGGGAAAGCACAAGAGCACTGCAGTTCGTCTGCCCACCGCAGCCCGAACGTTCTACACAGTTACAGCGACGACCTCTGTCGCTTTTAGAGGAGCGGGTCCGCTCGCACTTTCCAAAGGAAGGTTTAAAAGACTGGCTTCTATAATGCACGAGTCTACTATAATTCGTCTGCATTGCTTTCTGAGCAGTTACAGCGACGACTTCCGTCGCTTCTTAGCGAGCGGCTCCGCTCACGCTTTCCAAAATAAAGTGAGGCCCAGTGGTCTCTGAAGCACCAGTGTTCATCTACTAACCGCAGATCAAACTTGCACTGGTCATAAGTTGGTATGGGTCCATACCAGCTTGAAATCATCTTTCCGACGACCTATAACTTCTCCTTCCAAAGTGAGCACATAGGGTAATGATGCTTCTAAGGCCAGCCAAAAAGGAAAACTCAGAAAAATGGGAACATGGCAATATTACAATGCAACGTTCGTGCGTTTATCAAGCACTTGCGTTTTATTCACAACGGCAAAAAAAGGTAAATTCTTAGAGATAATGAAGCGAAATTATGCAGCTTTCGAGGAGATTGCTAGTGGCTTCGTCGTTGCTGCCTTCGCCGCGTTTCCTCATCCTTTCCTGCAGATCGGCTTGTCCAGTAGGCGCAAGAGGTGTCGTCGTGTATGATACTAGAATTATAGAAGGGAATCACACTGATATTTTTCACCGTAGGGGAATTCATTCTGTTCCTCCTCCAGCGCTTTCGGCGCCTAATTTTATTCAATTCCTGGTCCTTACCACTACCATTTGCAACTGGCGAGAAACCAGTTTTCCGTTCTTTCGCATAACCAGAGCGCTTCCGGTCTTGGTGATCCTCGCTTCTTCTGCACGGTCTGCAAGCAGCTCGCGGCTGCTTGTCTTGAAAGCGTTCCTTACGTTGAACACTCTTACACCAGCCCTCCTGCTCCGAAACAAGTGAAATTCCACCCGCTGTTCGGTTTTGTGCACGATTACGACCATTGCCATTCATTCTGCCCCTACTGCTAACTCCTGGCGCATCACTATCTTTATTGGGGCAATTTGATGCTATATGCCCAGATTCCCCACAAGTAAAACACTTAAATGAGGGCCTGGTTGCCTGCTGACCCCGTAGCCGGTGCGCATTACTGGTTGATTCCTCGCCATCGGGTGTACCATTATCGATTGAGCTACAATCGATAGGTCTCTTGAAGTGGTTGTGGTAATTACCTGATACCTTTTGAGTTTCATCTTGGAGCTTTTCCAACCGTAGAGCTACTTTCTTAACCTCCTCGTATATGTCACCTTCCGGCGCATCTAAGGCGGCCAATATATAATAAGAACTCTTCCAATGTTGAAGGCAAGAGTACAGTTTTGACCCTCTGATAAAGTCACATTCTGTACTAGGGTGGATTCTCCTGGAAAGGTCCTCCATCCTGTAGCAAAAATCTACAATGGACTCACTTTCCGTCTTACTGAGCTGATCCCACTCCCTTACATTTCTTAGGCGTTCACAAGGATTCCTTCGAGCCGTTTTTAAAGCACGCACTACCCCACTATATGTTCCCTCTCGAACATTCTGTGGTAAACCCTTAAAAAGTGAAAGCGCGGTCCCTGACAAATGATTTACCAGGATATCCCGCCTATCAGAATCTTGCCAAACTGTTACTGGGAATTTAACATCTAACCCACGTAAAAATTCGGTCAAGGAACTTTTCCCGTCGTATTTGGGAACATTGGCTACGCTTTGAGCCTTAAAAACTTCCCTAAATACAGTGAACATGTCACTTACTGCATCCGCAGGGGCTCTCCCATACCTAATGCTCGGATCCGAGCAAGTACTGAGAGATTCACCATTCACTGATCCTCGGGAAGACTCCGGCGAGGACAGTCGTGATGAGGCGCGAGACGCTTGCGTTGGCTCGCAACGTCGTCCAGCGTTCATGGCTAGGGACGCGATCCGTCCCTGAACAGAGTTATGCACATGATCGCTTTTAAGCGAAGTGTAGTGGCTGCGAACCGCACGCCATTCCCAACTCTGTTGCCGTTCTCACCTGCGGATGTCGGTTCACGGCTGGATCCAGCCACTGACCGCGTTACCCCAGTTCCGAGACTTGCAGCTTCTTTCTGCAAAAGTCTCAACTGGTTTCTATGGCACTCCACCATTTTTTCCCTTTCAGACAGCTCGTATTCAAGCTGTGATTTCAAATTGTCTATGCTGCTCTGCAATTTCAGAACCTCGTTAGTCTTAGAAATTACCCGTTCCTTAACTTGATCAATTTCGCACCCCAGTGTCAATGCTAAATCACAGAGTGCTTGGCTATGCGCGTTCACCTGTGGCAAAAATTCGCGCAATTCATTAAGCGACATCCCAATCTCATTGCAAAATGCCGCTTCCAAAGCATCTGGCCCTACTCCTAAGCGTGCGTCTACCATTTCGAGCGTACCTTCTATAGTACCTCTAACAGCATCTAAAATCTTAGCTCGTTTACACCGAGCTAAATTCCTGATCTGTTCATTTAGCGCGCTATCTAACCGCTTTAGGATATTCCCGAAGGAAGCATTTAAATCCTCAAACTGGCAACTCACTCCGAGTTGATCCCAGTCCTCCAACGGCTGTGGAGTATTCTCGCCAAGCTGATCCATGACGGTTCCGTCCATGGCATCGGTGGCAGTTGGGTGTGACATTGTCAATGGACACTGAAACGGGAACTTGGATCCAAGTTACCGGCGTGGCCCCCAAGTCGGACACTAAGTGTCTTCGGTTGGTAATCGAATTGATTGCTGTACTGATATCGGTTCCGATATACAGTACTCACAAGAAAATAAAAACGGATGAGTAAGAAATATTTATGAGTGACGAGCACTTATAGAACAAAAGAGCAACAATTTATAAATTACATGGACCGAAATGGGAGTGCGGTCAAGAGCGGGGAAAAAGCGTACAGATCTACTGGGGAGGGCTTTTTATGGACTCTCCTGGAGGCGTGTCTACCGTGATTTCCTCGGACTCTCCGTCCGGCACGGTTTTATGGCTCTGGGGCCGTCGCTGGCATATCCGCAGGAGCAGGTCGTAAACCTCCCCTGGATACGTTCGGCCACTTCATGCTCTTAACGAACACTTGCAGAATACACCGGTCCCGATATATTCCACAACTATAATTGTTACAATAATATTAATAATAATTATGATTATAACTGTAAGTATAATATCCAGGCAGATTTTACCACATAGGATTCAAACCCGCCACCTCTGCTATCCAGGCAAGTTAGCTCATTATATCTACCATCAGCGCTTTTCCGCCTGGGGCCGGATGCATCAAGGACTTACAGAGATTTGACAGACAAATTTCAGCGAAAAATCGAGGGGCCGGATTCATCAACGACTGACGTAACTTTAACGGAGAATTGTAAACGAATAGCTCAGATAACGCCTATCGCTCACCATATCGCTTGATAAGCCGCATTTATCTGAGCTTTTCGCCTACAATTCTCCGTTAAAGTTACGTGAGTCGTTGATGAATCCGGCCCCTGATAACGATAACCTTTCGCCATATCGCCTGTTGAAGAAACGCGTTAATTCGCTTTTTTTAGGAATTTTGGGTGTAATTTCTCCGTTAAACCACTGTAAGTCGTTGATGAATCCGGCTACTGACGGAAAAGTTTCAATCGCAACTCATATCTAACAGCTTGTAACCTTTTTAATAGTCTTTGAACACTGTCAAAGTTTCTTTTTTGTTCTCATGTAAGGCACACTTTCACGCGCACAAGAATAAATAAATAAATAAATAAATAAAACCAGAGGCCAAAGTGGCCCGTGTTCTCCTACTGATGCAGATAAGCAAGCGAGAGAACCGGGCCTCCGGCCAAATGCTGCTTGACTGGAGATCACTCCACTGCACGCCTCAACGCGTGCTCAGTGCACTTCACTGCATCCCGGCCGGAACCGTTGAGTTGAGCCTGAGCGCCACTCACCCATGCACCCCACTGACCTGTAGTCTGGGTGTCGCGGTCAGGCTGAGTTGACTAGGAGCTGAGGCCGGATTCAGGAACGCGGTCGAAGGTAAATCCTATCACGATTTACCTCGACGGCCACTTACCCGCCACTTTCCCTGGACTTACCTCTGTTTCTGATTCTTAACGACCAAAGAAAGGGTTTTGCTCCACTGCCAATTTCAGGGGTGTGGCTTGTGGACTCATAGATTGACCCGAAAGGTCCTGTGGTAGCGCAGGCGGCAATATACGAGGCCATTGCGGCTACCCGACGGTAACGACCGGTCGCATGGCTTTGCCATCCGCGAGCCACCACGATTGCCTAATTAGTAGAAAAACGAGAGAAGGAAATAAGATGTGATGCCAGCGGAGAGATGCATTGGGTCAGAAATTGGCAGTGGAGCAAAACCCTCGCCTTGAAGGTAAATGTTCCCCTACGCGCTGACGAGGTAGCATTTACCTCCACACTTACCTCAGGTTTTTCCCGCCACACGTTCATGAATCGCGCGTAAGTGGGGAGTGGGGGTAAATCTTGCACTTACCCGCAGGTAAGTCGTTCATGAATCCGGCCCCCGAAGGGTATGAGGGTGCTAGATGGGAGAAACATACCCCCTTTATACCGTACCCTCCCATTCGCCGGTATACTCCTAGGTGAAGGATACTCGACGATCCTCGTTGGGATCTTCGCGTACCCAGAATGATTTTATTACCCTAAGCCTGGAGTTGATGAATCCGGCCTTAGTAGTGCACAACGTGCATACAATTCATTTTCGTTTTGATCGGACGACTCGGATAAGATGTCAAATGTCTGACTGATCGCTGGTATCCACACCTCTCTGTTAGGCATTGCTCATCAGTTGCACAAGACTGGAAGGTCGCCAAAATCGCCGACGACCGCACTGACGGAAAATTAAACAAATCGCTGTGCTTCTGACTTCCAACAGCTAATGCACCTCTCCAAGCAATGGCATCTGAGTGGGGTCCTTACCAGCATGAAAAGCTGTGTTTTATGACAATCGCAAAGCCCGAAAGCTTACTTACTTACTTACTCCCCATTAGCGGGCGTGAGGTTTGAGCGCATCCTCGTAGCCAATAACGTCGCTGTGGGTGCCATGGAGTGGTGAGAGTCACGGACAAAGTTCTGCCATGCCATACAATCCAGAACCATTTCACTCCCGCGCTCTAAACACAAGCCTTGTTAACTCAAGTCGTCTTGTATTTGTTTCATCCACGTCTTCTTTAGTGCGGCTCGCTAGACTTTCCATTCACTTGGTCTGATTCTTCGCAGCAATTTGTTGGGTATTCGTTGAGCCGCCATTCGACTTACATGTCCAAACCACCGTAGCCTGCGTTTTCGGTTTTCGGATTCGACATTGGGCTGGTTGCAGCAGGAATTACGGATATTGCCGTTTTTAATCCGATCACGAATTGAGACGTTCAGTATACGTCTGAGGCGCCTCATGTGGAAGACTTCTAGCTTCTGCAAATCAACTTTCAGAAGTACCCATGTTTCAGCACCATAAAGCAATATTGGCATCACAATGGATCGAAATACGCGCATTTTTCTTGCGAGCGACACCTTGTGTCTCCTCTGTAGACACTAGGTTAGTGACCCTAAGGTCATCGCAGCCTTGTCAATACTGCCGTGGGTTTCCGCGGTGCATGAGACTTTGTTCTGCTGCACTATTGAACCGAGGTACTTGAACTCCGCGACTTGTTCGATCTGGGAGTTGTCCGAGTAGAGTGTACATGGTGAGCCATCGGTTGTGAGCGCCTTTGTCTTTTCAGCGTTTATAGTTAATCCGTATGGAAGAGCAGTAGCGGCGATTTCTCGAAGATTATCATTTGCCTCTGCATCAGTGTCTGCAAAGATAGCACTATCGTCAGCGAACATGAGGTCCGTAACGAACTGGTTATCTCTAATTTGAGCTCCTTGTCGTCCGTTAAACACCTTCCGCATAATTGCATCCACAACGATATTGAACAACAACGAGCAGGGAGTTCTGGCGTCAAAACCGGAGCTCCCCAAAAGAAGTTCAGTGTATCGGAAGCTGCCCCCACGTAGTCGGACCATCATCGACGCTCGCTTCTGTCAACAACACGTCCAGGTCCAGCAAAAATTTGTAGAAAAAGGAGTTGGCAGGAACCGAATATAATCCCCGACTCCATACGGTACTTTAGACGCTGGAAAAGATCGAGGATTTGGGCTGGAAGAAAGTCAATCTTCCGTTATACAGCGTAGAAATTGCATTGTGCGACTACCATCTATTCTGGTCGAAAAATCACTTCCTCCGTTGTGGGCGCTTCACCAAGATCGATGAGGCGACGGCGGTGGTAGAGGAATTCTTCAGGTTGAAACCGTCCAAGTTCTACATAGATGCACTCACTGCATGAAAATTGGAAGAAACTTATTGAGAATATAGCGACAATTAGGTAATTTAACTCAATCATTTTTCTTTTCTCACAATCTTGAAGACAAATTTTGTTGCAAAATTTGTGACTCAACCTAATATTAGGTTTATCGGAAAGTCCTGATAAGGTTCTCTTCAAAAATCCAGAACTTTTCTTGGGTTGGGAAAAAATTCCGACTGGAATTTCTATTATATTACATTTCAAAATATATAATATTAAAAATATGACATTAAAAAACTATTTAATAATATATTAAAATATATAATATTAAAAAACTAATCCGAACGCAGTGAACTGGACAGTCTCCACCTCTGTATTAAACGTGTGCCCAAAGTTGTCACGCGGACACCTCAAACTTGGCTGGATAATCCTATATTTTAATTTAATTAAAAAAACTCCTTTGAAAAACATTCGCAGTAGCTATCTCTTGGTCCGACAAGTAGACCTATTTAGGGAATGCACTACGTAATCTGCGGATAAGCGTATTACAGCGTCGTCGCCACGCGAATACCTCAAACTTGGGTGACTAAACCTTTACTTCAGTTTATTTCCAATAAATAAATATATGGAATCAGCATTGTTTGAGTCCCTAGTCTTCTTTACAGTCATCATTATTGGGCTCATAAGGGAAGGTGCTAACATGGATAAGGTAGCAACAAATGGTTTCTTGATGAATACACGTCCAGCCGTACGGTGTTGGTAGGGAACGGTATGATGTTGACCTTTCTGTCGTTGCGATTTTGAAAACGCACGTCTCTTTGCCAGAACACGCAAAAATTGAACGCATGGCTTATTCTAAGGTACATCCTGTCTTAACATTCCCCACAGTCCGCCGCATCCTCTTCTGTCCACTGGCCGTGAATTCTTCGTTCTATTACGTCCCTGTATTTTTTAGGATTTCGCGCCTTCTTCGCATTTAAGCTATCCCTTCCGCTGTCCTTTCGCGAGGCTTTCGAGGGGTAAGTCTAAAAGCTAGGATAAAGGCTTATCCTGTAATGTGCTTCGAAAGGTGTCTGCATGTCAGTGCCACCCACATAATCCATTGACCTCTAGTGTTCACATCCGCTTAGGAAATTTATGGGGATTGTTTCCGAGAACACTTTCAAGTTCGTCGCGAAATATTAGGTTGTCACATAAGTTCTGTCCGATTTTCGACGGCAACTTTGCGGTGTAGTATCTCAGCAGAAAATAAAGTTCATTGATCAAAGCAAGAGCCGTGTCAATCAATGCACTTCTGCCAACGATATACAAGAGCGTTAATTCCATTTCGGAAGTAATCTGAATTTCTAGAAGCAATGAAACACTCGAAGGCAATTTCGATATCTGCTACATTAGTAAAGTTTTTATCCTTGAGGGAACCATCGAAATGCTTGAAAAGATGAAAGTCCGTTGGAGCTAGGTCTGGTGGATAAGCGGGATGCGGGAGAACTTCATATCTCAACTGGTTTAATTTTTGGGTGGTCAGATGCGAGACATGTGGACGGGCGTTGTCGTGAAGAAGGATCGGTCCTCTTCGATTCACCAGTGCAGGACACATTTCAAGCAACTTTTGGTGAACCACGTCTAATTCACGACAGTACCTCTCTGCCGTGATGGTTTCACCAGGCTTCAAGAAGTCGTAGTGAATAATACCAGTTGCAGCTCACCAGACAGTGAACATGACCTTCCTCGGATGGAGGCTAGGTTTGGGAAAGTGTTTCGGCGGTTCTTCCTTATCCAGCCATTGCGCTGATCTTCTTCGATTGTCGCGCACGATCCATTTTTCGTCACAGGTGATTATCCGGTCAAGAAACTGATCGTTTTCGTTCATTATAGTAAGAGAAGAACAGATCTCCACGCGACACCTCTGATGCTCCTCAGTGAGCTCGTGGGGCACCCACTTATCCAGCTTTTTCACCTTTCCTATCGCCTCGAGGTGATTCGAAATGGTTGTACGACTGACCTGAAGTTCTCTCCCCATCTCACGCACAGTTCCTCGTGAATCGGCTTCCAGTCATTCTTTCAAACGTCCGTCATCACATTTGGCTGGTCGTCCTGAGCGGTCCTTGTCTTCGAGGTCCACGTCTCCAACCCGGAACTTCTGGTACCTGCACACGGTGCGTTCGTTAGTGGAGTCCTCTCCCCATGCCATCTTGATGTTTTGAGTTGCCTCGCTAACACGGTGGCGAAGCTTGAACTCATGAAGCATTATTACCCGCAAGTGCGTTTTTCCATGGTTTCGTCCAGCACCTAAAACGAAGCAATGCTCACGAATTTTTAAAAGCAACACACCAAGTTTTATAGAGCGAAACAAGCGCTACAAAATAGTATACAACATATATACAATTACTTTCTCTATACATGAAAAAAAAACAATCACAAAGTAACGCCTATCGGGATCGGACAGAACTTATGTGACAACCTAATATTTGGGGCTCAGCACTACTTTCAGCGGAAATGCATTCACTCGGAAAGAAAAAAGAACTAAAGTCGTGAAGACATCCACGATGTGTAGGCGGACACGGATCAGACATTTACATACGAGATCCAAGCAACAATGCGCTGAATGACAGGAGTTCTGGGATTCAAACCTCAAGGGTTTGTTTCGCCACCTCTCTTCATACAAACCGTTATTACATTTATTACAACAGTTTGATGCGCCGCTGCGCGATTGCAGTTATTAGGATGTCCGGAAAGCTCTCAGCGTTTTGAGTGCTTCAATTTGAACTGCCATAACTTTCTCAAATCCTATCGAATTTCGTCGAAATAAGAACCGTTCGAATCAGCACATTTTTGCCAACGGAAAGCCGGTCGGCTTATTCCATCAGCGAAAAAATTAGGTGGTCGAGATTTGGCTTGGCGCTGATTAGTGAAGGCTTTGCCAGCAAGGATGTTCTGAAAGTGATTGAAAAGGTGGTAGTCGGTTGGTGAGAGGTCTGAAGAATATGGCGGGTGAGGCAGAACTTCAGCCCTTAATTCGTTCAATTTTCGAATTGTGATTTGTGAAGCGTGTGGGCTGGCATATTATCGTGCAAAAGAGAGGGATCTCTTCTGCTGACCAATGCTGGCTGAAGTTGAGGCAATTTTCGGTGCATTTTGTCGATTTCCTTACGGTAGGACTCTGCTCTGATTGCTCGGCCTGGTGCCAAAAATTTGTAATGGATCACTCCAGCCGCCGACCACCGCACAGTGGCCATTCCCAATTTTTTGGTGGAGGTTCGCTTATGGAAAATGTCTAGGGGGTTCGTCGTCGTCCATCCACTGTTCGGAACGTTTCCTGTTATCATACAGGATCTGCTTTTCACCACAAGTGATGATTTGATCCAAAACAGGTCAGTTTTGTTGCGTAAAAGTAGGGAAGAACAAATCTCGAAAAGTGACAATTTCTGCCGCTCACTCAACTCGTGGGCACCCACTTTTCGAGCTTTTTCACCTTCCCAAGCCGTTTCAAAGCATCCGCAAGAGCAGTTTTGCTGTCATCTAGCCGCGATCCCGTCTAACTGCTTGGGATGCTTCACCTCCCACCAATTCCTTCAACTCATCGTCCAGGGGCCGAATTCATCAACAATTAAACCCGTGGGTATGCGCGGTATAAGAGGTAGAGATAAGGCAAGAGTCAAAGACGCAGGCTTCATCGTGGGTACCTCTACCCCTATACCCGCGGGTTAGTCGTTGATGAATCCGGCCACAGGACTACTCCAGGTCGACCGCTACGTGGGTCGTCTTCGACGTGAAATCTACGCTCCAAAATTCACTGAATCAGTGCTTTCTCCAGCACTATTATCCCCACGCTTGAATATCGTTCGGAATTGCCCTTTCGACATAATTCGGCACAATTGTACTTTCGATTACTATTTTCTAGAGGTGGAGGAGAGGTCAAAAAGAAATTTTCCGCCCAAACTTCGCCTGGGCTATTTGGGGCGCTGATCACGCATCTGACATCCTTTTTCAACCACTTATGGAATTTTAATTTTACTAAAAAAGTCATCATTCTGGCTTTCGGCAAGCTTACAGTATCTCTTCTACACTTTAATAGCCAGCTGGTGTTTACTGCCCTTCCCTAGCTGCTCGCTTCTACAGTAGCACGCTTATCCGTTAGGATGAACTTTTCTGATGGTTTGTTTTTACTGCAAGAAATGGCACTATTGTACATTCGCGACTCCAGAGGAGAGCATTTGTTGTCCAAACTTCGCCTGAAGAGTTCTTGGGGTGCTGATCACGAATCTGACATCAATTTTTGAAATTTCGGTCGATTACGGTAGGTTACGTAGGTAGGGGTGACCAAGGCTGTCGAGGTCATAATCATCGATTTCGCCAAAACTTCGCCTAAGGGAGGGTATTTGGAGTGCTGATCACGAATATGGCATCTGTTTTTCGTTTTACGCTAGAGTACAGTAGGTTACGGTAGGTAACGGTAGGTACCGGTGACTAAGATATGGCAACCGATTTCGCCCGAATTTCGCCTAGTAAGGAACGCTTGAGAATATCTGAACAAATGTCATAACTTTGCACAGCAGGCGGTATCTAATCAGCTTCTAAGGGTTGGCGTCCGTCCTGCTCACCAACCTCAGGAACAATCTGCCACTTCCCCGTTCGTATATTCCGAAGAGCCACTGGTGCCGGCGCACTCATCGCCCTCTTAATCACTAAGCTTCATCCAGTTCGACCGTAACCCTCCAAGAAGCGGACTGTTTCTTCGGAAGTACTCGCAGCAAACATCGCGGAAGTGTTGTTCTACCGTAACCTACCGTAATTAGCCGAACTTCAAAAACCGATGTCAGATTCGTGATCAGCATCCCAAATAACCCCCATAGGCGAAGTCTGGACGAATTCGGTGATTATGATCTCGACAGCCCTAGTCACCGGTACCTATAGTAGCCTACCGTAATCGGTCGAAATTTTAACAACGGATTTCAGATTCGTGATCAGCACCCCAAATAACCTCCGTAGGCGAAGTTTGGGCGAACATTTTTTTCGACCTCTCCTCGACCTCTGGGGTCACGAAAGTACAATAGTGCCCATACTTCAATAAATTCTTCAAGAGCAGAAATATAAAAAACGTTAAGACATAAATTATTCAGTCAGATAGAAAGAAAAATTCTGTACAAAAAGTAGCATTAGTGCGCAACGTAAGTTGAAATTTTACTTATTAGGTTATCCGAAAAGTTTTTAGACTGATTTCGGAGAACAATGTGCAGTTAATAACTTTATTAACATCCACTATCATTCATCAAAACATTTACCATTATGATCTATCACATATTACCATCTTTTCGGTAGAGAGCAAATACCACGAGCGAAGAACTCCGGAGACTTGGACAGCAAGAAGTTGTTGACACCACTTCTGACTTCCTCCCGATTTGCGGACTTTTTTCCGGTTAAGGAAGACTGCATCGACGGGAAAACGTGGTAGTCACTGGGTGCCAGATCAGATGAGTACCGCGGATGGGGTACCAGTTCAGTCCGAGTTCCTCCAATCTCTTCTGCGTATTCTTTGCTGTGTGAGGTCTGACGTTATCCATGAGAAGAAGAATTCTTCCTCTTCTGGGATTGCGATTATAGGACTTCGCTCATTTTCTCCAGCTTAGGGCAGAACACGTTCGAGTCTACCATGGAACCGGTAGGAACCAAAATACTGGGCCCTTGATGTCCATCAGAAGGAAAGCAACTCCTTTTCGTCTCGATCAAGACGTTTCGGCTGTGGTTGGGGCAACTTATCGATGTCCATCCAACTCTTGCGACGCACCAAATTGTCGTAGACGCAATACTTCTGATCCATCGTGACGATCGAGTCGATCCAAGCAAATGTGCGGCGACGGTTGAGGAGAGAAGTGCAGATATCAACACGCTTCCGTTTGTCCTGAGACGTCAAAGCATGTGGTACGACTCGAGGCAACTTCGCGACTTTGCCTAAAGACCAAAGGGCATCGTGTACTGGGGACTTAGGAGTATTTGTAAGGTCTGAAAGTTCACGTACAGAAAGATCAGGTCGAGCACCGCTGGTGGCGAGTAGGAGCTGTCTGTTCTGCGTGTGAAATCGACCTGTGCGTCAGGAATCCTCGAGCGATTCATCACTGCTGTCGAACTTGCGGCACCAATTGAAGCACGTCGCCCGAGAGGGGGCTTGCTCCTTCATTGTCTCCTGTAGAAAGCGATGGAACTCGTTCGCGGATCGGCCCTAGCGGTCCGGAGAAGGAGAGCTGGGGTCGGATTCATTAACGACTTACTTAACTTTAACAGAGAATTCACAGCGGAAAACTCAGATAACGCGGCTTATCGCTCACCATATCGCTTGATGAGCCGCTGCAAATTGCTGTAACTAGTTGAGGAGTCCGACCCTGGTTGGATCGGCCGGAGCGGTACTTCAGAAGGAGAGCTGGTCGGTAGAGCATCTTCTTGTCGTCCGTTGCGAAGGCGCCACTGGGAACAGGAGACGATATGTCGCACATGCTGCTGTTAGTTACATATACAGGGCGGGAAACACAAATTTCCCAAGTCCGGCCGTATCACAACTTCAGCCGGCAAGGAACGTTGTTTTGAATCTTACCATGCAATTAGTCTAACATCTTTCCGGACAACCTAATAATAATAGACGAATGAAAAATAGTCGCACAAGGCACTGAGAACTTTCCGGACAACCTACTATATAATTGCAATGGCCTACAGTCCTCTAGTTGGTTGCTGTAATGAATACATCCATAAAACCTCGAAGATGCATAAAACATAAAACTATCAGTTGATGAAACAGAACAGTAAACTTGTAGATCGCATTCTTGACCCCTGGCCAGTGAACTCTAGTCGATTCTCTGGTCAGTCCTGTGGCGTACGATATTTCTCGACGCTTTTCCGGAAGCGCCACTTTGTAGCCGATAACGGCCGGTCGACGCCATTCCATCACGTCATTGTGACGCTCTTTCCGATCTCTCTTTCCGACCTTCTGGGTGCGGATGACCGGCTAGTGCAGGCTAGTGAACTCGTTGAGCTAGCGTACTGCCGAAGGAGCCTGTCGATTGTTTCATCAATTTCCCCGGTTGGAATTAATCGACTATTTTGTGCCATTTTTGGAGCTGTTGCCTGTTTGCGGAAGAAGTCCTCGTATCGATTGTTATCGTGTATCTGCGCATATCCTTTAGCCATTTAATTGTTCTTGGTCATAGGGATTAGATTCCCACGGTAATCGATTAAATCGATAAAATTTGGAGTCCATGTATCGATCGAATTGCTACACATATCGGTTGCTTGTTTCGCTGTTCCGTGATTACGGCAGTGTACTTTACCACTGCCGTCAATTCAATCGATATCAAGCCCACGTATCGATTGCCTTATTGAGCATATTTATTTATTTACTTATTGCGTGGTTATTTATTTTTTGGCCATGACAGCATAGTTTCCCATCCAAATCGACTAAATCGATATCCGAAGAAATCCTCGTATCGATTCCTTGAGCGACTATTCTATTTTTCTTCGTTTCTCATCGTTTTTCTCCGATTTTTGCCATCCCTCGACTCGTCTGGCACGCAATCGATTTAAGTGGTCGCTCCATCCTCACATTATTGATCGTATCGATTTCTTCCAGGCGAGGTGTCGATGTCGCTCTGATGTCTACGTGTAACGCCAACCAGCAAACGGCGGATTGGTGCTATCCAAGCGAGGTGGGCTTTGCATACCTAGCAGTTTATCCTAAGTTTTATTGGTACATTTTCTTGGTGGTGGTGTAGAGCTAGTTTCCCACGGCAATCGATAGGATCGATAACAGTTGCAGTCCTTGTATCGATTGTTTATTGCGTCTATTGATTTGCTGTTTCATTTTTCTTGGTTATGCCAGAATACTTTCTCACGACACACGACTGAATCGATATCAGGTGAGGTACATGTATCGATTGGTTTATTGCGTAAATTGCTTCGTTGTTCAATTTTCCTTGGTCCCTGCAGCACAGTTCTCTATGGAGATCAACTAAATCCATAACAGTAAAAATCCTCGCATCGATCGGTTTTTGCGCATACCAACAGGCTATTTATTTTTTCTTCGATTACTTTCCCATGGTAATCGATCAAATCGATAAATGTAGATTCCCTGTATCGGTCGAATTGCGCCATATATCGGTTGCTTGTACCGTTGTTCTGTGAATGCAACAGTGCACTTTTCCACAGTCGTCGATTCAATTCGATATCAAGGGTTCATGGACCGATTGATTGATTGCAATATTGTGTGGTATTTTATTTTTCCTTAGTTATGAGATCCCACCTTCCAATGGCAATCGGTAAATTCATAGCAGGAGTTGCTTTTATATCGATTGGTTTCTATACCATTCGATCGATATGCGTAGAGATTGTAAGTTAAATATGTTTAATTTTTTTGCACAACCGTTATTATTTATTTATTTATTTATTTATTTATTTATTTCAAAAAACTTCACATGCGATAACCCAGCTGGTTCTGATACTGGAGGCACGCAAACATTTAGAGTGATACATGCACACATACATACATACATACATACATACATACATACATACATACATACATACATACATACATACATACATACATACATACATACATACATACATACATACACACATACATACATACATACATACATACATACATACATACATACATACATACATACATACATACACACATACATACATACATTAAGGATAAGGATAAAGGACGGCGTTACCCAATCCCTTTTGGGATGGTCACGCATTCTACTTCTACGGGATATGGTGGAGGCGATTTGAATGCATATTTGGCCATACAATGACTTGCGGTGGCCAGCCGATGAACAAGTCAGCGCTCTATCCTTCCCAGACAAGTCTGGTACCAATTCGCCGACCCCGGAGGGATGGAAGGCTTGGTTGGCCTGGGCGGGAAATCCGAACCAGAAACCCGGTATCGGGTGCACGCGACAGTCGGCGCCTCCTCCGACTGCGCTACACGCGCCCTACATACATACATATATACATACATGCATGCATACATACATACATACATACATACATACATACATACATACATACATACATACATACATACATACATACATACATACAGGGTGGCTGAAAAGTTCGAACAAATTTTCAAAGTATTTCATCAGCATGAAGAAACTACATAAACAAAACAGATTTACAAAGAAAAATAACAGCAACTTTGTTAGAACAATAACAACAGAATACAACAGGAGAATTCCCAACAAGTGGTTAAAATTGCCTCCTTTGGCTTCAATACATTTTCGTAGTCGCTTTGAGAAGTCGCTGGCGACGGTCTCGCACTGATCCGCTGTAATCTTGTTCCAGCATCGCATCAACGCCGATTTCAACTGCTCCACAGGAGCGTCTTTTGAAGTAGAAATGTTTTGCTTCATGATTGACCACACCGAGTAATTCCATCGGGTTGAGATCGGGCGAGTTTGGTAGCCAGATGTCCTTGCTGCAAAAGCCTGGGAAGAGCTCCTCGCAAACGGCAATCGTGGATTTGGCGGAATGCGCAGGTGTCCAGTCCTGCTAAAGAGAAAAGCTATTTTTGCAAAACGCCACATCGCCTACGGCTCCAGTACATCGCGGGGGACATATTGCTGGTAGCTGGTAGCCTTGATTTTGACGTTGTGCTCCATGAAGACCCCTGGCGTTTTTCCGGTGGCGCATACCCCAACCAACACCATTACCGAGGATGGAAAATGACTGCGGCTGATGGTGCTTGCGGCCGTTGTCTTTGGTTGACCCTTCTTGAGCAGTTGCCGGCGATTCTGGCAGTAGTGAACCGGCTGAACCGTTGAGATCATCTCGGCTGATCAGTGTGCGATAGTCGTCAGCGACTTCTCAAAGCGACTGCGAAAATGTATTGAAGCCAAAGGAGGCATTTTTGAGCACTTGTTGTGAATTTTTCTGTTGTGTTCTGTAGCTATTGATCTTATGAACTTGTTTTTATTTTTGTTTGTAGATCTGTTTCGTTTATGTAGTTTTTTCGAGCTGCTCAAATACATTGAAAAAATGCCCGAACCTTTTAGCCACCCTATATATACGCACGCACCAGGGATGGGAGGAAATTTTTCTGGAAAAAGCGGAAGACAAACGGCAGAACGGAAACGCCCAAAAATGGCCGGAAACCGGAATACGAAACGCGGAAACGAAAATGGCACATGTTCGTCATTTCTTCAAAAGTGCATCTGAAACAGCGTCAGAAGCGGATTCTTTTGCACGTTTTCTAAAACAGAAAGCAGAATCTTCAACAATTTAATGCTCATCCTCATCATAACATAACACAACGAAACATGAATTCATAATATTGTTATGATAACCTTTTAGCTATGGTTAGAGCAATTAACAAAAACAAATTCAAAGTCTTATCTCACTATTTCTATTTTGGCATGCAATATTTCACATCTAGTTTCTGCGATGGGTTTTTGCTGACTTTTTTGATGCTGCAATTTTTTAACGGTAGATTTAACCTCTTGAAGTTACTTACAGATTCCCCCCCCCCCCCAAAAAAAAAAACTGACTCGGGTGAAGTTTAAAGCTGGAGTAGACACCTAGATTATCTTTTTACCGGGAAAGAGATTCCTCTCAATACTTTTAGAAATCTGTGGCATCATGGACGGCGTGGTGACTTTACCCATATCTGTATACTCAAAATTAGCAGTTACATTGCAATCACCAAAACTAGTACTCAGAATTCATTCTGCAATCTAAGATGATAACTGGATGACTGATTAGTCATGGTGGGTTCACACTTCCACAGGAATGTTCAGTCTGCGCCAGCCTAGAAACCCTACACCCAAGGTGACACAGCTGGCCAGTTCCAAAATGGTTCTCGAAGCAATATTTTTGTGTCAGAATTCAATAAATCACCATAGTCAATCAAAATAACAGCTCATGGTAGATATTCGTGATGCTTCACTAAAAAATGAATATCACACCTAACGAAATTAAAAATTGAAATTTGCACCTTTGATCATGGTACTGCGCTATGCTTACAAAGTTTTTGTAGCTATTTGTAACTAATGAATCAAGAATTTTATGATCATTTAAATGTTAAGTGTATTTTCTTAGCATACAAAGCATACATAGCCTTTTTGGCACATTAGTTTTGCCTTGAACCCAGCCGTTGCCATTTTTGAGTGCTTTTTTTGGTAGTCTAACCAATTTCAAGAATATTAATACAGAGTTGTCAAACAGTATTTCTCTCACAATTATAAGGAGAATCCTTTTTAATTGATAAGCTGTTTGTGTTCAATATAAAACTAGTGTGGAACAGTGCCCATTTCCGTTTCCGCCTTCCGGCCCAAAAACAGGCGGAAAGCGGAACGGAACGGAAGAGCCAAAAATGGCCAGAATTCGGAACCTGGAAACGGAAATTCCGCACATCCTGGTACGTGCGTACATACATACATACATACATTCTCGCGCTTCAGCGTTTATTCCACAACGAGACAGGATCCGCCTGCCTTGAATGTTGTCGTCGTTTATTTCTGCGTTTTCTTTTCTATTTCTTCCGTTGCCTGATCGGTGTAGAGACCGGCCGCCTTTAGGTCGTTGTGCAACGTGTCCATCGAGAGTCGCCTAGGTCTTCCACGACCTCTCTTACCTTGAACTTCCAGCATACATACATACATAGATACATACATACATACATACATACATACATACATACATACATACATAAAGAATAAAGGACGGCGTTACCCAATCCCTTTTGGGATGCGCCACGCATTCTACTTCTACAGGATATCGTGGAGGCGATTTGAATGCGTATTTGGCCATACAATGACTTGCGGTGGCCAGCCGATGAACAAGTCAGCGCTCTATCCTTCCCAGACAAGTCTGGTACCAATTCGCCGACCCTGGAGGGATGGAAGGCTTGGTTGGCCTGGGCGGGAAATCCGAACCAGAAACCCGGTATCGGGTGCACGCGACAGTCGGCGCCTCCTCCGACTGCGCTACACGCGCCCTACATACATACATACATACATACATACATACATACATACATACATACATACATACATACATACATACATACATATATAATACGTTAACGGAGGCTTTATGACTCGCTAATTCATCGAAAACGAGTCGCCGTGCAGGCTCCGCTATCAGTATGCAATCATGTATATCGGCACCCACCGTAGCCCGAAGGAAAGTGCTGCCGACGATGCATCGCAGCGTTTTATTCGCGGACTGGTGTCTAGCTAGGGAAGGCCTGACCTAACGAGATTTGCCAATGTTGTTTCGATTCGTGTTTCACTGGAGGGACACGCATACCAGTCCTTTTGGACTTCCAAACGATTGAGATCTCATTAGTTGCCGCCATTGTTCCTCCTTTTCATTTTTTTCCAAAATGAATCTTTTCTGCACAGATCCGTTCGAGTCAGGCGTCATTCCCTTTCTGTCTTAACCGCATTTTGTTCGGCTAAAATTTCGATGCGCTGTAACCCCTAACGATAAGTCTTTCACTTTCATCCCTTTAATGTTGACGACTTTCACTTTTATAATGCCTTTGAGACCAAGCGTTGCAGACTCAGTATTTAATGAGGGATGAGCGTCATAATCATCATACATAAGTGCTGTACTAAAGATTACACCTACGCCTCTCAATAATTTATTATTGAGGCTCAGCCGTTACATGAAATTAAATCCTACCTCAGCCTCCACCTTCATTGAGGGTGGATTCGCAGCTCATCTTTAAGCTTTCTCTAAGAACGGAGGCTTGATTGCTTGACAATTATGGGCTAAGGAGCTTTTCATATTGTTAATGCGTTGTAAATCTGTGTGGGCTAAAGTTCTTTAGGATTAGTCAAGTAGTGTGTCTTTTCATATTCGTCCTACTTTCATCTCAATGTAGTCCAACCATAACACAGCGGTTGTGAATGGGATCAATCTGTGGCACTGCTGAGGAAACATGGACGATCGCAGCGTAATCTCTTCCCCAATGTTTATCAATCCGAGCGTGTACAAACCGATAATGAAGGTGCGCATGCTAATACTATGTATTAAGTTGGTGAAAAACTCTAGCTCCAAAAATTTTGAAAAGTTTTCAGATTTATCAGAAACTTCCAAAAACCGTTTATTTATTTGTTTATTTATTTATTTATGCACAACGTGCGCCATAAAGAACAATGGTGAAGCAAGTGAAGTATATTATCAGCATGCACAGCAACTTTGGTAGGGCCAGTGTTTTGCAGCATTCAAAAGCCTAAGTACAAGGAGACTGCAATCACAAACAAACGTGTAATGAGACTAAAAAGTAGTATATGAACTAACTGAAAGGAATTTAAGCAAATAACTTTATTGAAAGTTGTTTGCTTAAATTGTTTGTTGCAAGTTTGTTTGTTTGTACATGCAGCACAAGCATCCTAGAATATTTCTCATACGTGGCAAGTTGCTTCTGAGAGTATATAAATGGTGCTCTCGACTTGGGTACCCCACGATCTCCGTGACGAAGGCCCAGCGGCTCCCTCAAGGAAAACCACAACTTCAAGGTGGACATCCACCAGAGGAAGGTAATGCTGTGCTGTTGATGGGATTCTCGAGGAATGCTCTATTATGAGCTTCTTGACGACGGCACCGGAGTAGCAGCGAACATCTACGCTACACAGCTGCAGAAGGTTAGCGACGCCATTCGCGGAAACGATGAGAGCGGCAGAATGTTTACCCTCTTCACGACAATGCTCGCCCCCACGTTGCTAAGTCGTCTCGCCAAAAGTTGCAGGAGCTGAGATGGGAAGTGTTGTCCCGCTCACCGTATTTGCCAAATATTGCGGCATCGGACTACCACCTCTTCCGAGCTCTCATGCAACACATGAGGGATATGTGCTTCAACGACTTAAACGAACTGGAATTCAAGATCGTGCACTTCTTCGAGTCACATCCGACTTCATTCTCGAAGAAAGGAGTTCATGATCTCCCCATCAAATGGCAGAAGGTTGTAGGTGTAAATGGTAGTTACGTTGTAGATTGAAGTTGCTCATAAAAGTAACAATAAAATTTTGAAGAAAAAATTACGCTGTGGTGCAAGACTTTCTCGCCACTTTTATAAATATTGACATGCTTTTTTATTGAAGTGTTATTTATTCAATGGTAGTTGAAGAACAATAAGGTAGCACAGCCGCTTGCAGCTCCCAGCACCAGATCTTCGATTTCGAACATTACCCTACCAATGCGATTCTCGATTTTCGAGTAATCGAACAAAAAATCGTTTGAATTCGTTCGAATAATTTTTCGGGCCGATTAATCAAGCTTGATCGAGATGACGGTTTCGCGCGGAGGCGTTCACACTGAGCTGTGAGCGGCCAGTCTTAGCGTCGCTCTGCAGAACTCAGCGCCAGCATTCTTTCGCGGCGACAGGGCTTCACCCCGTCTGGGCTCTTTTGAATGAATTCGAAAACATTTGCCTAGCACGGTATTAGGTTTCAGAAAGTATTCGGTCAGGCTGTCAAATTGGCACCGGAATTCTTATCAGATCCTTTTCTAGGTCTATGTCTCAATTTCGTTGGTTATGATGCACCATTACTCAACGCCTCTTCAACCTATTCACATTGACTGCTGTGGTGAAGCTATCTTCTTCCAGTATTCTCGATATGTTCGCCTCTGCGAATGTGATAAGGAACCTTATCGCCACGAAGGATTAAACGTGTACTGAATGATCTATGGAAGCAGAGACGAACACTTCGAGAATACTGAAAAAATGGCAACACCACAACAGAAGCCAGGTCCTGGCGACCACATTTCATCCCGGGGGATGTACCTTTGGTCTTACCGTGCGTCAACAAACTAATTTCCACGGACGTCAACCGAGTTGTGAAAGCGTCAGGAGTTCCAGTTAAACTCGTTTTTCGATCACCGCCAAACCTGAAGAGCCTGCTTACTGCATCAATAATCTATGAAGAGAAATGTGGCCGAAACAACTGCCCGTATTGCACAACCCATAAAATCGGTCAATTACGTGGCACTGTGTATCAGGTCACATGCGAAGGCTGTGGTCAGAACTATATAGGAGAAACGATGGGGCTACTTCACAGACGCCTGGACGAGCATGTGCAAGAGTTGCCAAACCCTGCTTCTTACCCTCCGAACAGCTTTTCGCGACACCGCACCCTCCACCACACTCATGAAGACCCTCCTGCAATTAAAGTTAACGTATTACACCGCTCACTGATAACGCTGCTAGAAAGGAAACTGT
This sequence comes from Heligmosomoides polygyrus bakeri, assembly GCA_947359475.1. Lineage (NCBI taxonomy): Eukaryota > Metazoa > Nematoda > Chromadorea > Rhabditida > Heligmosomidae > Heligmosomoides > Heligmosomoides polygyrus. The sequence continues at coordinate 5,995,471 of OX375867.1, forward strand.
TCGAGGCCCTTGCAATAAAGAAGCTGAACCCCGAAATTAGCAGTAGGGATAAACAGACCGATGCGCTTAGGCTTATCATGGAGTGATTAAGAAGATCAGCGGACGTGCTGTTTACAGTAACTTTATTTGTGAAGAGCATCGCTGTGGTGAGGTTCTGTTATCGAGATCCGCTGCTTGATTAGTATTCACCGTTATTATTCTATGTTTTAATGGTATTTACTATACGTGATGTTACTAAAGGAAGCTGCTAAGCAGTGAAAGCCTGCCAATAAAGAACATCGGAAGAGTCTCAGTTGTGCCATCTATATCTAATTACGAATGAGGTCCCGGGATAGCTCTATTGTATAATTGTCATAATTTAGAATAAAAGGTCATTTCGAAGATAAATCATGATGTGCAGAAAAATCGGCAGCAATGGAGGATGTTACAGGCGATGAGCGGGAGCGCTACCTCTGCGCCATCGCCGCAGCTGGCTGGCCATCCTTAAGCCTCCCACAGAGTTCTGCGGCAGCGCCGCGGCCCTATGCTCAACCATGGAGCAGAGACGCAGGGCTCGCCGCCGGCCGCGTCCCTGTCCTATCCTTAGCCATAGCTGCGAGCGGCGTTGCCGCAGAACTCTGTGGGGGCCTTTACGCAGGACCTATGAGTCACCGCTCTCGCACCAGCTCTTTCGCACGGCCAACCTGTTATGGGGCCACCCGATCCCGGCAGGCCATAACTCGCTCAGGGATTTTATTTTGCAATTTTGACACCCATATTTGTAATCAGCATTAATGATCCTGGTCTTAACCTGAAGTTCCAGGCTAAGTTCCAACCTGAAGTTGGGAGGTCGAAACCCTTCCCTAGTTAGAACCCAAGGAACCACCCACCTTAAGAATTTAAAGGGCCGTGACGCAGAGCTCGAAAACTCCAAAGGAGTCGCTGTATCGCCCATGCCGTTAACCGTTCTCTACCCACTGAATTTTTTTTTTTGCGAAAACAAAATCTTTGGCAGCGGCCGCTGAGGAGAAAAGCGAAAAAATAATATAGGCGAAACCTTCTGATTGAAGGCGAAGCAAGATCATTTTTGTGGGGAAGGCAACGAAATAAATATTGCCGTCTTTAGCCAGGGTGTTGTCAGTTTTGCATCCCTCTTCTTTATTAGTTACGCTACGAAGAAAAACTATAACAATGGATTATGCTAAAAGAGACTTCCGCTCCTGGCACGAAGGATTAGTAGCCGTACAAGAAACGATTGTCTCCGGTAACGTCCCAGACGCGTTGACACCTTAGGTATTGACGCACGATCACGGCGACGACGTCATTTACAACGTTCCTTTCTCTGACTTCCATCGTCAATATCAATATTGCTGTGAAAACGTATTCTTCGACAACGGCTAGGAAATGTACGTATTGTTAGTGCGGGTTTGTGTTGACGACATTTGTTATCACACTATCCGCGCCCTCGTCATTCAGGTACATTATACATTATGGGGCCACATTCGTCAACGACTTACAGCAATCTAACGCTGAAAATACTGCCGAAATCCCTGATAGAGCGGCTTATCAACAAGCAATATTCTGAAATGGTGAAACTTATGTTGAAACATTTCACCATATCGCTTGTTGATAAGCCGCGCTATCAGGACCCGTTTGTACTTAGGCGCCGAGCGACGCGACGCCACGTATTGTTGCCACATTGATCGAACGATGCGGTCGATCAATTTGACCACTATACATGCCGTCGCGTCGCTCGGCGTCTGAACTGGAAACGCATAGCATAAGTATAAATGTATATGATGTCAGATGTACTGAACAACCGAATAGCTGTAAAGCCGTTGTCGCAGCCTTGAAAACAGTGAGATTCTGAGACAATCTCATCTCGTCTCGCTTGTTTGGCTCAAATATCCGATCCCTTTTTAAATTGTTTATGTGTAGGAAGCACTGAGATTCTAGATAAAGCTTACATTTTCTTTGTTACGAACACTCTACCTAGAAATCAGGCGCCAATTCCATGTTAGATATTCAACGATAAGACGTCTAATCCCATGTTTGTTATGAGTGGATAGCGCGTGCATCGAGGAGGGGTTGTCCTTTGAGTATTTATATGTTTTATACCATGTGATATACAATAACGGGCGTATCTTTTTTAACCTTTAGCGGAAAAAGCGCAAAAAAACGACCTTTCCACAGCTTTTTGATAGATTGTGTGCTTTGAAAGTTAAATATGATATTTGGGATCAACATCGAATGATCTATCCGATGAAGAGAAAATCACCTAGTAATTGTTAAAAATGTTGATTCGATAAGCTATATTCTGGTCGTCGCGGCGACCCCCTTCCTCGCGGGAGATAATTACAACAAACGCCCCATTCTGAATATAAGTAATTAGTTACGCTAAAAGGCTTGCTTCTAAATATATAAACGAAAGGTAAAAATCCACACATCATCCGGTCAAGATTAGTGAACCATCATCAAAATCGCTTTCATTAAGTGTTGCTGGTATTTAGTGGGAAAGGTTGCGTTTCGCGTTAAGCCAGGAAATACTGCAATTATCTTTATGCACGAAAGTCTATGTTAGTCTTCATTAGGATGATTGCAGGTGCATCGATGCCTAAAGACCTCCACACACTTCTGTGGCAACGCCGCGGCCCTGTCCTTAACCCTAGGGCAGGGACGCAGGGCTCGCCTCGGGCGGCGGCGTCGCTGGAGCGGCAGCGGCAATAATGATTCACATATTTATCGCCGGCAGAGACTGTCTGCGTTCTAGCCTTTCGCGGGGCTCCAGGAAATTACTTCAACGCTACGTCGCACACTAGCCGCATGCGACGTCGAAGCGCTAAACTGGGTGTCGTTGTTGGAAAGGGTCTCGGAACGATCAGATCAGTGCCGCCGTGGAGCACGAAATCTTGCGAGGGTTCTAACGAAATATAGGAAAAGAAGAAAAGTGTAGAAACTCAAGCTCAGATCCCACCATATATATATTTCTTCATACTCCTAAATTGAGGAGCATGCGAAGTGCTATATCGACAAGAAGCAACATGGAATTTTCAAGTATTAGTAATAGATTGAGAACTTGAAGTATTTAGTCAAGAATGTGTTGATGAAAGAAGAAACAGCATCATTTGCTCCATAAAGCACACTGTTAACCAGGGGCCGGATTCATCAAAGTTACTGCAGTAACTTTAACGGAGAATTATAAGCGAAAGCTCAGATAACGCGGCTTATCGCTCACCATATCGCTTAATAGGCCGCGTTATCGGAGCTTTCGCTTACAATTCTCCGTTAAAGTTAGTGCAGTAACTTTGATGAATCCGGCCCTAGGAGAGCGCTCCTAAAGCATTAAGGCATGTTGTTTGTTCTTTGCTCCTCCGAAACCCTGGTTCACAACCCTGAAAATCAGAAATCTTATGGTTATACGAAACGTAGAGTGTGCTTCATGCGCTCCTCCCTGTACAGAATGCCTCGCCAACGCCGAAGTCATCGCGAAGTAGCGTGACCGCTGCGTATGTTGTCTCCAGTGCTAAATCTGGAAAACTCGTCCAATCTTGACGCGCACATTGTGCGACTCCCTGTGGTGTTCCCGCGTCGTTGGAGTAATGGGTAAATGTCGCGAAAACGGGCAGCATTGGGAGATGGGAACGCTCCATCCAATCAGACCGCATTGAATGGGCGTGCGGTTCTGTGAGGGCGTGTACAGTAGGTACCCTGATGGGTTGGCATGTGTTCGGTCCGTGCACTGTTTGGTTATCATTGCCTGACGCGCTCCCTCCTACTAATGCTGCTCACCAACGCGACATGTACCCATTAATCGAGCGACGCGATCGATCAATTTGGCCACTAGACATGCCGTTGTGTCGATCAGCGTCGGAAGTATTAGGTTGTCCCATAAGTCTTTTTTTTTCAACGATTCATTGCGGATTTATCCGGCGGTCTCTTGCTCAGCGCTATACGGTTCTCGAAAGAGAATGATTTGCTCTATCAGAGCATGTATTGCATTTCTTTTTTCATCATGAATTTGTCAATTTTTAGGTCGTCGAAGTGAAAAGTGAAAAAGCGAAAAAGTAGCCATTTTCGCACTTGTTCTCTCCGCATAGGTTTGTAATTTTTTGCGCAGCTTTTTATAGCACTTGGAAGACAACGTTTTGCACTACAAGAATATGTGTTGGTCCTATTTTCTCACTTGCCCTTTATTGATTTTTAGTCCATTAAATTGGGAATTCCGACTTTTCGTCCGAATTTTTACCAAAACTTCGGTTTTGTGGTTGAACTTTTTTGCTTGGTGTCATATGTCGTTTGGAAGAAGATGTCTTGCTCAGTAAGAATTTGTGTTGCGTTTATTGGCTCACGCTGATTTCTGTCGAATATCAACAACTGAAGAAGGAGAAGGAGTTGTTGGTGAAGACGATTATTCTCTTTTTGGCGTTTTGTTGATATTCAACAGAAATCAATAAACGCAACACATATTCTTATAGAGCAAGACATTCTCTTTCGAATGACGTATAACACCAACCCAAAAAGTCCAACCACAGAGCAGAAGCTGTCGGCAAAAATAACCATCCTTCTTCGGACGTCCCAATTTGATGACCTAAAAATCAACAAAGGACAAATGAGCAAATAGCACTAACACATATTCTCATAGGACAAAACATTGTCTTCCAAATGCTATAAAAAACTGCGCAAAAATTACAAACCTAAGCGGAGAGAACAAATGCGCAAATGGCTACTTTTTCACTTTTTCACTTTTCACTTCAACGACCTAAAAATTGACAAATTTCAGGATGAAAAAGAAATGCAATACATGCTCTGATAGAGCAAATCATTTTCTTTCGACAGCTATGCAGCGCTATGCAGAAGACCGACGGCGAAATCTGCAGTGAATCGTTGAAAAAAACGGCGAAGACTTATGGGACAACCTAATATAAATGGGGCCTTTCGCAGCAGGTAGCTGCCAGAGAGCGGACAGAAGGCGAGAGGCGAATAGTCGCGGTAGGTCCCGACTAGAAATACAGTACCTCGCAGCTCCGCGCCTCTGCCGATTGCAGTCGCAGCGCAGGACTGCGGGAACGGCATGACTCATCGTTTTCGCTGCCCGAGCTCGCCGCAAAAGTGTATGGGGCCTTAACATATGAAAACGAAACAAACCTTTTATAATTTTTCTTTGTTTAAAATTTTATTAAATTCTAATTTTTCGTGGAAAAATAAAACTTTATAGCTTGCTTTAAAAAACAGAAAGGCGGAAATTTTTATTTTTAGTCTGCAGTACAATACAGGACTCTTTGGAAAATGTATACGTTGTATGAAAGGTGATACTTTTGATGCCAGTAAAGGTACTGAAAAAGTTAAGAGCGCAAAAACGTAGAAATTATGAGTCGTTACTTATGCAGTACCTTTACTGGCAGGAAAGCTATCACTTTTCAAACAGGCCATCACCTGAGGCAAGAAAACTTGCAACAAGCCTGCGCTTCTGGTTCTTGACCGTCTCACTGCCACCGGAAGTTGATTGAACACAGCTATGAGAAGTGCAAAAGGCTCAGTTGATTTTTGGCGTTGAGGCTAACGCCACCAAAGACGGCGGCGGCAGGCAATTGCTCTTACCGTACTCCACGCACCGCCCCCATCGCGTCGCTCTTCCTCTCTGCCACTCCACTACTTCACCAATTACCATTTCCGTTCGAGTTTTTGCTCATGTTTTCGTTTGGCAGACTCCCTCGTAGAATGCTCAACGCTGGCTATGTCTTTATGACGACAAGAATGACGTCGTAGGGATTGAACGGCATTACGTGAGCGAAACAAGCGCGCATAAGAACAAGGTCATTCATCCATTTTTCCGTGAGACATTCAAAGTTGTCGGCGTGGATTTCCACGAATAATTAGTAAACACCGGCGTGAAAGAAGCGACCGATGTCACAAACAGGTTTTTCTGCCGTTCTGGATGCTTAGTCGCCTACGTTCCGCTGTATTTATTGCGGATTAGGTGGGAGAGCGCCCTAAGGCTCAGTGAGGTTCAGTGTTCCTACGGCGGCCGTGTGCTACTGAAATGAGCCCAATCTTGGAGCATCTCCTGTCTACGACTTTTTTTCGCCGTGATTGTCCGTGTTCGTTCACAGTTTTATCCACACTAATGAAGCACATGAATTCGTTCGATACTTTGCGAGACTAAGCTGGAAATAATAAGTGCAACTTGCCGATTTGGCGTAATACGCCCGCGCCTATTAGACTCGTAATTATCTATTTGATGCACTAGCCTTTAATTACTACAAAAAGGTTACGGATTAGTCGGTTATAAGTATGTATAAGTATATATTTATTACGCTACATAAGGCGAACGTCATATATACCATATTGACGTCGAGCTGGATACTTTTCACGTCAAATTGGACACTCTTCTATGCCTAAGCCTAACACTTTTAAAATCAAAGCGAAGTCTTCCAAATCGAAGTGGCCTTTAGGCAAGTTAAACAGCAGATTCTACAATACAGTGCGTTTCAAAAGTATGTAGCCAGCTTAAATTCAACATTTTTTCCCTTCGCCTTTGTTTATACGAACCGGCGTTTGTCGCATTCAATTCCTCGTAGTCGGAAGTACCGATGTTGCTTTCTACAGGAAAAAGCCTGATCTCTAGCAAAAATAGATCGTTTTTGAAATTTTTTGTTTGTTTCAAAAATATGTAGCCACTCTCAAAAATACGATTTTTATTAAAAATTAGCAGTCAATTGGACCACCATTATTTCTTATTACATCAAATACCCTGCTACGCATGCTACTAACAAGTTTCTGGATCACTTCGTCACCGATGTTGTCCCAGGCAGTCAAAGTAGCGGTTTTCAGCTCCCCAACATTGTTGAACTGCCTGTTCTTCAAGTAGACCTGCCGGACCAAGATACCTCACATGTTCTCCATTGGGTTGCAGTCAGATGAGCAAGCTGGCCATTCCATTACTCGGAGTCGATTACGTTGGAGCCAGTCTGTGGTCGATTTGGACACATGAAGTGCAGCGCTGACCTGCTGCAGAACATGTGTCTGCCGTTTTCTCCCCGTTAGGAAGGGCAGCAGGCTGGACTCCAGTACGGCTTGATACCCTAGACTGTTCATACGACATGATGGGAATCTGAGCTTCACCTTCCCCCTACTGCAGAAGCCTGCCCTGTCATCAGAGACCCGCCTCCGAAGTTCCGTCGAGAGAAGGTGATGGGAGCCTGCCGTAGATCTCTCCAGTAATACCGGTAACCATCGGGACCATCCAGATTAAATTTTTTGTCGTCACCGAAGATGACCTGAAGCAATAAGCGTGTGAAATTCATGACGTCGACGAAACCAGAAAGTTCCAACATTTTCCCATTGCGTGCCATGTTTTTGTGAGTAACTCCAGTCGCGCCTGCTTGTGGAAGTTCGCGAGATGAGGTGTCTTCTGCATGGTCTGTCTGCAGATGTGTTCGTTCGATCGAATACAACGCCATATCGTTGTTCTTGATGCAGATAGACTCGTCTCAGCGCGAACTTGGTTGACGCTCCATGTGGAGTTCGACACCATGCGGCTGACTCGTCGACGATTCTGGCTCGAAATCACACGCGGACGACCTGGTACAAGTGCAGACCGATAACCAATGGGATTTCGAAGGAAGTGGTCGACACATCTTGCGAGCGTCCGAGCTGACGAGCAATGGCGCGGTTTGTCAAGCCAGCATTCTTGAGCGTTCGAATCAGAGCTTGTTCCTCGATAGTCAGGACACGTCCACGGACTGGCGTAGTGGTTATTTTTGAAGAACAGGTCAAGCTGGCTATTTATGACAAGAACTTCCCGCCAAAAAGAGCGCAAAATTTGAATAGGAGTGTAAAAATGCCCGATATTCTGGAGTGGCTACATACTTTTGAAACAAACAAAAAAAATTCAAAAACGCCTAGTTTTTGCCGGAGATCAAGCTCTTTTCTGGAAAGAGCAATCTAGCTATTTTCGTCTACGGGGAATCCAATGCTGCTAACGCCAGTTCGTAGAAACGAACGCGAAACGTGAAATTATCAATTTCAAGGTGGCTACATACTTTTGAAACGCACTGTATGATCATAATAATTTCTTGTTCAAGAAAAAATTGGTATAGCTTTCTTTGAAATTGTTTAGATCAGCTGTCCGAAGATGTGTAATAATTTTATAGAATTTTTATTTTTCGAGAAAAAATTATAAATTGAATCTTGTCTGAAAGCGCAGTAAGGCAGCAATCATGTAGTGCGTTGACAGACTGGATCGCACCATGCACTCGAAAAACAAGTCGCATTGTTCATTTGATTGATTGTGTAAGCACCGCTCACATGCATCAAGAATGTTAGGATATGTGTGTTTTTTGAATTATTTATGTTGCATCGTTTACAGGCGTAAAACTACATGCAAGCAGAAATTTTGCTATCAATCGAATAAAAATCGCGAAATCGGGTGAGGGCATGGCGCAGCCTGTTGTTGACAATGGAAAATAGCTCACATGCAAGAAACAGCTCAACTTAAAGCGTAAAGGGTAGATCAGAGCTTCAGTCAATCCTTTTTTGGAATGCGCCATGCGTTCTACTTTTATGTGATACTGGTTGCACATTTAGCCTAAGTGATGACGTTTATGCAGCGATTAGTTTTCGAGTATTCCAGCTCTGTTTACAAGAAAAGTGATGCCGCTTTGATAGCGTTCTTCAAATTATGTCTTTCAAAAATATATCCGATATTTGGGACCATTGTCGAATAATCTATCCGATGAAGTGAAAAACGCTCCGTGAATGATACAAATGTTGATTCGATGAGCTTTATTCAGAATCTGACCATTGGGTATAATTATCTCCCGAAAGGGAGGGGGTCCGCCGCAGCGACCAGACGCCAAAGAGCCAAAATGTTTGACATTTTCTGGGCGTTTTTCTATTTATCGGATAGATCATTGGATGCTGATTACAAATATCGAATTCATATTTCGAAACATTCAAATTGAAGAGCGCTGTCAAAAAGCGGCGAAAAAGGTTTTTTTGCGCTTTCTCCACCCCAAGACCAAATGGTAGGACCAACATTTCAAGCGAAATCTTAGCTTTTGAAAAAGATTTTGTTTGTTCGGCACTCTGTCGACGGCCAAATCAGCTCTCTAGGCTTCAGAGGCAAATTAGTGGTCCATTACCTAACCCTGAGTACAGGAATCTTTAGCTGGTCTGTTTGCGTAGTTGAACTTTTGTCAATTCTATCCTCCCAATTGGCGCCTTCTGCCACAGTGCCACATAGGTTCCAAAGGAAGGGTGCGTGCGACGTTTCTACTACCACGGTATTGTGTTTTAAAACGTTACATATGAACTTGATGGTTGCTGGTGTTCACCCTGATCTAGTGCTAGATCGGGAGAGGTGGCGTCGTGACACCAGAGTAGCGGACCCCGCTACGAAGCGGGACAAACGCTGAAGAAGGTGATGATGGTGATGGCTTTAAAACATTTGAGGCAGAATTGATGCTTCAGTCTCAGAACGATGCGACATTTCGAATGCTAGCAGTATCAAACGTCAGCGCCTCTCAATCGATGCGGATAGACTTCATAATGTCGCACTGGGCTCCAGGACCTAACTCCAACGCGACGTCGCGCGCTAGCCGCGTGCGACGTCGCGGCGCTGAAACGCGGACGTGCGCTCGGTGACGCATGGTTAGCCGCGGGGCACGAAATGTTCTCAGTGTTTAAGCTCCCAGACCACATTTCTAGCAAGGGACTTAAAATCGCACAGAATGTGGTAGGCAACAGTCTGCAGTAGGACAATTGATCCGAGAATAGGTAATAGTGACCTTTTTTTCGTAGTATAACCATAATCACGGGTAAAAATTGACCGAAGAAGTTGTAGATGGCAAATACTGACGCCAGAAGCCATCCACATGACCAGGATTCCTGTATAAACTGTAGCCAATCGTCCTGTTGAAACCACATTCATATACCACCACCAGGGTCGAAGAAACGTTGAAATAAGGCAAAGGCGTGCCGCATGTCCCTGTAGGAAACGCTTCTAGCCATCGGAAGCATCGGACCGCGACAACTCGTCCAATTTCGCCGCGCACCGTGCGCGACGCCAGGTGGGTTCGCACGGCGTTGGAGTTATGTCTGCCCCCGGTCGCACTGCCCTGCGTCTGAAGTAAAAACTCCGCCCTAAAGGGCTCCCTATTTTTGAGTAATACAACTAACATTGACTGGCGTCGATGTCTTGGTCGTGAATCCACTCTTTTATAGAGAAACCAGTTTTTTACTGTGCTGGAAGTAAGAGGGCCTAAAGAAGAAGAAAGACAGAACAGAACAGAACAGAACAGAACATTTATTAAGCCAAAAGAGACACAAAATAAATTCACAAAAGAGTGCAGCAAAAGTTGGCTTTTTAAGATTGGCAAAAGTAAAACACATATGCTATTTAGCCAAAAAGTGATACAGAATAGTTAGTACAAAAGGTTGCACCAAACGCTGGTTTTTAAAAGATCAACTAAAGTGACTTCTTCCTTGGTTTTCATAAAGTGGAAATTGGTTTTTCCAATTCGGATTTGTACTTCGTTTGCTGAAAAAGCAGAGGAGGAAGCGAAATATTTACTATCCAAGCGTGATGCAGTATAACGTTTGCACTAAGCATTATGAAGTAGACTGATTATTGTAAATAAGGTCGTTTAATAAGAATTTCTTTCTTCTATTGATTCAACTTTTTTTGTCTTTCATACTTGTTTTTAATGAATCACTTAAAATGCAAAATTCTGTTTTTTCTGATTTACTATTTCCTGAAAAGGCTGCAGTCATTATCACAAAAGGCCTTTTTGTTTCAGCAATGTTTCTAACTTGCAATTAAATGTCATAGCAAGACAGTGAATTAGTGTTGGGGGTAGCTCGTTCCAAGTTTTGACAACTCGAGTCATAAAGGAACCTTGAAAGACTTTAGAATGCGGTTTTTGAGGTTGAATACGTAGGCTATGTCCCCTACAGTACCGGACGCGTCTTTTGAATAGACGCCGAAAAAACCGCCGGCCGCGGACGAGTTGTCTTCCGCAAGGCGTCAAAAACCGTTGCATGGTCACAATTCCTCTAATTTGAGGTTTTATGAGAAACGGTTGGTACCGTTCGATTCGTCTCTTCGAGATCTACAGAATCATGTATACAACTTCGCCAAACCACCGCATTTTCGCAGTGGGTGGTGAAAAATGACTGGAGCAGACTTTTTGCTATTGGAGAACCTTATATTCCAGGAATTGCATGTTCTCGGAGCATCTCAAGCATGGCGTAAAGTGTTTTATCATGCCAGGAATCCTCCGAGAGTGCGCCGCGCACAGTGCATATCGGATCAAACCTATCAATCAAAGAGGGGGGGGGGGGACAGTTTGTAGAGTGAGCATTTAGGGAGTTTTATGAGAAATTCTCAGCCGCCCCATTCAGGATTTCCTGTACTCTGTCCGGCGAGACTTAGGAGTGCGCCGGGAGCAATGCATGTAGAATCGAACCTATCAATCGAGTGGGGCGACCGCTCGCAGATTGCACGCGCGGGCGTTTTCAGAGCGCAGTAACTCTGTCAAATTCGAATCGTTTCGGCTGCAACTCCTGGGTCTTGTAGTCAGTAGAACGGTCTAGTAGTACGCTAAAGTAGAGCAGGGTAGCTTAGGAAGAGGCAATGTTACAGGGGTGCGAATATGAAGGTGAGGCTTGTGTGACGTATTTTTTCCGATTTCGGTGGACCACTGCGGGAAGACGCGGCAAGCTAACAGCCTCAAAACGCGTGTGCGAACAGGCCGTTTAGGATACTTTACGATTACATGCTCAGAACACCTCAGCTGCCTAAACTGCCTTAGCTTCAGCTGCCAGTTTGAAGCGGCAGAAGATAGCAGTTATAGTTTCTTGCGCCCATACTCGGCCAGAATTGAGTCTTCGACACTCGCAATGGTACCACTGTAGTGACGCCATTGAATGATGAAAAAGTCGAAGAAATCGTTTTTATCAATGTCGGTGTGATCGTTAACAATTTTGTAAACAAGGTTTTGATCATAAATTATTCGTCTGAGTGATAATGATGTAGCACTTTCATTGTATGGAACATCGAATAATCCATTTCTGACGAACACTTGTTTTGTAAATCTTTTCTGAGCGTTCTCTATCTTACTAATAGCAATCAACAATCAATCAACCCCACAATCAACAGGAAAGAGGAGCGGGTGGCCGTTATTCAGGAGCTGGCTCCATTTGCCGACCTCTGTGGGCTTCACCCAGGAGGGCGCCAACCAGAAAGTCGCTGAGGATGGGACCCGAAGGGAGAGTCTCATTCATCCACGTCTTTCTCCATCCGAGGGTGACTTAGCAGTCTCTCTGCTGTCTTATAAGGTCAGCCGGGTTGCCTTACTCCCCTTTTCGTCTCATTCCATCACTTGCTCCTGGGGCTCCTGTAACTTGAAATGATCCTTGGGCGGGTAATTTTTCCAACTCCTTTTGTCTTCTCCAGGCTCTGAAGAAGGCGGTTACGCCGAAACGTAAGCCGAATAAAGGAGTATACCAATCTTGGCTCAACAGCTTTACATGAGATTCTACAACACAAATAAAGAACAGCATGCCAAGATTCAACGACAGTCGAACATGGAACATTACTAATAGCACTTTGCTTTGTTGGTGACCATAAGGGTGTACAATACTCAAGTAGAGGCCTTACATAGATATAAAAAAGCCTAAGTAATGTAGCCATGTCGCGAGTTTGGAAGGCTCTTAGTATGCAGTTCGATTTAGCAGAAGCAGTAGCAACTATTTTTTCAATATATTCATCAAACGATAGCTTATTAGAGTATACAACACCCAAGTCACGTATAGAGTTTGTTATTTGAAGTTTGTAATTACCTAAGTGGAAGTCACAATTTTTAGGATGTTGTTATCCAATAAGCATAATTGCGGTTTTCTCTAATGAGATATCCAGAAGCCATTCTGTAGACCAAGCCATTATAGAATCTAACGCCTGTTGGAGAATTTTGTAATTGTTGATGGAATATAGTTTAGAATCATCAGCATAAATAGTACAATGAACTCCGTCAGGTAAACTGTTTGGCCTATCATTAATGTAAAGTAGAAACATTAGCCGACCAAGGCAAGTTCCTTGTGGAACACCACTAGGTGTTTCGTAGCTCTCAGAAAAAGCACCGTTAACTATAACTTTTTGGATTCTCTTGCACAAAAAAGATTGCAGGAACTTTAAGAGACAGCCGTGTATTCCGTATGATTGGAGTTTTTTACTCAAAAGATGAAGAGGAATTGAGTCAAATGCTTTAGCATAATCAATATAACACACGTTAACGTATCCATGCGAGTCAAGCACTTTCTGCCATATCGGTATCGTGTTGACAAGAGCTGTGAGAGTTGATCTTCCTCGCAAAAATCCATGTTGTAACTTTGTAACCAACTGGTTAGACCGTCGGGAATGTTCTATTCTCGCTGCTTGGGGGCGAAGCCTCCAACCAGACATTTGGTGGCCGCTAGGCCGCTGAACGCCTGATGAATAGAAACCTGTACAAAGTGCTCCGTCGCTGTTGAAATTACTGCTAGAACTTGGAGGACACGCTGGTGTCAGAGTTCCTTCACTCATTAGCTCCTTTAACGATGTGCTCCGTAAAGGAACGATTGTATGATACTTGTCACTGACGTTGACGAGACAGGCAGCAACCGCGAGTTCTATGTAGAAGAATTCTGACGGAATGGCAAATGTGTTTAGCAGGCGAAACCACACGAACACCGAAAAAATCGCTGCTGACATTTCGGTTTCTGATTGCATCGTGGACATCTGTTGACGTTCCTTCTCGCCCGGATGTCACGAACCGACAAAAGTCTTCGCTGCCTTTATGCACTCCGATGGAAAATTATAGGTTCACCCCGCGATTAGTACCTGAAGAACTCGCTGCCAAGGCTCAATGATGTTACCATCGTATTTCCCGCTATCGAAAACCTCTACAAAAGATTTCTAAGCAAGTTATCTTGTCAGTGCAGGGTACCACGAACTTTTGTGGAAAATTTCACGAATAAAGACCGGCGCAGAATATAAATTCACTGCATAAAAAACATGATTAATCGCAAAAGCACCTACATAGCAGGTAAGACTAGAAACTTGGATATGGTACGACTGTGCTCAGTCCACTTACCAAGCGCAACCATGCCAGGCTAGAAACGGTGCAGAATAATTTCACTCGAAAGCTTTGGATACGGCTTTACGGTTATGAATACAATCCATTCCACCCGCCAATGTTCGTAGCAAAATTTTCCATCTTTCTTCTCTATCATTTTATTCCACAGAAACAGAAACGATTTGTCCATGATTTACAAACTGATCAGTGCGAAAGTACGCTAAGGTCTCGACAAATTTTTCCCAACTTCCTCTTCGAACACACATGGTTGCAAGCCAATATTTGTTTTCCTATGGCAAGATCTTGACCACAAGCTTTCTTTTTTATCTAAAGAGCTGACTCGGACTTCCTAAATTGTCCAAAAATATGCCTTATCAAATTTCATGTCACAGCTTAAAAAACCTCGTTGTTAGGTAAGTCAAAGGATGATTTTTTAGGATGATGTTGCTTGTATTCTTCTATCACGCAAACATATGTTTTATTCTTCTCGTTGTGAATAATTCGTATTGCATTTTTCGATAGCTGGGGCCAGACTCATCAATGACTTACAGCAATCTAACAGTGAAAATACTGCTGAGACCTCTGATAGCACGTCTTATCATGAAACATTTTCACATATATGTTTGGTCTGCCTTCACTAATGAACAGAAGAAGGAGAGCAGATGTTATCATGATGTTTCAAATCCTCACCAAAAAAATGAACAACGACACAGAAGAATTCTTAGACAGGGAACTGACGAGATCCGTAACAGGAGAGCGCAAACTACGTGTACTAGCTCCAAAGTCAAGAATTAGAACAGATTTCTTACATACGAACAGAACTTATATTAGGTTGGTGCATAAGTTCTCGGACATTTAGGGCGTGAAATATTTATTATCACAACATACGAACAACGATATCAAATCATTTGAAGTAACCACCCTTTACATCAATTGTCTTTCACCAACGTGCTGCTAAGTCATGGATACCTTTTCTCCAAAACGTGGCCGGTTGTGATTCGAAAAATGTGAGCAGTGCCTCCTTGACATCCTCTCGGTTCCTGAATTGCTGGCCGTCCAAATAGCGTTGAAGGCTCGAAAACAAATGATGATCAGAAGGAGCGAGATCTGGTAAGGTGGATGTGGAAGAACGGTCCATCCGTTGTCCGCCAACTCAGCCGCCGTCGCTCTAGCAATATGCGGTCTAGCGTTGTCGTGTTGAAAATACACCTTCACTTGCTCTCCTCGTGTGGTTTGAAGGTGGGCCCCCTCAACTTCCTCAGTTGGCTGACGTAAACCTCTGCCGTCACTTATCCCTTCGTCCAGCTCCCAGTATTCTACGCCAAGAACGCTCCACCAAATGATAGCATCACCTTTTTCGCGTGAAGCTCGTGTTTCGGAACGTCCTCTGCCTCTCCAGTTGCGTCGACCCAATTGTGCACACCGGTGATAATTAGAGTAGAGTATCCACTTCTCATCACCGGTGACAGGGTTGTCCAGCCGTCCGTGGGTACGTCTGAGGGTGAGGAGAGACAGAGCGACAGCGGCTCTGCGATCCATGTCATGCTGTGTCAAGTCGTGAGGTACCCAGCGACCCAATTTTTGCACCTTGCCAATGGACTTCGATCCTCGAACGACTGTTGGGTGACCAACACCAAGAGTGCTTGATAGTTCGCGAGTGGTTTGGAACGGGTCCGCTTCCACTCTACTTCGGAGGCCATCCAAATCCAGTGTCATCGGGCGCCCTTCTCGTTCATTATCTTCAACGGAGAATTCACCAACTGCAAACTTCGAGAACCACTGGTACACAGTACTTCGAGCAGGAGCACTCTCGTTGCAAACATCCTTCAGGTGACGATACGATTCGTTGGCACTGAGGCCGGATTGATGCAGGAATAACATGACGTGCCGAATGTGCGTCTCAGTTGGGATGAATTGCTTAGCCATAATAGCTGACGTTAACAACGCAGAAGTAAATGTTAGGAACAGTTTTGTAGCCCTTTCCTTTCTCTATCGATCTGTCATTTACGCGTTGATACACGTGAGAAATTTGGCGGGAAAATGCGCCTTCAATTCAGGAAGGATCAAATGTCCGAGAACTTATGCATAAACCTAATAGAACTCTCACGGAACTAAACTTGATTCTTGGTAGATACGACGATATCATGACTATGTCCGCAAATGTTTGGAGTAGAGCTATTGCATTTTGATGTTTTTAAGTGTGATTGTAGCTGACTAACGTGTGATAGCGTTTTGTCCTTGTTTTTCTTTGCGTTGCATTTCTATACGTGAACCTTGTTCACGCTTGAATAAATAAATAAATAAATAAATAAATATCGCTTGTTGATATGCCATACTAGCAGCGATTTCGGCAGTATTTCACCGCTAGATTGCTGTAAGTCGTTGATAAATCTGGCCCCTGATTGCAAACAGTTACATCTGCGTGGACATCCACTTACAGTAAATAAATACACGCACTACTAATGTTGCTATAGTAATACTAATGAGTGTGAATTACACAACAATTCTAGTGAATGAAAGCTGATTGACAAGCGATCGTTGCCGTTAATCGCTGCTTAAAGAATGGCTTTGGTCAATCCTTTTGATTGATGTGTCATGCTCTGCTTCTATGAGATGTCGTGGAGGGCTTGCGAGTGAGTGTTTGGCCTACAAAATCGTTTGCCTGTGGCTCACCGTTCCGAGATAAGCCCCGTATCAATTGGAAAGCTTAGTTGTCCTAAATGGAACCATAGCGATTGTCAGCGCCTCCTGCTGACTGCCTCACTCGAATATCTGTCTAAACCGTGTTTGCCTAGGGTTTCAACACGCCACAGATAAAGAGCCTTATTTAGCCTTTTTGGCAGTTGCTCATACACCGACCAGTCCTCAACTTCGCCTACCATAGTCGTCTTTTTCCAAGGAAGAAATCTACGACGATTCATCCGTCTGAGATGGGTAGGAAGGCCCAATTCATCTACGAGCAACTTCTGCAACGGAGCGTACAAGTCGAACGTATGATACTAGGCTGTCCAATAATTCTTGTCCAAAAATTTCACCATTTTTAATTTTTTTCAACTTTATTGAAAAACAAGTCTAATCAACAATATAATCACCACAGTTATCCACAACAGTGGTCCATCGATTGGGCAGGTCGCCGATGCCCTTTGCCCAGAACTCCGGGGGCTGCGACTCGAAGAAGTCCGCGATGTCGGATTTAAGGTTGTCGTAGTTGGTGGATTTTCTTCCGGCCAAATTGTGCTTCAGCGGGCGGAACAAGTGGTAGTCGGAGGGGGTGAAGTCCGGGGAATACGGCGGATCGGCAACCGTCTCCCAGCCGAGCGTCGCCAACTTCTGCTGGGTCTCCTTCGCCACGTGGGGGCGCGCGTTGTCGTGCAGCAGGTGGACCGAGGCCCGTCGGGAACGCTTTTCTCGGATGGCGGCGGCTAGTTTCTCGAGCTGATCGGTGTAGATGGAGGCGGTGACCGTCCTGCCTTGCGGGAGCAGCTCGAAGTACAGCATGCCCTTGGCGTCTCACTAGCACCAGAGCATGATCTTCAGCGGGTGCAGGTCGGCTTTCGGCGTCGTCGGCGGCTCTTCTCCGCGCGGGATCCAGACGGCACGGCGGGCGACGTTGTCGTAGAGGACCCAGCTCTCATCCCCAGTGACCAGGTCCTCGAGAAACTCCTTGCGATGCGGACGAAGGAGGAGGGACTGGCAGACGGCCACGCGGCTCTGCTTGTTGCTAGCTTGTACTGGTAGCTAGACGCGGCGACTGCGCCTTATATACCCCTAGCGTGGAACTCTGGAGAACCTTCTAGAAGGTTTTTACACTTGCCTGATATTATAACCCTCCTAAGGAAAATTATAGAATTTTGAAAATTTTCGGACAGGAATTATTGGACAGCCTGGTAATTGCCAGCTGTGTTTCGTACAGCTGGTCCGCTGAGTTAAATATACCAATCCAAACAATGTTGGCTAAGTATGGTCCACTTTGATAATAACCAGTTTGAAATTGGAAACCCATCTAGATCTTAAATTTAAACCTAGCTGAAATATAACAGTGCCGTGGTCACTATGTACTGCTCGCGGGAGGACCTGTGATTAAGTATTGGACGAAACCTTATTTGTTACACAGAACAGGGTCCAATATGGAGTCTCCCCTGGTTGGAGCTGACACAAGCTGTTGGAAACCATTGATATCGAACATCTCGAAAAAACTCTTAGATACATTGCGGCTGTTGTGTGACATCAGATCAGGAATATTAAAATCTCCAAATAAAAGTGTTGTTACATTGGTTGCACCAAATTCACTTACAGCTTTGGACAACTGATATGAACTGATATGTATATATAGAGCTCCAGAACCGTTCAGGAGCTCTATATATACATAAAGGATAAGGATAAAGGATAAACGACGGCGTTACTCAATCCCTTCTGGGATGCGCCAGCGCATTGTACTTCTACGTGATGTCGTGGAGGCGACATGAATGCGTATTTGGCAATACAATGACTTGCGGTGGCCAGCCGATGAACAAATCAGCGCTTTATCCTTCCCAGACACGTTTGGTACCAATTCACCGACCCCGGAGGAATGAAAGGCTTGGTTGGCCGGGGCGGGAAATCTGAACCAGGAACCTGGTATCGGGTGCACGCGACAGTCACGCCTCCTCCGACTGCGCTACACGCGCCCCTATATATACATATGACTCAAAATTCATTAAGGTCCTGTTTTAAGCCAAATACTGCAATCTCTTGCAATTTGCCAACTTGCCACCGACTCTTTAAATACTTCACAATACGAAAATGTTTTTTTTTTCACCAGAAGCGCTACACCACCGCCTTTTTTGAAGTGCGATCACATCTAACTCCAGCATTGTGGTTACTGACTGCGCCTAGAAGAGGTTTTAGGTCATTCCCGCTGCTTAGCCGCGTTTCTTTGAGCACTACCAGGTCGTATTTATGGGGACATAAGTTCATAACCAAGGCACTACTATTTCTTACAAAGGACCGAACGTTTGTCAATGAAAATAGACTGTTACTCCGGCGAGCGCTCATCAGTTTCCCATGGGACCAATGTTGCACGGTGTCGAAGTAACACGGCCAGCATTGCAATTTGTAGAAGGAGCAGGGGTATGAGTACCATCGTGAGCTTGAGTTGCTCCCGTGGTGTTCTTATATCTGAGCCCCTACTGAACTGGCGCAGCTCCCGCCTGTGCATCCTCTCCTCCCATGTTAATGAAGTACGTGAATAGACGCCCTTTTGAGCGGATGGGAAGCGAAGAGACGGAGCGTTACTTACTGCCAACCGCTGAAACTTGCCACTTGGGAGCACGATTTTACCATGACGGAGTTTGTTTTGCACAAGCCATCCTATACGGAAGGCAGATACCGGTGTACACTCAACATCAAGAAAGACATGTATGCCCTTAACGTGAGCAACGTCGTGAGCTAAGCGTTCGGATGACTTAGATGAAGAGGATTCAGGCATGTGCGATACAATACAATACATCTTTCAATACAATAGATCTATCAAGCTCGTGGTCTACATTCTTTGATGCAGTGCCCATCTCAACACTAGAACTAGGTTCAGCACATTTAGATCTCTCAAGGCTTGCAACTTTCTCTTTAAAGATTTGTTTTCCTCCCTCAATCATCGGACTTCTTCCAGCAATTCCGTGTTCCTCCGGTTGGGCTCCTTCATATTCGTCCTTGCTTTGCATGGTGCTGCTCTGTCTAGCAACACTGGCGAATCAATAATGGGAATGAACACCCGGCCTCAGAAACAACCAATATACACCCACAGAAGGAGAATGATTCACTTGGCTAAATACAACAAAAACTAGCGACAAGTAGTCCCGAATGAATACTTAAAAGAATGTTCCGACTTCAGAATTTACAACGTTACAATCGATCCCAGCTAATACCTCTTAACGCTTTGCCCTGACGGTAGAAAATACTAGATGGGTGAACAGTAACGGCTTGGTCTTCTCCTATGAAATAACAAAAGCACGAGGCAAAAGTGGGCGGTGGTCGTCTCGGTCTTAGCAGATCTGACACCGTGAATCCAGGACCCGAGGTAGTCACGCCCCGTTCGTGCTGGTTTTCAATTTTCAGTCCGTTATAGCGGCTGGTGAGGTCGGGAATGATCTGCGTTAGCTGATCTTTCGTCTCATTTTCTATTTTCTCTTGCCCTCACTCTTCTACTTCTCTTACCGTACTCGTTCGGTTGCCCGATTTCATAGGGTTGGCGAAAAAGTCTTGCACCACAGCGTAATTTTTTCAAAATTTTATTGCTTCTTTTGTGGACGACTTCAATCTACAAAGTAATTACCATTTACATCTACAACTTTCTGCCATCTGATGGGGAGATCTTTGTTTCTTCTAGAGTGAAGTCGGCTGTGACTCGAAGAAGCGCGTCACCTCGAATACCAGTTCGTTCCCGTCGTTGAAGCACCTATTCCTCATGTGTTGCTTGAGAGCTCAGAGGAGGTAGTAGTCCGATGGCGCAAGACCTAGCGGATACGTGGGTGGGGAAGCCCCTCCCCTCTATGCTCCTGCAACTTCTGACGAGGCGCCCCTGCAACGTGGGGGCGAGCATTGTCGTAAAGAAGGTAAACATCCCTCCGCCCTCGCCGTTTTCGCAACATGGCCTCGCTCAACTTCTGCAGCTGTGTAGCGTAGATGTTTTGTGTTACTGCGGTGCCGTCGGCGAGGAGCTTATGATAGAGCATTCCCAACAAGGCATGGAAGGAGGTTCTCGAGAAAGTCCTTATTACGAAAACGAACAAGGAGAGACTGAGCAGTGCTCAACTCGAGACCACCTTGTGTAATCCAAGAGCGTGAAGATTTATTTATTTTTATTCATTTACGCGAAGTAATGATGTGAAGGAATTAAACAACCATATACAAGACGAGACCTTCGCTAGCTCAGAGTATGCAGGAGAGCACAACAAATAAAGGTTGATGGGAAAAAAACGACAAAAAACAAGGTGGCAACTAATAAATAATAAACAATAGAGGCCAAGTAAGTCGTTGCGGCAAGTCGCTGTCACGCAGAATTGGGCACCGTAAGAGGACTTGTGTAGTTTGAGCAATTACACCAGTAGCGCTGCTTTCCCCTTGGAAACGAGAGAAGATGTCCCTAGCGAGATCCATGTCCTGACCCAGAACGCAGTCTGTTAGAAGTACTGGGGCTTGATGCCAACTTAACTCGAGACGAACGCATTCGACCAAGACCCCAGGCGGACAGGCCGAGGGGGACCTCAAGCTAGGGGTTCTCCGAAACCTTTGGATCCTCAACCAGCTAGTGCAGCATTGCACCAAGAGCGAAATGTTAAATTCGGGTCCCCCCTCGAGTGAACTAACGACTTAAACATGTGCACACTAGTTGACACATAGGTAGCGGCAAGGGGTGAAAGAGAGTCAGCTGTGGGTATCGTGACACCATTATTAGCTACACAGATCCATAGACTTGAAGTTACCATCTCGGCAGCAGTCGAATCGGCGGCAGTCAATTCGATGCATAAATGAAATCAATTCACGTTGGCGAGGCGGTGCAGTTCACAAGTCATTCAAAGGGACTTACCAGATCGAAGGATCCAAAGGTTTCGGAGAACCCCTAGCTTGAGGTCCCCCTCGGCCTGTCCGCCTGGGGTCTCGGTCGAATGCGTTCGTCTCGAGTTAAGTTGGCATCAAGCCCCAGTAGTAAGATGATGAACAACGGAAATATGGTGACACTGAAGACTCGCTGATAATTTACGAGTGGTCGCGTTCGGCTTTTCTTTCAGGGCCGGATTCATCAACGACTTACGTAACTTTAGCGAAGGATTGTAAGCGAAAGCTCAGATAACGCGGCTTATCAAGCGCTATGGTGAGCGATAAGCCGCGTTATCTGAGCTTTTCGCTTACAATTCTCCGTTAAAGTTACGTAATTCGTTGATGAATTCGGGCCCAGAGCGTGGATCATCTTCGAAGGGCACATCTCCATCCTCGAACCGCTTGAACCATCGGCACACTGTCCGTCGTGTAACCGCGTTCTCGCCAAGTACAGCACAGATGTTAGCTGCTGCTTGGCCAGCGGAGCAATGCTGCAGGAAGTCGTAGTACAACACTGGGCGTAGATCACGTTGACTGATGGAAGCCATTGCTTTCTCTTCACTGCAATCGTAGTATTTATATACCCTCAGAAGCAACTTGCTACGTATGCCAAATATTCTAGAATGTTTGTGCTACAAGTATTAATACGTGGCACCAAAACAGTCATTGAAAGTTTCTCTTAAATCTTCAAAAATTTTCAAAACTTTTGATGCAAGACTTTTCACCTTCTTAATATTAACGTGCCGAAGGTGTTCAATCTTGTCTTTTGGAGTCTTGAGGACTCTGTGCCCGCCGACTAGCTCCACCCACAGTACACGTCTCTCTGGCTGGCCTTCTGATGATGTGGAGGAGTCAGCGAAATAGGCGATTGGAGTACTTCTGGATGTGGGCAGTTTTTTCGCAGATGGCCTAGGTGAACCGCCACTTCCATTGATGGTTTCTCTCTTTGCCCACTTCTGAGCTCTCCTCCACGTCATCACTCAGTTATCTTTTTCTACCAAGGCCGTCGTTAGAAAAACATCAATCCCTATTTTGGATGCGCCACGCGTTGTACTTCTGCGGGATGTCATGGAGGTTTACTTCTACGGGATGTCATCGGAATGTCTATTTGGCCTGTAGAACAGCATGGGCTAGACGGTGGACAACTCGGTGTTTAACCTTCCCAGACAACTCTGATACCAGTTCACCGACCCGGGTGTGATGGAAGGCGTGGTTGGCGTGAGCGGAAACCAACGAACCACGAATTAATTCTTGATGCATACGAGAACCGCCACTTTCCCCGACTGCGCTACACCCGCCTATCGTCTTCCTCTAAGAGTAGGTGAAATACCACACCCGACAGCGAATCTTCTTCTATGCTTCTCCGCATGTGACTGTAGCTGTTCTTCTCGAAGCCGCAGAAGAGGCACAATGGCTTTGTCACCTATGAAGCTGCGGAACTGAATTTGAATACGAGGGTAGAAGAAATCCAGTAACACGCTGCGGCACGGTCCGGACACATCGGCATGAAACGTGGGGGACGTTCAGGGGTGCTGTTGGCACGAACTGTGTCGTGCAAGTCCGTGGAAGCCTGTCTGTTACTGTGTTGGCATGAAAAAAATTGTGTGAGATCTAGACAGCAGCCAACGAAAGCCGCTTACGAGACACGGTCTCGCCGTCGGATTCGAGCCTCGTTACGCGGACTATTCTCCAGAAATGGATTAGCCGTCGAGTGCAGTTTTGTGCACTCATGTCCCCTGCCACGCTGTCACCACCCTCATGAGGTCTTCATCTTCATTTCTCGAACATTGTTCGGCTGTCAGCTCGGCCAAGCCCGGCTGAACCTTGGCTGTCCGTCGCAGTCATTCACTAGCTCTTTGCTGCTTTCCAGTGTCTTGTTGAGGATCCTCCGTAGGAATTGTGAACACTTATCCAGTGGCTTCCAACCTGCACTGAGCTTCCGTGGGGAAAATTGTAGCAATTTGACTACTTTCCTTTCCTTTCTTTTCCTTTTTTCTACTTTAGAATGCGCCATCCATTAGGTAAGACCTCGTCCAATACTGTCTCTTATTCTCGACGAGAGCAATGTTAGCTAATTTCCCTCCCCAGCCCTTCCTGGACAGATGCGGTGATGGCCTTTCAACCACGAACGAATGGAAGTCTGAGGAGCCTGGGAGCGGATCCAAACCCAATCCTCGAGACTGCCTCATCTGCAAGCTCTGCCAGGACAGCAGCCGCGATCCGATTTACGCTGTACGAACTGGTCTACTGCATCCAAAAAATAATCTTCCGTACAGTGGTTCCAGCGGTACCAGTCGATAGTATTGGTACCACTGGAACCACTGTACCTTGGTACTGTACTTTGGTACCAGTCTATAGTGTGGCCTACATGGGAAGTAGAGCGCGCCAAACCAATCAGGCTGCATCGGGCAGGTGTGCCATCTAGAAGCGACATGTAATGTCGGTATCCATGGGCCGGATTCATCAACGACTTACAGCAATTTAACAGAGAAAATACAACCGAAGCGCTGCAAAATGCTTACCATATCGCTTGATAAATTGCGCTATCAGGGATTTCGGCTGTATCCTCTCTGTTAAATTGCTGTAAGTCATTGATGAGTCTCGGCACTAATCGTTAGGCGCGTGTTCGATAAGTGTTCTGATTGGTGATTAGCTGGCACATTCTCACGCTACCATGCAGACAGCATTACCGACCAGCACTAGACCTTTTCTAGTCTGCTGACCGGAGACGAC
Source organism: Heligmosomoides polygyrus bakeri (assembly GCA_947359475.1). Lineage (NCBI taxonomy): Eukaryota > Metazoa > Nematoda > Chromadorea > Rhabditida > Heligmosomidae > Heligmosomoides > Heligmosomoides polygyrus. The sequence continues at coordinate 6,019,872 of OX375867.1, forward strand.
TCGATCTCGTCCCTGTGAGAACCATCAAGTGGGCTGCCAAGATCAGCGATGGTTACCGTGCTGAATCGGAAGAACCATCTCCCTCTGAATCTGAAAGACTTTCAGTAATAGTCGAGAATGCGGCCCACATTGAGAGGAGATGGCCGTACCAATTATCGAATGGGCGTGCCATCTAGAGGCGGCGTGTAATGTCGGTACCCTGATTGACTAGCGCATGTTATGCTACTTAATTTGCCTGAACGGCAGCTGCGTTCCCACCCATCGTGTAGGCCACATTAACGACTAGTACCAGACCTTTTCCTAATTTGGTGTCAGCAAGTGGGCGACCGAGTTTAATTATGGCTAACCTTCTCTGGGCGCGTGTAGCGCAGTCGGAGGAGGCGCGACTGCCGCGTGCACCCGATACCAGGTTCCTGGTTCGGATTTCCCGCCCAGGCCAACCAAGCCTTCCATCCCTCCGGGGTCGGTGAATTGATACCAGACTCGTCTGGGAAGGATAGAGCGCTGACTTGTTCATCGGCTGGCCACCACAAGTCATTGTATGGGCATTCATGTCGCCTCCACGACATCCCGTAGAAGTAGAATGCGCTGGCGCATCCCAGAAGGGATTGAGTAACGCCGTCCTTTATCCTTTTATCCTTTAACCTTCTCTACTGGAGAATCAGAAGAGATATCACTCTCATAGTTAGAATCGGCAGGACCCTTGATGCTAGCCGATAATGTGGCCTACACGGCGAACGTAGGTCGCACCAAGCCAATCGGGGGTATAGAACGTGCGGCCATGGAGGCGGCGTGTAAATTTGGTACCCTCATCGGCTGGCGCTCTGATTGGCTGTGGCCGACAGCCGCGTTCGCGCCTCACCATGTAGGCCACATTAACGATCAGGGCAGCACCTTCTGGGGTCGACATTAGGGTATCGGACTGTAATTTACCACTACCACTTCTGCGTACTTCTGTATAGGATGTCCTTCAGGCTGTGCATTCTAAGCACGTGCTCAAACGGGAAGCATTAGAATGTGCGGCGTATCCCGAACGGGTTGCCGAAAGCCAATCGATAATTTTTGCCGTTTGCAGATAGAACACTGCCTGCAATATGTGATGTTGCTATTGCATGAGTATCAGTAGATTGAACTAAGGCCATCAAGGATGCGCTTTCTAGATCACGTACTGCTGACCCACATGTGGGTCATACGCCGTCTGCACAGCGCTGACAGTTTCCATTTCATTGTAACGCTTCCTTCTACTCTTTAGGCGATATCGCGCCCGCCAGCCTCTCGAAAGCTGACACTATCGATTGCCTGCAGGACCTAATCGATATTGACGGCTTTCATAACGCCGCTCCATTCGGCGACTGAACTATAAACCTGTTTTTATCGTTAACTGAACATATTTCTTACTATGCGATATCGTCGAGTATTGATGGACTTCTCGCCCTTAATTTTTTAACGAATGAGGCGTTTATCCAGAAATGTTCGATTCAAATGAAATCGGTGTGATTTCAGTGGCAGAGGAAGCCGTCTAACGAGGACTGCTGCGCTAGCAACGAGACGTCGCCCTACTACAGTAACTCGGCCTCGTCCTACTCACCGTCCGAGGTTCGTTCCTTGTTCCTACTACGGTAGCGCCAATCGATAAATCGATTCACACACATAAGTAGCCGCTTTGTTTCAGCTCGATTTCTACGACGCGATGGAAGCCGGTGGTGATCAAGGCGACTACATGGCTGCTGGTCCATCTGGGCTGCAATGTGAGCGTGTGATTTTCTCGATGCTAAGGCGCATTTGATTTTTTTTTATTCTAATTCTTTCTTCTCTCAAGTATCATGACCTAATCTAATCATTACAAACTTTATTACTAGCAAAAACAGGAAAGGATGATTATGCTAAGGAATAGAAGAAATTGTAAAGAAAAAATCGCTGCTAATAAGCCACAATCGGGTCAGATAAGCCGCGCATTCGGCTTTTACGGGATAACGTGAGAAGCACTTCGAACGTCTAAACACTTGGATCACTTAGGGTGGTATTTGGAGGCCGATTGATATGAACGACGGTGTTACATTGCCACTGGGCAATTTTGGCACCCAATTCGATGAATGAAAACATCAGAGCCAGAGCGATCGATTCGTGCACGCCGCGTCGGCGCTGACTACCGACTGCACTATCGGAAGGATACTATTGTTGTTAGGCCGTGAACTGTGAGACCTTCAGTGTAGTGCATGTGCAGCCCCTGATCGAGATTCTTGGTTCGAGTCCTTTCTAGGTCCGCCAAGTCTCCTATACGTATGCGGTCGGAAAATTAGTGCCGAAGTTGCGCTAGACGCATAGAATATACTGCCTATATCAATGTTGATCAATATTTGGACATGGGCCTGATCCTTTTCACGTGATGTGAAACCAAAGCTGCGGCAATTAATATTGCGCGGACGTACGGACGAACAAACGGGTGGGGCAGCTTCCACGGTGGCGCTCCGAAAAATTGGAGTCGAACCTGTCTGAGGAGCATAGAACACATATTTGGGTAGATCGATGTTTATCTGGTTTTTTTTGCACCATTAACAATCCCAGCCCCTAAATCGGTCATTAATTTTGCAAGGACAGAAAAGCGGACAAAGAAACGGTTTCGTTCTCTCCGCATCCCTTCCTCGTAAACTAGTACTGAACCTGTCTGATGGTCAAAACGCATATTTGCTTAGATTTATATATGACTACCTTCTCGGTTGCGCCCATAAGCTGCCAAACCAGGCACCGGTCATTAATTTTGCGCGCGAATGGAGAAACGGACAAACAAACGGCTTAGCTCCCTCCGAATCCCTTCGTGATTGTTGTCGGCGGAGGACACCTTCTTGCGTTGGACGATATTTGACTGTTTCCTTGACTCCTTCGTGAGCTGCCAAGCCTAGAAACCGGTCACTAATTTTGCGCTGATGAGCAAATGGACGAAACAAACGGTTCAGTGGTAGATTCCCCTCAGTCGGTCCGTACTCTTTTTGAGTCATTCTTCTTCGTCGTACATTTGACACTCGTCACAACCTTCGAAGCAAGGTGCGCGATCATTAATTTTGCGCCGACGAACAAATGGACAAACAGACAGTTTGTATTTACACCTTCTATCTGTTTTTATGTTCTTCCTATTGCTCTCTAGGGTTTGGAAGTCAAACTCGAATTGTCGTACAGGGCGTACTTGTCTAGGGTGAATACAGCGCTAATTTGTCCATCAGAAAGCAATGTTCTACCCGATATCGTTCGAACTTGCAACTAAAATGCGTGGAACATAACACGGAGCGGTTGATGAACATAAATATCTGTTATTTTTCTTAAATTTTTAATAAAAATCGGCACATGACAACCTGGGTCATGGAGCTCTCTGGAAAAGAGAGCTAAATATATGTTGAAGGCGACTACTTTGGAGTGCGCCATGCGTTCAGCAGTTCGCCGACATCGTGTAGAAGCTTTTACGCCTTATAAGAGCAACTATTACGAAAGAGGCGAATGTCGAATAGGCTCCCAACCTTCCCTCTATCTTGAACGTTGAGCCCGAATCGTCGGGGATGGATGGCTAGTGTGCACATTCCGATGGACGATAGCTCTGCTACCAGAATTCCGAGAGACTTCAGAAGAAGGTCCCAGAATGCGCGCCAACTGCTTCCATCGGGCTCTGAACGACCAACTGGACGTCGTCGATTTCCCGGGCTACACTGGCACGGAGCGGCAAGTCTATGTGGAGACACTATGCTGGATATGAGACTTCAATCACGAGACAATTCCCGTTCTATTATTGACTCTGCTTCCACTGAACTCATTTACAGCTGCGAGAGTGATCTCCCAGAGGAATTCGTGACGAGTCCATCGTTCCGTTCAATAACAGTGTCGCCTAGACGATTGTCAAAGTGCGGAGAGGAAGTCCTCTGTCTGTAGGCTCTCACCCTATGTCCGTCGGCTAGCTGACTTCCGAGATTGTTTTGCTGCCTATTTTTGCCAATTTTTGCTTTACTTTAATAATTTTTTTTGACTTTTCGCTGCCTTAATACGCACACGAGGACGTAGCACAATCGCCATGTCCAACGATAGAGTTTCTTAAGCATTTCCCAGTAAAAAGCAGGCTGTTGTGAAGCTTCATTGAAGGCTTGTATGAGATCACAGCCAAATGAGTCCATTGTGAATATATCCTAGTCGGGGAGGGGGCACTACACTCTGTCTCTTTGAACTGAAACTAGACCAATTTACAATGACGCTTCCACGAACTGACCTACGAGAGGACCTTTCTTTGCATTTTCCTAGCCGCTGATGCCTCAGTTTTTACACTCAATTCGCTTTTCTGGCGTTGAACGCCTTCGATTAGGATAGATCCGTCCATTGCTTCTAAACACCTTGACTACGTCGGGAATTTTGCGTGTCTGGCGCGTGCTTTTGCAACATGGCGAGTCTGTTTGCTAATTGAAGCCATTGCCTGTCGAGAAGCTCAGCAAATCTAGAAGAATATAGGAATCTAGAAAAAAAATTGTGTAAGACTGTGATACGACATCGTGTGATACGGTTCCATGCGACCAAAAGGTGTGACACGACATCGTGTCACACGGTCCCACGCGACCGAAAGAGTGTTACACTACATCGAGTCACGCGGTCTCGCGCGACCTAAAGGATGTGACACGGCATCGTGTCACATGTGCCACGATATCATGTCACACGTTACAGTCTGTTTGTTAATTGAAGCCATTACCTGTCGAGAAGCTCAACAAATCTAGAAAAATCTAGCAATCTAGAAAAATAAATTGTGTAAGACTGTGACACGACATTATGTGACACGGTCCCACGCGACCGAAAGTGTGACACGACATCGTGCCACATGAAGGGGTGTGGCACGACATCGTGTCACACGAAGGAGTGTGACACGACATCGTGTTACACTGTCGTCAACGTATTAAGCCTACTGTACGCCACCAAAGGGCGTAATGCTCTCTGGGCCATCCGAAGACCACCGTAGGAGAGATTTTTCAAAACTTCTAGTAGCCTAATTCTATGCAGCTTGGCTCTACATGAACTATATTTTATAGGTCTCCCTTAATGATTAACAAATCAAAAATCGATTCTAAAAAATCAGTCTCATCGCGTTGCAGCATCGTCGCACTGCCCACCTCCACAGGGCGAATCGAGGAAGGCGTCGACCGAGATCGACGAGGACATCGAGTTGAACGTGTTGTTCCAAAGAATTCAAGTACGCGCTTTTCTTTTATTTCTATAAGTTTTCGTGTTTTTGTAGTGTTCCAGCCGCGACTAGCAAGGAAGGAAGATACTTTTTAAGGAAGAATTTTTTAATGAATTTGTAAAAATTGTGGGTGAGATTTATGTGATTTACAACGGTAAAACAAGGCAGTGTCGTGGGTTTACATTATATTAGTAATATTTTACTTTATTTATTGCAACTATCGGGCACTGGGACGCGTGGTAGCGCAGCCGGAGGAGGCGCCGGCTTCCGTATGCACCCCGAATCGAGGTTTCCGCTCGGATCGCTACCTGCCTACTTCTGACTAAGCCTTCCAACCTTTTCTCGTCCGAGAACTGCTACCAGATTTGTCTGAAGGGTACAATACCCATTTATTCATCGGCTGGCCACTGCAAGTCATTGGACTGGCCAAATACGCATTCAAATTGCCTCCATGGTATTCGGAATGCGTGGCGCATTCCCAATAGAGTTCACTAACGTCGTCTTTTATACTTTTTTCTTTACCGTCGGGTGGTAAACGACAACAAATGACACCGCAAAAATGATTTCAACAAAAGCTTATATTCCAAGAATCTAATAGAAAATTTTTAGCTTTTTTTATTTTCATAGTATTTTTGTTTCTTGAAGTGCTCGAGCTGTAAATAGGCAGCAGAATGGGAAGATGTTCCAAAAACTTGGGTTGTTTATCGGTTTGCAAAAATCCTTACCGACATCTTAGTAGTTTTAGGGGCGATATAAAGACAGCACTATAAACTTGTCTCGGATACTAGCGTGTTTTTTCTCTTAATTTTTTGCTTCCATCAGCATATAAAAGCGATAAATTCCGCCGCACAAAAAACAAAATTGTAAAAGAAATACTGTATCCATGAATTCAAGTCGTCTAAATAATACGGCTTCACTGCACTAGGAAGATTCTTCATCTAATAGTGTTCTAATATAGTAGAATAAAAAAGGCTGATAATTGATTATTGGGATGCGCCGCGTACCGTACTTCTACTTTGTAGCATTGCGTCGGTTTAGAAGAGTTTTGGGTCTGTCCTAGATGGTAGGGAGCACCTCGCTGTGTAAGTTTGACGATGGCGGAAAATTGAAGGCAAACCATATTACACTGATAAAAAATTAGAATATACTTTGAGGAAACCAAAGAACAGAATAGAACTAAGCTAGGTCGGAAACAATCGAACGTTTCGCGGGACGAGCCACGCATCCATCGTCTACGGTATGTCGTGGTGGCAGTTTGAATGCGCATTTGGTCAATACAATGATCTGCGGTCGCCATCCGATGGACAAGCCAGGGTTTTATCCTTTACATACGGGTCTGGTAGCAATTCATCGACCCCGGAGGAGTGGAAGGCTTGGTTGACCTGAGGGAGATCCGAACCAGGAACCTGGTATCGAGTGCACGCGACAGCCGGCGCCTCCTCCGACTGCGTGACCAGGTGCCCAAAGGATCAGAAGGCCCCCCAGGTTTCCCTAGACGAAACCCAAATCCCGAACCTTGGTTAATGATTCACGCAATAATCAGCGTCTTCTATACCTACTCTAACCATAAGTCTGAAAATGATTTTTAGTAACTCTATGAATGTGGATGAGGAAGCTTGAGATCATCCCCTGCTTCAAAACTTTCGAAATTAAATGTGATTCAAATAAGTTCATGCATAGTTATGAAAAGACATAAGAAATTTTCTGCAAAGTTGTTGCTATAGAGCTTTGTTAGGTTTTTATTACAGAATAGGGGGCGCGTGTAGCGCAGTCGGAGGAGGCGCGACTGTCGCGTGCACCCGATACCAGGTTCCTGGTTCGGATTTCTCGCCCAGGCCAACCAAGCCTTCCATCCCTCCGGGGTCGGTGAATTGGTACCAGACTTGTCTGGGAAGGATAAAGCGCTGACTTGTTCGTCGGCTGGCCACCGCAAGTCATTGTCTGGCCAAATACGCATTCATGTCGCCTCCACGACATCCCGTAGAAGTAGAATGCGCTGGCGCATCCCAGAAGGGATTGAATAACGCCGTCCTTTATCCTTATGTTTTCTTCCATTCTAAGTTGATATATTTGTGTTCGCTATTGTTCGTGTTCAGCCATTCAAATGTAAAATTGATCTGATTCAAGTTTTAAAATTGATTTTTTCCATACATATGAGGGGGCGCGTGTAGCGCAGTCGGAGGAGGCGCGACTCTCGCGTGCACCCGATACCAGGTTTCTGGTTCGGATTTCCCGCCCAGGCCAACCAAGCCCTCCATCCCTCCGGGGTCGGTGAATTGGTACCAGACTTGTCTGGGAAGGATAAAGCGCTGATTTGTTCGTCGGCTGGCCACCGCAAGTCATTGTCTGGCCAAATACGCATTCATGTCGCCTCCACGACATCCCGTAGAAGTAGAATGCGCTGGCGCATCCCAGAAGGGATTGAATAACGCCGTCCTTTATCCTTTATCCTTATCCTACATATGAGGGACTCTTGGGGACATGAGGGCTTGAGGATTGTTGACGGTACCATCTGAAACGTCGTGATTCACTTCCCAATTTGGAAGCGAAAGAATGTCACCAAAGGCGGGGGAGGTGAAGATAGGCGGGCTAGGAAGAGCGCTCTTCAGAAGCCAGTCAAAGGCTTATGTGGCCTTCTGTGCTTCCTCCTATCATATTGTTGCTCATTTCAGCTTTCAGCAGTGTCTACTGCTTCATTGGTCTGGATGACCAATAGCTTCGGCTTGATCATATCGGCGATATTATAGTTATTCATGTATTCATATTTTTGTATTTTTTGTTTTCTCGTATTTTTGAGCATTTAAATGAGTAATAGATTCGAATGGGCTTGCCTACTTGTCTATAAGCCAGCCTATGACGGCTCTTTTGGGAGTTGAACACGTATATTAGAGTTTCTGAAAGCTCTTCTACTTGGCGGCACGTGCAGTCGGAGGAGTTGTCGGCTGTCGCGTGCATCTGATATCAGATTGCTGGTTCGGATTTCCCGCCCAGGCTAACCAAGCTTTCTATACCTCCGGAATCGGTGAAATGGTACCAGACGTGTCTGGGAAGGATAAAGTGCTGACTTGTTCATCGGCTGGCCACCGCAAGTCATTGTATGGCCAAATACGCATTCAACTCGCCTCCGCGACATCCCGTAGAAGTAGAGTGCGTGGCGCATCCCAAAGAGGATTGAATAACGCCGTCCTTTATACTTGTATCCTTTTGTTCAGTGTTCCGACTTGGTTGGTTGCCAAAAAAAATTTCAGAATTGTGGTCGAATTCCAAAAATCTGCTATAGCATCTGCAAGTGCATGGCGCACTCCTCCGTTGAATACTTCGCTTTTATATTCATCGGCACTGTGCGTATATGTTGATATTAATGGTTTGCAATTGATTTAGAATTTCGAACAACTTGAATTTTTTATTTAATGTAGACCTGAAGACTGACGTAGTTTACCAAGTATAAGGGGCCGAAAGTGGAACCAACTTCAAACGTGTCGTCGGATTCCGAACTGCCTTCAATTCGTCGTTATTTCTCCCGTTTTTATTTTTTGAAGATATTTCAAGCTTCCAAATACTTGGCTTCGAAACAAGGATGAATGAAGACTTGGAAAGACTGTACTTTGAGTCTGAAAGCGGATCATCCGACTAGACTGCCATCTGGCCATCCGATCTTCTCCAGTCTTCTAGATCCCATCAAGGTGGTCTTCGGCTGAATTCAAACGCTGAAGACCGGTCAGAAGCGCTATGAACCGTGCGTGTGTGTGTGTGTGTGTGTGAGAGGAGGTGGGTGTGTGTGTGTGTGTCTGTGTCCGTCCAGCGATGATTAGTCAGTGGCGATTGGCGTTGGCCGGCCGTGGCCCCTCAAAAAACGCTGTCGGTTCGCTGACCGAGCCAGCCGACCGACGAAAAAACCGCTGGCAACGGTGAGCAAGTCACATACACATCCACAAAAACACCACCACATACATCGACGTCGACGTCGTGGCTCCGACGACGAACGAAAATTTGGCCACGGTCAGATTGCTCGAAGCTGATTCCTTGCCTGGAGCTCTTCTCTGCCTTCTTCCTGCGATGTTAAGGGATTTTTTTCTGGTTTGACATGGAACAAGTGTAGTCCAAAGAATAGCTACAGTACCTACCTTTAGTGGGCGTTTAGTCGAAAAGCGTGGCTAGAAGTATTGTCAGCTTGTTCTTGTGGGCTGCGCCGTGCACTCCGCTAGACCTATGTGTGCCCAGAATGCGCCTGGGAAAGTAGTGTTGACCATAGCTCTGTTGAACACTTTACTGCTGCTATATATGTCCGCTAATTCAGCCACTCTGCACCCAGCACTCTCCGACAACTATAGAAGATTTATTTTTTACACTTATATATCATTTATTATTAACATTTACTTAAGATTTTAACCGAAAGTTTTTGCAGTTGTTATACAATTTTTCAAGAAATGTGTGCGCACAACACGCGTGGAAGCGCACTCGGAGAAGGCGCCAACAGTAACGTGCACCCGATTCCAGGTTCGGATTCTCCGCCCAGGCCAATTAGACAGTAAATAGGCATCAGCAGATGCTTTTTTTCTTCATTTTTTCCTTTCTTTTTTAAATCTGTTAACTTTTTTAATGAGGAAATTTGATAAGGAAAATCATTATATACCACTTTTCAGGTTAAATTGGACACTCCTTTAAGCCTAAGCCTAAGACCTTTGAAATCAAAGCGAACTCTTCCAAATTAAAACGACCTTTGGCCAGGTTGAACTAAAGACTGTCTAATATAGTTGAAATAATTTTTTGTTCAAGGAAAACTCAGAATAGCTTTTTTTCTACTTTAGCTGCCGAATGAGTAAAATAATTATATAGAATTTTATTTTTTGAAAAATAAAAAAATGAAATTTTGCATTGTAGAGCAGCAAGGCCGCAATCATGTCCTGCGTTGAAAGACTGGATCGCGCCATGCACTTAAAAAGTTTAACGTAACGTTTATTTGATTGGTAGTGTAAATACTGCTTGCATCAAGAAAGTTAGGACATGTGTGTTTTTCTTTACCATTGTTTGTGTTTCACCGCTCTTGAAAGGTGTGAAACTGCATGCAAACAAGAATTTTACTATCATTCGAATAAAAATGAAGATTTTTGAACGGGAGCATGGCGCAATCTCTGTTTTGGCAATATAAAGTGGCCGCCTATTTGCTCTTCGAAACAAGCTTTAATTCATTGTTTTTTCTTGAAAAATAAAATTTTCGTAAAATTTCAAACTATGTTTCCCCTGTTCTCTTATTGGGAAGTAAACTAAAACATAAAAAAATTTATACTGAATTCTCCCTAAACAGAGAATTATTCTACCATTTTTAGAGAATTTCTAGTTTAATGTAGAAGAAGTTTATTTTGATTTGGAAGGGTTCTCTATGGTTTTAAATGTCTTAGGGTATCTTAGAAGACTGTTTATTTTGACGTGAAAAGTGATTTTATTTAAAAAGTGTTTAATTTAATTTTATTTTATTTATTGAAGTACTTTTTGTAAGACAAGGGTGAGATGAAATACAATGCAGCAACTGCTGCAACTACAAATTTGACGTGAAAAGTGCCCAACTCGACGTCCCTTATCGATACACACATATTGCTCCTTTTGTTGACATGTTTACAGAAATTCCACACAACAATCAATAAGAAGCATAGCAAAAATTATCAACGTTTGCTTTAAAAAATTGAATAAAAAATTTCCAACGATTAATAAACATGGATGTTTTTATAGTGACGAACCCTCACATCCTGGTAACTACATGTCATATAATTTAATAAGCAAAACATATTTTATATGTTAGATGGCTTATTAAACAGCTTTTATTGTAGAATAAATAGTGTGGAATTGTAAACCTATTTATTGTCAATTTAACATTTTTTATGTTGTTCATTTTTATTTAGACAGATTTGTCAATCAACTCGTTTCTTTCTCAGCAAAGCTTTACCCGTTCAGGTATGTGCATGACTAAGAAATCATTCACAATTTTAAGAATAACTGCAAAGAAAGTGTATAAAGGTGGCCATAAAAATTGCCTGTAATTTGCTAACCAGAAAAAAATAGAAGAAAAAGAAAATTCTACGGAATGTACGAAATTTGTTAATCAACTCATTTTTCCCAGTAAAGGTTAACCCGTTTAGGGGTGTAGATTTTGTAATTAAAGTGAGGAATAAAGGATGGCGTGACTCAATCCCCTTTGGGATGCGCCACGCATTCCACTTCCACGGAATGTCGAGGAGGCGATTTGAACGAGCCACACAATGACTTGCGCTGACCAGCTGATAAAGAAATCGGCGCTTTATCCTTTCCTGACAAGTCTGGTACCAATTCACGGTCTTCAAAGGAATGGAAAGATTGGTTGGCCTGGGCGGGAAATCCGAACCAGGAACCTGGTATCGGGTGCACGCGACAGCCGGCGCCTCCTCCGACTGCGCTACATGCGCCCAGTGGATGGCTAATTAATCATGCATAATTTGAAAGATCAATGCAATGAAAGTGTGAAGAAGGTATCACTTGTACCACCTGTCGTCCCGTCGATCATCGACATGCTCGAGCGGGCGCCAGCGGCGTCACCATTCGTCCCTGTCGCGTGCCAGAGTGGTCCAATGGATCCTCCTCGCTCGAGGGACACGAAGAGCGTCATATCGGGAGTTCAGGGCTCTCACGAAGAAGTCCGACCAGCGCGTTGGTGGGCGTCCTGGTGTTCTCTTGACATCCCGAAGAAGGTAGTTGCAAAAATTGTCTGCAAATTGTTGAACCAAAGAAATATCCTACCGAATGCAATTGATTCAACCTTCATCCTTATTGAACTGAAAAATTACGAAAGTTCCGATTTTTATCTGAAATTCAGTGGTGGCCGTCGTCCCCATTCAGTAGAGCGTTTCCCAGTGTGTTCGATGACATTCCACGCGGCGGCGGTGGTTTTTTGCGAGTAGTCGGCCCGATCCCGAGCGTTCACGCCGGCGTTTGAGAATATTTTGAGCCGTTCCGAGCGTTTTTCATGTGGCGACGAGCAAAAACTCGGAGCGAGCCACAGCAGCCGGTCTTGATTACACGACCTGATAGTGAGAGACAGACCATGCTGACGATGTAGATGTTTCTGGACGTCACGCTGATTGTGCTGAGCAGCTACATCTACACATACGTATGCTGTATACGGGGTGAATCCTCTTGGACACATGCTGTTTAGCGCGATTTTCGATAGGACTTTATTAGGAGATTAGTGAAGAAGCTCATTTGGGTGATCAACAAGTAAGCTTCCATGCTGTTTTATTCAGATGATATCCTGTTTCACGTCTTGGCTCTATACAGGATTCATTACTGCAATGGAGTATAGTGGTACTACAGGTATCTCCTCGAGGATCATCAGTAAGGCAAGGAGCTGTAGTACGTCCTAGGCGCCAAGACCCGGGTTTATATACACTCCTAACTAGGTGAAATGTGGCAGGAGATAGTATAGGTCATTGTTTATTGGGCCAGAGGTGATCCTTGCAGTGAGTAAACAACGTGGTTGACCGCTAAGGGGCTAGAATTGATCTAGCGGCGTTTGAATAAATTTGCGAGTTTCTTTGTATGAGTTTAAAAAAACCTTACTTGTAGCTGATGCTTTTGTTATGAAGAATGCACTTCAGCATACCTTGCAGAATAATTTTTTTTATTGTAGTTTAGTTCAATAAGGGAGGATACCAAGCTACTAAGCCTGTTTATGAAATCACCTTTGTTGGTGCAATTACGTGAAATGCGAAGGGTTTCCGTATAAATTATAGCTTTTTTAAGGGGATAGCTTATATATGAATCGTAGTGTGGAAACCTTATCACTTTGAAGTTAAAGTAATTTGTTTTATTATATTGTTTGGTATATAATTCTCCTTCGGAAATAATAATTGCTAAGGCTAAGAATTTACATTCAACAGAATTTTTATTAGTTCTACTGATTTCAAGACAATTTTTATAATATTCGATATAATACCATTTATACAGTTATCTTCTAAATTATGAATAATTAACATGTCGTCCATGTACCCTAAAGGGTGGAACTCCTTACTGGGAGGAATTTATTAATATTAATTGAACATTTGCATTTAAAAAATGGAAGTGTTAAGTCGGCAATAACTGGGCTTGCATTTCCACCTTTTGGAACACCTTTTATCTGTTTATAAACAGAACTACCTACTCTACAATAGGAGTTGTTTTACAAGTAACTCCTTAATGATGTGCCGCGCAAGCCACCTCAAGTGACAGCCTGACGTCGTGTATGGAACGCATACCTTGCTAAACCCGCATACCCTTCTACGAAGAAAATGTAAAGCTATAATCTTTTGTAAACGAGCACCCATAGCTCAGCTCTCTAAAGAAATTTCAGCGGTAGATGAACAAGAATTGGAGGAATCGACCTTGTTAACAGCTGGTTGGTTCCTCGAATGGGCTCCTCCTTTTCCGGAAAGGAAAGTCCAAGGTGGTGTTGCATCTAGGAAGTAAGAACAATGAGCATGGTTATTGTTTAGATACCGCAGTAGTCGGTAAGATCGAACAGGTCAGGGATCTTAGGTTCCTCGTTTAACGTGGCCTTAGCTTTGACAAACATTGCGACTGCATTATAAATATCCAAAGCATCTGACGTTATTTACCGCATCTTTCGTTCTTTATCGACAACGAGCCCTGTTGTTCTGCTGCCAAGTCATTTGTTAGGCGGTCGGTCGAATTTGGCACAGTTTTGTTTAATAGAATTGAGTGTAAATCTATGCATAAAATTATTTAAATAATTACTACATCATTATTCACCAAAATTAAAATTACTACCTTCATAGCTCTTCAAACGACTACACTACAATCTTGGACTATGGACAACAACTTTCAAAAACAACGATAGTTAACAACAACTTAAACATGTTTTGTTTCGCCTCTATCTTCATACAAAACAACTTTAAAATTAGTTACCCCGAGGCTCATCAGTGAAGAAGTAATAAACCATACAAGCGCAAAATTATCGACAAAATATTAGGTTGGTGCATAAGTTCTCGGACAGCATGAAATATCTATTATCACAACATACGAACAACAATATCAAATCATTTGAAGTAACCACCCTTCACATCAATTGTCTTTCGCCAACGTGCTGGTATGTCATGGATGCCTTTTCTCCAAAACGTGGCCGGTTGTGATTCGATAAATGTGAGCAGTGTCTCCTTGACATCTTCTCGGTTCCTAAATGCTGGCCGTGCAAATAGCGTTGAAGGCTTGAAAACAAATGATCATCGAAGGAGCGAGATCTGGTGAGTAAGGTGGATGTGGAAGAACGGTCCATCCGTAGTCCGCCAACTCAGCCGCCGTCGTTCTAGCAATATGCGGTCTAGCGTTGTCGTGTTGAAAATACACCTTCACTTGCTCTCCTCGTGTGGTTCGAAGGTGGGCCCTCAACTTCCTCAGTTGGTTGACGTAAGCCTCTGCCGTCACTGTTATCCCTTCGTCCAGCAGCTCCCAGTATTCTACGCCAAGAACGCTCCACCAAATGCACAGCATCACCTTTTTCACGTGACGGTCGGGTTCCGGAACGTCCTCTGCCTCTCCATTTGCGTCAACCCAGTGTGCACGCCGGTGATAATTAGAGTAGGTATCCACTTCTCAGAGCGACATCGGCTCTGCCATCCATGTCATGTTGTGTCAAGTCGTGAGGTACCTAGCAACCCAATTTTTGCACCTTGCCAATCGACTTCAGTCCTCGGACGACTGTTGAGTGACTAACACCAAGAGTGCTTGATAGTTCGCGAGTGGTTTGGTGTGGGTCCGCTTCCACTCTACTTCGGAGGCCATCCAAATCCAGTGTCATCGGACGCTCTTCTCGTTCATTATCTTCAACGGAGAATTCACCAACTGCAAACTTCGAGAACCACTGGTACACAGTACTTCGAGCAGAAGCACTCTCGTTGTAAACATCCTTCAGGCGACGATACGATTCGTTGGCATTGAGGCCAGATTGATGCAGGAATAACATGACGTGCCGAGTATGCGTCTCAGTTGGGATGAATTGCTTAGCCATAATAGCTGACGTTAACAACGCAGAAGTAAATGTCAGGAACAGTTTTGTAGCCCTTTCCTTTCTCTATCGATCATTTACGCATTGATACATGTGAGAAATTTGGCGGGAAAATGCGCCTTCAGTTCAGAAGGGATCAAGTGTCCGAGAACTTATGCACCAACCTAATAGAGAAAGTTCAGAAGAGTTTCACATGGAAACTCATGGTCAGGGTTCAGCTTTCAAAACATACCATCTGCCCACGAAACGAGTCTTATTCTCAATTTGCAAACTCATGCCTCTAGAATTCGTAAGTTCGACTTGCTGACGTTTCACAAAATAATGCACGGGAGAATTGGATTGAAGATAGGGTCTTTTCTTAATGTGAGACCTTCCTCGACCAGGGGTGTCTTGCGCAAATCTATCCTATCTAGGGCTAGATTAAATTGCAGGAAATACTTCTTCACTAACTGCGTCTTAGTCAATTACTTTGACCTTAGTAAAAAGGTCAACATTCCTTCCAGTTTTTCTTCCTTCAAAAAACTTATTTATTTATTTATTTTATTTATTAAAGACGAGCTGCAGCCCACATAGGAGAAGATTGTAAAAAAAACATCCAAGGAGTAACAATAAAGTACAATATAGAGAATACAAAAAAACATCCGATGAGATTCATTGCAAACGCAACAGTAGATTCTTGAAACCACGCAGAGATAGACCCAATGCATCTTGATTTGCATCCAAAACAAGGTTGAACTCCATTATACTCCTGTAGGTGAAGAAAGTTGTTCTGGCTCGCGATTTTACAACCGCAACGTAGAGTCTGAGTTTGCCCCTTTTATTTCTTGTCGAAGATGAACCGAAAAAGCAGAGTGGGCTAATAGAAAGCTTTCCTGTGAGTATTTTGAAAAACATAAGGAAATCAAATATTTTCCTTCTACTGTGAAGACTCGGTAAAGACAACATTCTGGCACTCTCGGCACTATTTGGTATATGGTAGTAACTGCTGCCGTAGCATCTCATCATAAGCTTACGAGTAAAGCTGTTTTGAACGCTCTCCAGAAGTCTGATGTCTTCTTTCTTTGTAGGGTTGAAAATGGTGCTACCGCACTCTATGATGGGCCTTACATATGCCATGTATGCCCGAAGAAGAGCGTGAGGATCTCTGCTTCTTAAGGCCTTAAAAAGATTGTAGATGCGATAGTTGGCCTTTTTAACCAATGATTTGTAGTCAGGTCAAACCTCAAGTCCCGTGATATCAAGAAACCTAGGTCACGAACTTCACTTACTGTCTGCAAAGTGACACCTCGCAGTTTATATGAAGGGTTGCCACCGGCGCGATTCTCTCCAATAATGAGACAATGCGGTTTTTCTGCTGCCAAAGGTAGTTCCCATCTTTCAGCCCAGGAATCTATATAGTTCGCCGCTGCTTGACTAGAAGCGGTATCATTAGTCTTCTCAATGGTCTTGTAAATCTTAATGTCATCGGCGTACATTTTGCAAACGACTCCGAACCTCGAAACCGATTGCGGCAGTTCGTACGTGTACATCAGAAACAGCAAAGGGGAAGGTACCCCTCCTTGTGCGGTACTCCGCTGAACGTTTTAAAAACACTGGAATACTGTCCCTCTACTTTGACTTGGTATGTTTTCCTGGGAGAAAATCTCGTATCCAGTCTACTATCGTGTGGTGAGCGCCCACCATTTTCAGTTTTTGCAGAAGTTTTATCAGTGGAGCTCTATCAAAGGCCTTAGAAAAGAAAAGTCGAAATATACAACATCTGTACGCTTTGTTTCCTCTACAGCTTTTCTCCAGTCATTCAGTGCTGTGAGAGTGGCGGTCTCGATGGACCTTCCTTTTAGGAATCCAAACTGATTACAGGATATAACGTTTTTTGGATCTATCCTAGTCCGGGGGGCCACATAACTGAAAAGTATGCAACAAAATGAATTGGAACCTACCGAGCGGCTCCTAGAGAACGAGCTGTAACCTAGAAGAAACCGAAAACGAGCAAACAAACGAAAAAAAAATAAAAAATCGCCGCGGTTTACAACCGTCTCGGCGGACAAAGAGCGACGGAATGGAGGCATGCCGCGTGCTGGCCGCCGGCTGACATGGTATAACCAGGATCTAACATGGTGGGGAGGGCGCATGAAGCCGCATGCCGCGTGCTGACCGCCGCCTGACATGTTATAACCAGGATCTAACATGGTGAGGAGGGCACACGACTTTGCCTGCTTACAACCGCAACAAATGTATTTTTTCGTTTTTTTCTTCATGACTTTTCTTGTTTAGGTCTCATGTTATTCTGTAGGAGCCGGTCGGTAAGTCTCAAGTGGATTTGTAACATATAATACCTTTTAGTTATGTGGCTCCCCCGGACTAGGATAGATCCCGTTTTTTTGTTGGTTTTTTGGTTATAAAGGCTCACTTGGACGCCTGATGAATCCCTCCTGTTTGACGCCGTCGTGCTTGTTTACTTATCAATTAATTAATATTGCCGTTTTAACACATTTGCTCAAGCCTGGAGCGGCTGGTAGAGAGGCTATATGTTGTTACAGGATGTTTTGTTGCGATCAAAACTCTTGCGCCAGGCGGGACTCGAACCCGCATCTTCTGCTTTCCGGGCAGCGATGTTCGCCTTACACCACCGGCGCTGTTTGACAGCACGTAACATCCGCGATATTCTCCATCCCCGTATCACGGGTGGATGCTGTCAGACCTGGAGCATATCGCGGATGTTACGTGCGGTCAAGGCGAACATCGCTGCCCGGAAAGCAGAAGATGCGGGTTCGAGTCCCGCCTGGCGCAAGAGTTTTGATCACAACAAAACATCCTGTAACAATATTGCCGTTTGTTTTAAATTTACTTGTTTTTTTCGAGTTACTATTTGTTTTTTCTTTGTTTTTCTTCTTACCTACTTCTGCATCACTATCTTCTTGTTGGCATTTCAACTGGTAGTGTGTATATGCTTTGTTCTACTATTTTCATTACTCTCGTCCACATGGGGTTACCTTCCTGTGTAATGAATAATGATGATGATGATGAGTTCACCAACTAGCCGTTTTACGAATCGCACAATTTTCCATGATTCTTCTAGAACTCAAAACGTTAAAAACGGCTGTGATAGAGTAATTCGATGGCTTTAAAGTTACATACAAAACGTCTACATTAAGCGTCTTTGTTCGGTAGGAAACTATTCAGACAAAGCACAAGCGCTAGAGCGTTTGGTTCACCCTGCTTTGCTCTCTTCGCAATCATAGAGCTTTCCGTGTTTCTTTTTGTTCTCGCTCACCTTCTTGGCAGTCCTGTTTAGTCACCTGTTTAGTGCACAAAACCCCTGGCTTTCGTTTTCCTTTCCACAACAGACATCAAATGGGAGTGTTGATGGAGCGATGGAGTTGACGGACGGGCCTACTTAGCTGATATCCGGAGCTCCGTTTTCGATTTCGACTTACAGTGTTTGGCTCGCCACTTCTCTTATCCATCAATACCTCCACTAGTCAGTCCCTCAGCCTCTAATTTGTTTGTCTTATATCAAAATATTCTACTATTACTAATACTTGTTCTTTCGGCAAATTTTTCTATTTCCTGCAGATAATACATCACACCGTTGAGCTTTGGTCTGCTAAGGTTTCTTGCTCGTTTTTTCGCCATTTTGAACTTATTAGGTTAAAAAAAGACTTCACTTTTTCAAAGATTTGTTACTTTACAACTACAAAGTCAAATCAATTGAGATATTCTCTATTTTGTTCCACTACACTTTCCCAAAGGCTGGGTAATTTTCTAATTCCTCTCGCGTAAAAGACTGTAGTTCTGGAGTCGTACCATCGCTGAATCCAATTTTTGAGGTCTTCATCCGCCTCAAAATATTTCTTTCCAATTTCTTGCTTGAGAGCACGGAAGAGATGGTGGTCGGTAGGGGCGAGGTCAGGGCTATACGTGGATGTGGCATTACCTCCCAGCCCAGCTCCTTTATTGTTTCTTTTGTGAGTCTTGCAACATGTAGTTTTGCATCGTCATGCAGGATCATCACCTTCGACTTCTCCGGCCTGTTTTCTTGGAGAGCTGCGACGACTCTGTGGAGTTGGCCACTGTATGTGGCAGCAGTAAGTGTCTCTCCACTTCTGAGAGTTTCCCAGCAAATCACTCCTAAGACATCCCACCAAACACTCAAGAGAATCTTCCTTTCGTGAGCATTGGGCTTAAGATCAGGCTTAGGGTTCTCTCCTCTTTGTACGCATTGTCTTTTTCTTCGGAAGTTGGCATACAGAAACCCAGGACTCATCGCCTGTCACAGTCCGCGGCAGGAGCGATTTTCTTTCGGATCTGGACAGTAGAGAAGCAGCGATGGAGAGCCGTTGACCTTTCTGAGTGTCTATCAGGGCATGTGGAATCCAAGCTCCAAATCTCCATGCATAGCCAAGACTCTTCAGATGGAGTCCCACTGCCCTCTGAGACACATCGAGCTTCCCTGCCAGTTGACATGTCGTCTGCCTACTATCTGTACGAAGCAGATGGAGTATGTAGGTCAGTGTCGTCTAATTCAGTTGGCCTTCCTGACCTTGCGTTGTCCTCGAATGAAAAATCTCCCTCTAAAACTTTTCAAACTATTCATAACAGGCTCGACTAGTAGTAGATCCCAAGCCATATCGTTAATTTGGTGCTGTAGATCCTTTAATGAATTCATGAAGAATGACGTGCCGAAAATGGCCATGAGGTAGATCTGGCATTGAGTCCGGAAGATTGGATGGATAACGAAGTACATGAAGGGGCTTGACCTGTGTTCGCGTGCGAATGGTAGACAAGTGTGATGGGATTACGAAATCAGCAATCAATAATGGCCAGTGCGTTTAAAAGGAAAACGGTAAAAAAAACTTTTCGAAGTGTGAAGAGACTTTTTTCCAATCTAGTAAAATTGTGCGCAGATTTATGTGCAAATCACCAAATAAATGAGAATACGTGAATACTATGAGGAAGTAAAAATAAACTTCAATTTAACTTCAATCGGTTCCCCATACTCCTTCAGACGAATTTTTCCTATTATAGCGCCTCCCCCGGTGAGCCATCAGTGAAGCAGGTAAATATTCTATTTTTAACATCATTTGTTATTTGACATTTGAATAATGAAATTTTTCTTTCTTGTTTTGTTTCAATAGTTTTTCCACCGCTTTTTTAACCTCTTTTCATTTACATTTCTATCTATATAATTTCTGGAGTTGAATAAGGATAAGGATAAAGGACAGCATTAGTCGATCCGTTTTGAGATGCGCCACGCATTCCACTTCTACGGGATGTCGTGGAGGCGGTTAGAATGCGCATTTGGCCATACAATAACTTGCGATGACCAGCCAATGAAGAAGTCAGCGGCGCTTCATCCTTCCCAGACAAGTCTGGTACCAATCCACCGACCCTGGTGGGATAGAAGGCTTACCTAGCCGAGTCGGGAAATCCGAGCCAAGAACCCAGAATTTCGCGCACGCGACAGCCGGTGCCTTACCACCCAAATTGAATAAATAATTGGTTGGAATCTATGTCCTCGCTGTTTTTATATTTTAGTCTGAATTTCGCTGAAAGCTTTTTGCTTACTGTTATATGCAGTTTGAAAGAATATGATCACCTTTATTAGAAAGAATGCGTCGCTTTTCTTCTTATTCAGATTGTCGTCAATTTTTTAGGTTATTAAAGTAAAAAGTTAAAAAAGAAAAACCATTTTCGCCAACAGCTTCTTTTTTTCTGTTATTATTTTTTGAAAGAGGATGGTTTGCCCTGCAAAATTATGTGTTGGGTTTTTTCGTTTATTTTGGTTTTCGTTAATTTTTAGGGCATTAAAATGGAGTGTTCAGAAAATGTACATTATTTTTTCCAACAGCTACTATTCTTTAGATAATTTTTGTGTAGTGTTATTTGTCACTCGAAAGAGAATATTTTGCTCTATCAAGTCTTTTGTTTCGTTTGTTTGCTTGCACTGATTTCTCTCAATTTTTTGCGGAATGTTAAAAACGAGAAAAATAACCTCTAAAATGTTTTCACTCATTTGTTTAAGCCTCGAGCGACTAGAGAGGCTATATGTTGCTACAGTATTCATCCCTGCAATGAAAACTCTTGCACCAATAGGGACACGACGCCTTATAAGTAGTCGTAGCATTGCTGCCCAGAGTGCAGAAGGTGTGGGTTCGAGTCGCGGCTGGCGCAAAAGTTTTGTTCGCAATGAAACATCTTGTAACAACATGTAGCCTCTCTACCAGCCGCTCCAGGCTCAAGCAAATGTGTTATGGCATTGTTACTATTAGGGGGGGGGGGGCCAAAAGTAAGACAAAATGAAAAAAAATCTTTATCTCTTTATAACTCAATTACAACTCAACGATGCTGAGGAATGTATTTGCCATTAAGGGCAAGGACCTTGCTGCCATCGCTCAGCCAACTTCCTGATCCCATCCTTCCAGAACTGCTTGAACCTGGTGTTGATCAACTGCTCGACATGGTTGTCAAGGACTGCTTGGGTTCTTGTGTCCCTTCCGACTAGGAAGTCCTGTAGGCTCACGTAGTAGTGGTAGTCGCATGGAGAGATGTCCGGCAAATACGGTGGGTAAGGCATGTGAACGTAGCCCAGCTGGCCAAGCTTATCCGTGGTTACTTGTTCCCGATGGGGTGCGGCGTTGTCGAAGAGGAGGACCTTCTTGAAGCGCTGCGACTGAATAAGAGCGAGTCGCCGGCCCATCTCTTCTATTTCGTTCACCATGGCCTTGGAGTTGATTGTAGTGCTCTTGGGAAACAGCTTCCGGTAAACCGTTCCATGGGCGCAGACCCAAAAGCTCCAAAGATGCTTCCCGCCGTGAACATCTCGCCGAACGAAGGTCGGTAACAGGTCACCAGGCCTCACCCAGACTCGCTGCTTGGCAGGGTTAAGGTAGAAGACGTACTTCTCGTCTTGCGTGAATATTGAGCCCAGGCTGCTCGGGGTAAGGGAATAGGGCGAGATTTGCGCGACACAGGTCAACTCGTCAGACCGGGGTTTCGGCATGAGACAGGCTGGGGTTTTGGCATGCTTCTGGAAAGGGCGGAAGTGGTAACTTCTCAGATGGGCTTCAGTAAGTAGCATGCAAACATACAAATACGACAAGCACGAAACCAGACTCCAGCCACGAGATATATGGACACGGCATGAGGTGTCTCATTACTTTTGGCCCCCCTAATAGTAAGGTCTTCAGCTTAACCGGTTCCATGCTGATATTAGCAGCCGGCTCATCCCCTACCACGGGTGGGTGCTGACAGACCTGGAGGATATCGAGGATGTTACGTGCGGTCAAACAGCGCCGGTGGTGTAAGGTGAACTCCTCTGCCCGGAAAGCAGAAGATGCTGGTTCGAGTCCCGCCTGGCGCAAGCGCTTTGATCACAATAAAACATCTTGCGACTATTTTTAAAATGGTGAAAAATAATTTATGTCGTTTGGTCACACCAGTTTAATGCCCGGAAAATCAACGAAAGTCAAAATGAACAGACAACGAACACAGTTTCTTCTAGGGCAAATCCTCCCCTTCTGAATGATGTGCAAAAAAACCCAAACTCAAGCAGAGAATAGCTGTTTTAGACGGAAGTTTTTTTTACTTTTTGCTGCAATGATTTAAAAATTGAAAAAATTGAATGAAATAAGACAAAAGCGAAACATACATTCAGATGAAGCAAATCAACTGTTTTTGTCTGAATGGTTATAGCGTTGCGCAAAAATTCCCAATGAACTTCAGAATAAAATTCTTGAAAAAACATCGGGGAGTTGATTTTCAACCTAACACAAAGATTAATTGGTTTGTTTCACCAGCTTTTTTTTAACGAAGCTTGTTGCTATAACATTTTCCTGGTCCTTGGCGGCTTTTCAGTAAAGAAGGAGACCTTACAACTTACCAGAAGTACGTTAAATGATCTTGCACCGATAATCATAAGAAATTTCTAGGACGAAAATTTGTTTTGTCACACTTTTCGTTTACTTATTTACTTTCTTAAAATTTTATTATATTTTTGTCTATATCAGGTACAATTTTTCCATAGCATCCCGTAAAAGTAGAATGCGTGGCGCATTCCAAAAAAACTGAGTAACGCCATGTGTTCTCCTTTTCTATCCGATACATTTTTTGCTTTATTGGTTATTTACAATAGTTTTTTTCTGCAAAAGGAAACTTATAATTCAACATTACTAACCACTACATCTGCCATTTTTTCGATCTTTAAACGTGGCGACGTTTTTTGCTTTGTTCTGCGATCGACACGACATTTTTCTTTGTTATGCAAATTGCTTTTCTTTTTTGTTTACTCATCCTCACTTTGATATTTTTCTTCTCATTCGTTTTAGTTATTTTTCCTTATCGATTTTTGGCAAGCGCTGTTTGTAGGCGTCAATTTCGGTAATTTTACTGTGAAATGTCGGGCAGTCATTTTGTAGACACTAAATCGTCGCCTAGAAATGCGTTTACTGTTCGGAATTGATTTAGCGACGTCGACCTTTAGCTATTCGACGTCACTGATTCAATTCTCTCTCCAGGACGCCACGCCCAGTTGCACCATGGCGATAACGACTTTAGGTTAATTAGCGGTAGATGATGTCGTCGAGGTGATGGCTGGCAAGGTGCAGCTCTAGTGGTCCTCTGGATTCTGCTGCCTCGGACTCGGACGCCCCCCCCCCCATCCTCTTCATCCCCTTCGCCGCCACCGGATGGGACTGGCTCGAAGGCTCGAAATCGGTGGCGCTGAGGCTGACTGGCCGACTCGGCCGGCTGCACCACTCCTCGCCGCCCGTATACGGTAGCCGACGCCACGCCCCTACAGCAGCCTCTGGCCGGCACCGCCGCCCGCGCTCGTCGCTCACCGACGCCCGCTCGGGCTACTACAGCTGGAATCTGGTTATTTTGGCTTCTTTGGGGTCCCTTCGAGCCATTCTAGAGGTCCCTAGCGTGTCATTGGTTCTGAATTATCGCCTTAGGAGTCTCAGAAGTGTTGCGGGTTTCAGTTTCCTGCTTCAAACTCTCCTATTTCTCCTTCTAACAAAGGGTTGGTCAATGGAAGACCCACATTCCCAGAAAAGAAGGCAATGTAAAGTCCTCTTTTCACTTACCGAGCAGGAGTTGAACTTCTGAGGCTTTCAAGCAAAAATGACCTACTCCAATAATTAACTAACTGACAGGTATCTTCAGGAAACTTTATAGTTTGCCATTACTTTTTGAAGTTTAGCATTGCTCTACAAACTAGAATCTTTTGTTCAGTCTAGTGCTGTTGTGCTTTTTTTAAAGTTTTTCTTGTATTTGGCCTAATTTTGCTTTCTAATTAGAATCGCGCCGTTGTCCACTTACAGAATAAATAAATAAATAAACACATGCTGAAGAAAGGCGTTATCCAATGCCTTTGTAGAATAAGGATAAGGACAAAGGGCATCGTTACTTAATCTTATTCGGGATACGCCACGCATTCTACTTCTACGGGATGTCCTGGAGGCGATTTGAATGCGTATATGGTCATACAATGACTTGCGGTGGCCAACCGATGAACAAGTCAGCGCCCTATCCTTCCCAGACAAATCTGGTACCAATTAACCTACTCCGAAGGGATGGAAGGCTTGGTTGGCCTGTTGGCCTGGTCCGAACCAAGAACCTGATATCGGGTGCACGCGACAGCCGGCGCCTCCTCCGGCTGCGCCACACGCGCCCTGTATTCGGCCTACACAATGACTTACCGTAGCCGGCCGATGGAAAGTTGGGCCTTCCCATGCAAGTCCCCTACAAATTCACAGACCCCGGAGGGATGGAAAACAGAATAAGTAAATAAATAGATAATCAATTTCCCTTCTGTAGACTGCTTTAGAGAGGTCAGTTCGAGCTCATTCTTCTCTGCGTTTGAGGTTTCCTGCTTCGTCTTGGCGTCTTTAATATTATTCATCACGGTTTCCCTGGATTTTCCGCTTAGCGCTGGATAAAGCAAATTTGTGGCCGTTTGAAAGACCGGATTTACTGCGGATTACATTAGTAAAGATAGAATGATAATATATGTGTTAGACCTATCTTTTAGGCATGTTTCTTAAATCACGTTTTTAAAGACGCCTTTTTTCTTATAAATAATTAAATAAATATTTATGCTTAATTATTTTAACGTCGAAGGCTGTCATATAAAACCCCTACATCCTTTTCCTATTTTTACATTTTGGCTGACAAACCTATTGTTAGGAGTTAAACTATAGGAGCCTTAACTGCTGTGCCCATTGTGACCCTATTTTCCCGACACCTGATTTGGAGAATAGTAAAAGCACTGTGGATTCAACCTTTATCGAGAATTTTCCCGAATTTTTTGAAGTTTAGAAAACCGCCGCCAATCTGAAGCATTGCACGTTGACTTATCCGCCTACTCTTTTTCTTCCCTTTGTCGCATAAGGTATGGATAAATGACGAAGGTTGGGGCTAATCAATCTCTCTTTAAGTAGAATACGCATTGTGCATACCAAATACGCATTCAAATTCACTCCACTACATCTCGTGGAAGTAAAATGCGTGGCGCATTCTAAACGATATCGATATCGATTAACGCCGTCTTTCATCCTTTATAGTAGGATGTCTAGAGAAGGAGTGTTAGGGACTGTTCATAGTCCGCGACGTGAACGACCGCAGCGATTGAGTCGCTCGTGCAAAGCATAATAATCGATCGCCCATCTGAAGTCGATATACATGCTTTGTTCGAGCAACCACTCGTTCCTTTCGCTCCCGCTGGCCCAGGCAACCTCTTGTGGGCGGTGCTAAAGGTACGGAAAACAGGTGCTTAAGATACGGAAGGGGTGATAACAGCGGTGATTAGGTCTTTGAGACAATGTCATTCTTGTTGATTTAGAGGAAGTGGCATCAGAATGTTCAGTCTGGTGATCAGAAAAAAGGAGAAATTTCTTTCAATCACGTCTATTGAACAGATGTGCCAATCAGAGAAGACATGCACATTCGGTGCCCTGATTGGCTGACAAGTTTTCGGTCAATGCCCTGATTGGTAATGAGCGGCCAGAGCGCTCCTACCTCCCGATGCTGCTTACATTCGCAACATGGGTAGAATTATTATGCAATTTACCACCGCATTTCATTTCGTTCTATTTGAAAACAGGAATGATTCCATAAAAGCAAATCAAAAGGATAAAGAATGTTGCCGCAACTTGAGTTGGGCATGGAGGTGTAGACCCTTATAGGCTTGCTATTTACTATTTACTTTTATTTATTTCTTTCTATTTACTTTTATTCTATTATATAGTTCCCAACATAAAGCCTGTGGTAGGATAGAAACATATTTCGCTTTCCTCCACAGACTAGGACTGTGCTAGAATCGTAAACTCTACAGTGGAAAAAGGCAAGAAAAATTCATTGTCGATCATCCAGCCTCTCCCCTTATTGCGCCAAAATTTTTTTTATAAAACTGTTTTTTTAGAATAGCTAATTTATGTCATATTTTGTTCAAATCTTATCTGTGTCACGTTTTTTGCTAATGAATGTTCCTTTTCCTTTTCTTCTTCGTCTCTTCTTTATCTTCTGAGTAGTTGGAGCGATGTTTTAGCTGCAAAGAAGAGCTGTGCACTTCTTCTGAACGCTACTTTACCCAAATTGCTCTGACAAAAAAATATATAAGCTCAGCTCTCAAATCACGCGGCGAAAATTAATTTTCTAATTAGTCCCTCACTTACTTTAAAGCACTATAAGGACAGTTGTGCTAAGCCGGCTAAGAACAACGAGCAAAGCTGCTTCTCTTCTCTTAATTAAGATGGACACTTTTGAAGACTAGCGTCTATAAGCTAACGCCTTCGCTTATAAGCTCCAGTTTCGTCTTCAGTCGGCGCGCTTGATGGCCTCGTTTTCCTCTCCAGGTTGCACGGTAACTGACTAGTGAATACTTTTTGTAGAAAAAATTAGTAGTTTAAAGTGCTTTATTTTAATTTTTTAAAATTCACCCGTCCCATGAACATGTCGTTTTAAATGTAAAAAATACGGTGCTCTCGAGGGAGAATTTTGAGCGATTTTCGGCGCCGGCCTCCGCCACTCGGCCCGGGTCCGTGTGGTGACGGGCGTGGGACAGAGCGCAGCGAACTTTATCAGGTGCTAATGTCAAGGCGGTGACAAATGCAATAACGTTCATGCTCGTCGGCATCGTCGCCGCGTCGTCTCTCCTCGGCCGACCCTCCCAAAAAAAAATTCGGAACCGCTCGGTTTTCCCTGGTGGCTGCTAGGGTACGGTTGGGTCCAGGGCAAGGAAATGGTAGGGGGTTAGGGTCCTGTCTTGAAGCCAGTGAAATTTCGAAGCGCTTAGACTGGAAATGTGTCATCTTCCCGTCAAGTTGAACTCTTTTCAAGACAAACTGGGCACTTTTGAAACAAAATTGAACTTTTTGTAAATTAAATTGGACACCATAATGTTTTGTTGCGATCAAAACTTCTAGCTCCAGACGGTGCTCGAACCCGCACCTCCCTCTGACCGGGTGGGAGTGCTCTACGCCTTTACACCACCTCGATACCAGCCACTTGAGGCTTATAGAAACTGATTTGAATTGTTTCTATGAAGACCATCAGCTTAACTGGCTCCATGCTGATATCAGCAGCCAGCTCATCCCGGACACGGGTGAGTGCAGATCGGCCTCACGAGGTGTGGATGTTGCGTTCGATCAAACGGTGCCGGTGGTGTAAAGGCGTAGAGCATTCCCGCCCGGTAAGAGGAAGGTGCGAGTTCGAGTCCCGCCTGGCGCTAAAAGTTTTGATCTCAACAAAGCATCACTGTGACAGCTTACGACCTTGATATCAGCACCTTAGAAGCTTAAATGAACTGATTCAAATTGAACACCTTTCAAATCAAATTGGACACTCTTTAAGCAAGCTTGACGCCTTTGCAGGTGAAATCAATTTGAATATCTTTCAAATTAAAACGAGCTTCTTTCACATTTCAGTAGCTTCACTGCGAGGCAGTTTGATTAGTTTTCTGCTCAAGAAAAATAATATGACTTTTTTCAATTTTTCAATTCACCCGCCCCATTTATATGAAAACTCTGTTTGAACTCTTTTGACTAATCGATTATTGATTTTTGTGTCAGAATTCGTTCTTGTTCCCCTTCTACTATACATACTCGTCGATTTCGCATGGCAGATGCAGCTTGAGTTAGACATTTGCAGGCCTTGTCTCGTTGCTCATAGCGCTGCAGTTGTGCGCTAATGTGATTATCGATGCATTCTGGTGGATTGATCGATCAATCAATACCCTAGAGAAAACATAAGGTGCTCTGTGCGAAGAGAATTTCCTAACGGCCGAGTCCACAAACTTTACGAAGCGTAGTTAACGTCATTAACGTCACAGCAGCGCTTGTGGTGTAATAGACTAGCATCCTCTCCAGGAAAGCGGAGCGTTCGGGTTCGAATCCCGCCTGGCGCAGCGCTTATTGGGAGAAGTTCTACGTTTTTGTTATATTAGGTTGGTGCATTAGTTCTCGGACATTTGGTGCATGAAATATTTATTGTCACAACATACGAACAACAATATCAGATCATTTGAAGTGACCACCCTTTACATCGATTGTCTTTCGCCAACGTGCTCGTAAGTCGTGGATGCCTCTTCTCCAGAACGTGGCCGGTTGTGATTCGAAAAATGTGAGCAGTGCCTCCTTGACATCCTCTCGGTTCCTGAATTGCTGGCCGTCCAAATAGCGTTGAAGGCTTGAAAACAAATAATCATCAGAAGGAGCGAGATCTGGTAAGGTGGATGTGGAAGAACGGTCCATCCGTAGTCCGCCAACTCAGCCGCCGTCGCTCTAGCAATATGCGGTCTAGCGTTGTCGTGTTGAAAATACACCTTCACTTGCTCTCCTCGTGTGGTTTGAAGGGGGGTCCTCAACTTCCTCAGTTGGTTGACGTAAACCTCTGCCGTCACTGCTATCCCTTCGTCCAGCAGCTCCCAGTATTCTACGCCAAGAACGTTCCACCAAATGCATAGCATCACCTTTTTCACCTGAAGGTCGGGTTTTGGAACGTCCTCTGCCTCTCCAGTTGCGTCAACCCTCTGTGCACGCCGGTGATAATTAGAGTAGAGTATCCACTTCTCATCCCCTGTGACAAGGTTGTCAAGCCATCCCTGGGTACGTCTGAGGGTAAGGAGAGACAGAGCGACATCGGCTCTGCGATCCATGTCGTGTTGTGTCAAGTCGTGAGGTACCCAGCGACCCAATTTTTGCACCTTGCCAGTCGACTTCAATCCTCGAACGACTGTTGAGTGACTAACACCAAGAGTGCTTGATAGTTCGCGAGTGGTTTGGTATGGGTCCGCTTCCACTCTACTTCGGAGGCCATCCAAATCCAGTGTCATCGGGCGCCCTTCCCGTTCATTAGCTTCAACGGAGAATTCACCAACTGCAAACTTCGAGAACCACTGGTACACAGCACTTCGAGCAGGAGCACTCTCGTTGTGAACATCCTTCAGGCGACGATACGATTCGTTGGCATTGAGGTCAGATTGATGCAGGAATAACATGAGGTGCCGAATATGCGTCTCAGTTGGGATGAATTGCTTAGCCATAATAGCTGACGTTAACAACGCAGAAGTAAATGTTAGGAACAGTTTTGTAGCCCTTTCCTTTCTCTATCGATCGATCATTTACGCGTTGATACATGTGAGAAATTTGGCGGGAAAATGCGCTTTCAATTCAGGAGGGATCAAATGTCCGAAAACTTATGCACCAACCTAATAACATAAAACCACTGTTATAGAAGCTATAAGTTGTTACAAGTAAATTTTATTGTGATCAAGCTAGACGAGACTCGAACCCGCATTGTCTGCATTCCCGGCAGGATGCTACGGCATTGCACCATCAACGTTGTGTTATCCAATGCGACATCCACCATATTCTCGCTTCTGCCTATTCGTCATTAACACAAGAAAAATCCTATTACTTGTCACCTATTTCGTGCTTAGTTAGCTGTTAACCACGTTTGACGTCGGTTAATATCGAATTTCCGTGCATGTAACATCGACTAAATGGGCTTAAAATTCTTACAGGGATTTATCCGTAAGGCTTTCAAATAGTATAGCATTCATAATAGTTATGAAAAGAAGAAAAACAACAAAAAATAGCAAACGAATAATACCGGTGAAGTGCTGCAAAAGGTACGTATAATGTGGTTACGTAAAACTAACCACAAATTATTTTACAAGTTATATAAGATTCAAAGTTTTAATAAAAGAATCGAACCGCGTTGCGGGAAAAATAAGACTTCATCAGCAGATTGATCGTCCTAATGGACACTCTACTCAGTTTGGAATATAGCGAAAAAGTCCATGTCGCCAATGCGGACAGCGTAGGGAGATTGCAGTGCGCAAGACAATTATAACCAATCAGGATATTGAACGAAAACACGCCAGCCAATCAGTGTACCGACCCTAACGTCGTCCCTCAAATAGACATTGGTTGGCATGTTCCCATCCTCCAATGCTCGCGACTCGGACCAAAAACGATGTTTTTTATGCAACCGTGTCATGTATCTTTAGTAATAAAAGTTTTGTCTAAAAGTGAAAATTTTTCTTAGTTTGTAAATTTATTTTCCTTAGGAAGCATCATGTTTAATCGTTAATAATTTCACCTCCCAACATTCATTTTTATTTCAGCTTGTAAATTTCTTCATTCAAGAAATACCCTGTTTTTACAGCAATAATTCCACCTTCTAAATTTATTTGTTTACTTGTTTACTTGTTTATTCAGTTAGCTGCTTAGTCATTTGCTCTATATTGTGCTCAATTATCAAAAATAAAACAACATGGACACGGTGTAAACAAAAAACAGTAGGGGATCAGAGTAAAGAACGGTGCTACTCGATCCTTTCGGAATGCGCCATGCATTCTACTTCTACGGAATGTGGTGGAAGCGGTTTGAATGCGTATTTGGCCATACAATGACTTGCGGTGGCCAGCCGACGAACAAGTCAGCGCTCTATCCTTTCCAGTCAAGTCTGCTACCTATTCACCGGCTCCGGAGGGATGGAAGGCTTGGCTAGCCTGGGCGGGAAATCCGAACCAAGAACCTGACATCGGGTGCACGCAACAGCCGGCACCTCCTCCAACTGCGCTACACGCGTCCAAAAACAATGCAGTGGCGATAGAAAAGTGGAAAAAGCTCTTATATTGCTCCTTTCCGCCAAAATTTCCACCTCACTTCGGTATAACTTGTTTTCCACACTGGCTCTTTTGTGCTACCTAACGCTTCATGCCCTACAAAGGACCAGCAGCGAGAGCATGTCTTCTAACTAAGCTCACTACGTGACTGGCCCACCTAATTGTCGATGACTTGAACCATGAGAGGGCGCCTTTGGCACAGGGGAGTAAATCTTCTCTTATTGTTGATATAGTAAATATATCTCTAATTTATAAATTTACTCCGCTGTATCAGCATTCTCGGTCTTTTAAAAATTGACTCTTAAAAAAAATTTAAAAAATCTATTTGTTTAAGAAAATATATGACATGCTTTTCAACCCTTCGAATGCTGTTCGCTTTTCGTCTGATTTTCGAACGCAGCAGGGCTATTGATCTTGCGCTACGATGCTGTGCCTACAAAGTACATTCATAGTAAGATGAGTCACGGTTAGACACCCCCGAACGTGTTGGCGGAGCTGTCGCGGTGCTAGCACGAGACATACATATCCTTACTCTTCTGAAGATTTGGGTTGTATTTTCAAGCGGAATGTCTTTCTTCAAGCTGTATCGGTTGGTTATTTTTAGAATTTTTTAGAACTCGGAGGGTCCAGTCCAGCTCGACCAGCATTCCTTCGCCTTTTTGAGGTTTTTCCGCTTCAGAAGCTTCTGGAGACGTTTTCTTTGAAGGTGTAGTCTCTCCCGTGCCCGAGGGAATAGCTCCAGAAGATGTGGTGACATTCCGCCAAGCCGTCAGTTTCCCTCCTTTCGGTACCGTCCCCTCCGGACCCCCAACGAAGTATCGATTCGGGCGGACGAGCCGGTTCGTGCGCATCTCATGCACTGTTCCAGGAGGAGGTTTCTCATGCTCTCCGAGACGGCTGACAACGGTCGTCTGAAGTGAACTGCTGCTGCTGCTGAATGGCGAAATACCGCGCCGGCCCCGCCGACGATGGCGGCGGCGCTCGGGGTTTTTTCTGTGTGCTGTTGACGCGATTCCGAGCTCCGATATCGTCCTGTCCTGCCGGGCTCCTCGATTCAGCTGCCATTCGACACCGAACTCCGACGCCAACTCGTCGACGTTCTCGAGATTCTTCTCCTCGCTGCTACTTTGAGCTGGCAGAAGGGCGCTTTACCCGGTGATAGGATGGGAAACTGCTGGGTAATGGGTGGATTTACCAAGAGGATTTTGACAAAATTTTCAGCGGCGGCCATCATTTTTGCATCTGGCGACTGTTATTTGGTAAACTCCGAACTCGTTCATCTTGAAACCTCGACATTCTCGCAATATATTTGCCGAAATATCGAAACGTCAGGCCAATAATAAAAATTCCACCTAAAAACCACGTTGGCAGAAGAACACACTGAAACTGTTGTTTATTTATTTATTTATTTATTTATTCTACGTTAACTGTATAACGGCTACAAACAATTACACTATTAACGCAACTCAACAGCGTCATGCAAAATTTGTAGTATTTTTTGTAATTATTGTAATTGTAATTAATTTTTATTTACTATGGTATTTTCGCGCTTTTCAGTCTCGTTTTCAGTTTCCCATATTACAAATCTTTCATGGTGCTGTCGTGTTGTGTTAAAAGTGTGCTTTGTTTCTGGCACGTTAAATAGTTAGCGTAGAATAATAAATAAGTAAATAAATAAATAAATAAATAAATAAATAAACTACAGTTGGCAAATGCGAAAATGATGGATGTCACTAAAAATCGGTCAAAATTCCCTTCCTATCTATCACTATCGGAAACGTACTGCCAATTCGGCTGAAGATTCAAGTAACTTTTGGTTGCATCTAGTCGAGGGCGCGAAAATGGTGGCCGTTCTAAACTTTGGCCCTTTTAGATGGATAAAGGCTGCAATAAGTGAACTACCTACAGACCAGGGAGCAGGGAAACTGAGCCACTGCCAAAAATCGGCCATTATTTTCGCCACTCAAGCTGTGCAAAATCGCAGCTGCCAATCTGAACCCGAGTCTATAGTAGAAGTCGAGTTCAGTTTCACTGCTAAGTAGATCATTCTATAAACCCGAATTATTCGCGCTTCTCAGTCTTATCGGTCCATTATCGAAGCGGTTTCTTGGCTTAGTGCCAATTTTGCTGAAGATTGAAGTCACTTTTAGTGGCCTTCACTTGACGTAGGGGTCGCGAAAATAATGGCCGCCCTATTTTTTTGCGCTCTTTAGGTAGACAAATGCTCTAATAATGGACTGCATATAGATCAGAGAGCAGAGAAACTGAGGTCATGTTGTCCACAGCGCGAAAAACTGTGGTAACTCACAAAATCGGTCATTATTTTCGCCATGCAAAATCGCAGGAGCAAATCTGTCCTAAGTGTATGGTAACATTTGTAGTATTCGCTTTTTTAAGTGCTAAGTGGGTCGATTGAAAGATTCATGTAGCTTTTTGCCACCTCCAGTTGGCGCAGTGAGGTCGCGAAAATAATGGCCGTTCTGATTATAGCGTTTTCTATGTGGATAAATGCGGCAAGAAGTGAACTAAATATGGAACGGAGTGAGTTATCGTCCTTTTGCCTCACCGACGTGAGGCGTTCCATTGCCCGAGAGCGTGCTTGAATTCACAGAAGCGGCCATTGTTTTCGCTACCCTCCAACTGCCAAGTCTCTCCAAAGGACATAGGAGTATTTGATTATCAATGCTTAGTAGATTGTATGAGTCGATGAAAGGAGATTGTGGGAAGTGGGAGAAGGCAGCTACCAACAGGAAAGTGAGGTGGGTGTCCCGGGGTTTGTCAAGATTCAGAATGGTTATGCTCTTTGTGAATCTTTTCACCTGATCAAAGCGCCACCTTTCTGAAGGAATAGTAACGCCTACAGTTGCGTATAAACTTAATTACCACTTTCAGAATTCAAGTAATTTTTTTAAGCCTGATGTGGCTGCTGTAGACGTTCTCGGCTGTAATAACGATTCTTTATCTCGATAAAAGCTCTTGCGCCAGGCGGGACTCGAACCCGCACCCTCAATTTACCAGGCAAGATGCGCGCCACTACACCATGAGCGTTGCGGCCGAGTTCTGATCGCAATAAAACATCGTTGCAACAGCTACTATCCTGTATTTCTATTCGATGACGTATCACCTGTATCACCTGTCGTCCCGTTGGTCATCGACTTGCTCGAGCGGGCGCCAGCAGCGTCTCCATTCATCCCTGTCGCGTGCTAGAGTGGTCCAATGGATCCTCCTCGCTCGAGGGACACGAAGAGCGTCATAGCGGTCGTTCAGGGCTTTCACGAAGAAGTCCGACCAACGCGTTGGTGGGCGTCCCGGTGTTCTCTTGACATCCCGCGGAATCCAGTCGGTAACGGCTCTGGTCCAGCGGGTGTCTGCGAAGCGCATTACGTGGTCGGCCCACCTAATTTTCGACAACTTGGCCCACGCGACAGCGTCTCTGATCTTCGAACGTCGGCGAAGCTCGGAACTCCGGAGGCCTTCTCTCACTTGCGTGAGTCGTGTTACTCCGAGCATCGTCCTCTCGATTCCACGCTGCGCGACGCTGATAGCGTGTTCATCCTGCTTTCGTATAGCCCAGGTCTCTGAGACGGATGTTAGGGCAGGAAGATCGGTAGAGTCGAATAGGTGGGCACGGAGTCGGACGTTCTTCGTCTTCTTCGCGACTTCTTCGACGCTCTTGAAAGCTCCCCGAGCCGCTCGTTTCCTCCTGCTCAGCTCCGGCGCTAGGTCGTTGGCCATATTGACTTCGCGACCCAGATGCTTTCTTCTGAAGACAGGATTTAGTAGTCTAAAACTCTGTGACTTCTGTCCTTATATGAAGGAATTTGGTCTAAAATGATGAATCCGACCGAAAGCATCACTAGCTTCCTCGTGGTTTTACAAAAATTTATTATGTTTGAACAAGCAGGCCACCGTCTTTGGAAGAACCTAGCGCCCTAGATACTCTGAACATGACCTCGTAACTCATTTATTTATTTGTTTATTTATTTATTTATTTAAGGAAACCATTATATACGCAACTATATGTGTATGGTACAATGCTCATTTGAAGAGTTTGAATAAACAGTAAGATCCAGGTGACGTTTTCTTTTCGCGAACGTTTTAAATACATTTTCCGATGAACTGAAAAGATCGTTGCTCCCAGTCGGTAGCGAACTCATCTAATCCGGGCACCTGTAGGCGATGAAACCTCATCTTGTTATTGCTCCGGCAGCCGTTTTAAACTGCAGTTCTTGCTTTTCTAATTCTTTTCTCGCCACCTTTTTTTAACGCCGTTGTTTCTGAGCATTCAGTTTTGTCAATAGGTTGCCAATTTATGCACTGGTGATTGTGCTTTGGTTTACTAGCCGATAGAGGGTAGACTGCTTGAGTTCATGTCGCGAATGTGGGCACCATTCGGTGGTGAAAGTTCGCCAACCAATCATAACCAAGCAGAACACCGATCGAACACATGCTAGTCAAACACAGGGTGTGTCACACACCGCCTCTGAATGACGCGCCAACCAATCAGATCGCACATTTGATGCGATCTGATTGGCTGGCGCGCTTCCACCACCCAATGCTACTCGCCTTCACGACAATGCTTTCTACTACATAGAATTTAGTCACTCTCATGCGCTTCAAATAAATAACAATTAAAAATGACTTCTCCGTTTCACTTCATTCGTGTTATTCGAAAACAGACTCCTAAGTCGTTGAAGATCCTTCGAAACAATTGACCATTCCTTTCGAAATTTTCAGATCTGGTCGCATAGAAGTAAATGTTCCCGACGTCCAAAGTTTTATGCATGAAGCTTTCATAAAGATCTGATGCAGTGTTCAATTTGTGTCTCGAGCTTTTTGCTCTCAAAGGAATGTACTTAATTTTTTGTACGGCTCATGCCAGAAATAAATGAGGTGTGGGGGCGGGGACGAGTCGTGCCGTGGTCGCGTAGTAGCGCAAGCGGAGGAGGTGCAGGCTGTGGCGTGCACCCGATACCAGCTCCCTGGTTCGGGTCCTCCGTTCATTCCAATCAAGCCTTTCATCTCTCCTGGATCAATGAATTGGTACCACACTTGTTTGGGAAGGATAAAACACTGACCTGTCATGGGCTGTTGGCCACTGCAAGTCATTGCAAGACAGACGAGAATTACGCATTCAAATCGCCTCCACATCTCATTGAAGTAAAATGCGTGGCGTATCCCTAAAATGTATTGAGTAATGCCATCCTTTATCCTTTATTCTTTTATAATATTTTGACTACTATTGAAACTTTTATGTATTTTGCATTGAAACAGCGATCAAAAGCGATTTGATCCTGGAAAACGTTAAGCTCGACATTGACGTTCACGTATTAGGTTGCACGTAAAGTTATCAGCATTTTGAGTGCTTCACTTTGAACTACCACAACTTTCTCAAATCTTATCGGATTTAGTCGATATAAAGTAGTCCACGATATAGTGTCGATATAGTCGACAAAGTCCACGAAATCTGTTTTGGCTTGGTCCTGATTGGTAAGGGTTTTACCAGCGAGAAAGTTCTGAAAGTGTTTGAAAAGGTGGCTATCGGTTGGAGAGAGACTGAAGAATATATGGCGGGTGAGGCAGAACTTCAACCCTTAATTCGTTCAATTTTCGAGTGGTGATTTGTGAGCGGGTGGGCGGGCGTTATCGGTCCTCTTCTGTTGACCAATGTTGGCTGAAATTGGCGCAATTTTCGGTGCATTTCGTCGTTTTCCTTATAGTAAGACTCTGCTATGATCGTTTGGCGTGGTTCCAAAACGTTATAGTGGATCACACCAGCCGCCGACCACCACGCAGTGACCAGTACCTTTTTTGGTGGAGGTTCGCCTTTAGAAAATCCCTAGGGGGTTCGTCGGCGCCCAACCACTGCTCAGAACGTTTCCTGTTATCATGCAGGATCCACTTTATCAAAAGTGATGATTCAATTCAAAAACGTATCAGTTTGGTTGCGTAAAAGTTCTTACTTTACTTTGATACTTTGATGGTCCTTTTGTCGGCTGGAGGTCTTCTCAGCGGGGACCACAACTCTTCCAGACCGCTCGATCTCTGGCTGCTTGCATCCAGTGAGGCAGACTCCGCTCTCTGAAAGATCTTGAGAATGAGTCTGCCCATCGCGTTGGCGGTCGTCCCAGTGGTCTTTTATGGTCTCTCGGGAGCCATTCTGTGACACGGAGACTCCATCTATCGTCCTTTCGTCGAAGCAGGTGTCCGGCCCAGCGATATTTGGACTTCTTCATGTACTGCAGCGGGTCTGCTAATTGCGACTCTCCGAGCTTCGTAGGCCTTCTTGCCATTGCTGACGAAGGCTTGTCCTCAGAAGACATCTCTCCAGTGCACGATGCATAGTTTGCATCGCTCTGGCGATTGTCTTGTTGTCGGGGCAGGTTTCCGTCGCGTAACACATCGCAGGCAGTACAGAGGCGTTGAATATCGAGGCCTTGAGGCCGGCATCCTTGACCTGATCGGTGACTTCGCTAATCGAACTGAAGGCTGCCCATGCTGAGCGTCTCCTGCGGGCAATTTCAGGAGCGAGGTCGTTATCCATGTTCAGCTCTCTTCCCAGATGGACGTAGGACCTGTTGTAGAGCGACTCCATTTAACCTTACGAGACCCGTGTCACACCACTGGTTGACCGTAAACTGCGTATAGGACATATTCATGTCCAATCCAATCTTCATACCTGCCACATTGGGCTCGTTCAGCATTTCCTCAGACTTCTGCCGTGCTCGTAGAGATGAGAACAATATCGTCTGCGGAGCGAAGGTTGCTGATCCGTTTACCGTCGACAAGGTAGCCTTTATCGTCCCAGTTCAAGTCCTTCTTGGCATCCTGGAGTGCCGCTGTGAATAGCTTGGGAGAAATCGTGTCTCACTGCCGTACTCCTTTCCCGATAGGAATTTCAAGCTTCCAATCGAACAAGCGTAAAAGTAGAGAAGAACAAATCTCGAAACGTGCCGTTCACTCAACTCGTGGGACGCCCACTTTTCGAGCTTGTTCACCCTCACAAGGCGTTTCAAAGCATCCGCAACAGCAGTTTCACTGACCTCTAGCTCTTCCGGTATTTCGCGAACTGTTTGTCATGGTTCAGCTTCCACCAACTCCTTCAACTCGTTGTCCAGGATTGCTCTAGGTCGACCGCTGCGGGGGTCACCGTCGAGGCTGAAATCTCCGGTCCGAAATTCACTGAACCACTGGCGCACAGTGCTTCCTACAACACTATTAGGCCCCCATACTTGATGTCTCGGCTACGGATTGTCCGAATTTGAAATCAAAGTAAAATATCGCTCGGAATTGTTCCTTCGACATACTCCAATAAGCTCTTCAAGAACAGAGATATAAATAAATAAGTATATAAAATAGACGTATAATAAAAAGTCGAAAAATAAATTACTTAGTCAGATAGAGCGAAAAATTCTGTGCAGGAAGTAGCATTAATGCGCAATGCATGTTGAATTTCTACTTAATAATAGACGAATGCAAAATGGTCACAGAAAGCGCTGAGAACTTTCCGGGCAACCTAATGTTTACCGTATGACCTTCAAGTACGTGTTCAAATTGCCTCCACGACATGGAGTAGAATTAGCATACATGGCGCATTCCAAGAAAAATAGATCACCGACTTTTATCCTTCTATCTTGATTCAAAAAGAGTGTTAGAAGCATCACATGATACCAAAAGGATTGTTGAAAGCTGATCTGGCAAAAGTTGTTCAAAGAAGTAACATTTTGTAACATTTTAGAAACTGATCATATTTTTTCAGCATATGATCCCTTATTTGTTTGATTGTAATTATCTATTTATTTATTTACTCATTTATTTATTAATTTATTTGAGCACATTAAGAAGCGCGTACAAACGAAATAACTAAGGAAAAAAGCTTGCGTAGAAGGAGAGAGGAATCTAATGAGACTGCTATATTAACTACTGTTTAAAGGTTTATTTATTTTGTGGCTTTGAAATTTATTTATCTATTTATTCAAAAATCGCTATCAAAAACGACGACGTGCCTATGGGAAACACTAAAGTCGACGTCGACGGGAATAAATCATCCTTGTTATGGTAACGGGTAGCTTTACTATATACGGCAGTCCGAGATGCGAGTTACAATGGATGTTATCTCTGCTGTCCCACGACATTACGGTAGCCTATGTGTCGTGAAGCTTAAACGACACATTCCACTCGTCTCCTCACGCTCATCACACGCATACCCAGCGAAAGCTTCTGCTAAAGGGTCTCCGTGATATATATTTTGATTGATTGTATTGATCGAACTGTTACTCTTTTCAGGAGCACAGCAGTCGTTTTGACGAGGCATCGCAACCGCCGTCGGCACAGCACGAATCGACTGGACAGGTTTGTCAGCTGTCGATCGATTTCGACTTTCCTTTTCCTGGGCCATTATTGATTCGTCGCCGCTAATTGTGGATTACATCGGCTTCCTACGAAGTCTCTCGGAGCGAGCCGCCGACGGCGGCTACCGTAACCGGCCGGTCACGGTGGCGAAAAAACCTGCCGGCGGGGGGCTTATTCATGCCTATCGGAAATCGATAGTTCGGCTTATTGGTGACCAAAACAGCTTCCTACCTGAGAAGAATGGTTACCTCACCTGACACTGAGCTGGTTGTTTTGCTGGGAAACAGTCCGTAGTCCACCTAGGTCTCGAATTCGACTAACTCACCGTGGTATCATAATACTAAAAATATTAAGATAAAAATGAATGATCAATAATTATTGATATAAAATAACATAGAATGAAGAGCATGTTTTTCTGACTTTTTGAGACAGACTGTAGCATATATTTTTGTTTCTGGATTACTGTCTTTTCAGTGATTTAAAACACTGCATTTGTATTGATCGTTGTTTAGGGCGCAAATGAATAAATAAAAAGAATTGTTGGAAATTCAGGCTAAACTCTGCGGAACACTTATTTTCCTTAGCTAGAATTAGTCGGAATATCTTCTATAAACTAGAAAAAGTTGAGCCGGTACTAAAATGAAGATTTTTCCTACAAATAACTTTTTCATTTTGCAAAACGGTGCCAAAATTTTTGACAGATTAATATTGTGTTTGTTTCGGCTGGGCTAAATAATTGTTTTGTAAAAAAAATCGTAGTCTCTGTTAAATGTAAAGCCGCACCCACAACGGTTTCGCGAATCTTTTTAGCTCGTGTTTTCAAGACTTGAAAGGAACTTCCTGCATCACTTCTTAATTTTCTGCCAAAAACGTTCAACTACAAGCTTATTAAGTAGAAGAGACATTTGAGAAATTAACTAAAAATTAATTTCAAAAAAGAATAGACGACATTTTGATGGAATGTATAGTTCTTTTTTCAGTGAATGAACTACTAAATCGCTTTGAGAAAAAGGGCACTTTTCACTCGATGCAGTCCGTAAAAGAAAATGCTTTTGCCAATTTTTGAAAAAGCAGCTTTTTTGTGATCTTTTGTGATCAACTGATTCGGTATCAATTTTGCCACAATAAATGTTCTATGTTCTAAAAAAATACTCAATTTTGTAGAAGTAGCTTAGTATAAAAATAGCAGTCGAGTTACTAAGCACTGGTTTGCAATGAGATTATTTGAGACCGAAAATTATTACAAATGGAAACAATGCTACAACAGTCCGTCCTGGAGCGGAATCCGAACCTAAGATCTCGATGGCGATGCATACGACAGCCGTCATTTTCTCCGACTGCGCTACCACCTATTCAGAGGCATATGGTAGATTTAAAGATTTATCAACAACTGTCTAACCAAAAATTAGACAAAAGGTGAATTTTTAAAAAGGGTTAATTTGGACGAATAAAGGGGGAGAAGTGGAATCTATCCTATAGGGTGTCCAGAAGTATCTGCAGAAGTGCGACAATTTTTTTCAAGATAATACAATTTTTTATCGACATTTTACTAATCAGCCAAATAATTTCCGGCAACATCGACTACGCTCCGGAACGTTCCACAAGACTTCCAGTTCCTCTGGCGGAGACTCCGGAGAAATTCGGAGACTTGGAGGCGAAAAAGCTCGGAGGTCATTTCCCAAGTGGTCACGATCTTCATAACGCTTCCCTTCCAGATGATAGTGAAGTGATCGAAAAAGGTGGTAGTCACTTGGGGCCAGATCTGGGCTGTACGGTGGATGCGGCAGAACTTCCCATCCGAGCTCCAGAATTCTCTGAGAAGTCGTCTTCGCGATGTGTGGGTGCACGTTATCGTGCAGCAAGCGAACTTTGTCGAGCCTGGGCTGTTCCTTGCGCGTATTGTCGGCCAGTCTCCGCAGTTGGGTAGCGTAGACCTCGGTAGTGACAGTCGTGCTGTCAGTCAGCAGCTCGAAATGGCAGATCCCATAAACTCCCCACCAGACGCCCAGC
Organism: Heligmosomoides polygyrus bakeri; assembly: GCA_947359475.1. Taxonomy (NCBI): domain Eukaryota; kingdom Metazoa; phylum Nematoda; class Chromadorea; order Rhabditida; family Heligmosomidae; genus Heligmosomoides; species Heligmosomoides polygyrus. Next base: position 6,061,596 of record OX375867.1, read on the forward strand.
GTGACTTTCCTCGCATGAATTTTGCCTTTTACGAAAGATTTCGGCACTTCATCGCGTTGGCACCACGCACGTTTACGAGCGTGGTTAACGTAGAGAACCCATGTTTCGTCTCCTGTGACGATGGTGTCCAGCCAATTGAAGGTGCGACTTCGGGAGAGCAGCGGAGTGCACAAGTCCAGACGTCTTCGCCGGTTGTCGTCGGTCAGTTCGTGTGGGAGCCACTGACCGAGCTTTTCAACCATTCCAAGAGATCGCAGTCCACTTTCCACGGTGGATCGGGAACAGCCAAGAGCAGCAGCGAAATAACGAACACCTTCATGTGGATGCTCCTCCGCCAGTTTCCTCCTTTCATCCAAAGATATCGTTGTCGGTCGACCAGAGCGAGGCTCATCTTCGAGACTCCTGTTCCTGCGCTTCTGAAGCGTTCGAACCAGCAGTGTACAGACCGTACAGAAGGAGCTTTGGAGCCGAATACACGACACAAGTTTCGATAAGCTTCTGCAGCGGAGTGCCCAGATTCCAACTCGTAAAGGGGTACGTGTCTAATATGGGTAGACAGTCCGGCCATCGTACAGTGAAAGAGGCTAGGAAGACGGAGCTGGATATGTTATGCAGATACAGCAGGATAGTGTCTTTATATAGCTCTTATGTTGAAATCTTAGCAACATTCTAGAAAAATCTGGAGTATTGCGAAATCTCCTGCAGATACTTTCTGGACACCCGCAAGTTGCGAAGAAAGCCCCGGTCGTGGATTTACTTGGTATGTAGCCGTTGTAAAGCAGTTCTCTTCCAGTGTTGCCTTCATTGTAAGACAGATGGAACGAAGTGTCCTCCCTCCCCTCTTCCCCCCCCCCCCCCCGCAGGTTTGCCTCTTTTGACCAATAGCTTACCTCACGTTGACAGCCTATCAGTCTTCGAATTTCGAGCGATTTTGCATAGAATTGTCAAGAGCCTTCGGTGCTTGGTTGCGATCAAGATTCTTGCACCAGATGGGACTTGAACCCACACCCCTTGCCTATCGGGTAGCTCGCCAAGCCTTTACACCCCCGGCGCCGTTTGATCATCTACGATATTTATTTCTTTGTGAAATTCACGCGAAACATAAATATTTCGTGGAGGATCACCTGTATCACTTGTATCACCTGTCGTCCCGTTGATCATCGAGTTGCTCGAGCGGACGCCAGCAGCGTTTCTATTCGTCCCTCTCGCGTGCCAGAGTGCTCCAATGGATCCTCCTCGCTCGAGGGACACGAAGAGCGTCATAGCGGTCGTTCAGGGCTTTCACGAAGAAGTCCGACCAACGCGTTGGTGGGCGTCCAGGTGTTCTCTTGACATCCCACGGAATCCAGTCGGTGACGGCTCTCTTCCAGCGGGTGCCTGCGAAGCGCATTACGTGGCCGGCCCACCTAATTTTCGACAACTTGGCCCACGCGACAGCGTCTCTGATTTTCAAACGTCGGCAAAGCTCGGAGCTCCGGAGGCCTTCTCTCACTTGCGTGAATTCGTGGAGGATACTGCAAAAAACGGCAACAAAATCGTCAGAAATAGAGGACATGATGAGCAAGAGCTAAGACCGGTTGAACAAAATTATTTGAAATATTCCCAGACTCAGGAGAAGGTAAGCAATTGGGCGTTTCGGAAATGATTGTCTAAAAGCCATTTCAATTTGCTCGAGGGGTCAGGACGGATGGTGATATTTTTGCTAATTTGATGATTTAATTTTTTAGCCAAAATTTTTCTTTCAATTTCGGGAAATCGTTAAATGTTGTTCAAATACAGTTGGCTGTGCAACACTATATTAAAGGAAAAATCAGAGGAAGCGCCTCATAAAGTTCTATTGTAAATATAGTCGATTTTTCTTTATACTCTGTGATCTATAATCATCATTTTTCTTTGACGATTTCGTTGGCGTTGTAGTGCACCATTTAGTGCAAGTAAATAAATGATAAAAGAATAAAGGACGGCGTTATTCAAGCCCTTTGGGATGCGCCAGCGCATTCTACTTCTACGGGATGTCGTGGAGGCGAGTTGAATGCGTATTTGGCCATACAATGACTTGCGGTGGCCAGCCGATGAACAAGTCAGCGCTCTGCCCTTCCCAGACTCGTCTGGTACCAATTCACCGACCCCGGAGGGATGGAAGGCTTGGTTGGCCTGGGCGGGAAATCCGAACCAGGAACCTGGTATCGGGTGCAGGCAACAGCCGGCGCCTCCTCCGACTGCGCTCCACGCGCCTTCCGGAAGTTTTTCCTTCCTCGGTAGTATAGTGGTGAGTATCCGCGTCCATCAGCAAGTAAACAAATAAATAAATAAATAGTGTTCTCGTCAAACTCGACACTTTTAAAGGAACCCGAACACTTTCGAAATCAGTCTGGTCACCTTACAAATAAAAAAATCGTTTTTCGAATCATTCTACGCCTAGCTAATCATTCAGATCTACAATCTATCTTGGCTTTTCTTGAAAACAAATTCTAAATCGCTGCTCCTAAAAAGCGATTACAGCGTTTGAATTGTTACATAAATTTTTGTTATTTTAGCTTGAAAGATGGTGTTGAGTGCAGAAGCCACCTGTTTCCCAGTGTGCTCTAAGAAAAGATCGCGCCGTGCATCCACCTACTCATTCATCTTATCGATAGCAAAAATTATGATTGTGTGGGGTCATCCTCTGCTCCGTGATAAAACAGAAGAAAATTTGAAAACAGCAGCATTTTCACTATCAGTCAAATAAAACCGCAGATGAATGCACCGTTTGTGGGATCTCTTTTAGCTGCTTTCCTGCACTTGCAGAAAAAGCTTGGAACTATCCTTCCCTTTTTATTTATTTACTTCTTTCTGGCATGAATCAATCACACGCCTAGGCCCCAGTTTATACTTGAACCACTGCGCGGCGCGGCACGATGGTCGGGATAGATATCGACCGCGCGGCGCGAAAAATCGATATCTATGGCGACTGTGGTGCCGCGCCGCGTGGCGGCGCAACTATAAACTAGGGCTACAAGATCCAAGAACAATTGCAAAAAATAAAAATGTGCAGCTTAATTCATCTATAAAAGACCTCTGAGGGTAAAAAAGGAATTCCCTAAATTATGAATTTTCAAGGAGAGAGTCAGAGTAAATTACCAAAGTTGAAGATCTATGTTTTGATCTTCTTGGAGAGTGTTTTATTTAAATCTGGATCACTTCGGCAAGTGTTCAGTTGGATTTCAGAATTGTCCAGTGCAGGGCTCCCTTTCAAGTTCAGGCGCCCTATTTTGTCCTAACGTCAATTATTTTCTGCAGCATTTTCTTTTTTATGGGGATTTCCCCTAGAAAATTTTCCTTCATATGTAATATGTTACAAGATTGAAAAATTCGACGAAGAATCTTCAATGCAGTGAAAACTTCAAAAAATCCGCAGAACACTCTGATAAGTTTCACCGTTAATTTGTTAAGCCAGATTTTAACGTAAAATGCCGTTAATTGTTGAAATTGTTAAAAGTACACCGTTGGCTAGCAGCCGACTACCATTGTGAAGGCTTCTGACAACTCTGCTAAAAATTGTTCGAAATTTGAAGGCCAATAGGTTGCCCAAGTGAAAGAAACTACTGGTCAGGAAACACCAATTCGTAGCATGTGCTACGCACTTTAGCTCCTCAGGCTGTTTTATTAGGTTCGGTACGCATCAGGGCGAACAACACTTCCTCTCACTTATTCCTTCAAGTCGAACCGGTTTTTCAAATTTGCCGTTTTGCCCAATTTTCGGCAGGTCAACTTTTGGTTGGGCGCGTGTAGCGCAGTCGGAGGAGGCGCCGGCTGTCGCGTGCACCCGATACCAGGTTCCTGGTTCGGATTTCCTGCCCAGGCCAACCAAGCCTTCCATCCCTCCGGGGTCGATGATTTGGTACCAGACTTGTCTGGGAAGGACAAAGCGCTGACTTGTTCATCGGCTGGCCACCGCACGTCATTGTATGGCCAAATACGCATTCATGTCGCCTCCACGACATCCCGTAGAAGTAGAATGCGCTGGCGCATCCCAGAAGGGATTGAGTAACGCCGTTCTTTATCCTTTATCCTTTATCAACTTTTGGTTAGCCTTTTGGTTAGGAATCATACACTTTGGGCGACTGGTAGCGCTGTCGAAGAAGGCGCCGGCTGTCGCATGCACTCCAAATTTAGCTTCTTAGTTTCGATCTCGCACAGGGACTTGTGTGAGAAGCGGAAAACACTGACCTGTCTATCGGCTTGTAACGACACATCATTCCTTCTATGTATTATTATGGGCGAAATACGCATTCAGAGTGCCTCTATGACGTTTCTTAGAAGTGGAATGCGTGGCGCATCTAGCGAAGTGATCAAAGGTTGAGCTACGAAGACCTTCATAGCTGTACGATGGCTATTTTTCTAGCCATTAGACAACGGTAAACAGCGGATTTAGGGCCGCATTCATCAACGCCTTAGAGCAATTTAACAGAGAAATTACAGCCGAAATTTCTTATAGCGCGGCTTATACTGCTCACCATGTCGCTTGATAAGCCGCGCTATCAGGGATCTCGGTTGTAATTTTTTCTGTTAAATTGCTGTAAGTCGTTAATGAATCCGGCCTCATGTGGGAGCTTCCCCATGTTGATGGAATGGGATGATTCAGTGGCGAAAGGGAGGAATCTGGTTCCTCTCGGCATTCTGTATTGCCTTGTTTTCCGTGGCTCAAAAATCGAAATACCTGGGCAATTGGTAAACGAATCTGACCGTTCGTTATCTACGTAATTGCGTTAACTTACAGTAAGTTAGAGAAAGACATAAAAACCAGGAAAGGGGTGGTCCTGAAGTCTTCTGAAGAAATGAGGCTTCGGGTTGGGTTGCTCCAATAGTTTCTGGCACCGGCCGTGCACTGTTTTTGGGAGTCGACCAAGGTTCCCCGAATCAGCTCCGCTCCTCGCCACTCTCTCCCGCACCTAGTAGTCTGGTCCAGCTTACCTGGAACGCGAGACAGAGCGCTACAGTAACCTTCTCGCGCTCCTCCCCTTCACTTCTACTCACCGAGAACACGTCATCGGACAGCACTTCTTCAGTACAACTGGCATATGCGCTACTCACCCACTCTCGGAATACGCACGTCGCTCATCGCCGCCATCGTCGTCTTCGTTCTCGTCGTCAATGTCGTCGTCGTCACTGCCGGGCTACCGTAGTCGCAGTGTGCCGATGACGTCACCGATACAGTATGCCTGTACTTGTGTGGTGTTGTGAGGAGCGCCGGAGCGAGCACGAGGCGCCGCTGGCTGTTTTGAGCGGCGGCCACGCGTTCTCATCTCGTCTTCTCGCTAGATCCGTCCATTAGCCGTCGTTCAGTCTATTGTGTTCAGGTAATCCTCGTCAGACTGCTTAATCCGCCCGTGAGGTGACGACTCCGTGTAGCCTCAGCGCTTTCTGAATCCTTAGCAGCGGCCTGTACGCTGCTGCTTCAGACGGTCGTCGTCGTCTAGGCCGCTACTAGAGCCTTGGTATATGGTGGTTCGCTACTTTCTTTGAAGTCCTTTAGAAGCTCCATTGTCGGACATTTCCTAACCTCTCCTTGAAGCCGACAATTCTGCTCCTGGCCAACGTTGCCGCTGTATTTTCTCCTTAGAAGCTTTTGTTCTATAGTCCCGCTAGGTCATAGTGTCCTCAGTAGCTTTTAAGACACCATACTTGAGGGCTGAGTTCGGATTTTTCCGAAGATTTTACCAAATCCTGCCCTTCTACGCGTTTTTTTCCAGTTTTATCCCTGTCTACATAGGTTATTTAGTTCGGCTTTACTAACCATAAAGCCGCTAATGTCCTACTAGAATAAATAAGGCTGCAAAAATCGATAAAAATTCACGACCAAAATGCCATGGTAATTCAGGCAGCTCGACAATTCGCTCCATGTCGCGAATGTGGGCAGCACGGGTAGGTGGACACGCGCGGGCCAATCATAACCAATCAGGGCACCAACCGAGCCCACACACATCAGCTAATCACAGTGCCTAGTGTGCGCATCCTCTCTCAACAGCATCCCATTCGATGCGCCTGATTGGCTGGCTTGTCTCACCTCCCAATGTTGCCCATATTCGCGACATGGACTGATAATTGTTTTGTTCTTTGTCGTAGCGCACTCATCTCTACCATCGATTGTTCGGCTGATCGTCGACTTCATCTGGCGCGAGCAAAGTCTTCCTCATTGGTTCCTTTTGTGTCAGAATTGTCCAGTTGGCTCTTCGCTCAATGGACATAAAGGAAGCCGCCCGAGCAATGGAAATTGAGAACGCTCCTGCTTAGAATTCTTTTGAACTACCGGAGGAGCGTCGGTCACTAATGGGCGAAAATCCTGTCATCTATCGGTGAATTTCTTAGGACAAACAGCTGCCCTCCATTTTACCGCAACCGCTAAAGGGTTACAGGACGATCGCGCGTCACAGTTCTGCTCCATCGTCCTGTATTGGCGACAAAGTCTGATCGATCTAGTATTAAGTCACTTACGGTTCTTGCTCGGAGGGTGTCGTCTAAACGGCGCACCTAATTTTCGACGGCTCCATTTCGTCACTGGTGCCTCTACTGCTCAAATTTTGATGAAGCACCTACCTCCTTCAATGAGAGGACTTCCTGAAGGCATGGACATTGTTCCGGCGTGCAACGCTAAGACGCCGTAGAAGAGCTGAGCTCGGAGTCTGACGATCTTCTTCTGCTTCGCTACTTCTCATTCTGCAGCGTACCACCTGCATCACGTGTCCTCCAGTTGATCATCAGCTTGCTCGAACGATTTCCAGCAACGTCTTGATTTGTCCTTCTCGCGTGTTAGAATGGCTCAGTGGACTGTCCTCCCTTGATGAACGGGAAGAGTGTCATCTGTCGTTCGTCCATAACTTTCTTGAAGAAGTCCGAATACTGCATGGCACATCCAGAAGATTTCAATCGGTTACGACTCTCGTCTAGCGGGCGTCAGCGACACGCATCGCGTCCCCAACCCACCTAATTTTCGGCGACTTGACCAAATGCTACAACTTCCTGTCGATCACAGCGTACCAACCGAAAATGTTTTCTGTTTTCTGCAAAGCACCCATTCTCACTCCGAAGACTGCCCAGCCTTTCTGCCACCTCGCGTCTCCCGGGTTCGACTCCGCAACCGGGCTCATCGAGCACTACATCCACTACATCCAGCGACTTCAGACTTTTTTGTCATTGATTTCAAAACAGACATTTTACTTGAAAGTCAATGCTGAAGCCTAAAGTTTCTAGTACCACGTGATCACGCAGATAAATCGACAGCACGACGACGCTTACTTCGGTCTTTGGAGCTTGCTTTTCTGAATTGTCGTCGTTTTCTAATTATTCATGTCGTCATCACATTTTAGCTTCACTTTTTGGAGGTCTGCGCAATTTGATAATTAGGCGAGCGCCAGTAATTGTTCAAACAAGTATTCCAAGCGAAAATTGAGGAAAATTAGAAAAATTATAAAAATGCAATTACTGGTGAATTATTCTGGGGCGGATGTATGTGGGCAAAAATTGGTCACTCTCTTTTAAAACGGGGTCCATCCTTGAACATTAAGAAGAATCAGTATTTTGCTACATTAATAGAATACACGTATAAAGGTCGAGCGTTTGCCAATTCGTTTGTGGAATGCGCCATGCATTCTAACTGACAGATAAGCATGACGAACGCGTGTCTGGGCGATGCAGTGACATACGGTAGCCTTCCGATAGACAAGTCGATGTTTTAGCCTTCCCGGACAAGTCTGCTAGCAGTTCAAATATCAGGAAGGGATGGAAGATACAGTTGGACTGGGTGGGATTCGATCCAAAAACGTCGATTTGGGGTGAGCGCCACAGTCGACGCTTCATCCCACTGCGCTACCCCGCGTCTTCGTATGGCTATAGGTTTGTAGTGTAAAGCGTTATAGGCTTTGTAATGTAAAGCGAATGTTCCTGTCCCGGTAGCGGATGGATGCTTTTTGTTCAGTCGACTTTCAGTATCTACAGTTTGGTATTTCTTGGATTGGCTATGCTTCTTTGGGATAGGCCACGCAGTCTACTTCTACGGGATATCGCAAAGGATGTCTGAATGCGTATACAATGAGTTACGGTGGCCAACGACACAGGAGGGACGGCAGCATTTGTGGGCTGAGTTGTGCGGAACCCAACCAGGAATCGGCTGCGCGCGGCAACCGGCGCCTCCTCGGATTGCGCTACCACGCGACCTTTAAGAAGGGATTTGTCCTAGTCGCAGGGTAGCGCAATCCGAAGAGGCGCCGGTTGTCGCGTGGTAGCGTACTGTTGTGCCAACACTCCGGTACTTTCCTCTCCTTTACTACCTGGTTGAAGAAGTCAGCCAACCACTCAGCAGGATACCAGAGCTTCGACTTCCAAACGGATAGAAAAGAGAAACAAACGTAGACTACCTCCTCCAGCTAGGAAATTGCAAAGAAATGTCTTCCCATAGAATGGGTGTTGTCCTCGTAAATTCTTCTTTCAATGGGAAATTATGGTTTTAGAACTTCGGCGGGTGGTAACGAAGTCGTAGGAGAGTAGACCGTCGCGTGTACCGATTTCAGGCACCTGATTCGGATCTCTCTGCCCAGGTCCTCCAAGCTTTCCATCTCTCCGGGCTCGGTGAATTGGTCCAGCTTGTATGGAAGGAACAAAACACTAACTAGTTCATCTTCCAGCCGCTGCAAGTCATTGTGCTGGCCGAATACGCATTTAATTTGTCTCCAAAAAATATCTCACAAAATTTAAAAAAATATTAGGCTGGCCGAAAAGTCTCGAATCAAAATTTTGAAAACTTCAGAATTTTCTGAAAAAAAATCCAAAATTCTGGGTCAGTGGGGATCGTGTAGAGCGTTCCGGAAGCATTCGATGTATGAGTATATAAGGACCGGAGCGTCATTTTGGTGGCATGTCGGACATGGTTAGCCAACAACAGCTTCGAGTGGTCATCGTCTACGAATGATGCCGAGGCTCCAACGCAAGCATAACGGTCCCTAATGTCACCGATGCATTTGGAGAAGGCTCTGTAAGCCGCATCACAGTGCAGCGTTGGTTCACTCGCTTTGAATCTGGAGATATGAACCTTGAAGACGGAGAGCGCAGTGGACGAGCTTCTGCTATCGATGACGATGGATTGCAGCTCGCTATCGAATCCAATCCAGAAGCAGCTACGCGGAAACTGGCAACAACGCTCTACTGCAGCCACATCACCATCGAGCTGCTTCTCCACGACCTTGGCGATCGAGATGCTTTGACAAGATGGACCTCTCATAGGCTGACCGAGCCACATAAGCAAGTGCGAATGAACACAGGCCAGTCACTCCTCGCGCAGCCGCGTCGAAAGGAATTTCTGGAGGACCAAGTGACTGTAGGTGTGAGCTGGATAGTCTACGATAACAGCGTACGTCATGCCGTCTGGCTCCCACACAAGGCAGAAGCACCAGTCCAGCCGATGCCAGACCCACACCAACGCAAAAAAATTTACTTTGCGTTTGGTGGGATGCGAAAGGGCCAATCTACCATCAGCCGCTGGCTGCTGACAAGACGGTCACCGCTTCCATATACGTTGATCGGCTTTAGAAATTGGCCATCACAATGCGAGAAAAAAGGCAAAATGGTTAAGTGTCCACCTGTTGCATCGATAACCTGTGAGAAAGTAGCCGAACCCGGCTGGCATACGGTAGCCCATCCACCGTATTCGTCGGATCTCGCGCCATCGGACTGCTATCTGTTTCGACCGCTGAAGCACCATTTGAGAGGGAAAATTTTGAAGGGTATGACGACTTCAAAATGGCAGTCGACTTCTTCAAGACCCAATCCGCTCTTCTCTGGACGAAAGGAATCAGCGATTTGCCGAGCAGATGGAAGAGGGTTGCATTTTGTATTTAGAAAGCTATGGTTGAATAATTTTTTTTATTTCAAGACTTTTCGGGGAGCCTAATACGTCTGAAGATTCTTATGTAGGCCACATTAACGACTATTACCCTATGCTCGATTACACGATAAGTTTACGCGTCAAATCTGTCTGGGAAAGTTAAAACACTGCCTTATCTGAATACCACAGTTCATTGAGAATAGAACAGTTGAATAACAAAGTTTTTTTTTGTTTCAAGACTTTTTGGCCAGCCTAATAGTAAGAGGTTGGTCAGTTCAGGCTAGAAAATTCCAAAGAAATGTTCTTTCGTAGGCTGTATCAGCGTGTCGCCTTTGTAAAATAATTCATTTTTAATTTAGCCATCATTGTCAAGAAGAATGGATAAAGTGCCCCTCGCACTAGGAAAGATCCGAATGCGTGTCGCATCCCATAATGGATTGTTTTAATTTTTATATGGGTCCATTACTTCCGGCTGAGATATCGTATGCCTCCACCTGGATACTGTAGCCAGTCAACGGAATCCACAGTCCATACCCCCCTCCTCCCCCTCCCCTCTCCCCTCCCGATCAGCTACGACACAACAGTGCTTGCTCATTTTCTGGCCAAATTTTCGGTGAACGCGAAATTTCACCGGGAATATTGATCGACGAAGCCGCGAGCGAGCCAGGAGAAAGAGACACCGTCGGCTTCGTTTTTCGTGTGTTGTTTTCTCTGCGTCGGCGAGTTTGGCTGGAATTTTTCGCTCCTTGAATGCAGCTCAGCCTTCCCCCTAGCCGTCCAGCCCGTTGTTTTCATCGGATGTCATACGGTAGCGACACATGGTCGATCTCCATCCATGCATCTGTTTCAGAGTGTCTCCGGCATGGATTTGAACACGGAACTTCAGATCAAGACGGAGCCGTACAATCCGTTGGCGCCGAGTCCGGCGTTTCTTCACCCGTCCATTATGGGGTAAGTTTCAGCGGCGAAAAAAATTTCAAAAAAATTTTTTTGGAATCGATTAAAGCTTAAAGCGCATAAAAATATCTGGACCTTTCCTTCTTCCATTTTGCTTAAAGGATTATTCTGTGAAGTCCTATAGTAAGATTTTAAGCGTTTTTTAAGATCAAAACAGCGCCAGAGTTTTGCACTTTTTTCGAAAAAAAAGCCTCGGGGACCTAAAATTGTTCTAGGATTTCTAATTGCATGAAAAAATACAAAATAAAGGTGACACGCTCGATTTGGAAAGCTGCGCTCCCTCTTATTCGAAGGTCTTCCATAGAATGGGTTCATGTGGCACAGTAGGCAAGGTGCGCTAAGCTTTAAGGTATCGATTTTGGGTTCGGTTCCAGTGCACCTCAAGGAAGATGCCTAGCTCTTCGGGGTTATGTTCCAGGGGAGCGTCTGAATTCTTCATCAGCAAAGCGTTTTCAGGCTGCTGCTTAGGTCAGATGTACAAATTCAAAATGTCTTCATGATGTCACCTAGAAGTTGAATGCGTGGCGCATCCTTGACTTAATGCCTTGATGCCTTTATTTTCAATACTTTAAGCGAATTTTTCACCAAGGTGAGGCAGTTCGATTTTTTAGGAGTGATCAGCTTCAGTCGTTTGAAAATAGGTGAATTTTAACAAAAATCCCATACAATTTTTAGAAAGCCAATAATTTCTACGTGCCTTATTCAGTGAAATAAGGTTGCAAGCGAAGAGCTTTGGAAAAAAATTTGAGTCTAAACTAAAAGATTGGTCAGGTGTTTTTTAATAAAATAAAATTACAAATATTGTTGTTTTCTGTATGATGTTTTTCTTTTACAAATAGACTTTTAACTTACAACTTTTGTATAGCTAATGTATAGCCCGGAAGGGCAACCTGATGCTTCAGAGACGGTTTGGAATCAAAACCTCAAAGCAAGTCCTTCTGAAGTTTCCCTTGAACAAATAATTATTCAAACCTTTCTGGAGAGCCTCTAGTTCAATGTGGATCACGAAGATGTTCAGTTTGATTTCAATAGACTTTTAGCTTATAACTTTTGTATAGCGAATAGATGGACCTTGACCAGATCGGTAATAATTTTAAGAGAACTTTGGAGAACGGCGAAGTACCTCTTGCCGTTAGTGGAATAAAATTACCAGGACATGTGCTTCAAATGGGTGTATGGTCAGATGTACAAATTCAAAGTGTCTTCATGATGTCACCTAGAAGTTGAATGCGTGGCGCATTCTTGGCCTTATGCCTTAATGCCTTTACTTTTAATACTTTTAGCGAATTTTTCACCAAGGTGGGGCAGTTCGATTTTTTAGGAGTGACCAGCTTCTGTCGTTTGAAAATAATCCAAAAATCAATTCTGTCCCGCGCAGACCTACCGAGCTTTGCTTGTTCCTCGGAAGTCGGTGAATTGGTGCCAAACTTGCCTGGTTAGGATAACGCGCTGACTTGTCCATTTCCTGACCAGCGCAGGTCATTGTATACCTCTCAAAATCGCTCCAGAGGCAGAGTGCGTGGCGCATCCCAAGTGGGTTGATTAAAGCCAACCTTTATCGTTTAGGTATATGTTATCAAGTTACTTCAAAAGGAAAAGTGTTCTCTAATTTTGGTTCCTGAAGTCGTTTATGGTTTCGGTGGGATGTTTTGTTGCCCTTCGCTACCTGGGACCAGATTCATCAACCGCTTACCGCCCCCAACGGTGAAAATACCGCCAAACCCTGATGCTGATGAATGTCATATGTGGTATTAAGCGTGGTTTTCTTCTTTTACCCGGATCATTGGGGCGTGGCTTTCTCCGGTTACCTGAATGGTTTTGGGCAAGGCTTCCTCAAATTACCGCAATGGCTAAGCGAAAGAATTTATCCTTGTCAGAGGGGGAGGGGCGGTGTTTTTACTGACAATTCCCTTCCTTGAAGTTGCCCAAGAGCTTCACCACCTGCTGCACCATGATATTGATGGCTCTTGAGCAAATTCAAGGGATATGGCTGAGTGGCATGATAATGCAGACACAACTGTCACCTTTGTCATCTTAGGGTTGCCCCTCCCGCCTAGGATAGATCCTAGCGAGATTCTCTCCCATCATCTGGATGGTTTTCAGCGGGTTTTCCTCCCTGTCTTCTGGCCTGTCTGCGGTCACATGTTCGTCTGTGTGTGTGCGCGCAGCGGAGCGTCTCGTCGTTCGTACTGTATTTCGGCGAGCAATTCATAATTCGCCGCTGATTCAGCAGCGCTCCACGTCTCTTCCGGCGCCACACACTGAATGAGTCGAGCGGGCGCCGCGCCGCACTCATTGATTATAGAGAATGGCGCCAGAGTCGCCCGGATGGACTCGCAACCCCTCCGGGTCCAGCAGGTCCATCCCAGGGGACCTGCTGGTACTGGCGCCGGTGACGGGAGTGAGGTGGTGGATGTCGAGTAGCGCTCAGTCTCGGAGAGGAATATGCCTTTGTGCTTTGTGCCGCTGGAAGCAAGGATGGGCCTGAAACCCTGGGCGGTTAAAGGAGGTTTAGTTGCGATCAGAATTCTTGCACCAGACAGGACTTGAACCCGCAACTTGTGCCTCACTGGCGGCGAAGCTGCTACGCCTTACACCATCGCGCTGTTTCTATCGAACGGAACATCCACGACGTATTTCTAGCTAGAAATGACATATCAGCACTCATCCGTGATATCGTAACGAGCCGGCCGCTGATATCCCCATGAAATGGTTAAGCTGAAGGGATTCATCGTAATGATGTTTTTCATTTCTGGGTGAGTGCTGGGGCCAGATTCATCAACCAATTACCGGCCGGTAACGGTGAAAAGTACCGCCAAACTCCCTGAGACCGCGATTCATCAACATGCTGCGGTATGAACGACAAGTTTTCGGTTAGAGGATGAATCCGCGGTGAGATAATACCGGCGGTATCGCTGACGCTGTATCTCGCTCCTGATAGGTAAGAGCTAGAAAGGTACCCAGATCGGATTCATCAACGATTTTCAGCAATTTAACGAAGAAAAATACAGCGGAAATTACTGACAACGCCTCGACTCAATACCAACAAGCGATGTGGTGAAATGTTTCACCATATCGCTGTCAGGGATTTTGGCTGAATATTCTTCACCAAATTGCTGTAAATCGTTGATGAATCTGGCTCCTGATGTTCTGTTCGGTCGAGACAGCCCAGATGGTGGAAGGCGCAGCTTCGCTGCCCAGAAAGCAGAAGATGCGGGTTCGAGTCCCGCCTTGCGCTAGAATTTTGATCGCAACTAAACATCCTTCCAACAGCTTCTTTCTTCAACAACAGCTGCTTTAGGTTCAAGCAAAAATGAAAATTATCTGGACCTTAAATTTTTTAGCAAAAACTTATCGTAAAATTTTAAGGTGGCGCATAAGTATTGAGTCAAACGTTTCGGCTACCTGCGGCCCTGTGGAAAAATTATATGTACTGTAACGCGCCAAAACTTGATCGCCTTCGGTGACTTCGTGACCAAGATACCTAGTCCACATCGCGCCTCCATTGCCTACCTCTTGGAGGAAGGACTCCGACTGGAATCGACTGCAAAGCAGCTGAAAATTCCACCAAGCACCGTTCTTCGAGTCGATGAGCGGTACCTGGAGAGCAGGGGTGTGCGTTTAACGATTAACGATTTACCGATTTACCGGATTTACCGGCATTTTTCGTTAAAACTTTTTAACGAAATTTAACGACGAAAAAATCCGTTAAATTGCATTAACGACTTGTGACCATTTTGAAAATTTTGCTTCCTCTCCATGTAAATCCATTTTTGAACGCTTTTTTGTATGAGATGTCGCAGTATACCGAGGAAACATTCTACTTACTTGAATCATGGTAGGTAATCGATCTTGTTCTCGAGTTTCGATGCATTTTCCTTTTGCTAGCATTTTCTTTGCTCCTTAACCAATTTATTTGCGTGCGACCCCAGTTTTCTCCGCCACAGTCGTTCCGTGCTTTTCGACTTCCTGGTCCGTTTCATGCGTTTGATTGCTACATATTAGTTGTTCATAATTACCAACCATTCAGTTTTTTCACAGTTTTTGTGATATTTGCTTCGTAAGTGGGGTTGAAAAGCATAGAGAACGCAACGAAAACGCTACGAAACACAAGCTATGCAAGTAGGGCTCGGTATTTCTAATAAAACTCTACAAACGCTCACTCTATAAGTTGTCCCCTCCCCTCTCGATTGAAAGGTTCGATTCTATATGCATTGTTCACGGTGCACTCCAAAGGCAAGCTGGGCAGTCTTAGAACAATTCCTGAGTAGGACGGTTAAGAATTTCTGTTAAACTCCTTGAACTTTCACTCTACAAGCTGTCGTTCGCTCTACAGATTGTCGCGCCCGCTCAAAAGCGTTCTTTTCGGCAATTAAAGCCTATGCGCGGTACTGTATATGTAAGTTAGTATAAAATCTTGTACTTTACAAGCTGTCTATCACATAAGAGTTTTTAAAGGTTTACGAAAAAGGTATATCTTTAAAGGTGCAGATCCGGCTCTAGCAAGAAATTTCCTCCATGTGTGTGGATTTTTTCGCCTAATATGCGAACTTACTTTCATAGCGTTCATCAGTTTGGCCGCAAAAGTCTGCTTAGTGGGCCCAGGTTTTGTAAAAAAAATTGTCAAGACGAAAAAGGAAAGCTCAAAAACGTTGACCCGCGATACGATGCACTTTGGATCTTCCCAGAAACTGGACAACTTTCTACTCGCTAAAGGAACTAGGCATAGTAAGAAATTTCCTATTTTAGAAGTCTTGTTACTGTTTGGTTTCAAAATTTTCTTGATTTCTCTCTCTTAGCAATTTTCATGATGATAGATGGACTTTTGTTATTTGCTGCGAAAATGAAGGCATAGTTATATAATTGTCATGCAGATGGAGTCGAAAATATTCAAAAAGGAAAAAAGGTCTGGATTTTTACATGCTAAAATGCAGCCAAATTGAATGCAGCTAAGAGACATTTTATTTAACGAATTTACCGTTTTTAACGCAAAAATTTTTCGTTAAAAAGCGGTCGTTAAAAATTTACCGAAAAAAATTTAACGCACACCACTGCTGGAGAGGCACTCTTAAAATCAGAAAGACACTGTGAATGAGTAGGATTATTAGGAAGGGAGTCGAGCAGAACAACCCTGTCAGCAAAAAAGCGAGTCTCTTTTAAAATCCAAATTTGGATCTATTCTAGTCGGAGTGAGTATGTGGTGTTTGGCTCCTCTGTCCCTTTCCTTGAATTCGTCCCAGAACTTTCAATACTGCCAGGCTATACGATGGTGGTTATGCGGATTGTGGTGTCGTCGTGTCGTGCGCTGCTCGATTTTGCTGTCACCTTTGCGCTGCTCCCTCTCAATTAGGATAGATCCTCCAGATTCGAAGCAAAGCTGTCCAACGAACTGCTGAAGAAGTCTAGAGCATTGCGATGATCGCATCCAGAAGTGACAGACACTCTCTGTCAAACCAAGGCAGAACCGGCAAATGAATGCAATGAATAAGCCGAGATGGCACCGCATTGAAGACGTCATTTGGACCGATGAGAAGATTTTCAGTGAAGGGGTCCCACACAACTCCCAGAATCATCGCGAGATGTTCCTACTGACTGAAGGAAGTCCCAGAGGGGCTGAATCCATACGAAGACTCCGTTCCCGAAAAGTGTTATGGTTTGGGCTGCAGTTGCCGTCGAAGCCAAAGCACCTCTCGTCTTCATTGAGCAATTGGTCAAGCTCAACGCCAAGGTTCAGGAGAATGAAGTTCTCAAGAGAATGAAGTTGATGAAGTCAGTATCAATAACAGCACAAAAAATAACTTAAGGAGGAAACGCATCGTTGGCCTGGGCGGGAAATCCGAACCAATGAACCTCGACTCTGGCTGTGTGTGTGACGTAGGCACCTTCTCGAACTGTGCTACCAAGCCAAGCCTGAAATGATATTTCATTTCACCTATAATTGACGAGTCCAATTCATACTGGTTCCCCAAAAAATGAATTTTTTTCTCCGAGGCATTTTTGAATCAACATTTGTCCCTTTTGTGACTGGAGGCTTCCTGAGCGGTATCCTACCGCTGTTAGGCGGAGCTCTTTTCAGATGATGGTATTCAATGCTCGAAAAGGATTTTTGCAGAGGAATTTGGTATCTATCCCAGTTGGTAGGGCGCGTGTAGCGCAGTCGTAGGAGGCGCGACTGTCGCGTGCACCCGATACCAGGTTCCTGGTTCGGATTTCCCGCCCAGGCCAACCAAGCCTTCCATCCCTCCGGGGTCGGTGAATTGGTACCAGACTTGTCTGAGAAGGATAGAGCGCTGACTTGTTCATCGGCTGGCCACCGCAAGTCATTGTATGGCCAAATACGCATTCATGTCGCCTCCACGACATCCCGTAGAAGTAGAATGCGCTGGCGCATCCCAGAAGGGATTGATTAACGCCGTCCTTTATCCTTTATCCTTATCCCAGTTGGTGGTGGACGTCCATAGGCGGTTCTACATGACCTCCCCTCCAATGGGTCTGTCCAGCCTCGATGTTTGAGGTCTGTTGAGCAAAACCGGGGCGTCACAACCAGTTTGGAGCTCCGTCCTTCCTATTACGGTAGATTCGGAATTTTAATCAATATACGGTAGCTGCAGGCGGGTTATTGCAGCTGTAGCTACCCAGCGGCAATCTATAGACTGGCGCTTCCACGTCGAAGGATTAGCCAGGTGGTTCAGCGGCAGTCCATCAGAGGTGTGCGCTGGTCAGTCGAGCGCCTAAGCTCACGCTAATCACAGCTGGATTACTGTTATTAAACCGGTAATTGGATTTCAACCGAAGCTTAGGTGGAGCTGATTCTTCTCTGGGATAAGGGTAGCAGGGATGCTAACAGATACCTAATGGCTCGCACGAGGACGGCGACCTTTTAGAGATCTTTGTGGTTGAATTTTATTTTCAAAAATGACACGAAAACGCCGAAATTCAGGAGCAGCTTGAAGCAAAATTTCAAGTGGAACCCGTTAAAGTTAAACCTCTTGAAACGGAAGTTTTTCTTTAGAAAAATGTAGAAAGCCAAGTAGGGATTCTAGTCGCGAATTTGGACAGCACATTGGAAGGCGGGAATGCACCAGCCAATCAGGTCGCATCGAATGCGCATGTCTATCAGAGAGGACGCGTTCGGTTCCTGATTTGCTGGCGTGCGTTTCGACGGTGCACTGCCTATTTATGATTGGCTGGTGCGCTCTCACCTTCCAATGCTGCCCATATTCACGACATGGACCGTACCAGAACTAGATGCCAGCCAACAAATTTTCCTTTTAACTTCGTATACTGCTAAATACTGAATCGTGGACGAAGTCGGCCACGAATTCACTTACTCCAGCAGTCCAGGGATTGACATTCGTGGCAATCACCTAATTGCTATTATTTTTTAAATTTACGCTAAGAAACTGCTCTGCGTATAAGCGGAGGCAGCGTCTGCAATCAGCTTTTGTTTTTGGACCAAGCCACATTTCTGTTTTCGATCCTAGTCGCGAATGTGAGCAGCATCCCAGTCGGGGCAGGGGGACGCGTACGGCCGGTGTCTTGATTGGTTGGCGCCTGTTTGGTCGGTATTTTGACCACTCGAGCGAATGATTGGCTGACGTGTGTTTGGTCAGTGTCCTGCTTATTGATGATTGGCTGGCGCGCTCCCACCTCCCAATGCTGCTGCATTCGCGACTATGGCCAAAAACGATGTTTTCATGTAACATTTTCATGTATCTTTAATAATAAAAACATTGGCTAGAAGGTAGAAATTTTCAGTTGATTTAAGGAAACCAAATATGTAGAATACGTTTCTCTTTCTTTATTTTTTTTTCAAAAAATAACTATTTGGAACAAGTGACGTAACTGTTGCCTGAAAAAGAGGACCTGATATCAAATCCAAACCAAAATGACCCCTGGATGTGGTAAAAACAAACGTTCACATTAAAATCAGCACTAATCAATAAATTTTTCGCTTTCGCACAAAATCAAATGGGCAACCCAATCAGGGAGGCTGGCGTATGCGGTCAGCATCCTGATTGGCTGGCGTCTGTTTGGCTAGTGCCCTGATTGGCCATCACTGGCTAATTGGCTGACGCGCCCGCACTTCCTAATGCTGACTATATTCGCGACGTGGACCGCTACTTTTCTCAAAAAAGTCCTTGCCACAAAATACCTGAACATTTTTTGTAGATATCAGCTAATATAGTGTTTTTACAAAATACGGGCCTGTCCCCGCATTGAAATCAGCACTAATAAATAAATTTCTCGTTTTTGCACAAAATGGAATGGGCGTTGCATTCAAAGTAGAATCGGCACCCTGATTGGCTGGCATATGTTTGACTGGCGCCTTGATTCGTCCGTCATAATTGGCTAGCGCACTCTCACCTCTCTATGCTGGCCATATTCGCGACATGGATCGAAGAAGCTTCTTGTCTATAGGCCAACAATTACCTATCGAAATTCTAAAATAAGCCTGAATCGCTCGGATGCTTTCCCTCTTATGTAGGCCCATTGCTTCACGAAAAAATTGAGCGGAACCGGCACATTTTTCAGGTTGAATCCGCTGCAGTGTGACTTCATGCCGCCCCAGGCGGGACCGTTCGGCCAACAACCCAACCCATTCGCCCCACAAGCGCTGTTCTACGGCCAGCAACCGCACTTCAGCCAAGCGCCGGCCACCGATTCACGGCGAGGAAGCCATGGAACGACGACCAGGTTAGCCTTGGAACTATGCACTACTGCGAAGGAGTCTCAGTCAGCTTCAGACCTGGAGATGATGTGTGTGGTGGTAGGTTGTGGCCGGTGCGTAGGAGGAGTTGGTGGAGGCAGATCGTAGACGTTGTGTGAGCCTGAGCCTGAGCATGAGAGCATGAGGACAAGTAGCAGCAGCTGCTGCTAGAGAGAGATAGAGACATGACGCACAGATGCTCCTCATTTGCAGTTCGAGTTCGGCGAATAGCCATGCTGGCACGCCGTCCCCGCATCATGGCCCACAACCGCCGCCGCCATCGCCGGCCACTGCCTACCACTTGCTCAGATTCAGCAACTGGTAAGAGAGCACACACCACAGCGTTACTACCCGAAGACTTTGGAACTAGTCGTTAATCTGGCCTACATGGGCGGGGTCGGGGCGAGAACGTATTAGACCATTCATGTTTAATGGTTGGGGAAATCAGTGATGTGGTGCTCTGATTGGTTGCCATCACCTGGCGCCCTCCCGCCTTACCATGTAGGCCACATTAACTACCAGTGCCAGATCAGAATCTTCCCAGCGGCGATTCCTCCCAAAACCATGACCTGTTCAGCATGCTGCCGCAGACGTTCGACTTCCCGACGGCGTCTACAGCGGGCGCCACCTCGTCTACCGCCGAAGAAGACTCCGAGAAGGTGTGCGCCGTCTGTGGCGACCGCGCTGTCTGCTTTCACTACGGTGCCAGGACGTGCGAAGGATGCAAGGGCTTCTTTAAGGTCGGTGACCGGCGTCTGAAGGCTATACATTGGGCATCTGATCTACCTCGCTTTCAGAGAACCGTCCAAAAAGCGTCCAAATATGCGTGTGCCGGCAATCGGAACTGCCCAATCGAGAAGCGCTATCGATCTCGGTGTCAGGCGTGCCGATTTCAGAAGTGCCTCAGCGTTGGAATGGTGAAAGAGAGTAGGTTTTTACTGGTCTAACTGCGCCAAAAAGCTCCAGGTCGCTTAGTTTCATCTGTAGCCGTTTCTTTCACTGTGTAAAGCTACTGTGCAAAGCTGTGTTAGTACATGTCGCGAATGTGGGCAGCATTGGAAGGTAGAAACGCGCCAGCCAATCAGGCAGCGTCGAATGGGCATGCTGTCTTGATTGGGTCGGACATGCTGTCTTGATTGCTTGGTCGGGGTACGTTTGGTTATGGTCGGCCGGAGCGTTCTGACCTCTCAAGGCTGCCCATATTCGCGACATGTCACGCTTCTGCTTGTCCATTCTCTGATTGGTCAGCGTCTATAAGTGGCCAATTATAGAGGAGAACCTGTGCGATTTTCAAACTCGGCAAGTCTAAGCCGCTGAAATAAAAAAAAGCTTTCATAGGAATGCCTGTACTTATTGGGTTTTTGCCCACCATCAATCCTAGTATAACCTGCACTAGCTACCTCTTTACTTTCTAGCACTAGCATTCGATTCCGCTACCGAAATTCAGTGATATGACTGAACCCAGTGGGGCACGAAACCGGCATGTACTGAAAGCGCTCTCAATTCCCAATGCTGCCCAAATTCGCGGCATGTAAAGCACTTTAAGCCTTTGGCTGTTCGTTCCCTGGTTGGCCAGTGTCTATAAGTGGTCAATCATAGAGCAAAAGCTGTGAGATTTTTAAAATCAGATCAGAATAGGTTGCTGAAATAAAAAAAAGTTTTCATAATAATGCCGGTACTTAATGGGTTTTTGCCCGACCATTACTCCAGGTATAAACTGCACTAGCATTCGATTCCACTACCGAAATTCAGTCATATGACTTAACCCAGTGGAGCACGAAACCGACAGTACCGAAAGCGCTTCCAACTCCCAATGCTGCTCACATTTACGACATGTTTAGTACTTCATGCCTCTGACTGTCCATTCCCTGATTGGTCAGCGTCTATAAGTGACCAATTATAGAGCTGAAGCTCTGTGATTTTCCAAATCAGCCTAGACTAACTTGCTGTAGTACGTTTTTATAGGAATGCCGGTACTTATTGGGTTTTTGCCCGACTGTCAATCCAAGTATAAACTGCACTACCTCCTATTCACTTTCTAGCACTAGCATTCGATTCCGCTGCCGAAATTCAGTGATATGACTGAACCCAGTGGGGCGCGAAACCGACATGTACCGAAAGCGCTTCCAAATCCCAATGCTGTATAGTACTTTACGCCTTTGGCTGTCCATTCCCTGATTGGTCAGCGTCTATCGGTGGCGACCAGTGATAGATCAAAAGCTCTGTGATTTTCAAAATCAGCCTAGGCTAAGCTGCTGAAATAAGTTTTCATAGAAATGCCGGCTGCTGAAATTCCATGATGTGACCGAATCCAGTGGGGCACAAAACCGACATGTACCGAAAGCGCCCTAACCTTCCAATGCTGCCCACATTCGGGACCTGTATAGTATTTTATGCCTCTGGCTGTCCATTCTCTGATTGGTCAGCGTCTTCGGAGGCCAATCATAGAGCAGAACCTGCGCGATTTTCAAAATCAGTCCTCAAAATCAGGACTGCTGGCCGGTACTTATTGGGTTTTTGCCCGAGCACCAATCAAAGTGTAAACTGCACTAGCTACCTAAACACTTTCTAGCACTAGTATTCGACTTCGCTTAAACTCGCTGCTGAAATACCTGGGTGCGACCTATCCCAGTAGGCCAGATAACCGACATGTATCAAAACGCCCTATAAATTCTGCACTCCAAGACCCTTCCACTCTTCCAGTTGTTCGGCACGGTTCGCTGTCGGGACGACGAGGTCGGCTGTCATCAAAGACGAAGAGTCATCGAGGTGACGAACAACCCAGCCCGCCGTTGCCGCTTCTGGCGCTGATTGTTCGAGCGCATGACGCCTACAAGACGACGCCGACGCTTGTTAGATATGTGAGGAGACGCTTATTCTAGTCGTTTAGGCGAAAATTGGAAAAGATTTGGGGTAAATCGAAAGAATAAAAAAGGCCCTGCGCCTTGAAATAGGAGGCTTGAACACTATTTTTAAAATTTTAAAAATAAGGGGATTGATATGGAAGCCTTTCAGTGGATTTCCTCGGAAAATATTACAATAATTTAATAATTTTTTATTTAGTCTTAGAATAGAACTTATTTTTTTACGTTTCGAAGTTTATTCAATTCAATTCAACTCAGTACTACTTAGTAGCTGTCAAGTTCCTCCGTGCCTAGATAGTCTGCTGAATTTTAATCCTCATATAATTTTTAAATTTTTAATTGAATCTCTTTTTTTTATTTTTAGTTCATTTAATTTTTAGTTATCTTTTCAAGTTTTTAACTTTAATCCTTCTGAACGCATGTAACGCAGTCGGTGAAGAAGCTGGCTGTCGCGTGAACCCCGAATCAAGGTTCTTGGTTCGAATTTTCCGCTCAGATCAACCAATCGTCCCATCCATCCGGCGATCGGGGAATTGAGTAGCAGACTTGTCTGGAAAGGACACAGCACTGATCTATACATCAGCTGCCCACATTTTATAAGCCGAATAAGCATCCAAATTGCCTCCACAGTATCCTGTGGAAGTGAAATGCGTGGCGTATTCCATACAAGGCCTGACTTTTGTCGTCCTTAATTTTTAAGTAACTAAAAACTGTCGCAGATATCTAACTTTTATCAAATAAAATTGACATCTTACGAACAAAATTACATGTATCTAACACTTGAAAAACAAAATTGCACGTGTTCAAAACTTTTATATGTTTATTGTTTAACTTTGTTTTGTTTAGTAAGTAAAAATAGGATAAACAAACTTTTGACATTTTTCGTCACTTTTTGAAAATCTTATTTTCTTGTGTTTCATATTGTAAAACAAAATGGACATTTTTCGATCAGAATTACTTGTGTTTAGCTTTTAAAAAATTAATTTACACGTACCTAACATTAGATATAGATGCATCGACTATTTAGAAAGTGGTCATTTAGAGTAAAAATTGAAAAATATATTAAAAATAACACGATAAAGGTACTGTACCCTTATTAGTATTTTGTTGTGCTTTCTTGCACTACTCGAATTTTAAAGCAACGCCTCGTAGTGTACACTTTTGGAGCTGTCACCAGTGCAGTAAGAGTTGTTGAGTTCGACTTTGCGTCCATGTTAAAGAGGCCTTTCATTTTTTCAATGTTCGTAAAACCGCACTGGTTTTGTACTAGAACTTCCTCTTTCTTATTTTATAGGTTTATTGTCCCCGTTTACGGTACCTTAGCGGGTTGACGTGAAAGTGCAATGCGTGGCGCATCCTGTAGGAAATATTTAACGCTGAACGTCAGTCTGTTTTCATTCGCTGTCTTGCTGTTGACTTTGGCTAATATGGGATTTATCCCCGTGGAAGAGGAAGGGGAGGGGTCACTCAGTCTTTCTAACAACGATGGCAAAATTAACAGTGACCTATCTTACAAAGGCAGAAAATATTTTCGTTCTTCCTTCAAAAAACTTATAAAGATTCACCTAAGCGCCTGGTGAATAGCTCCTGTTTGAGGTCTAATTAATTAATTAATTAATTAGTATTGTTGATTATTTTAACGTTTTCCTGCCAATTCCTTCCGATTTGTTATTTGTTTTTCTTTCTTTGCCTTTTTCTACTTACTTCTGCTCCACTATTTTCTTCAGGAATTTCGACACTGGTAGTGTATGTATCTTCTTTTATTTCCATTACTCTGACCTACATGGATATACTTTCCGATGTAATTAATAATATGTATTAATAATAATAATTCAATTATAATATAATAAAGGCGAGAGACGGATTTTTCTTATGAGAGGCCTCGCATCTTCCTCGCAATTTTCCGGTCGGAAAAGGTCATGCTGTTCCTGTGTTTTTGCTCGCTTCTTTAGCGGTGCCTCCCCCCCCCCCCGGACTAGGATAAATCCGGAATATGTTTTTGAAGTTATCTTTTTGCAAATTGTGTGAGTTTTTTCCTGATTTTTTATACTTCTCCACCTACTAAGGTTACATGTGGCGAACCACTTCTTTGAGCATCAAAAATGGCTGCTAATCCAACCCAGCATCCGCGACATGAACGAAGGGAGGGACTAGCCGCTTGGACTCGGGTGGAATATATACGATTTTTTCGTCGAATTAGGCTTTTTTCAAATCAAATTGGACACTTTTCACGTCGAATTGGACAATTTTCTAGTCCAGCTTAAGAATTTTGAAATCAAAGCAAAATCTTCCAAATCGAATTGATCTTTTTTCGAAAAAAGCTGCACCTTCTACATAAGACTTGATACTCTCCACAAAGGTTAGAATAATTTTTTGTCCAAGGAAAACTTTAGTATGACATACATTGAAATTCTAATCCACCTACACATTATCACAAGTAAACACATTGTTTGAAATCTTATAGAATGTTTCTTTTTTTAGGGAAATAATGGTTTAACGCTTATTTTAAAGAGCAGCAAGGCGGCCATTTTTAGTGTCGAAAAGGGATTGCGCCATGCCCTCTTACGAGATGTCGCGATTTTTATTCGATTGGTAGGGGAATTTGTGTTCGCATAGGGTTTCACACCTGTAAAAACTGATACAATTGTAAAGAACACACATGTTCTCACTTTGATGCTTTTTTCAAGCAGCTTTTACACTATCATTCAAATAAAAATCGCGACGAACTTTTCGAGTGCATGGCGCAATCTGTCCTTTTAATACACTGAACGATTGCTGCCTTGCTGTGCTTCAAAACAAGGTTTAATTTATAATTTCGCCCAAAAATACAATTTTTATAAAATATTAACTTGTTCGGGCACCTGAACTAAGAAAATTCAAAGACGTCGTACTAAAATTTTCCTTGAACAAAAACTTTCTCTAACCATCATGAAGAGCCCGCAGTCCAACCTCTATGGAGCTTGTTTCGATTTGGAAGACGTTCAGTTTGACTTCAAAAGTCTTATTCTAGCGTAGAAGGGAGTCCAGTTTGATTTGAAGAATGTCCGGTTTGATATTTTCCCAGCCAATTGATCGACATTCATCGATTTTTATGCTTTGCACGAGCGACTCAGTCGTTCCAGTCGCGCACCATGAACGGGCTCTAAAAACAACAAAGGAAAGGGGAGGATAAGGAATTCGGCTGCTTTGCACCTATGACGATGCCTGACCAACCAAACGCTACGGAGGATTCAGAATGGTTGATGATAGTTGAATTTTTACGCAGTTCTAATTTTAGTGTCGAAAAGGGATTGCGCCATGCCCTCTTACGGGATGTCGCGATTTTTATTCGATTGTTAGAGGAATTTCTGTTCGCATCCGGTTTCACACCTGTAAAAACTGATAAGTTGTAAAGAACACACATGTTCTCACTTTGATGCTTTTTTCAAGCAGCTTTTACACTATCATTCAAATAAAAATCGCGACGGGCTTTTCGAGTGCATGGCGCAATCTGTTCTTTTAGTACACTAAACGATTGCTGCTTTGCTGTGCTTCAAGACGAGGTTTAATTTATAATTTTAACGTCTGGGAACGAAGTCTCAAGTGTTGGGACGCATACGAGGAATGGTCTACGTGTCATTCTTGTTTTGCACAGAATTTATTTTACGGCCATTTGTGTGTAAAAAGAATACCAACAATCGTCTCAGTCCTTAAGCTACTAATTCTATGGAGGTAAGTGTTCAAACGACAAAAACTCTGCTAATCCCTGATGAAGGGCACTCTAGAGCTCATAATCCTGTGCGCTATTGAAAAAGTACACGTCCCCATCTAATGTATGCGTTATTTTGTAGGCGAAGTTCAGCCAATGTTCAGAAGTACAGCTTTAGGGAGATCTAATCATCTGAATTCAGAAGACGTTTAGTAGCCTGCATTGTCGTGTTTCAGGCCAGTATGACGTCCGAGCATGTGGTCAGTCTGTTGGAGAAGGAGTACCACGCGATTCAGCTGTTCGTCTCCAGTATGCCGCATATTGACGAGATCTCCGAATCGGACATTCCGAAACTGCTGTCCAGGACGGTGTTCGCCATCATGGCCGTGAGACATTGCTATCGGTGAGTGAGGAAGCACAACTGCCCTGCCCTCCACGATTAGGACTCCGCCCACTCGTTCGCCCCGAAAACAGGTTAAATGTGAGCGATTCAGAATGAGCGATGCGGAAGTGGTGTTCGAGTGCGGTTCACGCGTGCCGCTCCCCGGCCTACCACCGCCGTTCGTCGCCTTCTTCCGACGAGTCGCCGAGAAGGCACCGGCCTTCAAGACGGTCGTCGACTGGGAGCCGCAATCCTACTGCGCCCTGCAGGCCATGCAGTTCTTCTCCGGGAATACTGGTAAGGATAAAATCGCTTGGAGTATTTTCTGCAAAACAATCGCGAACATGCGCAAACGTGTCGCTAATGTGGCCTACATGGGACAGCGGGAACGTGCTGTCAGCCAATCAGAGCAACTTCATACACGCGCTAACCAATCAGGACACCGGTCGTAAACCCTCTGCATGACGCGCCCACATAAAACGTCCTGATTGGTCCGGAGCACTTCCACTATCCCATGTAGGCCGCATTGACGACTTGTGCCAAATTCGCCAAATTTCGATGAAGTTTGCGCTTTAACAGCAGGGAAATCTCGATGGGCGGGGTTTGTAGCAAATGTAAACACCTTGTGAAAGGCTAAGGTATTCACTTCTATATACGTTAGAGTGGCAAGTGTCGTGATTGTGCTACAGTAGGAAAGTAGGTCCATGATTGGTCAGCTGGGGACTTGAGGCCTATTGCTACCCCGGCCACTTAGCTGGTTTCACGCTGACAGAGGTGGAGACTCTACTTGTGATCTGCTAATACCAGTAGGAACTTCGAAAACCCTATAGTATTTTCGAGACAAACACAATTAAGTCCGCTCAATTTGTCGACCAAACATTTGACCTGATGGGCGGAGCTTTAAAATAAGTGCCAACCGGGTCCGATGGGCGGAGCTTCAAAATAAATGCACTCTCTTCTTCCTCAACAGACGTTTTCGAAAATCGTAGAGGTGATAGTCGTCGTGGTGCCTTGATTGATAGACACTTGTTTGTTCAATGTTGCGAATGGTTGTGATTTGCTGGCGCGTTTCGGTCTCCCTATGTAGGCCACATTACCGACATGTGCCGTGAAAACTTTAAATGTCTGCGGCGTTCGAGCTACTGTGAGACAATAGCTCCTCAGCCATGATTGGTCAGCCCGGGGCATTGGGCAAGTAGGCGGCTAGTAGGTGGGACTCTGCAAGCTCCGCCTACTTGAAAATCCTTGGGTTTTGTGTGAGCTTCGGGCAAATGACAGGAGAGGTTAGGCGGTGCTGGAAGAAGGGTCTTCTGAAGTCGTAGATGCTTTCGGTGTTACCAAAGTGGCACAGCGAAAAGATTTCGCTCGATGGGCGAAGAAGGAGGAGGTCTGACGCTTCTGTTCAGAGGTCGTGGAGTCTGTTGAATCATAGCTCCTCCCTTTCATGCGGACCACGCCCATTTTCTTTTTAAAAAACGTGGGAATACATACTAAAATCGAAAAGTTTTTTTGGTTTTTCTGAACATTGATTGCTGTCACTATTTGTTCTTCAGATTTTTTGGCTTTATTGAATTAATCGTTGGTTCCGTTTTCTGATTTTTTATTATATTTTTTTGAAAATTTCAAGACCATTTTTGCCGTTTCAGACAACAACCTACTGGACCTGCATAGTAAAGCTGCGACGGACCACGTTCAGAGCAAGATCGTGAACGCCCTGAAAGATCACTGCAGTACGGCGCAACCGAACAAGCTGGCCAGAATCGTGGAGCAGGTACGGCGAATCGATACCGATCGATATTTTATCGACCGGCTGGGTTAATCGATTGTAATTCAGGTCTACGCGTTCGACGAGTTCCATATGTTGGGTGCTGAGATGGTGGAGTGCTGTCTCGTCCACCACATCAATCTTCCACCGCATCTCGTGCGTGTCACCGAGGTAAGGCTACCGTAATCCGATTACCGTATGACTTAAAGGGCAGCAGCTGCGTTTAGTGAAGGGTGATGACTCCAGCTGTTCTAAAGCCGTTGTATGGTAAAAACACTACAGATTAATCTAGTCGGTATATAGAGAAGAGAGGAATCCATTAAGCGTTCTCCTAGTCGGTGGGGGATATCGTCTGCGAAAGGAGACTTAGATACCCACGCCATGTAGCGTCCGCCGTTTTTATCCCAGCTTGAGGCGTCAAAACACACCAGCTAGGATTTTTTCACGTCAAAAACACGTCAAAACAAGATGATACCAGTTTGCATGGCGTCGAGTGGGGTGTTTGCGTTGCAACTGTAGACGCCATGCTTCCTTAGATTTACAGTATCCTTTCCGCCGCCCTCCAGTCTAAGAAGACGTCGCACTTACTCGCTGAATGACGGGACGTTATCCGCTTATCTTTGCGACCCATTTTTATAGCCATTTTTCTAAAAGTAAATCCAATCTCTCCAAACTCGTGTAACATTCTTCACGTTTTGGGCGGAGAAGAGGGCGGAGCTTATCACGCATAATGAACAAAAAGCCCACCACGTTATCGAGTACTCACAATATTAGTAAGTCACCGACCGGAATAGCAAGATAATGTACTTTCAGAGCAACATATCGATCCACTAAACAATCGATATCGATCGATTCCAGGTTCCACGTGCGCCGCTACGAAGCGCCGATGCGGTACAACAACCACCTGCGGCACTGCTTCATCCGAGCAGTTCACACTTTGCGCCTCTAACACACGCCTACTAGAAGAGATCTGTAAAGAGAGACTAATCGATAGTAATCGATAATATAAATCGATAATCACGTTGCAATGTCGTATGCCCATTTGTTCGGTGCGATATCATATCTTTGAGTGTGTATGATGTGTGTGTGTGTGTGTGTTCGTATGTTTTCAATATCGTGTTGCTAGACGTCTAATCTCTGAATTCATCTATCGGCTACAGTATCACGAGGCAGACAGTATGTTGCTCTGAACTGAATAATTCCCTCGAAAGCGACCGTCACGTGAAACTGTCACTACTAGAAGCGTAAGGTCCTGTTCATACTTCGCGATGGGAGCGACAGAAGCGACTGGTCGCCTGGGCATATCATACGAATCGATTTGTGCTGGGCGATCGCTCGGCATCAATCGATATGTATGCACTGCACTATGATTCAATCGCTTGTCTCGCGAAGTATGAACAGGCCCTAACACTAGCGGAGGGGGGGGGGGGGTGGCTTAAATTTACGGCCGACTCCGCCTTCACCATCTCCCAGCGTCGATACTTCCCAAGCGAGCGGTTGCGAAGCGGCTGTGTGATCGATCTAAGTGGTCAAATATCGACAAACCGTGACGCAACTGCACCGCGCGCGAAAGTATAGATGAAATGTGCGCGTTGGCGTCTCGAAGCTGTTGCCGATAGATGAACGATGTGTTGCAGAGCCGATATATTTTCGCAAGCTCCGCCCATCGGGCGCAATGTACACGTCATCTGGCTGCCTCTGTCATCGTTCCGTTACGCTAGCTTCGCTTCTTTTCTACCGTAACTTCCAGATATTGAGACCAAATTTCGTGCCATTTTTACACTCAGAACTGTAGCTGCATGCTTAGAGTACGTACAGGAGCTTACTAGTAGATCTCTTAGAGTGGTGAGAAGCTGTTACTGTTCATTTTTAGGCGTAACTTGATGTGCGCGCAGTCGCGACGCGGCTGGTCGCGTCATCCACCAATAAAACGGCTAGCCGCGCCGCAACCGCGCGCGCAACATCGGCCGCAGTTTAGGCAGAACAGTTGCACAAGGAAAGCACTGTCTTTTTCGAGAAAAAAAGGTTGGAAGTTTTGATCGCTGGATAGAAATTCTTCGAAGCCATGTGGGCGTGGCTTTGTCTACAGTGGGCGTGGCCACCCTAACTGTTCTAAAGCCAAAGCCCCCGCCAAAGCTGATAAACAGTAACAGCCTTCCGTCAGAAGACAGCATACTATCTTATTGATCGCTTTCATCGATCTTTTCCGTGAGCCATCGCCATTTCTAGCTGCCCGTTTCTGCATATCATGTAGTGCGCCCTAGCCACCACCACGTCGACATTCACCCCCCCCCCCCCCGTTGATCCGGTTCTCCCCCCAGCAGCTGGAGCAGCACACATTCTCCTCCGTTTTCGTGGTCATTTGTGTTGAAGAACGACTACTACAGGTTCCCCGTTATCATCGCTAGATCATAGCGCACGCGTCGTCTTCTCATCATCTTCTCATTATTGTTTTTGTTCTCCTGTTTTCTCGTCCTCTATTTTTTGCTGTGCAATTTTTTTCGTTTTGCAAGCCGAGCATGCAATGATTTACTTCAAATGTTCTCTTGATGATGATGTGCAACAGATTGTATTTTTCCATAGATATTTTTCGAATAAATATAATATTCGAGTTGTGCTGATGTGTACCGGTAGAGAGAATGACCCCAATATTTGATGGTCCGATGATTCTGAAGTCTAACTACCTTCAAACTGACCTATTTCTGCTATATCTAAAACAAAACTGATCTGTCCATCTGTCTCTGCGTACATCCACGCGAAATTAATTGCCGCTCGACCAACTGCGCTTCGATCCACGCAAATTATTGATCTCTGCTTAGAGTCGGTTGATCAAGATGGATACCAAACGATTTATTATAGATGGTCGGTGGGAAGGCTTTACAAGAAGTTAATAATTTCGATTTTCTTTTATGCCTCGCAACTATCCTATCTACCTATCGATCCCATCGATTTTTCCCCAGAATGAGTCCTTTGAGTTAATTGTTGATTGTACGAATATTTCTGGGACCCAGCCAACGCAGCAGCTGACTTCTGGAAATCGATGAGACGAAGCCTTATTCGCGCTATTTGACTATTGCGATATATAGGATAAGCCATGCATTCCATTTCTGCGGGGAGAGATTGGTGTCTGCCTGTACGAAGAGCTATGGATCTGATGCTCTCATAAGTGAAACTCATAGAAAGTCGTTACTTCAGTGCCGTATGCTTGATCGTCCTCATCGCGTGCCAGAGTAGCCCAGTGCGTCGTTCCTCCCCATTCGAAAGATGGACGGCGTCACATCTTTCGTTCAGCGGTTTCACGAGGAAATCTAAGCAACGGGTCGGTGACCACTCTCGCTGATTGATTCAGGTACCCTTCAGAGCGACTGTCAGAGAAACGAACTAGTTGACTGGTCCACCTAATTTTCGGCTTCTTGGCTGGAACGACCGCGTCTCTGAACGTCGAAACTCCGAACAGAAATTGACGAAATTTGTCGACAGTTCTTCTCGGATCGATGTTGTTTACAGTGCTGGTGTCTGTCTACCGGCAAACATATGCTTCAAACAGTGAACTTTGGACATCGGTCGATAAAATTAATCAATACAAATCGATGATACCTGATCGATATTGGTCACTTTTCCCCTGAAACGGTTAGCCATCAGCAAAGATCGATGGTGCCGCTCAAGATATGAAACGCGCAATCAGACGGGCAGTGGCAAGGTCCTTTACACCTCAAACTTGGGTAATGAAACCAATGCTAAAACCGTGTTGCTTCACCATAAAATATGCACCACGCGGACAATTTCGTCCAAAATTCATACATAAAGCCTTATTGGCCCCCTTTACACGTAGCTCAGCGGCGCAGTTCGAGTAGGCGTCTGGTGTGGCGTGCGTCCAGACTCGAGCTGCTCTTAGTTCGAGTTCCTCACATTCCAACCAGGCATTACATTCCTACGCAGGGTCGGTGAATTGAAATTATAATCAATTACCGACTTGTCTGATAAGGATAAAACTAACTTCTCCGTTTCGTCACGAGTGGAAAACACGGCGCATTCCAATGGATAATCCTCAATCAACGCCGTTCTTCGTCCTTATAATCATCCGTTTGCCACCGTAATTAGCCAGTATCCTTCATAGAAACTTGGTGCTAATTTACTAACCCCGAAGAGATGGAAGACTTGTTTTGAATGGCAGGGACCCGAACCAAGAACCTCTCCACTCGAGATGCACGCGACAGCAGACACCCCATCCAACTGCGCCACTCAACCTTAAGTAAAAGGCGAAGTCATGTCAAGAAGGCTTTATAGTGTAGACAAGACCGTCTGCGTGGTGAATTTTCTTCAAGTGCTGGTTTAAATTCCCAAGTTTGCGGTCTCTTGGTCTTGGACATGGTCTACGAAAAAATCTTTTATATCTCTTCTCATCAACAAATAAAACAAGAAATCGACAAAATTAACAACATGATACATCTTCAGAGAGCAAAGGGTTGCATCGAGATCCAGAATTCGGAGAGCATACAGTGGTAACAAAGCCATCTATCTCTGCCACCGGTGAGTTACCAGGTCGTCAAGTTGTTAAACGAGTTGTTTACAAGATACAGTGCACTATAAACGCGCTGTAGTGGCGCGATGATAGTATATATCGATCCACTGAGCGACTAATCAATATTTCACGGGGTGTATCACCGCCAGCTCCCGAGTGGGATAAGCATCAATCCTCCATTTCATCGCCGTTCGCTCGCGGCTTCTGGCCTCCGTAGGTCTGGCGTTTCAGCATATTCAGATCATTGCGTACCATCATCTCAAAGTCGTCCGACTTCAGGTTGCCGTACTTCTGAAGTGAGCTAGCTTTTTCTAGCAATCCAATAGTTCAGACCATGATGACTTACATCAAACTCCACCTCCGGCGCCGGCATCTGCTTCATCTTCACCATCATAGAGTCGCGTGCAGTCTTAACGATCAAACGGAATCTTTCGGTTTAAAAATCTTCTGGGTTGAGCAATCTCTGACCGGAATCTGGTTTTAATTTCAAAGAAAAACTATGATTTTATAACAACACGAACTCAATTAATTGCTCATTCCCCATCATTATCTAAGGCATATGTTATACTTCGTCGCCCTGTCGGCAACAATGCTGAGCAGATGCTACGCAGTGTGTAGTAACTCGCGCAACACTGTCGCCGATGTCGCCGCAGGGGTGTTATACTCCCCGTCGTCGACAAAATCGGCGACAATTTGTCGCAATGCGGCGCGCTGCTACAAGTCGTCGCTGTCGCTCTAGCCGACGGCTCGCGCGTGTACTACGCCGCGCTTGGAGAATCAGAGTGTACGCGCGCCATCTAGCCGGCATGCAGTGGCTCCCGGCTGCCGGCGACAGGTTGTCGGTGGC
This sequence comes from Heligmosomoides polygyrus bakeri, assembly GCA_947359475.1. NCBI lineage: Eukaryota > Metazoa > Nematoda > Chromadorea > Rhabditida > Heligmosomidae > Heligmosomoides > Heligmosomoides polygyrus. The sequence continues at coordinate 6,095,187 of OX375867.1, forward strand.
AGACTGTTGGCGACAGGTTGTCAGTGGTAGACTGTCGCCGACAGGGCGACGAAGTATAACATACGCCTAAAAGCCCGTTTATACTTCCTTTCCGACGCCGAGCGACGCGATGAAATGCGTAGTGGCCAAATTGATCGATCGCATCGCTCAATCAATATGGCCACCATACGTCGCGTCGCGTCGCACGACGACGAAGTATAAACAGTATAAACGGGCCCTAAGGGATCGTTTAGTGTGCGCACGATGTACGACGCGATGTTATCACTGGCTCCTATATCGACCGCGCGACGCGATGAATCGATATGGGTGCCTACCATCCCATCGCGTCGCGCGTTGTGTGCACACTAAATGATCCCTAAAGGCCTCCGCACACTTCTGCGGCGTCGGCGCTGCCCTATCCTCCACCATAGGGCAGGAACGCAGAGCTAGCCGCCGGCGGCGTCCCTGCCCTATCCTTAATCATAGCGGCGAACGGCGTTGCCGCAGAAGTGTGTGGGGCCTTAAAGGCCCGTTTATACTTCGACGTCGAGCGACGCGATCGATTAATTTGGCCTCTATACATGCCATCGCGTCGCTCGGCATCAGAAGCACAAACGAGGTCCATATTGGTGGATCCAGTTCTAGCTCGACGCTCTTGGTGACTCAAGTGCAAGTGCTGACGTGCAGGCTATCAGACCTTCCGCTTCATTTCAAGCATTCGACGTTAGGAGGATTTCCTAGCAGATGAAGACTAAATACCGTATCTACAGTAGACTTGGACTTGGCAAAATGTCAAGACTTCCAGATTCAAACATACTTCGAGAGCAGTTCTGAACTCCTGATTGGCTTTCGCCGGTGTAGTCTTGTCGTCGTCATCGAATGCCGTCAGCGCCTTACCGATTATCTGATGCGTGAACACCGTCAGCCTCTCTTCCCACGGTTGTTTGTTGAAGTGTTCCGATATCTATAACGATAAATGGGCGATAACTGGGCGGACTCTCAGAAAATAGAATTATCGGCGCTTTCATGGACCAACGGGGAGAGATGAGAGCCCGCTAGAGGCACACCCTAAGTCAATACAATAACGGTCTACCCCACAATCATGGTTTGGGTGATGAAAACGCTGTGCTCCTGTCGTACCGCGCTGGAGCCCGCTGCATCGGCGGAACCAGATGTAGCACATTTGCGAGGCCATGTGTTGGGACACTGGACCAGGGTTATACCCAGAGTTATACCTGCCTGCTGTTATGTGATGTCTGCTATGACGAAGGTATGTCTAGACCTTTTTGCCCCGTCCGGAGTCACACTTCACATCAATGCGGATGGACCTGTGGACGGCGATACGACACGAACACGCGATCTAACGAATTGTTTAATGGAACGGATAAAAACAAAGGCGAGCATAAGAAAAGAACCCCAAGGAGTCCCAGAAAATCCTCGAGAGGGAGAGAGAGGGTGAGCGCCGAGCGAGGCAGTCCGCTACGTATATCGTTGCGGTTGGCGGGTTGGCGCCAAAAAGATTGATATTGACGATGGTAGCGATCAGCACAAGGCCAAGAGAACATGTGGCTTTTCACACTGAGCACTATCCTCAAGCGCAACTCGCAGTACTTGCCTGCCTCCTCTCGGGAGCATGTACTCGCGCGAGAAGGGGCCAGGTAGCGCTGCTGTGGTTACCTCTACATGTTCTGGTGCGGCTCCTGCGTGTTGTTCTGGTAGGGTCTTCTGATGTCCTCGATGGTAGTTGCCTGGCCAGGTCCAGTAGACGATTAACAGTAACAGATAGGCAATATTTCGGGCAGATTACTGGAACGAAAGTTCAAAACCACGGCTAGCAGCGATGAGCAACCGCCTTTGATGACGGCGAACGGCGATGACTGACGCTCGAACGGGGAGGTGGGTAGAGTGTGTCGCCGGATTCTCGCGTGCTTTTCGCGAAGAGACCCACTGTCCGCGCGCATTAGTGTGTCGGTGAAAGAGTCGTGGCGAGAGTCATGACACTATACACTGGATTCAAAAATCTTCGGATAATTGGATGATTCCGATAACACTATTTTCACTGAACCCGGATTCAGATAATGGCGATTCTGTGGACCCCGGATTTTTGGTTGATTCGGATAAGGGCCACTACGCAGACCTCGGATTTTTGAATGATTCGGATCGAGACATCTGAATGATTCATTCGGATCCAATGTAAGTGAATCCAATGTCCAATGAAAATGATTCATTCGGATCCAGTGTATACGGGTGAGGGACGTTCTGCCTGGAAGTGGCGCGGGCAAAGACGCGGGACAGTGCCTGCGGAGCCGATTAACGTCGATTCGCGCCGTGACACCCGCCGCTTCGCACTCAGCCAGACAGCCCTCGCCGCGGAGGCGATTGTGACCCAGGCAACCACGGGAGCCCGCAGGTTGACCAGATTTGGTGCGATTACCGTCGATAGAGGGATAGGAGGCTCAGACGGCTTGCATTGGCAGTCCAGAATATGGGGTTGATCTGAACCCTAGCATCTCCTATATCAGAATTTCGAGCTCTATCGAATGAGCCAGGAAAGAATCGGCTGAAGATTCATTTATTTCATGCACTACACGTGCGCCCAAACATGGATGACGGAAAATACAAAGTTAAGCATGATAACATCTAAAACGTAAAAACACAAAACAGAGAAGCAAGCGTAAGACGAGCGATAGGAAATGAACAGCTGCTGCAGTACGAGGCCAGCTATTGGCCAGACCAGCTCAAATAAGCCCACTAATCCTGCATTTTAGTCAATCTAGTCGACTGAATTACAGCCAGCAGTGAAAGAGTGAATATAGAAATTGAGCATTGGAAGGGTCAAATACAGACTTCAACGCCAGTGTGCTCCAGCGCAACTGACAATGTCATTCCAGCGCGAGTGTATGGTAGCACCTCTTCAAGCTAAATACGCACGTTGGGCACTGGCCCTGGGGAAGCTGCTGCATTGGATAAAAGGAGTAAGAAAGAATACTTCACTTCACAAAGCACTGCTGTGCCAGAGGACATTTGAACACTAACAACACTATGAATCATGCCTCAATAACCCTTACAACATCTTTTTCAGGCGCTGCTTAACTGTTCGAAATTCTAGTAAAGGAGATGGTAGGGTTCAGATCAATCCCAATTTCTAGACTGCCAATGCAAGCCTCCTATCCCTCGATTGTAATCACCCCAAATCTGGTCGACCTACAGGCTCATTTAGTTGGCAGGGTCAGCATCGCCTCCGCGGTGAAAGCTGTCTGACTGAGTGCGAAGCGGCGGGTGTCACTGCGCGAGTCGACGCTAATTGTCTCCGCAGGCACTGTCCCGCGTCTTTGCCCGTGCCGCTTTCAGGCAGAACGTCCCCTCCTAATGTATACACGACACTTCATCCGAAACAAGAAAAAGCTAGACTACGTAACCCTTTCGGTCGATATCTAGGCTATATACCTGTGCCAAACTTCAAATCGTAAGCATGGTCAAGTGTTTGAGCCTATAAGGAGCCACAAGCTCGTACTCTGAAGGAGTCTCAATTTCAATTAGATAGTATACTCAAGAAGGATCTTACCACTTGATCAAGGCACGCCGCATCAATGACATCGTTCTGTTCGTCCATAGTCACACCGGCTTTTTTCTTCTTTTTATCGGCGACCTAAATACGATGCTTAGAAGGCGAACATGGAGGCAAGGACCGTTTTTGAACGCTTCATATAATGAACTCCAAAGGCTATCGCACCGGCTTAGACAGCACAGCTTAGGCCTATGTTATACTTCGGCGACGTCGGCGACAGTGTTGAGCGGGTGCTACGCAGTGCGTAACATAACATTAACATAGGCCTTGTACTCTAATCGCCGCACAGCGTGACAGGAAAGAGCTATCGTTATCGATTGAACGGCATCTATGATCAATATGTCGTCGCCTTCATACTGTCACTTTGCGCAGAGTTTTAGGTATAAACCACATCCAAGGGCGCGGTTGAAGTAGGACCTATAAGTCCCGGAATTGAATGAAAAAATGCGCTCACCCTCCTCGTCACCACTATTTCTGTCGAATTCGCCACACGATTAGCGAACTTCTCGCCAATCTGTCGTCCGTGGACGGGCTGAAAGTTCTTGTTCTTGTCGGGAAATCTTATCGACAGCTGAAACTGAAAACGGTCCCTACTTGCATTCCTGCCCACGGCCCCGCGTACGTGACTTTCAGGCGTATCAGCGGAAGCTTAGGTTGTTGTGGGCCTCGCATGTTCTCGGCCTCTCTTATCATCTCGGCGATCTTGTCGTCGATGATCATCTCATCCTGAAAGACGTATTTAGAGGGTTTAGAAGCTTTAGGCCGCCCTTAGAGACTGGAAGTCTCCCCACCGCAGCTAGTAGGTTAGCAATGATATAACCCATAGGTAGACCAGGAATTCACTAATTCGTCTACTTCTCTATTTATACTTCGATCGATTTGACGGAACAGCGTGAGCATCGATATCTGTCGCTTACTGCGCTTCTTCTAGGTTTTTCTAGCTATCATTCTGGCTCTTATTCCAACCAAATGCTGAAGCCAAACGTACCAGCACAAACCCTCCTCCAGATGGACGCACTCCATTCGCTGGCAGCCTAACACCTTCAGGCAAACTGTCGAGGATAATTTCATCTACAACCATTGGGCGAACCGTTTGCAGAGGAATTGGCTTGCATTGGAACTTTCTTCCCTTGATCTAAAACGGCTATTATAGCTCTCATCGTTGAAGAGAAGATGTATGCCTGCATCTGGTTTAATTACCCAAGTTTGGGGTACTTTGGTGCTCTGCCGTGATTTCGCCTCAGAATGATAGCGCTGACCCTTCAACACAATATTACCCACCTTGATGAGGAACACATTCTTCTGCAACGACTCTTCCCTCGTTAGAGACGTGGCGACGGTCGAGCCGGGTTGCAGAATATAGAATCCGTCGCCTACAGCATCCGAAGATGCCACGTACTGGCAGTCTGAATGTGGGAATCACGTCTCAATAACCTGCAGGATAGCAAAGGCTTAGACGACCACTGTGATTGGGGTGCGCCATGCATTCTACTTCTACATAATAATAGGAAGGCACTTTGAATGCGCATTCAACTCCAGTCAGATTTCATACTCTCCGGACAAATCTCATGAAAACAACGCCAGTAGTGGTCGCTAATGTGACCTGCATGGGAAGGCAGGAACGTTTCACGTAATCACAACTAATCGGGCTACCGACCGAACACGCCGCCGGCAATAAGGGCATCGACCCTACACGCCCTCTCTCTCCCACGTCTAATGCGAAATGAATAGACCTGGTGTGTAGGCCTATGTAGGCCATATTAGCGACTAGTGTCAAATTGAGAAAGAAATCTAGCAATTTCCGTCGGACCAAACGGTTCGCTGTCAACGAGATCCACTACATGTAAAATTCACATTCAAAGGGCCTGAAAACGTTTGTCCTACATTCTTCACCTGCAAGCGTAGCCATAAAGGATGAGAGGAAAAGGATGGCGTTAATCAATCTCCGTTTCGGATGCGCCATGCATTGTACTTCAGCGAGATATCGTAGGGAATTTGAAGGCTCCTCCGACAGCGTTCACAACCGCCCGAATGGGACCACCATATCTACCCGAATCACCAATCTATGGAAAACTCACGTGGCTTAGACTCGTGCTCGTGTCCCCATAGCACAAGATCGAAGAAGGTGGGAATGTACTGCTCAGGAAGGTAGGCACCTGTCGATCGGATCGTCGACCTGTGAAAAGACGAACAATTTACCTTCACCACCTTCTCCCAGCCAGCCCAACTGAAGTCAACAGACTGATCGCAATCACCCACGCACTCTACTACTACGTGACATCACGGTGGAAATTTGAACCCGTATTTTGCCTACATAATGATTTGCAGAGCAGTCTGTTGCCTCAACGACTTTTATCCGTGTTCTAGTACCTCAAGGGGATGCAAGACTTGCTGCTCACGGATGTCAAATCAACCTCGAGTAGAACCACTTGTATAAAGGTGCCTTTTGACGCTGGATTTGCCACTGGATCTACTAATGCCCCAAAGATGGTTAAATAGCGATATTTGGCATTGGCCAGACACTCTAAAGAAAGCAACTTCATTCTGACATATTCATTCTGTCACCTTTTCTATAGTCTGGAAAATCGAAATAAATTTGGAAAACCACTCTGCTGAACTCCAGTTCACTTGGCAGAAATACATTCAGAAAGCTAAATGTTCACAAGAACGACGCCTCAGAGCCATAAATGAGGTTGAACAAGAAGGTGGCTTCAATGCCTAGTTCTGGTGGTCTTTCGGCTTTCGGAATGAATCTCTGTAGAGTCAGGTGGAGCTAGGAAGGCCAGATTTTCAAACTTGATGCGATTTTTCTAGGCTCTGAAGAGGACGACAATGCCGAAACCTGCACCGGAACAAAGTTATGTAGCAATCCTGGGCAGATCTAAATCCATCGCTATTCAACGTGATATGAACCATGCCGACATCTATTGGGAGTGGTATATGGACTTCAACTTTACGAAAATATTAGGTTCTCCCATAAGTCCCCGCCGTTTTTTTCAACGATTCACTGCAGATTTCGCCGGCAGTCTCTTGCATAGCGCTGCATAGCTTTCGAAAGAGAATGATTGGCTCTATCAGAGCACGTATTGTATTTCTTTTTCATCATGAATTTTGTCAATTTTTAGGTCATTAAAGTGAAAAGTGAAAAAGTGGCCATCTGTGCAGTCGCTTCTCTCCTCTTAAGTTTGCAATTTTTCCGCAGTTTTTCATAGTATTTGGAAGACAGTGTTCTGCACTACGAGAATACGTGTTGGTCCTATTTGCTCACTTGTCCTTTATTGAATTTTAGGCCATCAAATTGCGACGTCCGAAGGAGAAGATTCATATTTACCGGCAGCTCCTGCTCTGTGTTAGGATCTTTTTGCTCGGTGTTATATGTCGGTCGACGGAGAATGTCTTGCTCTATAACAATTTGTGTCGCGTTTATTGGCTCATGCTGATTTCTGTCGAATATCAACAAAATGACAAAATGAGAAAAAATCATCTTCACCAACAACTTCTTCTCCTTGTTTAGTTGTCGATATTCGAAAGAAATCAGCATGAGCCAGTAAACGCGGCACAGATTCTTAATGAGCAAGACACCTCTTTCGAACCACATATAACACTAAGCAAAAAAAGCCCAACCATAGAAGCGAGCTGTCGGTAAAAATTCGGACGGAAAAGTCGGACGTCCCAATTTGATGACCTAAAAATCAATAAAGGACAAATGAGCAAATAGGACCAACATGTGTTCTTGTAGAACAGAACATTGTCTTCCAAATGCTATGAAAAACTGCGCGAAAAATTCCAAACCTAAGCGGAGAGAAGCGCTTGCGCAGATAGTCACTTTTTCACTTTTCACTTTAACGGCCTAAAAATTGCAAAATTCAGGATGAAAAGAGAAATACAATGCATGCTCTGATAGTGCAAATCATTCTCTTTCGAAAGCTATGCAGCGCTGTGCAAGAGACCGCCGGCGAAATCCGCAATGAATCGTTGAAAAAACGGCGGGGACTTATGGGACAACCTAATACATCATCAGAATTTCACTACTGCTTGGATAGAACCCCGACAATCCAGTAAAATCACGGCCTGAAGCGTCAAATTCCTGAATTTCGCAACACTTCCTTGAATGGACTAGGATTCCAATGCTATTGCTAGTCCTTCGACGAGAATGTTTTGCAAGACACCACCGTTTCCTTCAGCAAAGAATACCTTTTTGGGCGATTCTGATGAAGCACCAGAATATTGAACCAGTCATCGTATCCAGCACGTGGTCGTAGGAACCTTATTGTCTGACCTAAATCACTGGAAATATCGTGTAGAAAGGGAACAGGGCGTGAGGAAAGTGAGGTTTAGCCCTACCAGCGAATGCCCTACACAGTCGATCATCACGCTGACTTCCGATACCGAACAGTGCTACACGCGTCGAACCTTTTCGTAGGAGAATCGGACTGACCTTGAAAGCAATCAATATCCATAAAATGCATAGAACGCTCAAAGGCTTTGTATTAACTCACGTCGAACTGATCTATGTCTGAGAATTTGCCGAACAAGTTCACCAAACCGGCTTCGTGCAGCACGTCAAGAATGGTTAGGCCCTGGAAAAAACGGCGCTGTCTTCAGTTACAACTGTTATATTCTTCGAGATTGTCTGAGAAACTGCAGAGAAAGTTCACCTTGCCAGCAGTATCGTCGTGATTTCCGTGAATAGTGAAGATCGGGAGACCAACGTTGATGTTTGCATCCTTAAATAATACATTATACATTGAAATGAACCCATCTAGATGAAAGATTGGCCACTACATTCGCTTAGCGGGGCGACGACTACTGATTATGACGTTATTGTTACGTAGTCTTTACCTCATATGTCGCGCGACACAGCGATAAGAAAGCGGTCGATATCGATCAGCCGTGCAGCCTAATCGATATCGATCGTTCTCATGCAGTTGTTTAGCGCCACAGCGCTACACCTGATGGTGACCGTAAGCAATATCCAAGCAAAAAAACTCACTTCATAGTTGACCCGATCGAATCGACTGTGTTCGAAATTCACAGTTGCATCGGAGACGAATTCCAAAGCGACCTGAAAGAAGTGGTTGTAACAGAGTTCCTAGGAAGGAGCATGGAATGACTGCACCTCCTTGTCGTTTAAGCAGTACTGACGAAGTAGCTGAACAACACGATGCTGCATATCACGCGAAGGGTTGTTCTCATGAAATAGATCACCTCCTGAAAAGCGTTATAGGACGCAGTTTACACTCCGGTCGCCGCGCGTCGCGGCATCTCTATCGATTCGAAACCGTAGCAGATCGATATTCGTGACCCTTCCACATCATGTTGTTCAATGAATAGAGTACGAAGGCTTCTTAAGCGATACAGAATGTAGGTGTTTCCACACCTCCAGGGATGCGCCAAGCATTGCACTTCTTTGCCATATTATTTGGGCGCTTTGCTAGGCTGCTCCATTGACTCCTAATATTTTTCCAATATTTTATCACAGATGTGAAGGTTTAGAGCCTGTTTACAGTCCGGGACGAGAACGACTGACTCGCTCGTGCAAATTCTACGGATCTATTAAGGCCAAACGACTTCCCAACGACCTGAAATAGTCCCGCAATACTGCACACATTCCCCAGCCCCACCCAACCAGGAAGCCTGTGCTAGATCAGAGCTACACTGGCCCACTTCACAAAGGAGAAAAATCAGTCAGAAAGGGACTAACCCAACAGCAGCATGTCCACCTTCTTCTCGATGGCAATCTTCAGCACTTCTTCGAACGTGTTCACGGAATCTAGGTACCTAAAGAGGTAAAGCGTTACCGAACCATGTTTCATACTTCAGTAGCTGCGTGGTGCGTCAGCACGAAGCCATCAAAATCGATCCCTTTCCTGCCTAATCGATATCGATTGATCCCGTACTGCCGCGACCTGTGACTAGAAGGCCTTCTAAAGTAATCTAAACCCACAAATTTGGCTTGTTCTCGCCGTAGCCGACATGAATGTCACTGGCCACCAGAATTCGAAGGATGTCCTCGTTGCCGTCGGATACCGGCGCGAGCTTGTCGACTAGGGTATCGTTGGCCGGATCGGGCCGCTGGCTAGTCTGTTCCTGCTTTGGCTCCTCGACCTCTTCCTCTTCCTGCGCGAAGAACATGTCGTCATAGTTCATATCCTAAACCGCGGTGATGATTTAAAGAACACAAGCACAGTATCTGAGAGGTAATTACCGTACCGTCGCCATTACTGTAGGCTGTTGACTACGGTCTAGCCGCTCAGACCTTCACCTAGAGATCTAAAATGGGAGCTCAAACAATGTTTAGTTTGAGTAGTAGCTCAAAGCGCGTGACGAATTTGTCCAGCGAAGGAAATGAATAGAAATTTTTGGAGAAAGCAACGAAATAAGGTGCAAATGGAGACTTATGATCGAATGTTTAAGCCCCGCAGGACGTGTTAGGATGTGCTGTTCTTGAGCATATCCTCACAGACGAGAGTCCAATTAGCAGACGAATGAAGGAATTCGTACACATCCCATGGACTGAATGCACTGTTCATTGGATCATATCAAGTTCATGGCACGACCCAGAGCTTCCCGCTTCGCGTATCTATTACATGTTAAGGCAACTGTTGACCATCGACTACTGTAATTTTAAAAAGACTGAAATTAGAACATTTGAGACCGAAATCTGTATCAGGATCCAGAAACCAGATCAGAAATGCCCGTCATGCCTAGTCCCCTGCCAATTTCATACCTTCTCTTCAATTTTTCAAATCTGCACTATTTTTCTTGAATGCCAAACTCTCCAATCACATCAGCAAATGAGCTAAACGTCCAAATTTCTTATTTTTGAAGCGAGTTGTCGTAAAAGAAAGGCTGCCGCAATTTCAGAATGGTTCCCACGTAAAATTGCGGACTTTCAGGTAACGTGGCGTGGAATTTTTGGGTGTGTAGCTATTTTTGTGGACTTTACCATATTTTTATTCGATGTTGCTTCTCGTCTGTTGAAGTTCTTTAATGCATCTACCTCTGAGCATTATTTACGAAAAATATTCGAGGCGTTTCGTTACTATTAGGTTGTAACGAAATAAATGGCACTGAACCACTGTAAATTTAAACAGTTAATATCTCGGCTTGTAGGCAAGTTTATTAATCGAATTAAAAACCTTTTGATTCTACACATCTTTGCCAACGTGGCACAAGCTTTTTATCTCAGTAGCTTAAAAATCAGAGGTTCTGGAATTGACGAAATCTTCGAAGGCACTTTCGGCATCCTGTTGGTATTTGAATATTTTCCCTACCAAGAGGTCGCCAAGGTGCTTGAAGAAATGGTGGTCTGTTGGGGAGAGGTCGGGAGAAAACGGAGGATGTGGTAGAGTTTCAATGCTCAGCTCATTCAATTTCTGCAACGTCATTCGTGCTACATGGGGGCGAGCATTGTCGTGCAGAAGGAGAACTCGCCTTCGGTTTACCAAGGCCGGCCGGATATCCTTCAACTTTTTCATCGTTTCTTCAATTTCAATGCAGTACTTCTCTGCCGTGATGGATTCACAGGGAGGGAGGAAGATGTGGTGAATAATTCCCAGCGAACACCACCATACTGTCACCATTACTTTCTTTTGGTGCAATTCCGGCTTCGCAAAACCTTGGGGCTCTCATCGCTGTCCACCCACTGTACCGATCGTCGCCTGTTGTCGTACATTATCCATTTCTCGTCACAGGTTACGATGCGATCAAGGAATGGGTCCGTTTCGTTCCGTAGAAGCAGTGCGGACGAGATCTCATATCGTCGGTTTCTTTGCTCCTCAGACAGCTCGTGAGGCACCCAGCTTTCCAGCTTTTTGGTCTTTCCAGTTTCCTTCAGATGCCGGGCAGCTGTGTTGTGGCTGACGCCAAGAACCTTCGCTATCTCCCTGGTACCTTTGTGTGGATCCTCCTCTACCACACCTCTCAGCTTGTCCTCATCAGCATCACTATGCCTCCCACGACCTTCATGTTCTTACAAGCTCTCATCTCCATTCCGGAACTTCTGATACCAACGATACGCCGTCCGAATTGTGGAACATCCTTGACCGAATGCGGCGTTGATCTTCTCGTCCGCCTCCTTAGCTGTAGTGCCCAGCTTGAATTCACACAAGTAAATGCCTCGGATTACCCTTCTGTCCATCTGCAAAAAAGTCAATAAAACTCTCAAGTTTTCCCACTTTTACATAAAAAATTTGGTACTCGCCGGTAGAGAAAAGTTTGCGCTTCTAAATGATATGCCACATGTTACGGTTTGTTCTTGATCAAACGCGTAAAAACGCGCCAAATAATGGCGCGTTTAATTCGTGCCATTTAATTCGTTACAACCTAATAGAATCGTTCATTTCATTAGTTTATTGCACAAGCTAACAACATTGGTTGGAGTTTCTACAAATTGCTCGTAAAAGTCGAAGGTTTTAGGTAATCGTAATGGACGACGCCACGAAGTCCTGCTTAAAAGCAATCCCCCTTTGTAAGACGAAGGCTGGTCCGCGAGATGGAGATTTGTGGATTGAACGATTAAAGGTACCTTCTGCGTTCTTTTGAATTTCATTCGCTTCAGTTTCTTAAAGTATTAAGCGTCTTTCTTTGAAGGAGGAATATCAAGCTATTATCAAGTTCGTTCAAAACAACAAGGAATCCGACTCGGACTGGTTCCGCCTGGAATCGAACGCTGACGGGACGAAGTGGTTCGGAAAATGTTGGCACTACCATAATATGATCAAGTGAGTTTCTCTTTGCGATTAATGTTTTGGTGACTCAGGTGTAGGCCCGGAAGGAAGGGTACATCTTCAAATCTGTCACAATACTCCCGTCTAAAGATGCCGAAGCAGCGGCGTATTGTCCGGATGAGTTTTCGTACTGCATGCAGACGGTCGTTGCGGGACCCAACAGGTGCATCAGTCAGTGACCGAGAATTGGATGGACGCTTAACAGCCTTCATTTCGTCCCACTGGTGCAATTCTATTTGGTGGTGGGCACTCTTAAACGATTTCGTAAGAACAAAAAAATTCGTCCGGACAACTCATCGCTACTTCGGTAACTTTAGATGCAAGTAACTCCAATCCGTAATTGTCTGGGGCAAACTAAATCCCAGACAGTGACATTAACCTAGATCGACTTTATTTATTTATTTATTTACTCACAGCATGGTGGTAGCCACGCAGATAATAAAGAAACAAAAAAAAGCAACACAAACATTAATAACTCAAATACTGCTATATCGTTCCTTTGGGACCTCATATGTAGATTAGAGTTTATTTTTATTTTGCAAGATGGGGTGTATTAGGTTGTGATGCATTGTTACTTACCAATCATTTTTTAGATATGAATTTGACGTCGAGTTTGATATTCCTATTACGTATCCAGTGACGGCGCCTGAAATAGCGTTGCCTGAACTAGACGGAAAGACAGCGAAGGTAGGCTGTCACTTTGTTTCTTGGAGTGTGGTTCCATTTTCAGACTTCATACCTAAAACGAGGAGGTTCTTGATAGTCACTATTAGCCCAGATGTAGGCATTTCTTACTTAAAATGCTTGGCGTACATTCTTTCCGTGTCCTTTTTCTTCGTAAATTACCTTGATTGGAGTGTTTTCTTCAAAATATTGTGTTTTCCACATATTTAAGACCTTAGCGATCCTATGCGGTATTCAACGAAGGAGCATAGCTGATTTCGCGTCAGGCTGTAGTGCACCATTCCTGGGTGCCAGGAAGGGCAAACACTAACTTTTTTAAAACTTTGCTTGAGCCTAGAGCGGCTGGAATAGAAGATAGAAGTTGTTAGAACCTTCTGCTTCCCGGGCAGTGATGCTACGCCTTACACCACCGGCGCTGTTTGACCGAACGGAACATCCACGGTATCTTCCTAACAAGTACACACCTAACAGCACTCACCCGTTATATATCGAAATATCGGAGGCCAGCTCATCCCGCGAACGGGTGGGTGCTGATAGGTGTGTATTTGTTAGGAAGAAATCGTTGATGTTCCGTTCGATCAAACAGCGTCGGTGGTGTAATTTGGAATATACCGGGGCCGGTGTATTCTGCAAGTGTTCGTTAAGAGCATGGGGTGGCGGAATCTATCCAGGGGAGGGCTACGACCTGCTCCTGCGGATATGCCAGCAACGGCCCCAGAGCCATAAAACCGTACCGGACGAAGAGTCCGAGGAGCACACGGTAGACACGCCTCCAAGAGAGTCCATAAAAGCTCCCAGATCTAAGGAACAAGGTTCGGTCTTGGCTTAGCTCTCCACTAGTCTCCTCTCTGCTCCTTGTTCTAGATTTATTTGTAACCTTCCGATTTTGCCTTAATAAATTATAGCTCCTTGCTTGTTTCGTTCGCGCATCAGTGTAATAGTAGCGCTGGATATCGGACCCGATTCCACCTACAGTAATCGGAAGGAATATCACTACGACGACAGTGAGTCACTAGACCTGTCCGACTGTAAGGCGTAGCATCACTGCCCGGAAAACAGAAGGTACGAGTTCGAGACTCGCCTGGCGCAAGAGTTTTGATCGTAACCAGACATCCATCTAACAACTAACTCTTGTGTCGGCTAGGCTTTCGCAGCTATCACCTGTCGTCGTTGTTGTTCTGCTGGCCATGAGAAAACAACAACGACGACAGGTGATAGCTGCGAAAGCCTAGCCGAGTGGGCGCTAGCAGCGTTTGCACGAGTGGGCGCTAGCAGCGTTTCCATTCCTCTCTGTCGCGTGCCAGAGTGCTCCAAAGGATCCTTCTCACTCGAAGGACAGGAAGAGCGTCACATCGCTCTCTCAGGGCTTCCACGAAGAGGTCAAACCAACGTATTGGTGGGATCCAGTCGGTGATGGCCCTCGTCCACGGGTGTCTGCGAAGCGCGTTACATGTCTAACCCCCCTAATTTTCGAGGACTAGCTCCATGCGACAGTTTATCTGGCAATGGAACGTCGGCGAAGCTCGGAACTCTCGTGGCGTTCTTTCAGTTGCATGTCACTCCGAGCATAGTTCTTTTTGCCCCGCTGCCGATGATTGCGGGTTCATCCTGCCTTCGTATGGCCCAAGTCTCCGAGGCGTATGTTAAGGTAGGAAGAAGTGGAGTCGAATAGGTGGGCACGGAGTTGGATGTCCTTCGTCTTCTTCACGACTTCCTCGACGCTCTTGAAAGCTCCCAGTCTGCTCGTTTCCTCCTGCCCAGCTCCGCCTCTAGGTCGCCGGCCATGTTGACTTCGTGACCCAAATACTCGTAGCTAGAGCATTCGGAGTGCTCGTTCCGCTGAGCGAGAATGGGCATCAGAAACTTGTCCGTTCCTCATGAACATCGTCTTCGTAACATTCAGCTGCAGTCCAACGAGTCCAGCGTTCCTACATACACGATCGAAGTCGGTCAGCATTCGCTCCTCCTGACTGATTCTCGGTGTTGTGAGCACGATGTCGTCAGCGAAGCGAATATGGTGCAGTTGCCGGCCGTCGATCTTCATTCCCATGTCTTTCCACATTAGATCGCACATCACGAGAGCTCCGGGATTATGGTATCCCTAGCCCAACCTCTCTCTTCACGTCGACGAAGTCGTTGCAAAATGGCGAAATAATCGTTGTGAATCCATTGTATAGTTCTCGAAGCACTTATATTTTTAAGTTATCTCCATACCATGGAGAACTCCTGGACCACTTTCGCACGGGTCAGCCACCGATTTCGTTCGCAGTATTCAAGCATTAGACAGTCTGGCGCCCACGCTCGCAAGGCTGCTTACTACAGCCATTTTTTCACTTTCTAGAAGTGAGTGCCAGAGAGAAGCGAGATGCCACAGTTGCTGTGCAGAGAACTGTTTTCCCGATCGAGAGTAACCATTTAGTCGGCAAATTCAGCGGACTTAAATTCTAAAAACTTCCCGGTGGGGTCTATTTTGGAAAAGAGGCGCTACCTTCGACGTACGATACACCTGGCGCGCTGAAGTGATATCGTAGAAAGGCTGGATGAGCTTTTTGCCTTAATGAATAGCGTTTGAAAAAGGAAAGCTGAAGTAGACACTTTAATTTGAAACTAATGTAATACTTACTATTTTAGTCGGTGTTCTAGTTGAAAAGCCTGTCATGTTTGTTTGTGGATAAATTGTGTTCGGAGTCATAAGCTTCGTCCTGAGTGCCAGAAGCGCGGTTTATGACAGCTTGCAACGATCCTTTCTTCATAGCTATTTCTCAAGAATGGAAGCCCGTTACGATGCGTTGAAGATATTAAGAGGCACTAAACGTTGAATGTAATCTACTAAGAAGTGTAGAAGCTAAAGAGGAGAAATTTGTTGGTCACTGTGCTACAACTTCTTCATTGTGTCGTCATTTCAGATGTATCGCGGCGGGAAGATTTGCCTATCAGACCATTTCAAGCCGTTATGGGCGAGAAATGCGCCGAAATTTGGCATCGCGCACGCTTTCTCGTTAGGGCTCGGCCCGTGGCTGGCCGTAGAAATCCCAGATTTGGTCGAAAAAGGAGCTATCGTGGCGAAGTCTTAAGTACTGGCGAGTTTTTTTTTTACTTTCTTTGATTTTTTTCTATTCGTTCGCTTTTTTGTTTGAGATTTCAATGATAAATTCGAGGGAAGGCTACTTTTACGGTGTTAAGCTATTTTGGTGGGAGTTTTCCAAGAAAAAAACTACGCTAAATTATATTGTATCAGGGGAATCATTTTTTAGAAGAATATTTGTTAGCGAAAACATGATACAATGTAATTTGACGAACCATTAAAGATAAATGATTTATCACATTTGCCTAAGCCTCTAGCGGCTGGTAGAGAGGCTAAATGTTGTTACAGGATGTTTTGTTGCGATCAAAGCTCTTGCGCCAGGCGGGACCCGAACCCGCATCTTCTGCTTTCCGGGCAGCGATGTTCGCCTTACACCACCGGTGCTGTTTGACCGCACGTAACATCCGCGATATCCTCCAGGTCTGTTAGCACCCACCCGTGATTCGGGGATGGGCCGGCCGCTGATATCAGCATGGAACCGGTTAAGCTGAAGACCTTACTAGTAACAGTGTTTTAACACATTTGCTTAAGCCCGGAGCAGCTGGTAGAGAGGCTACATGTTGTTACAGGATGTTTTGTTGCGAGCAAAACACTTGCGCCAGGCGGGACTCGAACCCGCATCTTCGCATCGAGTTCATCATCATCGCTGCCCGGAAAGCAGAAGATGCGGGTTCGAGTCCCGCCTGGCGCAAGAGTTTTGATCGCAACAAAACATCCTGTAACAACATTAAAGATAAAGTTTTTTAATCGTTTTATGGGAATTCTTCACTCTATCGATTTACTTCTTTGAGTCCTCACTACTTCCTTTCAAGTGAATCGCTTGGAATGGAAAATTCTGTTTTTTATTTATTTATTTATTTATTTAAATGCACTCGAAGGTGCACTACAACGTCAACGAAAACCTGGAACAAATAGGTAGCTGTCAAATACAACAGCAAAATTAACATTCAACCAAATTAAAAAAGGGTAACCTAACTACTTCATTAATTACCATCTGGCTATTTTTTTGGCAACTCCCGTAGCAACGAACCTTTACTAAGTAATGTTTAGAACGTTAAAAGTCAAAAAAGAAGTTAATCGTAGGAATATATAAAGCTATAATAAACCTATCCAGGATCAAGCATAGTTCACGAAAACAGAGCGCATATCGATATTTCAAATGACAATGTAAATAATAGAAAAAAGTGCTTTCCGTGTTATTGAAGCAGTCGTTAGATCGGAGAGGTCGGCCTAGGCAACGCAACTAACAAAAGTTATTCTGGGGCGGGCCGATAATGCAGGCGCCTCTTTGATCTGATACGAACCCCAGGCGTAAGACCTAGGCCCAAGTGACCAGTGGTAAAGCCAAGTTCATTTTGTTCATTTTTATTCATTTTTTAATTTGTTAATTTTTGTTCATTTTTACTGTTTCATTTTCACTGAAAAGTCTTCAAGCCATGTGAGAAAGACCTTTGGTGCAATCCCTGTCGGGGGGGGGGGGGGGGGGGAGCAGTTCATTTCAACTTCTAAAGAAATGCAACATGCACCACAACGTATAAATATATAAAAATATGCTTACATTATCAATTGCTGTCCTTCCCATACCAAAATCAGCTTTTTAAATTGCTTTCCTAGTCGGGGGGTGGGAGTAATGAAAGCACAACAAATTGAACAGAAACCTGGAACAATTACAATACTATAAAACCACGAAAACACGTTAAAGCAACGTTATTACCTTAATCGATTAGTGCATAGCGGTTTGCGATTTCTTTCCAAAGCAAATAGAGTTTTGGATCACAACCGTGCTGCCGTGCATAGTACCCCCCCCCCCCCTGCACTGCGCATAGTTCCATATTAAAACTTTTCAATGTTTCAGCGTAACGCTCGGACATTTCCAAGGGAGGGGATCAGGTAAGTTAACGCATTCATATGCTGTATTGCATGTTGTATGTACAGATGCGTAGCTATCGTTAACAATTCATAATGGACTGCCCCCCACCCCGACAGGGATTGCACCAGACCTTTTTGCTTTAGCAGAGTTTCCAACTTGCTGTGAATACAAATACAGATACAGTTGCAATTATTAGGTCGTTGCGAAATGGCCGATTTTGACTAAAAATTTTGACAGATTATAATCTTGCATAGAAGCAATTTTATTAATCTAAATAAGCACCATTACAATAAATACACTTTTCTCAACGCGACAATAGCTTACACATTCCATCTTTGCAAAAATCAGAACTACGAGATGTAATAAAACATAAGAAGTCATTTTCGACATCATCTTGACTGCATCCTTCACATGACGATCAAAATTCCTGAAAAAATGATAGTCGTTAGGGGGGGATAGGAGATCTGATGGAAATGGTGGTTGTGGCAGGGTATCCCATCCAGTTTCTGGACGACAGTTTTTTAAACGTGCGGACGTTGTCATGCAAGAGGACTGGGCCTCTTCGACTGACCAAAGCCGGCTGTTTTTCAGTCAACATCTGGTGCATCACTTCGCTGTGATGGCTTCTCCAGTCTTCAATAGCCTGTAATTGACTATATCAGCCATTGTCCACGTTACGGTCACTATGGCCTTCTGTGGATGGGGACTTGGTTTCGGCATCCCCTTGGGACCCTCACTCTTCTCCAGCCATTGTGCAGAGCGACGGCGATTGTCGTAAGGGATCCGTTGTTCGTCGCATGTCACGATCCTGTCCAAAAAGGGCTTCCTCAGATTGCGAAGCCTTAACGAATCAAAGATGTCGTGGCCCTTCAGCATCCGCCAGGCGGTCAGTTCGTGCGGGATTCATTCATTCAATTCCTTTACTCTTACGATCGCATTTAAGTGGTGACTGATAGTGCTGCCGTCAATGCCGAAATGCTATGCTGACTCTCTCACGGCTTGACGTGATTCCGCTTCATTTGAGTTGGCCCTCGTTAAGGAGTGGTGGCGGACTACCTCGGTCTCCATCTACGACACTTTCATTTCCAAATCGAAGCCTTTCGAACCAGTGGCGAATCGTGCGTTCCTCAGCGAAATCCTCCCCAAATGCAGCGCTGATGTCACGAGCTGCAGCCGCGGCGTTGTGTCCACTTTTCCAATCATAAATGTAGAGCACCCGAATATCACGTTGATTCCTGCTGTGAAAACGACGTCAAAACTCGGCAAGAGGCAGTTGAGTATAAATGGTAAGAAAGCGAAGATTCTGCGCTTTCAGAAGCTCTATACAATGCTTTACAACATTTGTGACCACGAAAAATCGACCAGAAATTGAGGTAGCAAAATCGGCCATTCATATGCAGCGACCTAATAGTTCCTTCTTGTGTGGATGAAAGACAAGTTTTTCATATTCAGGCAATGGTCATGTTCAAACAACTTGTGCAAAAGATTCTATTTTAAAAGATTGTGCGTACGTATTGTAATTAATCGGTTGCACAGCTAAAATGCGTACTCCTATGGCCAAGAGTTGTGATTGTTCTTCCTTTTCTTCTCAAAGGGCCTATTCTGAATTCTTTATCTTTTCCAAAAAGACATCCTTTGTCATCCTCCTAAACTACTATAAAGGGCTCGTTGATAGCTATCTCAAGACTCGATAATTTGCCGTTTCTTCCATTTGTGTGTTTATTATCCGTGTGTTTTATCGCTAACTGTGTTCCCTTTGTCGCGTGTTATCATGCCAGACGTACCATATAAGTATAATAAATAATTGAACGACTATCAGGATTCCTGGAACATGTTCGTATTAAAGTCGTATCCTTTTGACGCCCTTGAGATCATCAATACAATTCTGCACGGCTACAAAACGTGGGAATTTTGATAGAACAACTTTAATCTTCTTCGCCGTACAGATTTGCTATAATGTCGCTTTATTGCGCCCGACGTTTCAACGATATCGATATCGACTTTGTACAGTAACTCTATAGGAAATAAAAACTATAAATATTACACTATACACGATATAATCTATTTTATAGATTACCTTCTTAGTAACAGCTACTGTAAATTCTCTGACCATTTGTTTATTCAAAAGTGGGAGTACCACAGGGTAGTCCACTTATGGCTGATCTAACTCTCACATATTTTGAATATGTTTACTCTATTACCCACCCTAATCTCTATCTGTTCCGATACATGGACGACATTTTAGTTGTCCATAACAGAAGCACTAATGATATTTACAACACACTTATCAGCGTCTATAATAATGTCTTAAACCTGGATATTACTCATGACAACGACTACTCGTGCAACTATTTAGATATGGAAATAAAGATCTCAGGCAATCTATTAACCACTAAGCTTTATAACAAGACAGATTCCTTTAATTTTAGTATCAAAAGATTTCCTCATTTCGATACCAATCTGTCAGCTAATATTAAAAAAGCCACGATCTATGCAGAAATTCTAAGAATTGCACGCACTTGTAGCTTTAAAGATGATTTTGTAACTAGGCTTTTACATACTAAAAGGCAACTGTCCGAGTCAGGTTATGACAGTAACTTTTTCAATTCCTCGTTATTTAAATGTATTCATAAAAATAAATTTATCCAATATAAATACGATCTAGGTCACACTAAAATTCAAATAAATAAGTCGTTATGTAAATGCTTTGATTAGTGTTGTTTTCAACGGTTCATTAATTTTATCACAATTTATATCCTAGAGCATAAATTTAAAAAACATACTCCCTAACTTGTTGTGCTCGTGGTGGTGGACTGGAGGGCGTTTGGTGGTTCGGCATGGAGGTCTACCTCCCCATTATTTCCTCCTTCACCTTAACTAACCCCTTCCCTAACAACCATTTTCTGCTTTTCTATTAACCTACTCCCTTCCCCTTGGTGGATCTTCTCGTTGAGCCACGTTACGCTCTCCGTGCCACTGCTGCGAGTTGTTGTATCTATTCTACTTTACTGCTACCCTTCCTACATCTCCGTAATGCCTTTCATTCAAGGTTTATTCGTTTCTGGTGGTATCTTTCTAGATTTAATTCTATAACATCTTAAACTTCTTTACATTCATTGCTGTTCGCCAAGTCCAACGTCAACAAGAGGAGCTCAGGTTAGTTTACAGCAGCAACTCCTTCTTCCTTCCCCTCCCTTACTGACGAGCACAGGGGGAAGGATACTCTGTCTGTTTGGTTTTCGTCTAAGGGCCCGTGCGAAACGAAAACCAAACTAATTCTTTGTTTTTCATGCTTTCATAATTAAACTATCACAATTATATGGCTTTACTCATTTATTATTAATCAATGGCTTGGTGGAAGAAGTTCGAATTTTCGCAGACCGTAACGTCAAAGCCTTCAACGTACACATGAAAAGCTAATTTTTAAGCTGGAGAGGTACAAGTTTCATCCGATACTAATTAAATGTCTAGCCCAGTATCTTTCTGGTAGGACATTTCAGGTTAAGGTAGATTCCTCGTTTTCAACCGTGAGACGTGCAATCAGCGGAGTCCCACAAGGAGGGGTCCTTTCTCCTCTCCTTTTCAACGTGTTTACTGCTGAGGTTCCAGAGATAATGGAGCAATGTAATGTCACAACGAAGATGTACGCGAACGACATAAAGATCTATAGGACAATCACTTGCCCTTCGGATGCGTTCATGCTTCAACAGGCAATAAATTTATTAGCGGCGAATGCGTGGCAATTACTTCTTTCCCCTCTAAAAAACTGTTGTTCTGCATCTAAACTCTGGAATTTAGAGACTTGGGCTTTTTCTATGACAAGAATCTTGACTTCGGGAAACAACGTGTAACTCTGCTATGTTGCGGACATCAAATATCTTTAGGGCTTTAGCAACTAGGCAAAAATCAATTCTATTGAAGGTATATAAAACTTATATACGTCCTCTTGTTGAGTCTAATGTACCTGTTTTCACGCCATATAAAAGGAAAGACATCTTTGCCATACAAAAGGTGCAAAACAACTTCACCCGCAAGCTTCTTCTTCGAACAGGTAGTTTTCTATATACTCGAGTACCGAGAGCGTCAATTAGAAACAAATACCTTGGACTTCCGTCGAATCTCGCCGCAAAGCTCTTGACGTCTGCCTCATTCACAAGCTTCTGCATTTTACAACTGATTCCGGACCCTGCAAATTCTTTAAGAGGAAAACTTCCAACACCAGAGGGGGTATTGCCAAATTATGCCTGCCTCGTCCTAAAACTAGATCTCGAGCAACGTCATTTGCCTACAGAGCGAGTAGCCTCTACTCGAAAGTTGCTAAGAACATTCAGTCCTTGCTAACACCGGGACAGATGAAGAGCCGTGTGAAAACCATCTTGTATAGATACGATTTTGGCTGAGCATGTTAATTGCATTGCGTGAAGATGACTTCTTTTTGATTACTGATGTGCGTATTCTTGGTTTTTTTTGTTGTTGTATCTTTCAGCAAATGTTGTGATCTTCCTTTCTCTAACGTTTGCCTTATGCATTCGTAATAAACATAACATAACATACACCTTTGAGCTCGTCCCACTATTATTAGGTAGTCCCATAAGTCCTCGCCGTTTTTTCAGCGATTTATTGCGGATTTCGCCGGTGGCCTCTTGCATAGCGCTATACAACTTTCGAAAGAGAATGATTTGCTCTGTCAGAGCATGCATTCCATTTCTTTTTTCAGCCTGAATTTTCTCAATTTTTAAGTCGTTAAAATGAAGTGTGAAAAGGGAGAAAAGTGGCCTTCTGCGCAGTTGTTCTCTCCGCGTAGGTTTGGAATTTTTTGCGCAGTTTTTCATTTCATTTGGACGGCAGTGTTCTGTACTACAAGAACACATGTTGGTCCTATTTGCTCATTTGTCCTTTATTGATTTTCAGGCCATCAAATTGGGATGTCCGACTTTTCCGTCCGAATTCTTACCGACAGCTCCTGCTCTGGGGTTGGACTTTTTTGTTTACGTTTGAAAGAGGATGTCTTGCTCAGTAAGACTTTGTGTTGCGTTTTTTGGCTCATGCTGTTTTCTGTCGAATATCAACAACTGGACAAGGAGAAGCAGTTGTTTGTGAAGTTGGTTTTTCTCTTTTTGGCATTTTCTTGATATTTGACAGAAATCAGCATGAGCCAATAAACGCGACACAAATTCTTATAGAGCATGACATTCTCTTTCAACATATAACACCGAGCAAAAAAGTCCTACCACAGAGCAGGAGCTGCCGGTAAAAATAAATCTTCTCCTTCGGCCATCCCAATTTGACGGCCTAAAATTCAATAAAGGACAAGTGAGTAAATAGGGCCAACACGTATTCTTGTAGTGCAGAACATTGTCTTCCAAATGCTATGAAAAACTGCGCAGATGGCCACTTTTCACTTTCGTTTTCAACGACCTAAAAATTGACAGAATCCAGGATGAAAAAAGAAATGGAATATATGATCTGATAGAGCAAATAATTCTCTTTCGAAAGCTGTATAGCGCTTTGCAAGAGACCGCCGGCGAAATCCGCAATGAATCGTTCAAAAAAAAAACCGGCGGGGACCTATGGCAACATAATAGTTGAAGGCTTTCACGTAACGATCTGCAAAAACTTGAACTTCCTTCACGAAGCCTTCGATTACACGATATCGTTGAAACGTCAGGCGCAATAGAGCGACGTTATAGCAAATCTGTACGGCGGAGAAAACTAAAGCTGTTTTAGAAAAATTCCCACGACTTATGATCGTACAGAATTCGTACAGTAGCGATTTTTGCAATTTCATCAACGATTCTTAAGCCCTTGCTCGTTTTTCAATCCATCTTTTTTTCAGAGTAGGAGCGAGTGCCATTGTTTTCTTCTTGGATTCGAGAAATTGAGTTGAATTCTGTCAACCTTTCTATTAGGTGAGTTCCATGTTCACCGTCTGTTCCTGTTGGTCTTGTACACGGTGACTAGCAGAGCATTTTTTTCAGCGCCGTTAGCCGTTCAGTGTGGGCATCATATTCGGTCGATACGCGTTCGTGTGGTCATGATGGCGGACGGGGCCGACGACGAATACTAATTCGCACGTCATATGTTATTTTGGTTACAGAAGCGCTGTGTGCAGTTCGCCCCATCATCGCATCGACCCCGCCGTTCGCCATGCCGTCATTCAATTTCGCTCCTAAATTTCCTTCCGTGTCGACGAATGGACGATGCCAGTGTTCGTTTCCATATCGTCGCTTCTGTTCTGTTCTGTTAGAGAGGTTTCTTCTCAATGTTTACTCGTCTTGAGTATGAGTTCTTTTACTTCCTGGTTTGCCTGTGATATATCAGAATTGTTAAGAGTGTGTTTTTTTATTTATTTTTCTCTGCAGTTGTTTGCGCTTTCTGGTCATAAAAACTTCTACAATAACGGCCAGTATGTCTGGAAATGAAAGGCTTGATGAGAGCAAAGCCCATGATTCTGCATGTGTTCTTTCTTCAACCTCAGAATTAGCAGCATACAAAGGCCGTTGATCGCCGGTGTGGCCTTTTTCCTGAGGCATACGGTATGAGGTACAGTTGTACTTAAGTAACTTTTATTTATTTGGGATTTTTCAAGATTGTTCTATTGTTTGCTGCTATTTGCCCGGTGTTTTATGTCGTGAGGACGTCCTCCATGGTCTCCTTAGGGCCTGTTCATACTTCGCAACAAGAACGACTCGTCGCCCGCGCAAAGCATGCGTATCGATTAAAACCGAGCGCGCGCTACCAAAAAGTGTTCATACTCGAGCGCCGGCGCTGTCGGTCTTGTCGCCTGTTGATACTTCCCGAATGCAGCGCTCTTGTCGCTCATGCAAAACATGCAAATCGATTAAAACCGAGCGAGCGCCACCGAAATGTGTTCGTACTTGAGCTGTCACCTGTTCATACTTCACGGGTGCACACGCTGCGCTCTCGTCGCTCCTGTCGCTGCCATCACGAAGTATGAACAAGGTCTTACCCATTCTGGAAGAATACGCGGCTCCTTCAGTGGCACGTCCTTTCGTTACGGCCTGATTGAGTGGCGCGTTCCGCATCTTCACGTAGGCCACATTAACGACTAGTGCCGAAAAACGCAATCTAGGACTGAATTCTCGTTGAATTTTTGGATTGAAAATTGAAAAAAAAAAAGATTTTTTGTTGGCATAAGGATGTTATGTACTTTGGACTACCCGCAGCGCGACGTTGTGATGGCTACTGATATCGATTAGGCGGCATGGACGATCGATAACTTTCATAATGCCGCTGGCGCCGCTTGGTGACTGAAGTATAAATCCCATCTAATCATCTAGTTTAATGGCTGTCCACTTGTTCACTGTAGTGCTAAATTCAAACTGGAGATAGCTCAAGCTTTACTGGTTTTTTGTTTGGGATTTTTCGAGATTTTTCTGTCGTTTGTTGCTATTCGTTCCGAGTTTTATGTCGTGAAAACGTCCGCCATGGTCTAGTTACTCATTCTGGAGGAATACGCAGCTCCTTCAGTGGCGCGTCCTTTCGTTACGGCCTGATTGTGTGGAACGTTCCGCATCTTCACATAGGCCACATTAACGACTAGTGCCGAAAAACGCAATCTAGGACTGAATTCTCGTTGAATTTTTAGATTGAAAATTGAAAAAAAAAAGAATTTTTGTTGGCATAATAATTGTATATACTCTGGTTACTGCAAGCGGCATTGTGAGAGCTACCGATATCGATTAGGCGGCGCGGACGATCGATAACTTCCATAGTGCTGGTACATGGCTTGATGATTGAACTATAAATTTCATCTAACGATTCAGTTTAATGGCTGTCCTCTTGTTCACTGTAGTGCTAAGTTCTGGTCCGAGATAGGTGGAGCTTTACTGGTTGACCTTTCGGCGAGTTCGCTTTTGCAGTCTCAAACGTGGGTAATTAAACCGAAATAGAACATGAGTAAATCAATATTATAGCCGTTCAGGCTGTTACATGTCAAAGTTAAGTTACACGTCACACATTCGTAGATCTCTCACCTCTTCGTCATATTCTCTGCTGTAGCTTCCAGCCCGCCATATGTTAAAGCCATTCCCGTATGGCGCTGAAAATTGATTTGAATTTTTGTTGACGTAAAAATGGCATATACTTCGCTCTACCGGTAGCGCGACATTGTAAGTGCCACCGATATTGATTAGGCCGCGGACGATCGATAGCTTTCATTATGCCGAGCGCGCTGCTTAGTGACTGAAGTAAATCCCATCTAACGTTTCAATTTAATGGCTGCTGTCTTGTTCACTGTAGTGCTAAACTTAGATCCGAGACAGTACAATCTATATTGATTGACCTTTCGGCGAGTTCGATTTCTTCAGGGTCTCAAACTTGGGTAATTAACCCAAAATATAGCTTGACCAATTTCATGGCTGTTCCTGGTGTTAAGGCTATTACATGTCAAGCGCATGCCTTCACCCAACCGTAGAACTCTCACCTTTTCGTCATCTTCTCTGCTGTCGCTTCCAGCCCGCCATGTGTTCAACCCCTTCGTCCCACAATGAGGCGGTCATGTAGTAGGGCTATAGGCGTGTTATGGTGCCGACCACTGGCAGCCAGGTTCCTCTCCGAACTGCTGCTCATGGCGGAAGCAATTCACCGCAGGATTGATGCATATGAGTATGACTCCGGGATTGTGCTAAGGGCTGTTGTCGTTCTCGCGGCCGGCCGGCCGCCGGCGGATCGACTCAGGCCGTAAACTGGAGCCCTCGTCAATGCCCACCACCGCGCCACATGAACACCGCTGAATGCCACTCTCGCGGCGCCCTTTGTCTCCGCGTGTTTTTATACAGTCTTCCGTTGCTTCTTCTGTCGATTCTGCTCACTATTCTTCCTCGTGCTGTTCATCGGATGAATCTGGGGTCTGATCGACGCCAAAATGACGCCTAGCCAGCCAACCATCTGACATCGATCCCTGAATTCATCACTCGGTTACACTTGGACTCACCGACGACAGAAGAACGAGATGCCATGCAATGGCAATCAATTGGATTCATGTGATAGGTGATCGACCGGCCTAGCTCTTTACTTCGTGGAAGCCGTCGTTCTTGTCCGTGCGTCTAAGCGTGAGTCTGTCCTTCCGTTAGTCAATATATTCGGTCGCTACCTAACGTTTAGCAGGGTAGCGCATGTATGTCGTAAAGGACATCGATTGGACATTAATTTTGTATGGACTTACGCACTGATAAATGGAGTATCTATTCTCCTTCTATAGGCTGAAATTTCGCTGAATGCCTCGTCAGCAACATTATCACATTGACGGCAATATGAGCCACCGGTGGCTCATAACCTTTCGCGCTATTTTTTGTACTGCTGCCGTCGGTTTTTTATTGATGTTTTTTCTGTTCCCTGATTATTTGTGATAGGAGAATGTCCAACAGGAATAGGCAAGAAAATTGTTTTTGCTTTCATAAGATATTTCGAATTAAAAAAATTTTACTAGAAAAAAGGCCAATTCTATAATTAAATCAATTCAAGTCAGTGTTTTTCATCCAAGCTTTGCCCAAGGAGGTTATTAGCTTTGCTGATCACGCATCTGACATCATTTTCGAAATTTGGGCCGATTACGGTAGTTTACTTACAGTAGGTACGGATGAGTAAGGCTCTCGGCATCATGGTCACCGATTTAGCACGAAATTCGTCTGTGGGGGTTACTTGGGGTGCTGATCTCGGGTCTGGCATCGGTTTTTGAAATTTCGGCCAATTATGGTAGGTACACTCAGCAAGTCTGTCGGAGTAATTGTCTCGTAGACGAGGATTGGAGAAAGTTCGTTCCGCAGATTTCAACTCCGAAGTGGCCGACCTACAGTAATCCAGGACGACGATTTGAAGGTTTTCGTGGAAGCTCATCTATCGTACACAGTACGATGGGGATTGCGGAAGGTCTGGGAGTCGGTAGAATTGTTGTTACAGATGGTTAAAAACGCCTCGAAAAGGTGAGAAAGCTCAAAAGGTAGGTGCCTACGATTCGAGTAATCGTCAGAAATTGTCGTGTTTCGAAATCTGTCCTACCTCGCCTACCGAAATCAGAACGACCCGTCTCTGGATCGAGTCGTCACATGTGATGTAGAGTGGGCTCTGTGCGATAAGCGAGGTCGATCAGGGCAGTGCGTTGACGTCGAGGAACTCCCAGACACTTCCCGAAGTCAAAATCTCTCCAGAAAATGACGGTGGGAACGATGTGGTAGTAGGTCTGGCGTGATTCACTACAACTTCCTGGAGTCAGGCCGAGCCATCAAAGGAGAGTCTTACTGTCCTAGTCCTACGAAATCGACGAGATGTACCGAAAATTGCATGAGCAGCAGCCAGTACTGGTCAACAGAAGAGGCCCCATTCTTCTGGACGAAACGCCCGCCCATGTGTTTCGCAAATCACCATTCGAAAATTAAACGAACCAGGAGAGATGAGGCTCTGCCTCACTCGCCATACTCGCCAGACCTTGCGCCAACCGACTACCACCTTCTTGAGCCCTTTCGGAATTTCCTCGCTGGTATCAGCAAATCTGGACAACGCAAAAACAGCCTTTCTAGGGGTTGTCGCATCTCGACCAGAGGTATGCGTAATTACGATTTATGCTTTACGATTTTACGATTTACGGCGATTTTTGGCATTTTTTTACGATTTACGATTTACGACAGTTTGAGTCGTAAATCGTAAATGTTATTGATCGACGGACACAGACGTCCAAATGACGTGGCACAGCCCGGGCCTCGTGTAAGAAAGACGTGCCTACTCTCCTTTCTCTAATTTCTCGTTCCCACTTCGTTTTAGCGTAGTTTTTGAAGTTCTGATGTGGCACCATGACATGACAGAGTAGGTGGTCTCGAGTTCAATTTAACTTCACTGAATTTTTTGGGAGACATCTTTGAAACATGTGGCCGAGCATTGTCGTGAGGAAAGTAACAATTCTTTCGTCATGGTCATTTCCGCTGCCTGTTCTCACTTTTGCTGTTGGTGTCGTGCCCCGGGTGAGTCCGCTGCACCGGTGGTAGAACTCATGCGGCCCTCAACCGAGGCCACGTGTGAGGCACAACCGGTGTCGAGGTCTTACCTATGCGCGCTAGCTCTTACCTAACCTGCCACGTAAGGGGTAGGCCCTTGTTGCTCCGACTTAGCACACCTCATACCAATGCGGATGTTATTTAGGACCTTTCCCTGGACTGCACCTGCGCTGGCCCCCCGACGACTCTCGCTCATCTTCACATCACTCGCGTGATACAATTGAACCAGCCGACCTTCTGCAGTATTACCACTGCGCTCAGAATAAACCTTCCCCTGCTCTCGAGTCACATGACAGTGCGCATCAGACATCATACTTCATATCAACCCAACATACACACAATGCAGATCAATATGGAACACAACGCCTACGAGTCAAGGCTGAGCCCTGCCAGCTTACCTACGGGTCAGCCCCAAGCGCAAGCCGCAGATCCTTCCTCGCTCCTACCCTGGAGCCTGCGCTCACGAGGGCGGTGGCTTGGTCGGCCTCTGCGGTTACCTCTGTAGTCGACACTGCGCGTCCTGTCCTGGTCGTCCTGGAGTCCTGCGCGGCCTGTCTAGTCGAAGTCCTGATGGTGTGGACACTTCGCTGACGATGTGCCGGAGCGGAGAGCGGATCGACCGCTCGGAGCGACGACGAAGCCGGAGACTGCCGGGTGCGCGCGGGAAGGCGTTTATAGTGCGTCGCGGCGCGTGCGCGCGACCGTATGCCTTGCGCGGCGGGACCAGTGAGCCTCCCAGCGTGTGTGCCCTTGAAGAGTCGTGATGGAGCGTGGCGAACGTCACGACAGTTGGACAGCGTAGATGTTCGCATCGCAGTTACTATGGTGAACTCGTGGGAGAGCATTCGTTGGAGGATCTCGTGGTAAAGCATCCCTTGGGAGTCCCACCAACAGTACAGCATTACCTTTTTCTGATGGAGGTCACACTTTGATTGCTTCGGAGGTGATTCTCGTTGGGGGAGCCACTGCGCCTTGCGGGCGTGATTGTCGTAGAAGACCCGAACTCGTCTCCCATAACTACGTGCCCCCAGAAAGCTTTTAATAAGAAAGAGGAGGAAAGACAGCGAACTCAATCGCGACGACCAGTCCGAATCACGGAGATCGTGGGCCAACCAGGTAGAGGCCACCTTTATTATATTCTATACTATTCTAGAATGTATGACATGCTCTAGAATGTTCAGGCTATAAACCTGTGACACTAACCAGGGAACTATCTCAACGGTAGGTCGGAACTGCCCAAGTGTTGTATATGGGCAGAATCGCCTCTCTCTGGGAAACAACAAAATGCAAATATCTCGACCCCAACACAACTCTGTGCAGAGTTAGAGACGACGGACATTGGGCCGTTGGCGGCGTCAGGGCCTGTTCATACTTCGCGAAAGAGCGATTCGTCGCCCGTGCAAAACATGCATATCGACTAAACCGAGCGCG
This sequence comes from Heligmosomoides polygyrus bakeri, assembly GCA_947359475.1. Taxonomy (NCBI): domain Eukaryota; kingdom Metazoa; phylum Nematoda; class Chromadorea; order Rhabditida; family Heligmosomidae; genus Heligmosomoides; species Heligmosomoides polygyrus. Next base: position 6,125,545 of record OX375867.1, read on the forward strand.
CGCCGCCGAAAAGTGTTCATACTCGAGCGCCGGCGCCGTCGCTCCAGTCGCTCTTGTCGCTCTTGTCGCTCTTGCCGCCTGTTCATACTTCGCGCCGGCGCCGGGAGCGACTGGAGCAACCGGGCGACGAATGGGGTGTGGAATACGTAATTACATCGCACTTGTCTTGGAAGGCGCACTAGTGCTGGAAGGAAACGTTTTCTGTTCCGCCGTTCTTCATACAAAGGTAAGGAGTGCTTTTATGTCTATTTTGAGTGCCACACTGACGAGGTAATATGATTGTTCGCTTCTGTCTGTTTCAGTTTCTAACAACTTTTTTGACTAAAAATATAACTGTTTGCTTGTGTTTGTTTCAGTTTCCGAAACTTTTTACTAGTATAACTGTTTGCTTTTGTCTATTTCAGTTTCCAAAAACTAATGCAATTGAATAGTTAGACGTGAACACCTTTATTCACTTGATATTTTAGGCCACGAAGTAGACGTTATGGTGCAATTACATACACCACACTATGTCCGTCGCCCCAGTCGCGCTTGTCGCTCCAGTCGCTCTTGGCGCCTGTTCATACTTCCGCGCGCTGCGCTCTTGTCGCTGTTGTCGCGAAGTATGAAAAGGGCCTCAAGTCCTATGCCTGCAGGCGGAGGGCGGGCTCAAAGTTGGCTGGAAACAGCGATGCGATGGTGGCGCAGTGGGTAGAGGGGCGGCGTAATCCCCATGATCGCTTTTTCCAGCCAACTTGAGCTCGCCCTCCGCGTGCAGGCATAGGTTAGGACCGCCAACGGCCCAACTTCTGTTGTTCCTAGCTCTGCGCAGTGTTGTATTGGGGTCGAGATATTTGCATTTCGTTGTTTCCCAGAGAGAGAGGCGATTCTGCCCATTTACAACTCTTGGGCCGTTTCTACCTACCGCTGAGGTAGTCTCCTGGTGAGCAAGATCGTAACAGGTATTGCTAAATCTTGAAAATTTTGTTGAAGGTGTTTTCCGACATCCTAATAGAAAATCTAAGACTTTTGGTGCATCATACAGGATAGAGTGGCGCCATGTATTAGCTCAATACGCGATGTTTGTTGAATTGCATGCGCAGTTCTTGGTCGTCCCGTGTTAACGAGCGGTGAAATGATTTTAAATTGGTTCTGTTCTGCTAGCGAGTTTTTACTATCGCTTCGGCTAAACCCTAGTTTTATGAGATTGGAAACTTAGTGGTCATTAAAACGATTCATGAACGCATTGTGGTGTGGATAGGTGAATACCTAAAGGAGAGAACGTTTCAGGTGGTTGTGTCGTGCCGCAGGGGGGACCTCCGCCCGTACATCGGTGGAGGCCGAGGTCCCCTCTACGGCCCGAGCTGTGGCATATCCGATCCGCGGCTCGCGACCAGTGGGCTCAAGCTGCCACGCGGTTTTTCTTACCCGAGAGGCCCTTAGCGGATCTTGATTGCCGCGTGCCCTTTGATGCGACCTTGTAATCCCACGTGATAGCGTCTCTTGTATGTTGACTTCCTCCGGAGGAATCCCCGTTGGTCGAAGCGTCCCCCGACCCCCGGCGATCCCTCCAATTGCGACGCTGATTTGACCATTGACTTGACCCAGATAACCTGGCAGACCACCTCACGAGTTTGGATAATAAACCTTCGAATTATATGTTTATATTAGCTAAGAATGATGACCGACAAAACATAACAAAATATGGAAGTGACCTATCCTACGAGTTACGGGCCAGGCTGCACCCAAACCTACTGAGGGGATCAGGACCGCGACCCGCGGGGCTTGCCTGACCCAGGTCCCGTGGCCTGCGCCAAGTCGGGACCGACGAGGCCAGGCAGGGGCCCCGCGTTACCTGAGGAAACGACGACAGCGACGACGGCGACGAATCCTTGGCTCCTTGACGACGACTGGCGGCTAGCGACGAGGATGACCGTTGACGATCGTAGCGACCAGGGAGGTGGATCTCGATGATGACCAAGCCAGGATCCGACCGACGAATAGTGCTCGCCCTCCGAGGCGACGGGCGACGACGACGACGACGCCCGGCCGCTCAGCGGGAGCGGCCGGGGACGACCACCGCTCAGCGGGAGCGGTGGTGGCAGGACTGACGACCAAGCCGGTCAGAGACGACAGAGGCACGCACCCTCTGCGTCTCTGCCGGCTTCTAGAAGCTTCCGCGGCGGCGACGTGTCGATCGACGCGTTTGACCACGTTTGACCAGGTCGATCGACCGGCCCGGCCCAGCGACGGCGACCTGTCAGGACTTGTCGGACGCAAGTCACGACAGGTTGTAAATGGCTCGTACTCCTCGACTAAATGTGCCCCTAGTGGGGTACCTCAGGGTATTGTTCTTTCTCCGGTTCTTTTCAACATATATACTCGTGATATACCTTCTGTCTTGAAGCCGTATGGTGCTGCTTGCAAAATGTTTGCGGATGATTTGAAAACTTACGCCAACCTTGACACGACAAGCGGTCCAGTCTGTCTCCAGAAAGCTATTGATGCTTTTTCCCTTTGATCAAATATCTGGGATTTACCCGCTGCAGTTAACAAAACAAAGGTCTTGCACCTAGGGAATAACGACACGCCCACCCGATATCTCTTGAACAACCAGGAGCTAACAGCGGTCAACGAAGTTAGTGACTTAGGGTACACCTACGATGGTAAATGTGACTTCTATAAAGACTGCAACCATATCAGAAATAAGGCTACGCTTCAACTTCTCAATCTGTTCAGATGTCTCCATTCCAGAAACCCTAAGGTTATCCTCAAAGCCTATAAAATCTACATAAGACCTATTCTAGAATGTGGCAACACGGTTTTTAACCCCACGAAGAATTCGGTCACCAGTGCTTTGAAAGGAGTCCAAAATAGCTTCACTAAGAAGTTCATGATTATAGTTACTGGTATGGACTATCGTGATCTTCCTCGTAGTGCAGAGAGGAACAAAATGTTCTTCTAGCCACCTTAGCCGACAGGAGAAGGAGGAACGACCTGTTGTTGGTTCATAGAATCATTAAAGGCTCGGTTAAGATCTCCACTAATGCTTTCTTTGTCCTGCAGAACTCAAACACACGAGGTGCCATGCGAAGGTTGGTACTACCTGGAGTCAAGACTGCAGTGCGCGCGAACTTCTTTGTTCACAGGGCGGGTTCTGAATACCAAAGGTTGAACAAAACGGCCAACTCTTTCCATCCCATCACAGTTGACCAGTCTCTGTGAGTTTACTCACTTTGTTCTTTCTTTTTCTTTTCTACTATGGTTCATGTTGTCTTTTCTTTCGATGTTTTGTGATGTTCTTGTTTTATTCTCACATGTACTGTTTGGTGCATGTAATAAACAAATACAATACAAATACGATTAAATTATCAATCAATTATTGATTACGGCTCAAGCTTAACGTCAAAAAATCTGAGTACTTGACGACAGACGTAAACAAGCCGGGTCCATTGAGATCAATGGCACTGCGCTAGTACGAACGACAAACTTCAAGTACCTTGGATCTGCAATTGCGTCCGATGGTAGTCTGACGTTCGAGGTGAACTCGCGCGTGAGCGCAGCGTGGTCCAAATGGCGCTCGATGACAGGCGTTTTATGCGACAGAAAGATACCGGAACGCCTTAAATCGAAGATCTATAGAACCATCGTCCGACCAGTAGCGATGTATGGAGCTGAGTGCTGGCCTGCAACCAAGGTGGTTGAGACTCGGCTCAGCGTAATGGAAACGAAAATGCTGCGCTGGACGGCTGGTGTTACGCGTCTGGACCGTATTCGCAACGATGAAATACGCCAGAGGTTTGGTGTCGCTCCAATTGCTGACAAGTTACGTGAAGCTCGCCTTCGGTGGTATGGCCGCGTTCTTCGAGCTAGTGGTGACACTGTTAGGAAGATTGGCCTTAACATAGATGTGCCCGGAAAACGGCCTAAACTGCGGCCGAAGCAGCGATGGCTTGATACGTTGCATGTGGACCTAAAGGTTGCTGGTATCCATCCCGATCAAGCATTTGATCGCGCAAAGTGGCGTCACCACACCAGAATAGCGGACCCCGCCTCGAAGCGGGACAAACGCTGAAGAAGAAGAAGAAGAATACAAATACGATTAAATGTTTTTGATGAAACAGCATGTATAGGTTAAGGAACAGCTTTCGAATCAAATACTTTCTCGACTTTCTTAAAACATTTAAAGTTGGATTTGATACCTTCGCCTGACCAGAAGGAGTACTAAAAGTAAAGAAGGTAAAAAGTTTGGAAAGGAAACTGTCTGCAATGGGCTAAGAATAACATGATCAATAAGCAAATATTGGATCATTTATACCATTTTCAGTTCAAATTCAACGTTTTTCAAAACGAATTCAACGTTCTTCTGGAATCTCCCCGTATCATATAAGCCGACCCCTCCACTCTTTATTGTCATTGCGCGATTTGCCAAGTTTGGGTCTGTTCCAGCTTCAAGCGACAAGAGCGACTGGAGCGACTGGAGCCGTTGTTGTACGTGAAGTAGAAATACAAGACGGGGTTTTCGCCGTAGTATACCGGAGGCAAAATACTGTCTTTTGAGCTTTAAGCCATTCAAAGCATCTACAGTTTTGCAGAATTCCGTTGACGTATGAGGCTTCGCAGTTTACTAGTAGTGACGAAGAAACAGATAAGCTGCATTTGAGACTTCAGTCTGGTGCTTACTGCTTGCGCCATAGGATAGACCACATTTCGAACTATTTTCTTGAGGTGACCGCGATTCTATCTCTACCTTGTTCCTTGAAGGGTCCGCCAATGTGAATCTACGTTTCGCCTTCTGGAGGTCTATCGTTTTAATCTTCCTTGATTTATGACGCACACTCTTTGGCAAATGTTGGAATTTTTTGAGAAGTAAACATTGAAACGCGCAGATTGCAAAGAAGACGTTGAATTCGTTTTGAAAAACGTTGAGTTTGAACTGAAAATGGTATATATTAACGTTTGTAGGAAGACCTATAAAAATTCTTTTGTATTGCACCACATGTCAGGTGACTCTTACGATTTACGGTTTACGATTTACGAAATTTCGAATTTCATTTACACCCACCCAGATCTCGACCACCCATTTTTGCTGATGGAATTATTCAGCTAGTAGCGCGTTGGAACAAGTGTGCTGATTCGAGTGGTGCTTAATTTGACTGAATCCGATCAGTATGAAGGAAGTTAAGGTCTGTCACAAAGATTTTTGTTGCGATCAAAACTTCTAGCGCCAGGCGGGACTCGTACCCGCACTTCCCTCTGACCGGGCGGGAATGCTCTACGCCTTTACACCACCGGTGCCGTTTATCGAACACAACATCCACACCTCGTGGGATGATCAGCACTCACCCGTATCCGGGATGAGCAGGCCGCCGATATCAGCATGAACCAGTTAAGCTGATGGTCTTGATAGAAACAATTCAAATCAGTATCTTTAGGCCTCAATTGGCTGGTATCGAGGTTGTAAGCTCTCACAACGATGTTTTGTTGCGATTTTGGAGTTTTAACTGCAATAAAACATCATTGTGACAGCTTACAACCTCGATACCAGCCAAATGAGGCTTAAAGAAAATGATTTGAAGGTTGAGATCGTTTGAAGCGGACCAGTCAAAACCGCCAGAACTTTACGGCCAACCTAATCTACAATAGTTCCACATAGTCTATCGAAAGGTAAGACTGATTGGGTCCCGCAACGAGTATCCTGTTACGACAACCGCGATAAACTGTAGGTGTTGTGGACAGCTGGCGCGAGTTAACATCGAACTTATTATCGCACGGTAGCCGTCGCCAAGACTGTGCAATTGCGGATCCGGTTGAACGTGTCAGCTTTTGTCGGTGTGTCACGAGTACAGCCGGCTTGGGCCTGCCTGGCCATCTTCTCCTCACTGTGTTGTTCTTCGCCTTCAGGACTTCTTAAGTCCCGCGTGTCTGGGAGGTCCTCCGACCGCGGCGTATTCGCCCAGCGAGAGTTTTCGCGCGTTGCGACTGCGATTGCGGCCCGCCGGCGGGATTTTCCCACATTTCGCATTGGTATTGATCTGGATTCGTTTCTTCCCATTTGCGCGCTTCCCCGTTTTTTCCTGCCATCCAGTGTGCCGCTCGCTCCCGATTTCATCACAGCGTCTTCTGTTCGTTCTATAACGCTGATAGCTCCTCATGCGGTAAGAGGATGGCAGTCATCCGAAGAGGAGCAGTGGCTTCTAGATCTCTTCGATTTGGCTAGTAGTAGTTCTGATACGATCGAAGAGCAGCAGTTCGATACATGCGCTGTGTCTAGCGACAGCTGTTCTTCCATCGGCTGGTTCCTCCCTCGCCCACAACCCTCGTTGTTGTCACGTTCACCTTCGGCGAACGTCGCTGTTTGCAGTTTGCCGCTGAATCCTTGCTGTTCCATCGAATACCTTCTTAGAGTGCAGTCTGTGGTAATTTTCGATCTTAACCGTCTCCGTCTTTATAAGTTGCTCGGAATCGACACTAGACGACGCCTTCGACTGCCGCATTGCGACCGCGCCGCGTCGCGCCCCACCACTGTCTCTTCGATTGGATTTCGAATGGTGTAAGTTTTGAAAGGTGGTTTATCCTGTATATCCTCCAACCTGGTAACTTCACACCGCTCAAAACTGGTGTAAATTCTACTGCAGTTGTAACGTTACTTTGTTCCAGCTTAACGCCTTTGTTTCACAGGTTTTTGAATAAAATCCTCGGATTTCATGATGGAAAATTAGGTGGACCCTCTCTTCTTTCTGGACTTGCACCTGAATTTTTTGTGCTGATTGGACGATCGTTGTGAAATCATGAGTACACTCACGGTGCTGCAATCAAATTTTACGATATTTTTGATTGCGCCATCACCGCACCATTTTTCGCTTTTCATTTAATATCCACCTGTTTATCGCTTTTGGTGGCTATGCTATATTGGCCTCTTTGTTTTCACGATCGAAAATATTACAAATGCGCCTGCGAGGGAGGGTATTCCTCGCCCTGTGACTGCCATTTGAATTCGCAAAAGGGCGCGAAAACTACGCGCGCGGTCACCACGTGGCACGATGACTATCCATCCGCTGGAGCTAGAAGTGTATCGGGATCTATCCTAGTCGGGGGGGGGGGGTGGCGCATAACTAAAAAGTATGTAACAAATCCACTTGAGACTTACCGAACGGCTCCTAGAGAACGAGGCAGAATCTAAAAGAAACAAAAAAAAACGAATGGACAAACAAAAAATTTAAGTCGCCGCGGTTTTACAACCGTCTCGGCGGGCAAAGAGCGACGCAATGAAGGCATTCCGTGTGCTGACCGCCGCCTGACATGTAGGAACCAGGATCTAACATGGTGAGGAGGGCACATACCTTTGCCTGCTTACAGCCGCGGCGAAAATAAATGTAATTTTTTCGTTTTTTTTTTCTCCGTGGATCCAATTTAGGTCCTGTGTTGCTCTGTAGGAGCCGCTCGGAAAATCTTAAGTGGGTTTGTTACATACTTGTTACGTGCCCCCCCCCCCCCGCCCTCCCGACTAGGATGGATTCGTGTATTGCATTCTTAGAAAGGGGCATGGTAGACGCTGCTGTTGAAGCCCATTTGCTGTATAAGTGTAGGTGATGTCGTGTAGAGGAGTTGGAGCGCATGAAGGGCCGTCGGAGGAGGTGCCGGCTGTCGCGTGCACTCGATAGTAGGTTCTTGGTTCGGATCTCTCGCCGTGCCACCATTTCATCCCTTTGTGGTCGGTGAATTGATACCAGGCTTGTTTGGAAAGGATAAAGCACTGACTTGTTCATCGGCTGGCCTCCGCAAGTCATTGTATGACGAAGTAGTCAAGTTTCCTCCACGACATCCGTAGAAGTCGTGGAGGAAACTGGAAAAAGTGGAATGTGCGGCGCACTCCAGAATGAATCGAGTAACGACGTCCTTTATCCTTTGTTTTTAAGTGTATCACTGTTTTTGCGTTTTGAACGAGGATAAGAATAAAGGGCGACGTTAGTCAATCCGTTTTGGGATGCGCTACGCATTCTACCGCTAAGGGATGTCGTGGAGGCGATTTGAACGCGCATTTGCCATATGTACAATGAGATACGGTGTGCAACTGATGAACAAGTAAACGCATTACCGTCTCCAAATGAGTTTGTTACTAATTTACCGACCTCAGTGGGATAGGTTGAGCGAGAAATCTGAACCAGAAACCTGGTATCGGGTACACGCGACGGCCAATCGACGCCTCTGCCTGCACTACACGCGTCCTACGTTTAGAATAGGTTTCAAAATTCAGTAAAAATCCTGTAAATAGGGTGTAACTAGCTCTTCATGCACTGTTTCTAAACGTTCACTTCGTATAACATGCCTAGAATCTCTCTCTCTCTCTCTCTCTCTCTCTCTCTCTCTCTCTCTCTCTCTCTGGTGACATTCGGCTCACTATAGTCCAAGGAAGTTTTTGTGGAGAATTCCTGGAGACAGAAATTTGCAGCTTCAGGACAGCTGTCTGTACAGGTGTGTAAGCAAGACATACGAAATGCGTGCAATTCTTGCATTCTCGACATTTCCTCGCAGTTCTGACCCTTCGTGCTTGTCGCCTCCTCTGCAGCAGGTTTTCTTGTTACATGGTTTCTGTGAGAGCCCGATCCAAGCTTCAAGATTGAGGCCACGTATGTCAACCTAGCGTTGCTTACTTCCAATGTGGACATGGCTTGGATGGGTGCAGTGCCGACTTTTAATGTTTTTGTTCGGCCTAAAAGCGCATTCATATCCGTTCATTAATGGAGGTGTGATCTACATGGTGAGGCGGGCACGCGCCAACCAATCAGACTGCATTCCTCTAGGGTGGCATCGAGACTAGGCATGTAGGGTGCGCACGAATGCTCACGATTTTGGGGGCGGGGTCTCCAGCGCTGGGGTCTCGCGCGGGCGAGCTGTCGCGGCAGCTGTTCACGTGATTCCAGCGTGCTGAGTGATTGAGTCAAGAGGATTCGGGATGTCTCACGCATAAGAGGGGTGGTTCCCAAGGTAGAAGTGGTGCGCTAGGGTTTTCGGGAGCGCTGGTTACGGTTACGGTGTTGTTTTCATTTCTGTTTTCGTAGCTTGATGATTTTATGTGAGTTGTGGGATAGGTTTCAAGACAATGACAGTAGGTTTACGTTTCTAATATGCTGGTATTTGTAGCGGTACGCATAATTTCGTTGTCTACTATTACCAACCGATGTAACTGGAAATGTTTCTGATCGTTACAAGGCGCAATCACTGCCTAATTTCACCCCGAAAGCGTTTTGCTGGAATAGAACATGGAGCTTACTAACACATAAAGGTTTGAATGAAAGTTCTGAAAGGTGTTGATTATTATGATTGTGGAACGCATTGGGTTGGATTTTTATTTCTTTTGCATGTTTTTTGGTGAAATTACTCTTATGTAAACACATTTATGTTTAGATTACTTTCAATTTGACTCCTTAGCATGCAGTATGCAGTATGTAGCACAGAGTGGTTGTCTGATACGTGCATAAGAACGACATTCATTCTTCCTGACCATATTTCATCACCTGCAGTTACGTTCCAATGGGGAAATTTTAAAGAAAGCAGAGTGAACACATGGGCTTCCACAATTCTAAGGCGCTATCGGTCCTATTATGAAGGCGTCAAAACTGGGAACCTATGTTCTGTTCAATAGTTACACAGCATTGTAACAGTGTCTGCGCGCCAGAAGTGTTCTCCAGCATACAAATTCAAAAGAACTGTGATGAACCAATACACTTGCTAGAATCATTGAAACGATGTGTATCAGATTTAGTTTTCATTGGAAAGCATGTCCAAAACCACCAAAGTGCTGGCGCAATCCTTTAAAACACAACGAAAACTTGAGGTTCAATCTTTTTTGTCTGCTATGGGTGAAGTTCAAGGCTCATAATCGAATATGGTATGCTTTAGTAATAGATTTTTCAGGAATCGGTTGAATTCCTCAGCTTTTCAGTCATTTGTTATCATTCATTTGCCGTCCTGAGAGAGCACATATCTGAAAGAGGGGCCTATCGATTAGAGTGGCCTGGTACTGTACGTTGGCGGTGAGTGTGTCGGACGGCGAGCTGCGTGTAGAGAGCATGGTGGCGCGGAGGGCGCGAGACAACGTGACGAAAAACAGCCTGCCGCGTTCTCCCGCAATGGCTAGCAACTCGCCCGAAACGGCAGCCGCAGCCGTTGTCCCCGCCCCCAAAATCGTGAGCATTTGCATCCACCCAGGCGTGTACGCCGCCCTGATTGGCTGGCGCATGTTCGGTCGATGCTCTGATTAGTCGTAATTGAATACGGAATACATCTTTCTGGATTTTAAAATTTTAAATAAGAACACCCATGCGTGCCGTCGTGGGTCAGATTGTCTAGCATGCCAACAACGTACAACGGCTTGATACGAGCCATCCCAGCGCAGTTGTGACAGCGAGGATCTTCTAGAGAAAGGACTCAGCTAACATATTCAATTTTCGTCGTCGATCGTTTTAGTTTCAGTGGTACTCGAATGTTCTAGGATCATACTCTACAATAACGCGTTGAGCGATGAGTCATACTATCAACCGGGGCCGCCGCAGAAGTTATAAAATCGGGGGAAAAATAGGGGGAAAATTACGACACGAAAATAGCGGAAAATACCCAGACCTCATCTCCCTGCCTGGGAACTTCGGCCCTGGGGCAATCGAGATCGCTGAACACGAATCGGAAGTTTGTTTTTGAAGTGTCGATCGCCATCAATCGATATTGATCAATTACGGTGCGGGAAAATAGCGGGAAATACCCAGACCTCATCTCCCTGCCTGGGAACTTCAGCCCTGGGCAATCGAGATCGCTGAACACGAATGAGAAGTTTGTTTTTGAAGTATCGATCGCCATTAATCGATATTGATCAATTACGGTGCTGGAAAATAGCGGAAAATACATAGACGTCTTCTACCTGCCTGGAAACTTCAGCCCTGAGGGTAGTCGAGGTCGCACAACACGAATCTGAAGCTCTTTTTTGCAGTATCGATCACCTTCAATCGATACTGATCAAATTACGGGGCGCGAAAATACCCAGACGTCTTCTACGTACCAGGGGATTCAGAAGACGTGCGGAATGCGTCGTATGACGTGCCTGGCACTCAGAAGACGTGCGGAATACGTCGCATGACGTGCCTGGCACTCAGAAGACGTGCCAAAGACGTCGCATGACGTGCCTGGCACTCAGAAGACCTGCCAAAGACGTCGTCCGCTAAGGGAGGATCATTGAGGGTGGCCAGTACCAGTAATGGGAGACCGTTTCTATACACATTGTACGTACTGCGAGCCTTTTGTACTCCTAGGTAGGGCAAAAAGCTGTCCAAGTAGAGCAGCTACCTTGATGTGATTGTCCTTAGCTTAGTGATACTGCAACATCGCGCGAAGCGCGCAAGTGCGAGGCACTCCGATAGGCGTGACGGAGCACTTGTTATTTATATAGCAACATTCTGGGGCGGCATGCTCCCGTCCCCGTGAGGGTGCAATCCAGTCAATCAGTATCCCTATCAGCCCCAAATCCCCATCGAGGAAGGCTTGGAATGGACGAGCATACGACCCTTCATTTCACGATCTGCCAACATGGAGTCGGATTCATCAACGACTTACATAACTTGCACAGAGGATTCACAGCGGAAAACTCAGATAACGCGGCTTATCGCTCACCACATCGCTTGATAAGCGGCGTTATCTGTTTTCCGCTGTGAATTCTCTGTCAAAGTTATGTAAGTCGTTGATGAATCCAACCCCAGGGGCCGAATTCATCAACAGTTAAACCCCTGCGTATGCGGGTCTAAGGGGTAGGGATAAGATAAGAGTCAGGTAGAGATAAGGCAAGAGTCAGAGGCGCAGGCTTCATTGTGGGTATCTCTATCCCTATACCCGCGGGTTGGTCGTTCATGAATCCGGCCCCAGGTCGCAATCCGCTAATTTCTGTACGAAAAGAATCAGCGATTTGCCGAGCGGATGAGGGAAGGCAATATTGCTCTATGGTGAATATATTGCTGATTCTTAGTTTATATTTAGAAAACTATGGTTGAATAAAAAAAGATTCTTTGTTCCAAGATTTTTCGGCCAGTCTAATACGTCAGAAGCTTCTTATGCAGGCCACATTAACGACTTGTACCCTGTGATCGATTATAGGATAACTTTACGCGTAAAGGGCCTGGGAAGGTTAAAACCCTGCCCTGTGTGACCTCATGTGTACACCACGGTTTATTGAGAATAAAAAAAATCATTTTGTTCTTGTTTATTATGTCCTCTATTTTATTCCTGGTGCTTGAATGTTTTCGAGAAATTTTTCTATTTCTAAAGCTGGAGCGACGGGAGACCACCGGCATATTGACCGGGATACGTTCCCATGAAAACGCTTCGATAACACGGCAGGCGATTGTCATTGACGTCAGTCATAGCTTTAGTGGTTTAACGGTCTGATACGGGATACGGTATTTGCACCCTGAAGATAAGATCAGGGTGCAGATGGCTGCAGCAGCTAGGTGTAACCAGCGGCCGTGCAGCTCTTGGGTCTGCGGGAACGAGCGCTGGCAGTTGATAACCACCGCTCGAAGGGCATGAAAAGCATCAAGCAACCGCCAGCAGACGCGTCCACAGGTACCTATCACGTGCCAGAATGCTCCAGGGAATCGTTCTCGCGCGAGGAATGCATAGAATTCTTCCAGCGCGAGGTGCGACTAAACCTTTGGAAGGTGTTCTGCTGTTACTTTGAAGCTGTGGAATGCATCGCATAGCTCACGCTCAACCTATTGCAGCTTTAGTGGTTAAACGGTCTGATACGGGATACGGTATTTGGGCCCTGAAGATGAGATCAGGGTGCGGATGGCTGAAGCAGCTATGTGTAACCAGTGGTCGTGTAGCTCTGGGTATACGGGAATGAGCGCCGGTAGTTGATAACCACCGCTCGAAGGGCATGAAAAGCATCAAGCAACCGCCAGCAGACGCGTCCACAGGTGCCTATCACGTGCCAGAATGCTCCAGGGGATCGTTCTCGCCCGAGGAACGCATAGAATTCTTCTAGGGCGAGGTGCGACTAAACCTTTGGAAGGTGTTCTGCTGTTACTTTGAAGCTGTGGAATGCATCGCATAGCTCACGCTCAACCTATTGCAGCTTTAGTGGTTAAACGGTCTGATACGGGATACGGTATTTGGGCCCTGAAGATGAGATCAGGGTGCGGATGGCTGAAGCAGCTATGTGTAACCAGTGGTCGTGTAGCTCTGGGTATACGGGAATGAGCGCCGGTAGTTGATAACCACCGCTCGAAGGGCATGAAAAGCATCAAGCAACCGCCAGCAGACGCGTCCACAGGTGCCTATCACGTGCCAGAATGCTCCAGGGGATCGTTCTCGCCCGAGGAACGCATAGAATTCTTCTAGGGCGAGGTGCGACTAAACCTTTGGAAGGTGTTCTGCTGTTACTTTGAAGCTGTGGAATGCATCGCATAGCTCACGCTCAACCTATTGCAGCTTTAGTGGTTAAACGGTCTGATACGGGATACGGTATTTGGGCCCTGAAGATGAGATCAGGGTGCGGATGGCTGAAGCAGCTATGTGTAACCAGTGGTCGTGTAGCTCTGGGTATACGGGAATGAGCGCCGGTAGTTGATAACCACCGCTCGAAGGGCATGAAAAGCATCAAGCAACCGCCAGCAGACGCGTCCACAGGTACCTATCACGTGCCAGAATGCTCCAGGGGATCGTTCTCGCCCGAGGAACGCATAGAATTCTTCTAGGGCGAACTGCGACTAAACCTTTGGAAGGTGTTCTGCTGTTACTTTAAGGCTGTGGAGTGCGTCGCATAGCTTTCGTTCAACCTACTGCCGCTCGGTCTGCCTGGTCTGGTCTGTGACGATGAGCGGGAGGCAGGTGTCTGATCGCTGACGTCCAGTCGTCTGCCTTGTCTCGCCATCAGTTGCGTGATGTGTGCAAATCCCGGCCTCATCATCTCGACTCCTCTTAGCATGACGCTAATCGCGTGCTCATCGTTCTTACGTGGAGCTGAGCCCTTTGAGACGTACGTACGTAGCTGAATAACGAATAACGATGTCCAAAATGGGCACTCGCAGACGGAGCTTGTTCATCTTCATCCTTCTCAGCAGTTGATGTGGAGTATTACTATTTTGAGGAGCCTCGAGAGCTTCACAAGAGAGAGATTCACAACCAAAATCTCACCGTTCTTCTTCTTTTCACTAGTGTAAGAAAGATTCGGTGCTAAGCGAGCTTGTGCCCTCTCAGTGCCACGTTCGAAGACGACATGTGGGACCCGGAATGGACATGGGACTGAAGTTAGACGCACGATAACTGCATTATTTCTCCTTCGCTGAGTACATCGTGCTCATGCCTCTGACTAGGCAAGGGTTTCATACTTCCATGGAAATTCAAGTTGAGACCAGGATCATTAGAAAGAGCTCGGAATGCTGATTACGGATATGGGTGTCAAAATTGCAAAATGAAACTACTGAGTGAGTTATGTCCTGCCGGGGTTGGGTGACCTCACCACGGGCTGCGAAAGACCTCAAAGGGCGCGTCGTAAGATCGGGCCGCCAACTGTGGCGGTGGCGCAGAGGCAGTGATACCGCCCGTCACGTCTCACGTCGTTGGTTCGGTCCTCATCACTGCAAGTTTTTTGCACATCATGATTAATCTTCAAAATGGCCTTTTATTCTAAATTATGACACGTGTTAGATTAAGTAGTCGGGAGCGTGCTTTTCGAGTGCGTGGCACGATCCACTTCTTTAATGCAGTACATGATTGCTGCTTTGTTGCGCTTCAAAACAATCTAATTTATTAAAAGAAAAAATGAGAAAAGAAATACTAAAATTAGTTTATTAAGAGAAAAAAATATTAATTCATTAAAGGAAAACAAAATTTCATTTATTAGTTTTTCTCAAAAAGTATTTTTTTTTACAAATTTTGATACTCGTCTTCGTGCAGGTGAGCTAAAAACTTTCAAGGAAAGTTATACCAAATTTTTCTTGAACAAAATTTTTTTTCAAACCATCATAGTGAGTCTGCAGCATAATCTGCCTTAAGCTCATTTCGATTTGGAAGAATTTGGTTTGATTTCAGAAGTCTTAGGTAAGCATGGAAGAGTCTCCAATTTGACGTGAAAAGTGTCCAATTCGATTTGAAAATTGTCCAGTTTGGTTTGAAAAGTATCCAATTCGACGTGAGGATGATATACAGGGTGTCTCAAAAAAATGTATACACTGTTTGAAAGGTGATAACTTTGCTCACTGTAAAAGCACTGAAGAGGTTTAGGGCTCATATGAAAGCGTAAAAAAATAGAAATTTTCTGACATACGAGCGGTATGGAGCACTCCATACCGCTCGTATGTCAGAGAATTTCTATTTTCTTAAGCTTTTATATGAGCCCTTACCTTCTTGAGTGCCTTTATTGTGAGCCAAGTTACCACCTATCAGACAGTGTATACATTTTTTTTGAGGCACCCTGTATATGGTGGATATTCTACTAGATGACTGTAGATGAAGTTTCTATGCCTCTCCTGCCCGTCATCAGTGATCTGTGCGGGCACTGGAGACGGGCAAGAGCAGCTGTATTGAGGGGCGTTGATAACGAAATCAGATGGCACCGAAGGCGAGATCGGTCGCAATGATTTGCTTTTTTTCGATGGTCGCACCCATAAATCAGCGCACACACGTAACGGAACCGGCCAACACAACGGCGGGGCAGTCATCTGGTGACTCTCCCCATCCCGTGGGTAAAAGGCAGCTCAACCGGTTCCGAGCAAATCGGCGGCATGTTCTTGCGAAGTTCGATTGACGTATTGACTCTACTGCAGTAATGCGAAGTGTTGCTGTTACTGGTGAGAAGGCGGGCATGACGACGGCGAACACGTCTCCATCCGCTGTTCTTCTGCGGACCGCCGCTGTGTCCGCTGCGGTTTGTTCCGTGAATCGATGCAGACCTGTCATCAAATATTCTCAGCTCACTTCGTGTGCTCGTTTGTGTGCGTGTGTGGCTTTTTTCGTCGTCGCCGACTCCTCTGTCGGGCAGGAGGCTGTCAGAGGCAGGAGGGTTGTCAGACGTTCTTCGTGGTGTCTCAAAAATCTCCGCACTGCTTGGATGACGATTATAGCTGCAGCAAAGCTTACAGCTTCCTTGAAAGAGCAGGATGGCGGAGATCTCTGCTACATTTTATGGTGAGGTTTAGGATTTCGCAATATTTATCTGGTTCATAGCGTAAATCAGAGACGCTGTCGTATGAGCCAAGTCGTCGAAAATTAGGTGGGCCGGTCACATAAAGCGCTTCGCAGACACCCACTGGATGAGAGCCAGGGCACCCACCAACGCGTTGGTCGGACTTCTTCGTGAAAGCTCTTAACGAACGACATGACGCTCCTCGTGTTCCTCGAGCGAGGAGGATCCACTGAAGCACTCTGGCACGCGACAGGGACGAATGGAGACGCTGCTGCATACGCTCGAACAATTCGATAATCAACGGGACAACTGGTCATACAGGTGGATTGCGTAAATGGCAACCAATCACAGATTTTCGATAACAAGTTGAATTAACTTTTGCGATTGCCTTCGCCTAGCACCTTTTTTTGACCAGCATTTTTAAAAAATTTACCTATGGGTTATCAATTTCGTTAGCCATTTATGTGTAGTAGAATACTTTACGGGCGCGTGTAGCGCAGTCGGAGGAGGCGCGACTGTCGCGTGCACCCGACACCAGGTTCCTGGTTCGGATTTCCCGCCCAGGCCAACCAAGCCTTCCATCCCTCCGGGGTCGGTGAATTGGTACCAGACTCGTCTGGGAAGGATAAAGCGCTGACTTGTTCATCGGCTGGCCACCGCAAGTCATTGTATGGCCATACGTATTCATATCGCCTCCACGACATCTCGTAGGAGTAGAATACGCTGGCGCATCCCAGAAGGGATTGAGTAACGCCGTCCTTTATCCTTTTTTATCCTTTTAGAATACTTTACACTCTGACGGATGCACAGATGGGTTAACGATTTTGTGTATTCATACACAATTTTTTCTTTTTTATGCGCCATTTTCACGACAAATTGGTCACTTTTCAAACCGGATTGGGCACTCTTTCAAGCAATCCTGACGCTTTTGTAGTAAAGCTGAACATCTTCCAGATCAGAACGAGCGTCTTCCAGACTAAATTAGAGACTTTCCGAGACGGTTCGAATAGCTTTTTGGCTACTTATGAGCAAACGGGCCCATGCTCGAAAATTAGCCGTTAGTTGGACTCTGTGTACACCCTAAGCAAGGCAAAAGCTCCAGGATGTGGTCAATTCTGACACCGTTGTGGATGAACACATTCTGGAGTTCTTTATATGCGTACAGACAAGCTCCACTATAAGACGCACTATTTGTGCATGGAAAATTTATTATGGCTTTTTTTTGAAATTTTGAAATTCAATCGCTCAATTAAGTTAACTCACTCGCTGAAATTCAACAAAAGTTTTATTTTCAAGGAAAAATTGTGGTTTGAAGTTTAGTGAGTAGTTTAGAAAGGAAGCAATTTTTTATCGAAAATGCTGATTTTTGCCTCCTGAGTATTCCATTTCTAAACCTGAGTAATAACAAAAAAAAATAGATTATTCTTTTAAAAAACAAATAGCACGGTTTTTAGGGCAGAAAACGTACTTTCTAATAACGTGATAGTGGAAGAGATTGCGCCATGCACTCATTTAGCTTACTGCGGCTTTTATCTGTTTGATAGCAGAAATTCTGCGTGCGTGGAGTTACATACCTGTGGTACAGCAAAAACACTTGTAGAAAACCCACGTGTCTTCACTTCGTTGTTTCATGAAAGCAGCATCTACACTATCAATCAAATGAAAATCGCGGCGAGTTAGGCGAGTGCACGGCGCAACCTCACGTCCCGCTTTTCTGTACTTTGGAACAAACTTTAAGCACATTTTTTTCTTGAAAAATGAAAAGCTTATAATATTTCAGAGACATTGTGTCCATTTATTGGGACAGATGGATTTTAAAAATTCCAAAAAAAGTTGTACCAAATTTTTCTCGAACAATAAATTGTTCCAACCTTCTTGTAGAGTCTTTAGTTTAATCTGAAAGATGTTCATTTTTTTATATGGAAGATGTTCAGTTTGATTTCAAGAACGTCGAGTTTACTTTGAAGAGCGTCCAAATCGGTTTGAAAAGTGCCTATTTTGATTTAAGAAGTGTTTGATCCAGTTCAAAAGGTATATTTTGATTTGTCCAGTGTCCTGTTTGACGAGAAAATGGTATATGTAGAAAAAGATGGGCGAAACCTCTTGGTATCTCTGTTGATGGGATTGCGCCATGCATTCGTTCAGAGTTTTGTAATGCTTACCTAATTGGTAGCGTAAATGGCCTTCTATTTTTGAAGGTTTTCGATGAAGAACCGAACTAGATTTTGCGCTTGGCTTTCCTTGGGTTCCTTTTCTCGGTAGCATTCCTAATTTTATACGGATTTCTCGTAGAAACCTGTGCCAGAACTACATAGTGCTTTGAGATGGAGCCTAAAAGCTGTTTAGCCATGCTATTTTCCGATCAGGAAGAGAGTTTCTTCACTGAAACAACGTCCGAGATCTTGTGACAATTGGGAGTCACGGATTGAATTACGATTGGTCAATCAGTCCACCATCACGCGCCGTGCTGGTGGCGAAGGCACGATAATGACGTTGAAGATACGACATTGGAAGATGTTGTCCTGCCATAGCCCTTGATGGTGAATCAGCGAATGAATGACCAGTCGTAATACAATTTCACAAGAGCTTGGACGTTGTTTTAGGTTCGAAACTCTTTTCATAATCGGCAAATAGCATGGCTAAACAGCTTTTAGGCTCCATCTCAAAGCACTAGTTCTGTAGTTCTGGCACAGGTTTCTACAAGAAATCCGTATAAAATTAGGAATGCTACCGAGAAAAGGAACCCAAGCAAAGCCAAGCGCAAAATCTGGTTCAGTTCTTCATCGAAACCCTTCAAAAATAGAGGGCTATTTGCGCCGTCAACTAGTTAAACACTGCGAAACCCGGAACGAATGCGTGGCGCAACCTCACCATTGGAGACACCAGAACGTTTCGGCCATCTTGTTCCTGTAAACGAGCTTTGAGCTTTTCAATAGCTAGACGCATAGGATATTCTGGATATTTAAACAAAGACACTCCGCATTGTTCGCAGCCGGCGGCTTTTTGTCCATATTCGGCTGTCGGCTCAACTCATATTGATGCGTTTTTGATGGCGCCGTTGCAGCAGCAGCAGCAGCAGCAGTGTGTAGGCGGCAGGGTTTGTTGTTCTGCAGCTGGCTGTCGTCGCATCGGATGTTTAATTCATTTGTTGGTGCTTGGTATCAGAGGTTCTGCCCACGTTTGCTCCGTCTCTCTGCTCGTCGTAGCTCTTCCCATCTCAGTGGCTGTATGTTCTGCAATGGTCTTCTTCCAGAGCTACCTATCGAGTTCAGTACCAAGTTCAGCTCATTGACGTCTGCATTGTGCATTCTAAGGAGATTTGTAGTGTAGACTTTTCGATTCTGGCCATTTCCACGCTTTGCCTGCCGATTGCCCTACGAGGACCATGCAGAGCGGTTGTCGGATGGGTTTACCAGTTTACTGACTAGGAGTTCACCACGGTAACTGGTAATAATCACCACTATTTATGTGCATATCTAAAGGCAAACATATTCACGCGACTCCCATCTCAAAGGATCAGCAACCTGCAAAAATCCATTAAATCGATCGATAATGGTCACTCGATCAATATTGCTCTACGTGACGCTTCCAATGGTCTATCATCAGCAGATCGATGATAGCAATCAATATGTAAAACACGATCAGTTGTTGCTAATCTCAGCCGGTCAGATGCTAGCTGTTTGGCATAGAGTGGTGTACGCGGTCGGATGCAGTGGCGGACGCACGGACAGGTTAACGCATTCATTTACTGATTGAGCGCTCGATTTCGGTTAGCTTCGTATGCAGTAGAGTTCACTTTTGAACGGTCGGAGCGCTGCCAGACACACGGACGGGATAAGGTCCTTGTGTGTTGATGGGGCGATCGATTCCGTGAACCTTCATGCATGATAAACACGGACGCATGGACGGATTAACGCATCCATGTACTGATTGGGCGATCGATTTCGTTTATCCTCATGTGTGACGGTCTCGGGTTAACGCATTCATTTACTGATTAAACGATCTATTTTGGTT
Organism: Heligmosomoides polygyrus bakeri; assembly: GCA_947359475.1. Lineage (NCBI taxonomy): Eukaryota > Metazoa > Nematoda > Chromadorea > Rhabditida > Heligmosomidae > Heligmosomoides > Heligmosomoides polygyrus. The sequence continues at coordinate 6,145,709 of OX375867.1, forward strand.
ATCTTCGTTTGTGATGGTGTTCGCTTTTAAAGGGTCAGACGCACTGACAGACACACGGACGGGATAAGGTCCTTGTGTGTTGATGGAGCGATCGATTCCCTGAACCTTCATGTATAATAAACACGGACGCACGGACGGATTAACGCAATCACGTACAGATTGGGCGATCGATTTCGTTTATCCTCATGTGTGACGGTCTCGGGTTAACGCATTCATTTACTGATTAAGTGATCTATTTTGGTTATCTTCATTTGTGATGGTGTTCGCTTTTAAACGGTCGGACGCACTGACAGACACACGGACGGGATAAGGTCCTTGTGTGTTGATGGGGCGATCGATTCCGTGAACCTTCATGCATAATAAACACGGACGCATGGACGGGTTAACGCATCCATGTACTGATTGGGCGATCGATTTCGTTTATCCTCATATGTGACGGTCTCGGGTTAACGCATTCATTTACTGATTAAGCGATCTATTTTGGTTATCTTCATTTGTGATGGTGTTCGCTTTTAAACGGTCGGACGCACTGACAGACACACGGACGCGATAAGGTCCTTGTGCGTTGATGGAGCGATCGATTCCCTGAACCTTCATGTATAATAAACACGGACGCACGGACGGGTTAACGCATCCATGTACTGATTGGGCGATCGATTTCGTTTATCCTCATGTGTGACGGTCTCGGGTTAACGCACTCATTTACTGATTAAGCGATCTATTTTGGTTATCTTCATTTGTGATGGTGTTCGCTTTTAAACGGTCGGACGCACTGACAGACACACGGACGCGATAAGGTCCTTGTGCGTTGATGGAGCGATCGATTCCCTGAACCTTCATGTATAATAAACACGGACGCACGGACGGGTTAACGCATCCATGTACTGATTGGGCGATCGATTTCGTTTATCCTCATGTGTGACGGTCTCGGGTTAACGCATTCATTTACTGATTAAGTGATCTATTTTGGTTATCTTCATTTGTGATGGTGTTCGCTTTTAAACGGTCGGACGCACTGACAGACACACGGACGCGATAAGGTCCTTGTGCGTTGATGGAGCGATCGATTCCGTGAACCTTCATGCATAATAAACACGGACGCACGGACGGGTTAACGCATCCATGTACTGATTGGGCGATCGATTTCGTTTATCCTCATGTGTGACGGTCTCGGGTTAACGCATTCATTTACTGATTAAGCGATCTATTTTGGTTATCTTCATTTGTGATGGTGTTCGCTTTTAAACGGTCGGACGCACTGACAGACACACGGACGCGATAAGGTCCTTGTGCGTTGATGGAGCGATCGATTCCGTGAACCTTCATGCATAATAAACACGGACGCACGGACGGGTTAACGCATCCATGTACTGATTGGGCGATCGATTTCGTTTATCCTCATGTGTGACGGTCTCGGGTTAACGCATTCATTTACTGATTAAGTGATCTATTTTGGTTATCTTCATTTGTGATGGTGTTCGCTTTTAAACGGTCGGACGCACTGACAGACACACGGACGCGATAAGGTCCTTGTGCGTTGATGGAGCGATCGATTCCGTGAACCTTCATGCATAATAAACACGGACGCATGGACGGGTTAACGCATCCATGTACTGATTGGGCGATCGATTTCGTTTATCCTCATATGTGACGGTCTCGGGTTAACGCATTCATTTACTGATTAAGCGATCTATTTTGGTTATCTTCATTTGTGATGGTGTTCGCTTTTAAACGGTCGGACGCACTGACAGACACACGGACGCGATAAGGTCCTTGTGCGTTGATGGAGCGATCGATTCCCTGAACCTTCATGTATAATAAACACGGACGCACGGACGGGTTAACGCATCCATGTACTGATTGGGCGATCGATTTCGTTTATCCTCATATGTGACGGTCTCGGGTTAACGCATTCATTTACTGATTAAGTGATCTATTTTGGTTATCTTCATTTGTGATGGTGTTCGCTTTTAAACGGTCGGACGCACTGACAGACACACGGACGCGATAAGGTCCTTGTGCGTTGATGGAGCGATCGATTCCCTGAACCTTCATGTATAATAAACACGGACGCACGGACGGGTTAACGCATCCATGTACTGATTGGGCGATCGATTTCGTTTATCCTCATGTGTGACGGTCTCGGGTTAACGCATTCATTTACTGATTAAGCGATCTATTTTGGTTATCTTCATTTGTGATGGTGTTCGCTTTTAAACGGTCGGACGCACTGACAGACACACGGACGCGATAAGGTCCTTGTGCGTTGATGGAGCGATCGATTCCCTGAACCTTCATGTATAATAAACACGGACGCACGGACGGGTTAACGCATCCATGTACTGATTGGGCGATCGATTTCGTTTATCCTCATGTGTGACGGTCTCGGGTTAACGCATTCATTTACTGATTAAGCGATCTATTTTGGTTATCTTCATTTGTGATGGTGTTCGCTTTTAAACGGTCGGACGCACTGACAGACACACGGACGGGATAAGGTCCTTGTGTGTTGATGGGGCGATCGATTCCGTGAACCTTCATGCATAATAAACACGGACGCATGGACGGGTTAACGCATCCATGTACTGTTTGGGCGATCGATTTCGTTTATCCTCATATGTGACGGTCTCGGGTTAACGCATTCATTTACTGATTAAGCGATCTATTTTGGTTATCTTCATTTGTGATGGTGTTCGCTTTTAAACGGTCGGACGCACTGACAGACACACGGACGCGATAAGGTCCTTGTGCGTTGATGGAGCGATCGATTCCCTGAACCTTCATGTATAATAAACACGGACGCACGGACGGGTTAACGCATCCATGTACTGATTGGGCGATCGATTTCGTTTATCCTCATGTGTGACGGTCTCGGGTTAACGCATTCATTTACTGATTAAGCGATCTATTTTGGTTATCTTCATTTATGATGGTGTTCGCTTTTAAACGGTCGGACGCACTGACAGACACACGGACGCGATAAGGTCCTTGTGCGTTGATGGAGCGATCGATTCCCTGAACCTTCATGTATAATAAACACGGACGCACGGACGGGTTAACGCATCCATGTACTGATTGGGCGATCGATTTCGTTTATCCTCATGTGTGACGGTCTCGGGTTAACGCATTCATTTACTGATTAAGCGATCTATTTTGGTTATCTTCATTTGTGATGGTGTTCGCTTTTAAACGGTCGGACGCACTGACAGACACACGGACGCGATAAGGTCCTTGTGCGTTGATGGAGCGATCGATTCCCTGAACCTTCATGTATAATAAACACGGACGCACGGACGGATTAACGCAATCATGTACAGATTGGGCGATCGATTTCAGTTATCTTTATGTGTGATGGAGTTCACTTTTGAACGATCAGATGCACTGGCGGACGCACGGACGGGTTAACTCTTTGTGTGTTGATTGGGTAGTATTCATTCTTGCGCGGTCGAATGCACTGATGGGCTCATGGACGAGTTCTCACGTTTCTTTACTGCTTCAGCGACTGCTCTCGCGTACTTTTATATAAAAAAATTTCACGTCACATGGAACGCTTTTTAAATAAAATTAGACACTCTTCTAAGCAAGCTTGATGCTTTTGAAGTCAGACTGAACACCTTGCATTCCAAAACGAGCGTCTTCCTGGTTAAACTAGAGTCCAGCACGATTAGAATAATTTTTTGTTCAAGGAGAATTGATTTAATTTTTTTAATAATTCACCTCCAGTAACAGTAAGTGAACACATTGTTTGAAATTCCATAAGTTTTTATTTTTCAAGGACAAATAATAACTAAAATTGATTAATTAGTTAATTTTGTTTTAAAGAACACGAATTTTGAAATTATTTTTTTGTTATTTATTTATTATCTGAGGGTGCACTCTAGCGCCAATGAAATTGTCAGGGAAACAAAAGAAACGTTAAAAGCGACAGTAGAATGCAGTTCGTTACATTCGAATTAGAAACCTATCTCCTTCAGCAATTACCATCTGCCTACACTGATCTTATGGCCTATGATCTTTTGATAAAAAATCAATTATTTAATGGGGCGGCATTTAGACTATGACAAATTTAAATCGCAGCGCGCTAGACGATTGCATGGCGTGATTTAAGATTGAGTATACTATTAGGTTGGTGCATAAGTTCTCGGGCATTTGATCCCTCCTGAATTGGAAGTGCATTTTCCCGCCAAATTCTCACATATATCAACGCGTAAATGATCGATCGATAGAGAAAGGAAAGGGCTACAAAGGGTTCCTAACATTTACTTCTGCGTCGTTAACGTCAGCTGTTATGGCTGAGCAATTCATCCCAACTGAGACGCATATTCGGCACGTCATGTTATTCCTGCATCAATCTGGCCTCAATGCCAACGAATCGTATCGTCGCCTGAAGGATGTTTACAACGAGAGTGCTCCTGCTCGAAGTACTGTGTGCCAGTGGTTCTCGAAGTCTGCAGTTGGTGAATTCTCCGTTGAAGATAATGAACGAGAAGGGCGCCCGATGACACTGGGTTTGGATGGCCTCCGAAGTAAAGTGGAAGCGGACCCATACCAAACCACTCGCGAACTATCAAGCACTCTTGCTGTTAGTCACTCAACAGTCGTTCGAGGATTGGCAAGGTGCAAGAATTGGGTCGCTGGGTACCTCACGACTTGACACAACATGACATGGATCGCAGAGCCGATGTCGCTCTGTCTCTCCTTACCCTCAGACGTACCCACGGATGGCTGGACAACCTCGTCACCGGGGATGAGAAGTGGATACTCTACTCTAATTATCACCGGCGTGCACAGTGGGTTGACGCAACTGGAGAGGCAGAGCACGGTCCGAAACCCGACCTTCACGTGAAAAAGGTGATGCTATGCATTTGGTGGAGCGTTCTTGGCGTAGAATACTGGGAACTGCTGGACGAAGGGACAACAGTGACGGCAGAGGTTTACGTCAACCAACCGAGGAAGTTGAGGGCCCACCTTCAAACCAAACGAGGAGAGCAAGTGAAGGTGTATTTTCAACATGACAATGCCAGACCGCATATTGCTAGAGCGACGGCGGCTGATTCGGCGGACTACGGATGGACCTTCTTCCACATCCACCTTACTCACCAGATCTCGCTCCTTCTGATTATCATTTGTTTTCGAGCCTTCAACGCTATTTGGACGGCCAGCAATTTAGGAACCGAAGGGATGCCAAGGAGGCACTGCTCACATTTTTCGAATCACAACCGGCCGCGTTTTAGAGAAAAGGCAGCCACGACTTACCAGCACGTTGGCGAAAGACAATTGATATGAATGGTGGTTACTTCAAATGATTAGATATTGTTGTTCGTACGTTGTGATAATAAATATTTCATGCCCCAAATGTCCGAGAACTTATGCACCAACCTATGTGCTAAGTTGACAACCGCACGCTGACAACCTGACAACCGCACGCTTTTCAATCGTGAGATATGTAGATGGCATCTATACCGCCAGTTAAATAAATTTCACGACACTTGAACAGGGGCATAGCGCGATCTTAACACAAAAATCGCCGACATTTTTTTACTTCCTGCTCTTTAAAGTAAAGTTTACTGTAGCTGGAAGGAAACAATTTCTATGCCCATTCAGTTTTGATTCCACGGATCTCCCTCGATAGAGAGCCTTCGGGCTCTCTTGTTAAGAGGGATCTCGGGCCGCTTGTCGCAGGGCCACGTGGCGCGTCCCCGGGTGGTGGATAGGGGAATTAAACGCGAACCAAATGCGACCGTGTACTGCCCAGAGACGCAGGTGGGATGCAGGGGATGGACTCCTTGCTCCTGCTGTGTCGGGTCGATGCGTTCCTTGTGCGTGGGAGCGGCATGTTCGTGCACAGTGTGCGTGGATGTGTCCGTGACTGTGCGGATTGTAACTGTGTCGGCTCGGCCAAAAGCTTGCACTCGGCAGACTGGGAGTACATGTAAGGCGATTCGAGGCCGCCTTAAGTCTCGCCCCGTCCCTTCGGGCAGTCTGGCTGGCTGCCCGGAGTACCCCGCCCGCACGACAGAGCCTGACTAGCTACCCGTGTTGTATTCCAGTCAAACACAGCAGCACTAAAGGGCCTCATTCCCCTGACCCCGAAAGAGCCCCCATTTCTGCAGCGATGGGAAGGACGAGTACGGAGAGGCTGCTAAAATCTCAGGGCCTAACCAGGCTGCGCAAACTGAGAAGGACTAGGATGACGATCTGTACTTACAACGCCCGCACGCTTGCGTCGGAAGCATCCGTCGAGGACCTGATGATGCAAGCCAGGAAGATCAAGTACGACGTCATCGGACTGACCGAGACGAGAAGACACCACCCCCTACACGCCGCCTACGACTCCGGAGAAGAACTGTTCCTCGGAACATGCGACAGCAGGGGAGTAGGCGGCGTTGGTGTCCTCGTCAACACGCACTTGGCCATGAACATCGATTCGTACGAGTCTCTGACAAGCCGAATCGGACGTCTGCGACTGAAGCGATGTGGCTCCGTGCCAGCCTTGACTGTGTTCGTCGCGTATGCCCCAACATCCGACTACGACGACGAAGACGTCGAGGCCTTCTACGTGGAGCTGGAGAAGTTCTATAAGGAAGATCACACCTTCTACAAGGTGATCGTCGGCGACTTCAATGCCAAGATCGGGCCACGAAGGTCGCTGGAAGAACTTCACATCGGAACCCACGGTTTGGAGTGGAACGAGCAAGGTGAAAGGCTGTCTGAGTTTATCATGTCGACCAAGACCATCCATGGAAACTCGCAGTTCCAGAAGCCTCCTTCCCTACGATGGACCTGGGAATCCCCCGGTGGCCAGTTCCACAACGAGATCGACCACATCATCTTCAATCGCAAGTATTGCCTGACCGATGTCTCCGTTGTCCCCAAGTTCTACACGGGATCGGACCACCGCCTCCTTCGCGCGAGGTTCCGCTTTTCGCGTCAAGGAGAGAAGGCCGCGAAGTTCAAGAAGAGGAGTCCCAGAACGACCATCAACTGGGATCTCTACACCTCTCTTGTCGGCCTTTGGGAAGATGCCGTCATGGACAACGTCGACGAGGAATACGATCGCTTCGTGCACCATCTCCACGATAGTTCTAAGGGAGCCGAGAGCTTGAAGACCACCAAGAGACGCCTGTCTCCGGAAACTCTCGAGCTGATACGCCAACGTGGAGCAGCACGAGCGTCAGGCAACTATCAACTGACGTCCGAGCTTGCAAAGCTATGCAGAGCGGCGATAAAGGAAGATCTGAAGGAGAGAAGGGCGGAAGTGTTGGCTGAAGCAGCAGAGGCAGGGCTGAGCATCCGCAATGCCCGCCGGAACTTCGCCAACTTCAAGACCAAGATGACCGCTCTCCGACGTCCTGACGGAACCGTCACCTCTTCCAGAAGGACCATGGAGAAAGTCATCCACGACTTCTACTCCGATCTCTTCGATAGCCACGTCCACCTGCCCCTACGCCATCTTCCGCAGGATGGATACGTCATCCCCTCTGTTCTCCCTTCCGAGATCCGACACGCCATCTCGTCGGTGAAGAAACGTACAGCACCCGGTCCTGACAGGATCAGAGCTGAACACCTGAAGAACCTCCCGCCAGCGCTCATCAACACCTTGGCGCGGCTCTTCACACGCTACCTGTCCGAATGCAAGGATCCATCTCAGTGGAAGACCAGCAAGACCGTTTTGCTGTACAAGAAGGGAGACGTGCACGACATTGGCAACTATCGCCCGATCTGCCTGCTGTCCGTAGTCTACAAGCTGTTCACTCGAGTCATCCTGAATAGGATTAGTAGAACGCTGGACGAAGGACAGCCATGCGAACAAGCAGGATTTCGGAGAGGATTCAGCACGATCGACCACATACACACCATTACGAAGCTCATCGAAGTGTCGCGAGAGTACAAGCTGCCGCTTTGCCTTACGTTCATTGACCTGAAGAAGGCATTCGACTCCGTCGAGACTGAAGCGGTTATGGAAGCCCTGCTCACCCAGGGCGTTCCTACTCAGTACATCAGAGTCCTTCGAGAGCTGTACAGTGGATTCACGACCAAGATCTCACCATTCTACAACGACGTCGTCATTGACGTGAAGAGAGGGGTTCGACAAGGGGATACCATATCCCCGAAGCTCTTCAGCGCCACCCTCGAAAACGTCATGCGCGAACTAGAATGGGATGACATGGGAGTGAAGGTCGACGGCCGGCAACTGCACCATCTTCGCTTCGCTGACGACATCGTGCTCATAACACCGAGCATCACTCAGGCGGAGCGAATGCTGGCCGACTTCGATCGTGTATGTGGAAGCGTTGGACTGCAGCTGAATCTTACGAAGACGATGTTCATGAAGAACGGATGGGTTTCTGATGCCCCATTCTCGCTCAACGGAACGAACATCTCCGAATGCTCCAGCTATGTGTATCTGGGTCGCGAAGTCAACATGGCCAACGACCTAGCACCAGAGCTGAGCAGGAGGAAACGAGCGGCTTGGGGAGCTTTCAAGAGCGTCGAAGAAGTCGTGAAGAAAACGAAGAACGTCCGACTCCGTGTCCACCTATTCGACTCCACTGTTCTTCCTGCCCTAACATACGCCTCAGAGACCTGGGCTATACGAAAGCAGGATGAACACGCGATCAGCGTCGCGCAGCGTGGAATCGAGAGGACGATGCTCGGAGTGACACGACTCACGCAAGTGAGAGAAGGTCTCCGGAGTTCCGAGCTTCGCCGACGTTCGAAGATCAGAGACGCTGTCGCATGGGCCAAGTCGTCGAAAATTAGGTGGGCCGGCCACGTAATGCGATTCGCAGACACCCGCTGGACGAGAGCCGTCACAGACTGGATTCCGCGGGATGTCAAAAGAACACCAGGACGCCCACCAACGCGTTGGTCGGACTTCTTCGTGAAAGCCCTGAACGACCGATATGACGCTCTTCGTGTCCCTCGAGCGAGGAGGATCCATTGGACCACTCTGGCACGCGACAGGGACGAATGGAGACGCTGCTGGCGCCCGCTCGAGCAAGTCGATGATCAACGGGACGACAGGTGATACAGGTGATTCAGTTTTGATTCACCGACCAGTTGAGTGCCTGTTGCGGAGCGTAACGTCTTCGGCGGCCATCATATTCACGTGATTCCCACGCCTAACCTTCGTTCCTGGACAGAGCGCGATTCGATCGGGATCCCATGACAGCTCTCCGAGCTGTCATTAGTTTTGTGCGGAGGAATGAGCAGATACACTGACCGGAGGATTAACTCTTTTGGTGCCATGTTCATGTTACATGAGGACCCTTTGGACCGCTGTTGGGTTAGAACGGTATTTAACGCTCCGCATCTTTCTAGAATTGAACAATAAACGAGGCTAAACATCTTCTCCTCTGAGGGCGTAGTGGCGCAGTCGGAGGAGGCGCTGACTGATGCGTGCACTCCGATTTAAGCTTTTTGGTTCAGGTTTCCCGCCCAGGCCAACCAAGGCCTCCAACCACCGCGGTTGGTGAATTGGCCAAATACAGATTCAAGTCACCTTCGCGATATCGGGTGGTGAAGTGGAATGCGTGGCGCATACCAGAAAGGGATTGATTAACGCTCTGTCCCCAGTCGAGCTCTGAGGATTGCGCCGCGACATGTTTTCTACCTCACCACCAGATACGGCGTAGGTAACTTGAATCTGCACTTGGCCAAATCGCCAACCCCGGAGGGATGGAAGGCTTGGTTGGTTTGGGTGGGAAATCCCGAACGAGGAACCTGGAATGGGAGTGCACGCAGTCGCCACCACCTCCGACTGTGCCACCACGAGCTCAGAATAGGGCTGATTAGCTTCGTTTATTGTCCAACTCTCGAGAAAGATGCGGAATCGCTGTACAGAGGCGGTGTGTAGCGGCTGAACTTCGAACGGCCCTCGCTCACATTTCGCTGAACGATCGCGAGGCTCTGAATGCGTGCCGGTGTGTCATGTGAAACGACGTGGCTTACCGAGAAAACGAAGAGCGCGGAAAACACGACGAGGCGCTCGTCAAGCCATGAAGAAGTCGCGGTGAACATGTGCCGCCGCCCGCGGACTACCGATGGGTCCACATGGATCTTCACATCGGAGACTGATCGCGGCTCCTGTTGTTGCACAAGAACGAACAACTCTCGACGGAAGCGTCGAGGTGTCGAGCGCTGTATAACACTGCCCCGCCCATTCTGAGGCCGGATTCATCAAGCAATGGGTATAGGTAGAGATACCGTAAGAGAATTCATGAAAGGAATCAAGGGTAAGGTACACCTATCTCGCGAGAACAGCTGATCTCACTGGAGCGCCATTTTGTCAATGGGGCGCGAACAAGGCGCAGGTATACGGATGTGCCCACGACGATCAGGGTTTTCTCTACCACTGATATACCCACGAGTTTGCGGGTAAGGTTTATCATGAATCGTGGGTATGTCCTTCCCCTATACCCAGCATACCCGTGGGTATGCACGATGATGAATCTGGGCGCTGGTCGCGCAGCGATACCTGGTGAGAACGTCATCCATGCATTTCTGTTCTCGTGGTGATTTCGCGAATATTTCATGTCGAATGGGACACTTTTCAATTCAAATTGGGCACAGTTATGCTAGCACAAGACTTTCCAAATCAAAGCGGACTCTTCCAAAAAATCTAAATGAGCTCGTAAATTAAACTAGAGTCTCTCCAAAAAGGCTAAAATAATTTTTGTTTAAGAAAAGTGTCAATATAATTTTCTAAAGTTTCAATTCATCTACCCAATAAGTGATCACATTGTTTGAAATTTTATAAAAAAATTTTTTGAGTAAAAATCATGTTTAAAGCTTGTTTTAAACAGCAGGAAGGCGGAAATTTTATAGTGCAAGAAGAAGACTGCGCCATGCTCTCGTCCAAGATGTTACGCGGAAGGCATAATGTGACCGGGGCACCTTATTTGGGGCAACGTTGCGTCCTTCCGTGCTCAATGGCTACCTATAGTATGCATATATACCATTTTCACGTCGAATCGGACACTTCAGATCACGTTGTACACTTTTCAAACCAAATTGAACGCTTTTCAAATCAAATTGGACACTTTTAAGCTTGCCTAAAACCTTTGAAATCAAAGAGAGCTCTTCCGAATTGAAACAACCTTCATACAGGTTGAACTACAGACTCAATATGATAGTTAGAAAAATTTTTATTCTGGAAATTTTAGAATAACTTTTAAAATTTCTTTTATCTTTAGCTGCCCGAATAGTGTAATCATTTTATGAAAAATTTACTTTTGGAGAAATTAAAGCTTTAAAGAATCTTTTGAACTAAAGGTTTAAAGAGATCATACTGAAATTTTCCTGTATCAAAAAAACTGTAGACATTGCCTTCAAGCACAATTGTTAAGAACGCACATACCTCGTTCTTTCATGTAAACAGCACATACACTATCAATCCAATAAAAATCGCGACGAACTTTTCGAGTGTATGGCGCAATCTAATCTTTTAGTGCGCTGTATGGTTGTTCCTTTAGAACAGAATTTAATTTGTTATTTTTCCTCCAAAAGTAAAAATTTTATAAAATTATTACACTCATTCGGGCAGCTAATCCTACTATTCGGCAACCGTGCATGGCGAGCCGTAGACGTGCCGAACACGTCTGCAACCGTGCCTGGGCATTTAGATGATAATCGACGGGAGGGATTTTGGAGGCAATCGATATCGATCGATATTATCGATTTTTTGAGGATGGCGTTCAAGCGGCACGAAACTTCAACCCTGGGGTAATCGAGGTCGCTGAACACGAATCTGGAGTCGACCAGTCGATATCGATCGATATTATCGATTTTTGAGGATGGCGTTCAAGCGGCGCGAAACTTCAACCCTGGGGGTAATCTGGGTCGCTGAACACGAATCTGGAGTCGACCAGTCGATATCGATCGATATTATCGATTTTTGAGGATGGCGTTCAAGCGGCACGAAACTTCAACCCTTGGGGTAATCTGGGTCGCTGAACACGAATCTGGAGTCGACCAGTCGATATCGATCGATATTATCGATTTTTGAGGATGTCGTTCAAGCGGCACGAAACTTCAACCCTTGGGGTAATCTGGGTCGCTGAACACGAATCTGGAGTCGACCAGTCGATGTCGATCGATATTATCGACTTTCTGTGGATGTCGCTCAAGCGGCACGAAACTTCAACCCTGGGGGTAATCTGGGTCGCTGAACACGAATCTGGAGTCGACCAATCGATATCGATCGATATTATCGATTTTCTGTGGATGTCGCTCAAGCGGCACGAAACTTCAACCCTGGGGGTAATCTGGGTCGCTGAACACGAATCTGGAGTCGACCAATCGATATCGATCGATATTATCGATTTTTTTTGAGGACGACGTTCAAGCGGCGCGAAACTTCAACCCTGGGGATAATCGAGGTTGGTGAACACGAATCTGGAGTCGACCAGTCGATGTCGATCGATATTATCGACTTTCTGTGGATGTCGCTCAAGCGGCACGAAACTTCAACCCTGGGGGTAATCTGGGTCGCTGAACACGAATCTGGAGTCGACCAGTCGATATCGATCGATATTATCGATTTTCTGTGGATGTCGCTCAAGCGGCACGAAGCTTCAACCCTGGGGGTAATCGGGTCGCTGAACACGAATCTGGAGTCGACCAGTCGATGTCGATCGATATTATCGATTTTCTGTGGATGTCGTTCAAGCGGCACGAAACTTTACCCCTAGGGGTAATCGAGGTCGCTGAACACGAATCTGAAGTTCGGTTTTGAACTGTCGATCGCCATCAATCGATATTGGGCTAATAAGCGTTTTTGTGGATATCGTCCATTTTTTCGCTTTTTTTCTAACTTGCCCTAATCGACGTAGTTAAGATGTTCTTCCTGAAGAAACCATGACAAAGGTGCAGCCGAGAGGCCGCACGGACGGCTGGTGTAAAAAAATCAAGAAAAGTCCTACTAAATTTTCCAGAACAAAAAAATTTTCTAACCATCTTACTGAGTCTGTAGTTTAACCTGTATGAAGATTGTTTCAATTCAGCAGAGGTCTCTTTGATTTCAAAAGTCTTAGGCGTGTCCAATTTGATTTAAAAAGTGTTCAATTCGACTTGAAAATTGTATTTTCATTTAGCGCTTTTATGGCGAATTGCGATCAATGTTGACGTGCTGCTAATGTGACATTCAGAGTTTGGACGAGAAAAAATATTGCAAAATTCAAAGTTTTCAGATAATTTTGCATTGCATATGGTTTCACTAGATCCAAACTTGTGTTTAAAAAATATCTCTTCTGTTACTAGAAAATTCGCTCCTAATCGCCACTGTGGGCAGCATTGGGATGTAGTATCTCACCAGTCAATTATGCCTCATCAAATGGAGGTCCAGTTAACGAGGACGTGTATGGACTATGATTGGCTGGCGCGAGTTCGGTCTCGGAAAGCGTGTTCAACCCTACCAACGCTGCCCACATTCGCGACATGGACCGAAAATTCTGAACTCTCCAAGCTATAGTTTACTGAGTGACCTTTACTGTAAAGAGGAAAAGTCGGCGTTGGTCAATCGTTTTGCGGGATGCACCACGCATTATACAGGGTGTCTCAAAAAAATGTAGACACTGTTTGAAAGGTGATAACTTTGTTCATAGTAAAGGTACTAAAGAAGTTAAGGGCTCATATGAAAGTTTGAGAAAATAGAAATTTTCAGACATAGAATACGCGGCATGGAATGCGCCGTGCAGTCTGAAAGTTTGCATTTTACCCTCGATGGATTGTGTTTCGCTTGAATGCATGTTAAAATTTCCTCACAAAGTGTCCGTTTTGTTTGATTTCCGCGTCTTTTAGGGTTTAAAACTTAAGAGCACACTATATGGCTTGCGGAAAATGTGCAGGGTGTCCTGCAAAATGCGGGTACTATTTGAAACGTTCAAACATTGCTGCTAGTGAACCTTTTGAGGATGTTTGAAACTCATATGAAAGCACAGGGTAACAAGCACTCTGTAGCGTGTAAATAGTCACGATTGTGCCATGCCCCGCTCGAAACCTTGCATTTTAGACTCGATTGATTGTGTATGGGCTGAATGCCTGTTGCAGTCTTGTTACTACTTGGCCAGATTAACCTGTATTGTGCTTCCTTTAACGTTTAGTACTTTACAATCACGTGAAAAATACGTGACATGTGAGTTTATTGATCGCACTATCGCAGGAGCCACATTTTATAAAGCGGATTCTGTGGGCTGATGGAGCAACATTCAAGCTGAGAGGTGACTCTTCACAACTCTAGCAGTTACTGGGCGACGCATAATGTTAAAAGAAGTACAGCACAGGTTAAAGTGACCAATAGGTAACAAGATTATAACTGGCATTCAACCCATGCAGAATCAATCGAGTCTGAAATGCAAGGCTTCAGGCGAGCGCATGGCACAATCTTGCCTACTTGCACGTCTTAGAAATCTCGTTACTCTGTGCTTTCATAAGAATCTCAAACATCTTCAAGAGCTTCACTTGCTGCAATGTTAGAATGTTTCAAACAGCACCTGCATTTTTAGGGCACTCTGCATTTTCCGAAAGCTATAGTGTGTTCCTGAATTTTTAATTTTAAAAGAAGCGTAGATCAATCGAACCGGCCACTTTTTGAAGAAACTATAACATGTATTCAAGCGAAATACAATCAATCGAGTGTAAAATTCAACTTATCGTAGAGTGCATGGCCTATTCCATACCGCTCATATGTCAGAAAATTTCTATTTTTTAAAGCTTTCATACGAGTTCTCAACTTTTTTAGTACCTTTAATGTAAGCAAAGTTATCAGCTTTCAATCAGTGTATACATTTTTTGAGACATCCTGTACTTCTATGGGATTCGTGGAGGTAGTTTAAATGAGTAGAAAATAGAACATAGAGCGCTCACTGAGCCAAAAAGGGACACAAAATATGTTCTGTAAGAGTGCAGCATAAGTTGGCTTTTTTAAAGTTTAATAAAGGCAGAGCATAGAAATTATTGAGCCAAAAAGTGATGCAAAATCATTTGCCACAATAGATTACAGCTAACGCTGGTTTTTTAAAGATTAGTTAAAGTGACTTTTCCTTATGTATTACGAGTGATAATCGCCTCTACGACATCCCCTAGAACTGAATGCGTGGCCCAAAGGTCTTCTCCTTGAAAGGTGTCCGGTTTGACGTAAAGATGGAACATTGCATTCGCGGTAAGCCGCGTCGAATGTGGGCAGCGTGTCGCTAGGCAGTTATGAGTCAGCTACTGAGGGGTTGTGCTGGTGAGCGGGGAGATTTTCGGTGGCACGCAGTTTCCAGCAATCGCGGGCTTCTTTCAGTCGCGAAAAGCTACACGAAGTGAGTTGAGGGAGGCGTTTAGGCAGAAAGTGCACTTTTTCGCGGAAATATTCAGCTGAATGCGATAACCACTCGGCCTTCATTGGTAAACTGCGCACGCCCTCGTCGCCGGAGGGAAGTCGATGCGGAAACGCGCTGTGCAAATGCGTGTGCCAGCGTCGCCACTCCGGACGTCCAGCTTGGTTTCCTTTGTAGTCAAGGTGTCTTCAGGTCGTGGTGTATCTCCTTTTCCGATTTCTGGTTATCTTTTCAACCCCGACGTATAGAATGACTGCTGTGCGATCAGTTCGAACGGGTTCTTAGAGGTCTTCAGATAAAAATCACATGGAAGCAACTTCGCAACGGTCTCCAGGTGCGACTATCGGTGAATCTCGGCATCGGTGTTTTTGTTGTTTGTTGAGGTTGATTTAGCCACACGAGATTGGTAAGTCCTTTAATTGGCGACGTTTGGGCAAAATCGCTTTCTTCAGGGGTCTAAAGGAGGCAAACGTATCGCTGACAACAAAGATGAGAGTGTTTCGATCCATTGTGATGTCAGTGTTGCCTTATGGAGCTGAAACATGGGTGCTTCTGAGAGCTGACCTGCAGAAACTAGAAGTCTTCCAAATGAGGTGCCTCAGACGAATACTAAACGTCTCACTTCGCGATCGGATTACGAACGGAAATATACGAAAGATCCTTGAATCCGAAATCCGGAAACGCCACTGAAGTGGTATGGACATGTTCACCGAATGGCAGCTCAGCGTATACCCAACAAATTAGTGTGGGGGACCAGACCGAGCGGGTGGAAAGTCCAGCGAGTTGCTCCGAAAAAGACGTGGTTAAAGCAAGTGCAAGACGACTTGAGTAAACGAGGATTTTGTTTAGAGCGTGTGAAAGAAGTGGCTCTGGATCGTTTGGCATAGCAAAACATTGTCCGTGATTCTCGCCACTCCATGGCACCCACGGCGACGCTGGCTTCGAGGCCACCCTCAAACCCGACGCCCGCTAATGGGGAGTAAGTAAGTAAGTCAATGAGACAAAACATTCACAGGCTTGAATGACCAAATCCCTCGACAAAGTCTTAGAAGAAATTCAACGAAATACTACTCACAAGGGAAGGATACTAGGTGACCATGGGACTTTGAGATAGGACGTATATCACTGGATGCGGCTTCGAACGCTGATTCCAAATATGTGTTCCGTTTCTGCTGTGCGCATCTGTGAACGGAGTTATGGACCATTTTCATAGCAGGTTCCTCTGCCCTCTAGGGTCACGCAGAGCGGGCCAATCGCAAGAGAGCGAGATCAAGTAGGGCTGAAACTGCGCTGCCGGCAGAGCAGTGGTGGCGCAGTGGTAGAGGAGCGGCGTAGTGAGACGGGGTGGTTTATGCTTCGACTCCCCTCTGGTGCAGGAATTTTGCACTTCCTAAAAAAAGATTTGTCACGATCAACCAAGGCTCTCTATGTCGTCTTCATACTGACAACTTCATACTGGCACAATTTATCATGAATAGTTGCTAAAAACATGGCCGGAAGACAAACAATGCGTTACACTACCAACTGTGAAATAACACTGCGAAATGTTCAAAACATAACAGCTGTTGGCAATGACCGCAGCGGATAAAAATACATCAGTACAGCCGCTGTAAGAGCAGTGCTCTACGATGTCAGAAGGGAAACCATACTGAATTGGTGTATCAAACGTTCCAGAGTGACTGCGCAGGTATCCTGCAGCGTACCATGAATACGTAAGAAAAGTTCTGAATCAATCTCGGGACAGAAAATTGAGTGTAGATCAGCGATACAATTCGAAGAATTGAGTCGCGGGAGTGAATTGAGAACTTTATACCGTGTGTCAATACATGATACCTTTTTCATTCTCTACCTCGACGCTCCCGCATTGCACACCACGCAAGATCAATGCGAAACTGCTGGCCATCAGTCGGTCTAGTCCGGCCTTCTGTACGCTTTCTAGCTATCTCGACAACCAAATCCGGCTGTCTTATTGATATAAACGACGATCACAAAAGATTGAGACTGGGAGCGATATTTATCAGAATTGAGATTTAATCACAAAGGGAAAATGATGAGAGCAATTGGAGGAAGACCACACCAAGTGGCTCCTAAGTGAGAAGTGTCTGGATCAGATGGGTCTCCAGGAGAGTCGATGGTGGCACGCCTACATGCGCTGCTACGGTATCTCCCCCGGATACCAGTTTACGACCCTGGGTCAGCCGGCTCCGTATCCGCCGGTCACAGGTCCTTCTGAAGGATTCAAAAGGGATATGGAGCTGGGTTGCACGATATACATATATACTACACATCTTCTTTTGCTGCCGGGTTCGACCCTCGATGAATCTCGGCATTGATCGTTGTTTAATTGTTTAATGTGGTGTTGAACTCGAGACCGAAATAGTACACGCTTTATTGACGACTGACGTTTCAGCGATGTCGCCTTCTTCAGAGTCTGGAAAAGTCCAGACATATGTAGAAACTACTAGGTTAAACATCGCCACAGACCTTGCGAAATTCGAAGACCCGACAAACAGCAACCCTTCTTGCGGAGAGAGACAACAACAGCCCAACACTTAGGACACCCGAGACCCTACAAGGCGAAACTATCTAAAAGGCGAGACTGATGTAAGGGGTGAGCTCTCGGGTTATATAGACGCATTGCCCCGGCGATTCAATCTCGGGCTCTTGGCCTGTATCCAGAACCCCTCCAGGGTTTTGCGTGCGGCGGTATGGCCCTCAGGTGCTAGAAGTTTGAAAGTGACCTCAAAGACGGTTATGGTCGTTTACCATGTGGCAGCCCAGAGCAGTTGATGGTCGTGACCTGCTCTTCCCTTCCAGGTGTTCCTTAGCGCGAACGTAGAAGGGGCGAGCTGTTTCACCGATGTATTCATCTCCACAGCTGTTGCACCTTATTAGGTAGACAACCCTTGAAATCATGCAGTCTCCTTCGTTACCTGCAGGACAGATGGTGCAATTTGGGGTTTCGCAAGTTCGGTCGTACAGCCGGTTGCGCACTAAACGACTTTTCAGGTTAGCAGGAAGTGTATCTACCACTTTGACATCGTTTCCCAATCCCGCCCTTCTAACGCACTTCCTAGTAGAAGTGCTGACACTGTCTGAGACGAAAGGGATGACAAATGGAATTTTGTCGTCAAATGAGGAGTTACGTGCGCGATTTCTGGTGCTACTTCGTTGATAGCCAAAGAATGTATGCCCATTCTTGGAAGCTAGAGATTCTTCTTTTGCTTTGTAGGAACGCGTTAAGTATCGGAAGGACCTAACTTTTTCAAAAGGCACGCTGATGAGAACATAGTTTGGAAGATAAGTCGGCAGTATTGTCCTTACTGATCCCGTATGTCGACAAAGATTTGCCCAGAGGGTTATTTAAGGCACTTATACACGTTGTACGGATAGCGGGAGCGGTACAGATAGCGAAATAATTGAGGAATAACGCGATTCTACTTCTGTACACAATTCAGGATGGTTCAGTGGTTTATCATTTATGTATAATAAGCAGGCGAGGGAGATAGGCTATTCGTCACAACCGCATAGGACAAGTGTCGCGTACGCGCTATCTTCTGGTGACCGTTCCGCCCACGTACAGTGGACGGCTGAGGCCTTTTCTGGTAGAAGCATCGTCGTCGCCGACGATAGCACTGATCACCCACTTGTAAGTATGGGTGGTGGGATCATGGTAATCGATTTCGACCAAACTTCGCGATTTGACATAGAAAGCTTTGGTTGATCGTGGCAGATCTTTTTTAGGAAGTGTAAAAATCCTGCACCACAAGTGAGTCGAACCATAAACCACCCCGTCTCACCACGCCGCTACTCTTCCCCCTGCGCCACCACTGCTCGGCCGGCAGCGCAGTTTCAACCCTACTTAATCTCGCTCTCTTGCGATTAGCCCGCTCTGCGTGGACCTAGAGGGCAGAGGAGCCTGCTAGAAAATGGTCCATAACTCTGTTCACAGATGCGCACAGCAGGAACGGAACACATATTTGGAACCAGCGTTCCAAGCCGCATCCTGTGATATACAGCCCATCTCAAAGTCCCTTGGTCACCTAGTATCCATCCCTTGTCGGTAGACAACTTTAAGCTCGGTTTTTTGTATGCGATCTCTCGTGTCTACCGAGTAGTATTTCGTTGGCTTTCCTGTATGGTTTTATCGAGGGGTTTAGTCGTTCAACTTTGTGAATGTTCTGTCTCATTTAGACCTTTGGACACGACGATTTTGCCTAAACTTCGACCAATTAGAGGATTTACCAATCTCGTGTGTCTAAATCAACCTCAACAAACGACACAGCGCTACTAGAGGGTTTCTTGCCCCTCGGCAGTGCTTTTCATGCGATGTGACATTCTGAAGCGTGACCCGTCTAGCTGCAGCTGCTTCGTACGGGAGAGCTTTTTGGCTTTGCGGACGCGACAGCAGTCTGCCGATGACGTTTTTCCTCTGCTTGTGTATTAAGCGAGAATATCGTCACTGTTCGATGAAAGACTGCTATTCTGAAAGCCTAAGCTGTGGAATTATGCAAGGTCGACGTCGGAGAAGATGATCTCCTGATGATAATACGCCGTCGTGGAAACGCTAAAGGTTACACGGATTGAACGGCACGGGATTGTAGATGAGTCTCGACGAACTGTGAACTTCAGGGAAATATTCCACAGATAGGTGCCCTACTGAAATTCCCTTTGTTATGACTATCTCTCGGCTCGTGTAGCGCAGTCGGAGGGACGTCGGCTGCGGGATGCATCCAGAATCGATGTTCTTGGTTCGGATCCCGCCAAGGCCAAGTAAGTCTTCCACCTGTCCATCGCATATGAATTACAGCCAGATGTGTCTGAGAAGGAGAAAACACTGACTTGTTCATCGGCTGGCCATTCGATTTGTGTGCCAAAATACGCATTCAAATTCTCCCCACGATATCCCGTAGAAGTAGAATGCGTGGCGCATCCCGCACACGGGATTGATTACCGCCGACCTTTATCCAATCCTTCCCCCACCCCCCCCCCGCCCTATTGTGGTTATTATCTCGTTACTCTCTCAACCTGTCGCTCTACGCCCCAGCCCTTATCAGAAGATTTTATGCGTTCTTCGCCGAGAGATTGGGGAGAAGCACAGTCCAAGTACACCGTAAACACTGCTGGCGATTAAGCAGGGATAGTGCAGTGGTTAGAGAGGCGAAATAGTGAGAAATAGAAGTTTGTGGTTCGACTCACCAGTGATGCCGAAGTTTTGCACTTCCTAAAAAGGATCCGTAACGATCAATTGAAGCTGTTACAATGATGTTTTGTTGCGATCAAAACTTCTAGCGGCAGGCGGGACTCGAACCCGCACCTCCCTCTGAGCGGGCGGGAATGCTCTACGCCATTACACCGCCGGCGCTGTTTGATCAAACGCTTTGATCGCAACAAAACATCGTTGTAACAGCTTACATCCTCGGCACCAGCC
The DNA here is from genome assembly GCA_947359475.1 of Heligmosomoides polygyrus bakeri. Lineage (NCBI taxonomy): Eukaryota > Metazoa > Nematoda > Chromadorea > Rhabditida > Heligmosomidae > Heligmosomoides > Heligmosomoides polygyrus. The sequence continues at coordinate 6,166,466 of OX375867.1, forward strand.
AATTGAGGCTTAAAGAATCTGATTTGGATCAATTGAAAGTCTCTAAGTAAAATAGCAACAAAAAACCCCAGGAAGGAGACCACATTCACTGGTACTTCTGTATTTTCACGACCCCAGAAGCCTAAAACAAAATCTCGCCCACATTTAGTTCAAAGTGGTTACATGTTTGGGATGCGGATTATGAGTATGATTTCCGCTTTTAAAATTTCGGTCGTCTACTGGCTTACACTGTAGACGACCGAAATTATTCATTATTCAACATTACTACAGTAACCTACCGTAATCAAGCGAAATTTCAGAAACGCATCTTTTGTAAATTACCCCAGCGAATTAAATAACTTCTCTAAGGGGCTGTTCGTACTTCGCGACGGGAGCGACGAGAACGATTTGTTGACCAGACAAATCATACGTGTCAATTTTTACCGATCAATCGCTTATTAGAGATCGATACGTATAGTTTGCTTAGCCGATCAATCGCTCTCGTCGCTGCCGTCGCGAAGTATGAATAGACCCTAAGCGAGTGGGTGAAACTGATGATCACGATCCAACGCCCTCACTTTTAAGCGAGTTGTGGGCGAAGTTGATGATCATGATCCACCGCCCTTACTCCCACCCCTTCCATCATAATACATTGTAGTCGAACGAATTTTTCAAAGCGGGAATATTCAGAGTCCGGAGTCTCCAAATGACCACCTTGGACGAAATATTGACGATTTTTTTCGAACTCTCTGGGGTCTTTAAGGCTTAGTAATAGAATCAATCTATCGACCTTTTTCGTTGCGATTTTACGCAGAGAGCATTGGTTGATCGTGGCAGTTTTTTAAGAACTGCAAAAATCCTGCATTGCCGGGGAGTCGAACCAAACCACAGACCCCTCCTGCTCACCACATAGCCGGTCTCCGACCTCTGCGCCGCCACACCTTAGATGCCAGCGCTGTCCCTAACCTATTTGAGCTCTACCCAACAAGGCAAAGTGAAAATGGGTCACAACTTCGCGCCCAGATGTCCGTTTTAGGATCTGTCTTCGAAGCTGCTTCCCCTGATGTTCTGCGTCTTAACTAAAAGTGATACTGCGACCTGGCGTCTTTCTCTTGCAAGCATTTTTGGAGTCAAAGCGAACTGTTGGTCTTCAAGTGCCAGAGGGTGGAGATCGCTCCATGCACTCGTCCACCGTCGCGATGTCTATTAAATCGGCAGGGTAGATGATGCTTATGTACACAGATGAGAGTTGCGATTGTTCCTCTTTTGACTCGACGTGATTAGCGTTTATGCTATCAGGTCACTAAACGTCGCGACATACGCGACATACATGGACGACTCCGTGGCGCAATCTGTTCGAGCGCGTTTTTCACTCACTGGCATTCACTGTCATACATATCGTGGCGTTTTACGCCTAGTCATGTTTTGCGTGACGGAAAACGTTCGCTGGGGACACTTTGTGCCCCGCTGAAATGGATTTCTATGAAGAATGCGGCTATCAAATGCGTCTCGGACCTACTTTCTGAGTCTTTTCAAACTATTAGGTTGTAACGAATTAAATGGCACTGGCTCGCGTCATTTTTTGGCGCGTCTTTACGCGTTTGATCAAGAACAAACCGTAACATGTGGCATATCATTTAGAAGCGCAAACTTTGCTCTACCGGTAAGTACCAAATTTTCTATGTAAAAGTGGGAAAACTTTAGAGTTTTATTGACTTCTTTGCAGATGGACAAAAGGGTAATCCGAGGCATTTGCTTGTATGAATTCAAGCTGGGCACTACAGCTAAGGAGACGGACGAGAAGATCAACGCCGCATTCGGTCAAGGATGTTCCACAATTCGGACGGCGTATCGTTGGTATCAGAAGTTCCGGAATGGAGATGAGAGCTTGGAAGAACATGAAGGTCGTGGGAGGCATAGTGATGTTGATGAGGACAAGCTGAGAGATGTGGTAGAGGAGGATCCACACAAAGGTACCAGGGAGATAGCGAAGTTTCTTGGCGGCAGTCACAACACAGCTGCCCGGCATCTGAAGGAAATTGGAAAGACCAAAAAGCTGGAAAGATGGGTGCCTCACGAGCTGTCTGAGGAGCAAAGAAACCGACGATATGAGATCTCGTCCGCACTGCTTCTACGGAACGAAACGGACCCATTCCTTGATCGCATCGCAACCTGTGACGAGAAATGGATAATGTACGACAACAGGCGACGATCGGCACTGTGGGTGGACAGCGATGAGAGCCCCAAGGTTTTTGCGAAGCCGGAATTGCACCAAAAGAAAGCAATGGTGACAGTGTGGTGGTGTTCGCTGGGAATTATTCACCACAGCTTCCTCCCTCCCGGTGAATCCATCACGGCAGAGAAGTACTGCATTGAAATTGAAGAAATGATGAAAAGTTGAAGGATATCCGGCCGGCCTTGGTAAACCGAAGGCGAGTTCTCCTTCTGCACGACAATGCTCGCCCCCATGTAGCACGAATGACATTGCAGAAATTGAATGAGCTGAGCATTGAAACTCTACCACATCCTCCGTTTTCTCCCGACATCTCCCCAACAGACTACCATTTCTTCAAGCATCTTGGCGACTTCTTGGCAGGGAAAATATTCAAATACCAACAGGATGCCGAAAGTGCCTTCGAAGATTTCGTCGATTCCAGAACTTCTGATTTCTATGCTACTGGGATAAGAAAGCTTGTGTCACGTTGGCAAAGATGTGTAGAATCAGAAGGTTTTTATTTCGATTAATAAACTTGCCTACAAGCCGAGATATTAGCTGTTTAAATTTACAGTGGTTCAGTGCCATTTATTTTGTTACAACCTAATAGAAATGCAACTGTACAGTATTTTTGTCTAGTTTGCAGGAGAAGGTGTGAGCTAGAGTAGGCAGCGATCTGGAGTTTGATGTGCGTCATTGCAATTCGTTCACGCGTTTCCTGAACCGCATGTGTGTTTGCCTCCTCTCCCGTCATGAGCTACATAATCGCCAGAAAGCGCCGTTGCCGCCTGCGTGTTTTAGATTTTCTCGGCCGCTCCTTACGATTAGTCATGTGGTCTCGATCAGAGCTCGAGCTTATCACGTCGAAGACCTCCTCAGCCAGCTTTCACGTGTGCGTACTGCGTCTTATCCGGTCGATCCCCTGGAGGCGCTGCCCGCCTTCTCGTGCCACCCATTCCTTTCGTACCACCACTGCTGTGGTAGACGAGCTTTTGGTCGTAAGCTAGGGCCGGATTCATCAACGACTTACAGCAATTTAACAGAGAAAATACAGCCGAAATCCCTGATAGCACGCTTATCAAGCGGTATTATGAAGCATTTGACCGCACTGTCAGGGATTTCGGATGTATTTTCTCTGTCAAATTGCTGTAAGTCGTTGACGAATCCGGTCCCTGGTCCTATTCGAGGGTTTTCTAAGTTTCATTCTTTCATTTCCATTTCAAACGTGATCTCAGTGCACCTGTGCTACCTTTGATGATCGAGTCGCTCGAGAGAGCGACGTGACAGTAGGCGTCCTTGTAGCCTGCCATAATGATCCAATGAATCCGCTTCTCTCAAGATACACGGAGAGCGTCATATTGTTCGAGGTCCTAACAACGCGATGGTGGGCGTCCTCGTCTTCTTTTGATATCCGCAGGAGACAGTTGGGATGCCCTCGTCCAGCGGGTGTCTGCGAAGCACATTATGTAACCAACCCACCTATTTTTTCGACGGCTTTGCTCATGCGACAGCGTCTCTGATCTTCAAACGTGAACCCACCGAGCATCGTCTTCTCAATTTCTCGCCGTGCGACGCTGATCCCTTGTTCATCCTGTTTTCGTAGACTCCAGGGGCCAGATTCATCAACGACTTGCAGCAATCTAACAGTGGAAATACTGCCGAAATCCCTTATGGCGCGGCTTATCTGTGAAGCACTTCACCATATCGCTTGTTGAGCCGTGCTATCAGGGATTTCGGCAGTATTTTCACCGCTAGATTGCTGTAAGTCGTTGATGGATCTGGCCTCTGAGTGTGCGTTGGCGCAGTTATAAAAGTGGAGTCAAATAACTGGCACCAGTTGTGCTTATGAGAGATTTCATCGAACGAACGAATGAATAGTTTAATTCGCTCATCAATTTTCTCGAATGACCCAAAGTCGAAAATCATTTATTCGATTATCCGAATAATCGAATAATTTGTTCGAATCAGGTACCGTGCCTGGAAATTTGAAGTTTATTCGAGCAATTCGAATTCGGATGAAATTGTTCGATTTTTGAATAATATACGAAATTGGCTCCCTTTCGATGTCCGAATTCGAATGAATATTTGAAAAGCGAGAGGGCTTGAATATTCGACCATTTGAATACTCGAGCGAATATATTCGAATAATTATTCGAATATATTCGCTCGAGCACAGCCATAGTGGGCACAGAGCCGGACATTCTTCACACGACTTCCTCGACGCTCTTGAAAGCTGCCCAAACTGCTCGTTTACACCTGCCCAGCTCCGCTGCTAGGTTTTTGGACATGTTGACTTCGCGACCCAGATACACATAGCTGGAGCATTCGGAGATGTTCGTTCTGTTGAGCGAGAATGGGGCATCAGAAACCCATCCGTTCCTCGTGAACATCGTCTTCGTCAGATTCTGCTGCAGTGCAACGTTTCCACATACAATCCAATATCGATCGCTTGCGCCACCTAGTCGATGGGTGCGTTCCACAACGCCGCACCACCCGGCGACCGAACTATAACTCCAGCTTTATGGCCTATTATTGAGAGCAAGGAAGCTAAAATGATATCGTGTGATAAGCGCTGAATCTATGCTATACGTCCATTTACGGATTCACGATGTTTACTTTACTTTTAGTCAGTGATGTGCGGAACTTCCGTTTCCGTGTTACAGGTTCCTGATTCCGGCAATTTTGAGCTCATCCGTTCCGTTTTTGGACCGGAAGGCGGAAACGGAAATGGGCACTGTTCAACACAAGTTTTCTATTGGACACAGAACAGAACAGCCAAAAGAGACACAAAATAAATTCACAAAAGAGTGCAGGTTGGCTTTTTTAAGACTGGCAAAAGCAAAACACAGAAGCTATTTAGTCAAAAAGTGATACAGAATCAGTTAGCACAAAAGGTTGTACCAAACGCTGGTTTAAAAGATCAGCTAAAGCGACTTTTTCCTTGGTTAGTATAAAGTGGAAATTGCTTTTTTTTCCAATTCGGATTTGTACTTCGTTTGCTGAAAAAGCAGAGGAGGAAGAGAAATATTTACTATTAATAAATAGTAACACAATTAGCTTATTAACTGAAAAGAGCTTTCCTTCATGTAATTGTGGGAGAAATACTGTTTGGCAACTCCAGTATTAATATTCTTGAAATTGGTTGGACTACCAAAAAGCACTCAAAGTGGCAGGTGCTGGGCAAAATTCGTGTGCCACAAAGGCTGTATATGCATTGTATGCTAAGAAAATGCACTCAACATTTGAATGATCATAAAATTCTTGATCCATTAGTTACAAATAACTACAAAAACTTCGTAAGCATATAGCGCAGTATGACGAAACAAAGGGTTCAGTGAAGGTTGTGGCATGCGGTTGTCTGTTTCAAGATTACATCAGTGTTCCTGATCGAAGGTGTAAATTTCAATTTTTAATTTCGTTAGGTGCGATATTCATCCATATGATGTTATGCAATTCATTTTTTAATGAAGCATCACCACTCTCTACCAGGAGAAGTTATTTTGATTGACTAGGGTGACTTATTGAATTCTGTCACAAAAGTATTGCTTCGAGATCCATCTTGGAACTGTCCAGCTGTATCACCTTAGGCGTAGGGTTTCTTTTCGGCTAGCAGAGGTTGAATATTCGTGTGGAGGTGTGGATCCACCATGACTAATCAGTCATCCAGTTATCATCTTAGATCCCAGAATCAACTCTGAGTACTAGTTTTGGTGATTACAATGTAACTGCTAATGTTGAATATGCAGATATCTGTGGAGTCACCACGTCGTCTATGATGCCACAGATTTCTAAAAGTGTTGAGAGGAATCTCTTTCCTGGTCGGAAAACGATCTAGGTGGCTACTCCAGTTTTAGACTTCACCCGAGTCAGTTTTTTAATGCGAGTCTGTAGGTAACCTCAACTGATTAAGTCGGTTAAGTCTATCGTTCAAAAATTGCAGCATAAAAAAAGTCAGCGAAAAACGCGCCGCAGAAACTATGTAGATACGGAAAGACTGCATACTGAAATAGTGAAAAATAGTGAGATAAGACCTTGTTGACCTTGACCTTTGTTTTCGTTTATTGCTCTAACCATAGCTAAAACGTTGCCATAACAATATTATGAATTCTTGGTTCGTTATGTTATGTTATGATGAGGATGAGCATTAATCTGTGGATGATTCTGCTGCTCGCAAGTTCTGGGCAAGAAGGACGCAATGGAAGCCGCCTCTGACGCATTTTCAGACACACTTTTGGAAAAATGGTGAACATGTGTCGTTTCCGTTTCCGCGTTTCATGCTCCGGTTTGCGGCCATTGTTGAGCGTTTCCGTTCCGTCTTTCGTCTTCCGCTTTTTCCAGAAAAATGTTCGCACATCCTTGCTTACAACAGTACACAAACAGCATCAGAAAAATAAAATTAATAAACGGAAAACATCTAGGTATACAACTAGTGGTCAGAACTAGCTCTCTCTCTCAGTAGCAAGAGAAGGATCTGAAGCGTATGTGTGAACGGGGAGGGCGAGTCATATAGGAGAAATCCCCACTCTCCATTTAGTACAAAGATGGGCTTCTTTCTGCCAAGTCGTTAAACCCAAGGAGGCGCAGCACGCGTTTGGGGGTCTTGGACGCCCGCGATGCGTCGGCAGCCAGTGGCTCGGAGCGCAGGTGGGTAGAGGGTTGACTCATGCGAGAGAGGTCAGGGGTTTGGCTCCTCTGCGCTGCTGCATTTTTGCATTTCAACTGACTGGTTGAGATTTGAAGGGTCCTGACGTCTACGCAATTTTCAAGCGTTTTCTGTGCATTTTTCTAACTGTACGCTGTGGAGAGTAACTTTCTTGCGACTTGCTTATTACTGACTGGTATTACTAACCACTTTCTGGTCCTTTGAGATCCGAGCAGGATAGATTTCTCATTGCCTTTTAGTTGAAAGCCGGTCAGTAATAAACAACTCGCAAGAACGTTACTCTTCACAGCGTACAGCTGGAAAATGTGCAGAAACGCCTGAAATTTGTGTAGACATCAGAACCCCTCAAATCTCAACGAGTCAGTTGAAATGCAAGAATAGGGCAACACGGAAGAATCGAACCTCGACCTCCCTCCCACGAAGCAACGCCCCTATCCACTGCGCTTCAGGCTTCCTGATGACGTTTCCGCGTTTCGTGCTTCGGTTTGCGGCCATTTTTGAGCGTTTCCGTTATGTCTTTCGTCTTCCGCTTTTTCCAGAAAAATTTCCGCACATCCCTGCTTATTGTGTAAATGTCGTCTAGTTGAGGTTTTTCTTGGTTAAATAATCGCATTGGTTTTTGCATTCAGATGAAACTTCAACTTTGCTTGCAAACTGGATCACTTACGTTTTCCTTCGCAGCGTTGAAGCTGAACGATTGTTTTTGAATGAGTCTGGAAGTTGCGTGGCCATTCTTAGGTGAACCAGCCTCCAATTTTTCGTGACAGTTGGGAGTAATGAATTACGCTGCCAATAGCCAGTCATCCGCCCATTCGCCGTTATGGTACCAAAGGCACGACCGTAGGACGGAAGCTACAAATGACTGTAGGCATGGCGATCAAGGCACGCCAAGCGTAGTTGGTGACACTGTGAATTCTGTTTCAGTCAAGAAACGTCCTTTCTGACGAGAAATGATCCGATTGCCCAATTTCTAGGCGCAGCTCAAAACGACAGTTCCGGCTCAGCGTTTTATAGATAATCTTCAGCGATCCAATTTGCAAGTCAGGCTGAAGTTTCATGGCAGCTAAGCGCTCAAAGATATATCCGACTGCTTGACGAAAGGCTTCGAGTAAATTATGATCTGCACTTCCTATCAAGTCACCATCGTGGAACCGTGGACGAGCGCATGGCGCAATCTCAGCGCTGACCACCTAAGAAAGGAATATTAGCCTTTTGCTCTCCAAAATGACCTTTGAGGTTCTATTTTAGATTGATGGATAAGAATTTCGTGCATTTCTATTTTTTTAAAATTTGGCATATTTTTCCACTTGCTTCCGGCGAAAGAGGGCTTCTACTCTCGGATATGCAGCCACTGGCATCGGGGTTGCTAACCATAATAGGATTAGTATCAGCTACTGCTGGCGGCTGATTCGCGGGACGGAGGCTGCACGGCGACGAGTCATCTTATCCTCGCTTGCTATGAGTGCTGCGATTTTCTCCCCTCTCATTCCCTGTCGGTGATTAGCGACTAGGCGGCCGAAACAACAACTGGACGGGGCTTTGCCCAGAATTTGACAGTAGTGCTGAATCACTGCCAAAGTTGGCTGGGTGCGATGATTTCGATAGGCCCACCTAGGATGCAACAGACCATATCCTAGGTGGACATAAAATGCAAAAATAAGATCCGGAGAACATCAAACACTAAGTAAAGTGCGCTGAAGAACTCTCGGCTGCTAATTAAACAGCCAGGAACAAGACGCATGTCCAGGCGTCTGTGAAGCACTTAATCTGTCCGTGCGTCTGTCTCTGCGCACGTACCTCGGCTGTGTGGTGTCATCGACTTTCATCCATAGCTGCTGCTCCTTTGAAATGGGATCAATGTGAACATCATGGCAGCTGGACAGGACAAGCATACAAAATCGACCAATCGGTCAATATCAATCGATGGCATCGATTTTTAGGTGCCTGTATAAGCAGGCATAGCATGCAATACAAGCCGTAGATCTTGGTGTTTGGGCGGAAAGAGCGCAAAAAAACGTATTCTCGCCGTATTTTGTTATCGCCCTTCAAAAAATAAATCCGATATTTGGTATCAGCATAGAATGATCGATCCAATGAAGTGAAAAACGTTATCGCGAGTTTCTCGCGATCATAGGACGATTTCGTGGGGTATTGTGAGGAATTTCGCTTAGAGATTTATCAGATTGTGCAGCTTTGCAAGCAAAAAACTCCCTATAAAAGAGTGATATGGAAAAATTCACATGGCGCTTTTCTCATGTTCCATTTTTTCTATTCTTCATTCTTTCGTAGGATGTTTTAGGACGCTCTAATGTGCACTGTATTTGTACAAAAAGTTTTGGTTTAATTACCCAAGTTTGAGGTAAACTGTGTCGAACAACTGGTGTATGTGTGTATCGAAGGAAAAATTCTGAACCACTGATTATTTGATGCTGATCCCAAATCTCGGATTTATTTTTCAAAGAACGTAATTTTAAAAGCGCCATTCAAACGCGACGGAAAAATCTTTTTGCACATTTTCTGCACAAAGATCAAAAGATACAGTCGGTATTGTACGGTAACGAAGGACACTGGTCGGTATAAGATTGACATGTTTCAAGATGAACATCAGGCCAAGTGGCCTGTTGGAGCTGCACAAGTTCCTACACGCTTGGCCCACCTAACTTGAGCAACGGCGGCAGTTTCTATGGCCGACTCTGTCTTCTATAGAGTGTCTCAGCATAACAATTAAGGCTGATGCTCTAGTCAATAGATCCTTTTGGAGTGCCTAGCGAATTCTACGTCTACGTAGTTTCGTGAAGGAACTTCGAATGCGTGCGGTACTGGTCGATAATGTGGCCTACGTAGCGTGGTGAGAACGCGCCGATCAATCGCAGTCAATCAGAGGCCGGATTCATCAACAATTAAATCCGTGGGTATGCGGGGTATAAGGGATAGAGATAAGGTAAGAGTCAGAGACGCAGGTTTCATCGTGGGTAACTCTAACCCCCGCGGGTTAGTCGTTGATGAATCCGGCCCCAGAGTACCGACCGAACAAGCCTACTGCCACTCATGGCGCAGATTGTGCACGTGCCCTCTGAGTGGCATACCCATACGGTGTGGCTGCTTTGGTCTGGTGCTTCGTCCCTTCTTCTCGTGTAGACCACATTAGCGACTAGTACGTAGTGTGAATGACGTGAAGTGTGACGTCTGCGCGACTCCCGATATAGGCCTCATGACTCTAAATAGACGGCTGAGCTAAGAATTTGGAGCGGAAATCCCCGAGTTTGCGGTGAGAGGTATTATATAGGGGATCCGCTCCGCCTGTTATCATCCTTATCTGAGACTTGTGGGATTATTCCTGCTCCGCAGACGTCTACGCCTCATCCAGATTGAACGGTATGAGTCTGAAGGCGTCACGGGACCATACATTTACCATCCCAGTGGATAGAATCACTTCCTGCGGTTGTTCCGCCTTCTTCGTCTTGTTCGCCTCGTTTACGGTTGCCTCCAGTGAAGTTGTTCCTGAAGCTGTTCTGTGCGATCATTTCCCAACTCCGCGGGTTTCGTCGTTGTTTCGCTGATCGTGTTTGCTGTGGTGTCTCTGTCTACCCACTCCCTGTTTCAGGGTGAAGAGCATGGTGTCGGTGGTTCACGGTGAGGTGGGCACCGTGCTGAACGCTGGACGGACGTCGATATCTTGCTCTGTTGGTATGACACCTAGAGCTGTCTATTCAACGACTTCAATGACGTCTACTCGTGTTTCTTCAGAAGACTCCACCACCAGCACAACGGCATCCCGAACCGACAACACCATCGAAGGATCGTCACGAGAAAGTGAACCACATCGGGAGCCAGAAGGCCATGTAAACGAGCCGCAATGCAGTAAGTTTCCTCGAGGTATGGCTGCGTAGTATGCCTATACTAACAGATATGGGTCTCTTATAGGTAGGCAAGATTCGAAAGAAGATCAGTCATCCACCTCATCCCCTCAGAAGAGCTGCCCGTCTAGTAAGTTCTCCTCACTATTCTCCTAAAATATTCCATTTCTCTGTCGAAACATTGGACTTCCTACGTGGAGGAGGGAAACTGCAGACGCTACATGGCATCAATGTTGAAGCTCCCCGGATTGTACAGCAGACGTCATGTGGCATGGCCTATCGTTTCCAGTTTCCATTTCAGTCCTATTATAATGTTTATCTACAATTATCGAGTGCCAACTGGCGCGGTAACTTCGATCCCGAAAAGCAGAAGATGCAGGTTCGAGTCCCGCCTGGCGCAAGAGCTTTGATCGCAATGAAACATCCATCCAACAACTATCCTCTATAACAGCCGCTCCAGACTCGAGCAAAGACGTAAATTTCTACAAATTTTCTCCAACTTCTCTCTTCTTCAAACCTCGGCATTGTATGTTGTTAGCCAGATAAGCTTTTTGGGCCAACACGAGGTTTTAGGTGGATCTTCATTTAGCATAGCCTGACGTTTCGACGTCTCGCCGTCTTCAGAGGCCTGAATGTGGTGCATAAGTTTTCATTTGCGCTCTACCCCACCAAGCGCCTTGGCTACCCTAGCATTTCGGACTTTCTCCATGAACACAAGGGGGGGGGGACCAAGTGGGAGAAACGAACTCACCAATTGGATCCACCGCAAGGGCTGATGTTCGCCCACGTCAGTTAGCCAGCAGGGACGAATGGGACATACTGCACACCGCTGTCACCGACCGGTCCTTCTATAGTTCACAATGGGACACAAACGGCAGAAAGTCACTCGTAACAGACAGACACTCATTTCGGTTGTTCATTACTGGATTTCTTGTGAAAATCCAGAATGCCTCCAACGCTCTCCTTGCCGAAGTGTTTCCTAGAACATCCAAGATGGTACATTTCACCTCAAAGTCATCCCCGTTATCCGCGTCAATCCTATGCTTTCCAAGTGGGGTGGTTAGCAATCCTCGTCGCTTACTTGATAGATATTCCCTCACACGTATTGCGAGATCCCTTCCCGTTTCTCCGATGTATTTGGCGTTACATGTAAAGCACTCGATCTCATAAATTGCTCTAATCTTTGAGCAATCGCATACTATATGGTTGTAACGAATTAAATGACACTGGCTCGCGCCATTTTTTGGCGCGTCTTTACGCGTTTGATCAAGAACAAACCGTAACATGTGGCGTATCATTTAGAAGCGCAAACTTTGCTCTACCGGAGAGTACCAAATTTTCTATGCAAAAGTGGGAAAACTTTAGAGTTTTATTGACTTTTTTACAGATGGACAAAAGGGTAATCCGAGGCATTTACTTGTATGAATTCAAGCTGGGCACTACAGCTAAGGAGGCGGACGAGAAGATCAACGCCGCATTCGGCCAAGGATGTTCCACAATTCGGACGGCGTATCGTTGGTATCAGAAGTTCCGGAATGGAGATGAGAGCTTGGAAGAACATGAAGGTCGTGGGAGGCATAGTGATGTTGATGAGGACAAGCTGAGAGATGTGGTAGAGGAGGATCCACACAAAGGTACCAGGGAGACAGCGAAGGTTCTTGGCGTCAGTCACAACACAGCTGTCCGGCATCTGAAGGAAATTGGAAAGACCAAAAAGCTGGAAAGATGGGTGCCTCACGAGCTGTCTGAGGAGCAAAGAAACCGACGATATGAGATCTCGTCCGCACTGCTTCTACGGAACAAAACGGACCCATTCCTTGATCGCATCGTAAACTGTGGCGAGAAATGGATAATGTACGACAACCGGCGGATCGGCACAGTGGGTGGACAGCGATGAGAGCCCCAAGGTTTTTGCGAAGCCGGAATTGCACCAAAAAAAGTAATGGTGACAGTATGGTGGTGTTCGCTGGGAATTATTCACCACAGCTTCCTCCCTCCCGGTGAATCCATCACGGCAGAGAAGTACTGCATTGAAATTGAAGAAATGATGAAAAAGTTGAAGGATATCCGGCCGGCCTTGGTAAACCGAGGCGAGTTCTCCTGCACGACAATGCTCGCCCCATGTAGCACGAATGACGTTGCAGAAATTGAATGAGCTGAGCATTGAAACTCTACCACATCCTCCGCTTTCTCCCGACCTCTCCCCAACAGACTACCATTTCTTCACGCATCTTGGCGACTTCTTGGTAGGGAAAATATTCAAATACCAACAGGATGCCGAAAGTGCCTTCGAAGATTTCGTCAATTCCAGAACTTCTGATTTTTATGCTACTGGGATAGAAAAGCTTGTGTCACGTTGGCAAAGATGTGTAGAATCAGAAGGTCTTTATCTCGATTAATAAACTTGCCTACAAGCCGAGATATTAACTGTTTAAATTTACAGTGGTTCAGTGCCATTTATTTCGTTACAACCTAATAGATGCCTCTCGTCCTACCGTTCATCTCCGATAGAGTCACTGCTGAACTTCAAAGAGCTATTGTAAGGGCACAATTGCAGGACGACGTCGTCTTAGTGGACATTCCTAACGACAACATTAAGCGGCAGTTAGTTCGGAATAGACTCTACGATCACCAGTATCTTTCTGAAAATTGCATTATTTGCCCAAGTGGAAGGCTAGGCGATAGTTCAAAGATTGGAAGAATTTTATCAGATCGAGTGCTTGGCATATAACACCAAACAGTATCGGAGAAACGGGAAGGGCTCTCGCAGTATATGTGAGGGAACATCTATCACGTAAGAGTAAGGAGTGTTTTTGCACGACAGGAATGCATATTCGAAAATGCCTCTTACTAGGGAAGGGTTTCGATGGAACTTCAAGTTGAGACCAGCTTCATTAGAGAGAGCTCGGAATGCTGATTACGAATATGGATGTCAAAATTGCAAAATGAAACTCCTGAGCGAGTTATGGCCTGCCGAAATTGGCTGGTCTCACCATCGCCTGGCCGCGCGACACTGCCGGCGCGAGAGTGGTGAGCCATCAGGGCTCCGAAAGGAGGGCCGCCCTCCAGCTGCGGCGGTGGCGCAGGGGTAGTGCTCCTGCTTGTCGGGTGCGACGTCGTTGGTTTGGTTCCAGGGGTGTGCGTAATTACGATTTACGATTTACGATTTTACGATTTACGGTGATTTTTGACAAATTTTTTACGATTTACGATTTACGACATTTTGGGTCGTAAATCGTAAATTTTCGTAAATGTGATCCTCGTTTGTCATCCTCGGTCCACGGATGACAAACGTCCACATAACGTGATACAATTCGGATCATGACGATGCACCCACTTTTAAAGACTTCCTTCATAGGTGCTATTTCCTATTTATATTTTTATGTTCTGCTGTGGTGCTGTGACAGAACAACGCAGTTTTGTGGATAGGCCGCTCGAGTTAATTATTGGCAATGGAACTGGGTTAGCCTTTTTTCTGATCACACTCTAATTCCCTGAGAGCATTTCGTTCCACTTCACAGAAAGACATAAAAATTCTCCTTGCACTGGAATGAAGATGATCACCTGCTGAACCATATTCTATGCTGAAACCACCGCCTAGTCAAATTGTAACTTTTTCACCACTTGTTCACCACATAGACGACTCTTTCCAATGCACACGAGCAGAGCTCATGCAAAGCCATGTGTCCAAGTGCAAACAAACCTGCGAGCGAAGTAAATTCCGAAAGTAATTGCTTCGTATCGTCGAACGACGATCTTTCATTCCAGAAGTTGTGGTTGCCTTCAAAAATGGTAAAGGACAACGCATGACGTTAACCAGTCCTGTTTGAGATGTGCCATCCATTCTTTCTACCTCTGTGGGATATTGTAGAGGTCATTTGAGTGTGGGTTTGCCTTATAGAATGAATTTCGGTTGCCGCCGATGTAGAGGTCAGTGTTTCATCGTTCCCAGGCATACAGGTACCAATTCACAACCCAGCAGGTAGGAAGACTGGCTGCCCGTGGTAGGATCCTAATCAAGAACTGTTCTGGAGCACGCGTTAGTCATCCTCCTCCGGCTTCTCTACCATGGGTTCCCCTATATGTTTAAAATGCACCTTGTATGAATCAGTTAAACCACTTTCAATTCAAGCTGCACCTTGCTTCTCAACTTTACTTCTAAAGAATGCCACTCAAATATCTTCTTTTATGACTTTAACTCAAAAATCCGACTATGATGAGTGTCCAAAAATGTGATCATACTCTTCCAATCGTCACACAATTCTTTCCCTCTGCTATAAAAATGCTGTTGTACAATTCAAAATGTGAGGAGGCTTAGAACTTTAGGTGTGTCATACCGTAGAAATGTGCCATGCGCTCACTCAGTAAGGGATGTTTGGATTATTTGTGCAAATACTGTCTTCGTCGAGTTGGCCAGCGATCAAAATTTTTTTGGTTTTGGATGGAGTGGTTTTTGTTGGTTTATTCGGAGTTGTTGCGGTTGTTTCTACAAAGTCATAGTTTTATATGCAAGCCATTGGCTAGTAGAATGATAAACATTTTTTAACGTCCAAGCAGTGTAAGCTTTTTATTCGGGCACCCTGTATAGGCACCTTTTAGGATAGCGTTTTTGAACAAGAAGTTTATTTTGGTTCTCCAAAAACTTGTCCAGCTTGATTTGAAATTTGCTAGTTGACTTTAATGGCTTCCATCTTAATTTGGAAAGTGTCCAGCTCGAGCTGAAAAAGTCTCAAGAAATTACAGTTAGCTTCGATTAGCTTTAACATAATAGAAAAAAGCAAGGAAATTAGATGCATTATAACTCACGCACCTCTTACGATTTACGGTTTACGATTTACGATTTACGGCGATTTTTTCGTAATTACGATTTACGATTTACGAAATTGTGGATTTCATTTACGCACACCCCTGTTTGGTTCCCACCGCTGGTCCATGGGAGCTCGAAACCCTTCCCTAGTAAGGTTTTTCGCTGAAGTTGAATGCATGGCGCATCCTCAACATGTTTATTGATTGGCTCATCTTTAAAAGACTCCGATTATCTCTAAAACACACGGAGGTTAGGACTAGGATTCTCCCAGCATCGCTCAAAATGTTCAGCTGAGATCGAATAGGAATTGAATTGCTACCAACCCATGTGAAAAGAAACAGTGCCGTCTCAAGGTACATGGCTCTCCTCTTTACTGGGTATTTTCTCTGTATTTCGTTGTTGTAGTTGGTTGCGTTCTCTCAGCATGGCTTAACAACGTGAACTAGCAGGTTTATACTTCAGTCAGTGCGCGGCGCGGGAACCACCTTTATCGATCGTGCACACCGCCCAATTGATATTGGTCACCGGGCGCGCGCAGTCGACACGCCGCTCGCCATCGAAGTATAAACCGCAGCTAAGATTGTGGTTGCCTTTTGCATGGATGAAGTGCGTGTTTTTAGATAGTAGTATGCATGAGTCGATCGCAAGCAGTGGATACGTGTCGGAGAGATCAGGTGAGCGCAGTGCGTCCTTAGTTCACTTCTTCTTTATCTGCCACTGTGCCTGTTCATAGTCCGTCACGATAGCGACTGATCGCCAGGCAAAGCGCACATATCGATTTTTGCAGACGAGCGCATGTCCTCAATCGATTCTTGGAAAGCGTACGTATCGATTAATGCCGAATGACACACAGGCCGACTATGAACAGGCCCTAGGTAGAGCGCTGCTGCTGCTCGTTTAGGACCGACAAGGAGAGGGTCTGCAGCGTAGGTCTGAACGGCGACTGCGAATCATATGGGGAGAATCTAGACCATTCAGCTGATGTGAAAGTATGTTCGGCTGCGGGAGCACCATGTCTCCTGACCAGTGTTGGCGCCATTCCAAATGAATAGTGGAGTTACGGAACAACTAGGAGGGGAAGCTTCATGCTGTTTGATTAAGCTGTGCAGCCTAATTGATATTAGTATTTCTCGTTACGACGCGCCGCGCGGTGAATGGAGTATAAACGGTGCCTAATTCTAGTGAAACTAAGTAGCATACTCTTTACCAAATCAAGGGTTGCGATTCTCCGTATATGATTCGCGTCTGCCATTCAGACGAAAGCTTCAGACCTTTTCCATCTGAGAATACTATTTGATGTCTAGTGAATGTTGTACTGATTTTGAGACGGTCCCTCACGAAGCGTCATGCCAAGGTCGGCGTCGGTCAGCAGCTCTTTTCGTCCAGCACTCCCACCCACTAATTTCCGACGAGCCAATGTCTCGTATGCTTCAGCAGGTAATGTGCGGTTCGTGAGGTGTTTTAGTGCTTATGGTTTGCTTTTGTTGTCTGCCGTTTTTGCTGTGTGTTTCCTACCATTCTGTACCCGTTTGTAGTCCGCTAGCGACAGCAGTAATTGATCATCCAAGACAAGTATACATATCGATTTTTGCGAACAATCCGCAGACGTAGATCGATATGCATGTTTTGCCTGTCGTCGCTAACAATGACCAGGACCGTAGTATCCTTCTAATTTCAGTAGCTCAGTGCCACTTTGATGGGGTTATCTATGATAGAACAGCTGACACACCGTACACACCGCTGTAGTAGCCGATATCGATTTGCTCGTTGTCCAATCGATAATGATGCGGTTCACAGTGTCTCCCCTCGCAGCTAATGAAATGCATTTTCACGTCAAACTAACCACCTTGCTAGTAAACATGGTCCTTTGTATTGTACTGAGCAGTTTAAGAAACTTGAAATAAATTCTATTTTAAAATCTTTTTTCCCTGACACCTAACAGCTGATAGGAGACTATTGGGAAGCGCATCTCGGGGAACTCTGAAGTCATTTACCAATCGGTTCTCGATTATGGAGGCAGTTGAGGGATGGAGAACGTCGCTCTTCTCTCTAGATTGTTTCAATTTTCGTTACAATTCTTTGAATTTTCGTCTCAACTAAAGAGTATGGGTGATTCCGGTCAGGAGTTCTATTAGGTTGTAACGAAATAAATGGCACTGAACCGCTGTAAATTTAAACAGTTAATATCTCGGCTTGTAGGCAAGTTTATTAATCGAAATAAAAACCTTCTGATTCTACACGTCTTTGCCAACATGACACAAGCTTTTTTATCCCAGAAGGATAAGAATAAGAAGTTCTGGAATTGACGAAACCTTCGAAGGCACTTTCGGCATCCTGTTGGTATTTGAATATTTTCCCTACCAAGAAGTCGCCGAGATGCTTGAAGAAATGGTAGTCTGTTGGGGAGAGGTCGGGAGAAAACGGAGGATGTGGTAGAGTTTCAATGCTCAGCTCATTCAATTTCTGCAACGTCATTCGTGCTACATGGGGCGAGCATTGTCGTGCAGAAGGAGAACTCGCCTTCGGTTTACCAAGGCCGGCCGGATATCCTTCAACTTTTTCATCATTTCTTCAATTTCAATGCAGTACTTCTCTGCCGTGATGGGTTCACCGGGAGGGAGGAAGCTGTGGTGAATAATTTCCAGCGAACACCACCATACTGTCACCATTACTTTCTTTTGGTGCAATTCCGGCTTCGCAAAAACCTTGGGGCTCTCATCGCTCTCCACCCACTGTGCCGATCGTCGCCTGTTGTCGTACATTATCCATTTCTCGTCACAGGTTACGATGCGATCAAGAAATGGGTCCGTTTCGTTCCGTAGAAGCAGTGCGGACGAGATCTTATATCGTCGGTTTCTTTGCTCCTCAGACAGCTCGTGAGGCACCCATATTTCCAGCATTTTGGTCTTTCCAATTTCCTTCAGATGCCGGGCAGCTGTGTTGTGACTGACGCCAAGAACCTTCGCTATCTCCCTGGTACCTTTGTGTGGATCCTCCTCTACCACATCTCTCAGCTTGTCCTCATCAACATCACTATGCCTCCCACGACCTTCATGTTCTTCCAAGCTCTCATCTCCATTCCGGAACTTCTGATACCAACGATACGCCGTCCGAATTGTGGAACATCCCTGACCGAATGCGGCGTTGATCTTCTCGTCCGCCTCCTTAGCTGTAGTGCCCAGCTTGAATTCATACAAGTAAATGCCTCGGATTACCCTTTTGTCCATCTGCAAAAAAGTCAATAAAACTCTAAAGTTTTCCCACTTTTACATAGAAAATTTGGTACTCACCGGTAGAGCAAAGTTTGCGCTTCTAAATGATATGCCACATGTTACGGTTTGCTCTTGACCAAACGCGTAAAGACGTCAAAAAATGGCGTGAGCCAGTGCCATTTAATTCGTTACAACCTAATACATTCAAGGCTTGTCCGTAACTGTGCGCAAAACCGGCTCAACCTCCTCTCTTTCCAAGGACCGGACAATTCTCCTTGTATTGCAGAACTTTCTAGTGGATGGCCGCGTTGTTGTCATGACATATCTCGTTAAGATGAAGCTGTACTTGTTGGAAAATACGGACGATGCCTTAGTGCCGAGCAATGTGGCGGGAACTGAAGAAAGCCTTGGCGCTACAGCTGAAAATTCTTTTCCTCCAAATATGGTTAACAAGATTCTGACTCTTGTCTCAAGAACAAAATCAGTTCAGGATAGAGCTACAAGGCGAAGGGAAGTGATTAGAAATGCGATGCCTCCATGTGATGGCGGGGACCCGGAAATCTTGTCCTCGGCGCGCCCCTCGCCCCGCCCCTTTTTGAGGGCGGCGTATCCAACAACTTTCCGCCCGGAGACATGGCCAGGCACACACAAAGTAATCAATACAGCACGTTTCCTACGAGAACTACTGCCTAGAGACAATTTAAACTCAGAAAGCAATTACTTAATGCAACAAATAATCACCATAATACAACAATAAGGTAGAAATACAACAAAAACACATCAATTCCTACTTAACAGGTCCTCTTTCCTCAGATCTCTCCAGTAGTGTAAAAGAAGTGGAATCTTGATGCGCCCGAAGGGTGCGAACACTGCTGAAGAAATATGAGAAAAGAGGAGCGAGTATTCTCCAGGTGGAAGTCACATGGTTCGGGTTGCGTTTTCTGGATACGGACTTGTTGCCTAGGAATTCGTCTCGTGTATGATGAACAGTGAAGACTGCCAGAAATTGCTCGGAGATCACCTTCTGCCATATTTATTTCGTAGGCACAACCTTATTTTCCAACAAGATAATGCATCCACACACGTATCACAGTCAAATACAGATTGGTTTAACTCCAACAGAATTCAACGTTTCGAGTGGCCTAGTTGTTCTCCAAATCTCAACCCGATAGAGAACTTGTGTGGCGTTCGTGTACGCAATGTGGACAAAAATGGAACCACTTATACCTCTGTTTTTGATTTGAAGAACGCCATACTTTATGCATGGACCAATGTAGTGCAAACTGTTATTGATAACCTTATCAGTAGTATGCCAAATAGAATTTTCGATGTTGTTTACAACAATGGTGATGTGAAGAAGTACTAATTTGACTCTGTTTGTATACTTTTGTGATTAATCAGGGTTTTTATGGAGTGAACCTATATTTTGCACCGATCTCCATTCGTTAAATTTTCAATAAAAGTTCGTGGTATCCTGCATGGATAAGATAACCTGCTTAGAATTCTTCTATAGAGGCTCTCGATAGTGAAGAATGCGACGGTAACATCATTGAGCCTCGTCAGCGGGTTCTTCGGGTACTAATGGACAAATCGGGAGGTGGGGCGAACCTATAATTTTGCACCAGGGTTGATACTATTAGGTTGTAACGAATTAAATGGCACTGGCTCGCGCCATTTTTTCTCGCATCTTTACGCGTTTGATCAAGAACAAACCGTAACATGTGGCATATCACTTAGAAGCGCAAACTTTGCTCTACCGGTGAGTACCAAATTTTCTATGTAAAAGTGGGAAAACTTTAGAGTGTTATTGACTTTTTTGCAGATGGACAAAAGGGTAATCCGTGGCATTTACTTGCATGAATTCAAGCTGGGCACTACAGCTAAGGAGGCGGACGAGAAGATCAACGCCGCATTCGGTCAAGGATGTTCCACAATTCAGACTGCGTATCGTTGGTATCAGAAGTTCCGGAATGGAGATGAGAGCTTGGAAGAACATGAAGGTCGTGGGAGGCATAGTGATGTTGATGAGGACAAGCTGAGAAATGTGGTAGAGGAGGATCCACACAAAGGTACCAGGGAGATAGCGAAGGTTCTTGGCGTCAGTCACAACACAGCTGCCCGGCATCTGAAGGAAATTGGAAAGACCAAAAAGCTGGAAAGATGGGTGCCTCACGAGTGTCTGAGGAGCAAAGAAACCGACGATATGAGATCTCGTCCGCACTGCTTCTACGGAACGAAACGGACCCATTCCTTGATCGCATCGTAACCTGTGACGAGAACTGGATAATGTACGACAACAGGCGACGATCGGCACAGTGGGGGGACAGCAATGAGAGCCCCAAGGTTTTTGCGAAGCCGGAATTGCACCAAAAGAAAGTAATGGTGACAGTATGGTGGTGTTTGTTCGCTGGGAATTATTCACCACAGCTTCCTCCCTCCCGGTGAATCCATCACGGCAGAGAAGTACTGCATTGAAATTGAAGAAATGATGAAAAAGTTGAAGGATACCCGGCCGGCCTTGGTAAACCGAAGGCGAGTTCTCCTTCTGCACGACAATGCTCGCCCCCATGTAGCACGAATGACGTTGCAGAAATTGAATGAGCTGAGCGTTGAAACTCTACCACATCCTCCGTTTTCTCCCGACCTCTCCCCAACAGACTACCATTTCTTCAAGCATCTTGGCGACTTCTTGGTAGGGAAAATATTCAAATGCCAACAGGATGCCGAAAGTGCCTTCGAAGATTTCGTCAATTCCAGAACTTCTGATTTTTATGCTATTGGGATAAAAAAGCTTGTGTCACGTTGGCAAAGATGTGTAGAATCAGAAGGTTTTTATTTCGATTAATAAACTTGCCTACAAGCCGAGATATTAACTGTTTAAATTTACAGTGGTTCAGTGCCATTTATTTCGTTACAACCTAATACTTCAACTCGATCTCAGAAAATTCCAACCTACATACCATCTTAGAAAATTCCAACGTACAAGTCGTTCATGGAGCCTACATAAGGAGGCTGGAACGCGCTCTATGTGATCTTGATTTTCTAAATATGCATATGTCTAGTTGAATATTGAAGGTGTGCCCTCTGATTTGGGAAGTGTTCCGTTTGATGTGGAGATCGATTTTACTTTCTGTCCCATCAATACGTAACTCGCGCCGGGCAGCGCGTTGGCTAACGTCTTCATCGCATATTACATTTTAAAGGATATCGACTTTTAAGGCGCTTTGCTGACATTTAGGGAATTGACCTTGTTTCACAGCGTGTACACTAGTTTTAATTTTAATTCAAAAATTATTTTATATTCATTTCAGTATCTCGGTCTTACACGACAACGTCAATGAAAGATCAACCAAATCTCACCCCTGTTAACCGATGCGGTCCGTCGAGGTCGACGTCAGCGTCAGCCTCGTCGTCTTCTCACCAAAAACGAAAACTTTCAAAGCAGACGTCTGTTGATGAGGTGAGCTGGACGTCTTCCGCTCTTCGACCCTTCCACACCACGTTTCCATCACTTCAGTCGTGGTCGTCGATCTTTGTCGGGACCAACGACGATGAGTACTTCGATCCTAGCAGCGTTTCTGCTGACGGTGCTAAAGCTAGCGCGTTTTCCAAGGTGAGCACTACTTCTGAGCTACATACAGCAGTAAGTGTGGCTGTTAGGTGATTGTTTCGGTGTTGTTCAGCCTCCGACGGAGGCAGCTGCACGGTCTGCGTCTGCCGATGTTCCTAGCGAAGGAGGTGGTGATGAATTGAGAGCGAGGTTAGAAGACAGTCGAGCTCAGTCGGCTGGCTGTCCGGCTGGTCAAGCAGCAGCAGCAGCAGCAGCACGACCTAGTTTTGAAGTTAGAGTGTCATCAGCGTCGAAGGTTCGTTCTGTAAGCTTTATGGCGGAATCGGTTGAGTTAGTTCAGCGGTAGAATTCGATAGTTACGCGAGTCAAACACACACCGACAGACTTGCTACCACAGAGCTTATCCTCAAACTTAGGTAATTAAACCAAAATAAGACACGGTAGATTACAAAGTAGAGCGAGTAACAAGGCACATTCACCACAGAGGCTATAAAGCCAAATACGAAGGAAAGGAGGACATAGAAAATGGCAAATTGTCTGCGTATTCAGTGAGATTTAATTAGACTGAGAGGTCTGCGTCAATTAATTTATACAGAAATAAGCGTATAAAAATAGGGGTGCAGGGGACTGGGAGCCGTCGCCACTACTCACGACGGTCAGCCGATCAGGCACTGTTCCGAGGGCGGAGCCTCAGCTTCAGTGTCTGCGTTGCCCTTCGACCGAGCCCCGCTCTCAAAAAGTGCAGACTACTGCATAGCAGCGATACTCCCCACCGCGAGCTTAATGCCTGGGTCCGTTGAGATAAGTTGGTCCAACCTTCTGCGTTGGCGGATGATCTTCTTGTCGGCCTCTTCGTAGCTTCTACGCAGCCACAGGATCCTCTGTCGAGTATGCTGCGTTGCTTCTGGCATCGTGCAGACCGCGGCGTGGTGTCCCGTCTCACCGCAGTAGCAACAATGTGTCTATCCTTCACTGCAATTTTCACCACCATTGCACCCGTTGATTAGGCACTTGTCGCACCCGCCGCAAAAATCTCTGTCGAATTTCACTGAATACGCAGACAATTTACCATTTTCTATGTTCTCCTTTCGTATTTGGCTTTATAGCTTCTGTCGTAAATGCGCCTTGTTACCTACTTTACTTTGTGATCTACCGTGTTTTATCTTGGTTTAGTTGCCCAAGTTTGAGAATAAACTTTGTGGTAACAATTCTGTCGGTGTGTGGTTGACTCGCGTAACTCGATCGAATTCTACCGCAGAACTAACTCAACCGATTCTACCTTAGGCTTTATGGCTTTATTCGAGGAAATTTGACAAAATAAGGCAAGGCGTTAAGAGCACTGATTCTCAGATATTATGTACTTATGGTTGGTTAGGTTAGATGAGCCATTTGAAAGTGATGAACCTTGTTCTGAGAAGGTTTGAAGGTTGTAGAGAAATTCAAGAAAGCATCTTTATTTAACACCAGCCACAACACCCAATTATCCCATTTTCACGTCGAATTCGAAACTTTTGAAATCGAATTTTTGAAAAAGAAGTGACTAAAAAAGCTAGTAAAAAGATCGAATCTTGACATAATAATGGTGTATAAAGTCTTACACGCGCTCGTTTATCTGGATCGAAATATACCATTTTCACGTCGAATTGGACACTTTTCAAATCAAAATTGAACACTCTTCTAAACTAGGCTAAAACTCTTGAAACCAAAACCGAAATTTTCAGGCCAAAGCGAAACGAACTTCTTACAAGTTAAACTCCAACCGTCCAACATGGTTAGAGTAATTTTTTGTTCAAAGAAAACTTCAGCATAACTTTCTTTGAGGTTTTGACTCACCTACCCAATAAGTCAGCACATTGCTGGAAATTTTATAAAGTAAATATTTTATTCAAGAGAAACTTTAGTATTATTTTTTTGAAGTTTTAATTCATCATCTACATAATAAGTGAACGTTTCCTTTGGAATTTCATTTTTAAAAAAATTCGAGGAAATCAGTGGTTTAAAGCTTGTTTTAAAGAACAGGAGTGAATGGCATGTCGTGACTATAATTGGACTGACTACCTACAGTGGCGTCCAAAAGTTTGTGAACGCTTGCATTTTTCGACATAACTTTCGTTAAAAAGGTCCAAACAGAGTGAAACTTGGATATGTGGTGGCAAATTAGATCGCAATAACGGTTTTGGACTTTGATCTACGTTCGTTACTTTCAATTTTTTGTAAATGCAATGTCAGTCGTGCGCAACGGTCAAAGGTGAGCTGTTAAAGCATTGATCATATTTGTCAATACATTTTCGTATGAAGCCAGTAAGTAGCGTTCTGATATACTATGGTCTTTAGCAGACTCCTTATTATGCCGAGATGAAAGAATATCTCTGCAGAAGTACAAGAAGCCGACTCGTCCAGAAGAAAGTCTCTTATCGACAGGTGGGGATTGCTTTTCGGATGTGGAATTTCGACAGTTGCAGCTGTAGTCAAGAGAATGAAACAGTCCGGAACAGCGGAAGACCCTCCTAGATCAGGTAGGTCACGGATTACGACTTCTATAGACGATTCTGTCATCCAGAGGATGCCGAGGCGTACCCCATCGCTGACCGTCGTCGAAATAAAGGAGTCTGTAGCTGCTCACCATGGCTTAGATGTGAGCGTGAGCACGGTGAAACGTTGATTGAGATGTTCTGGACTCTACGGAAGACGTCCCGTTAAGAAAGCTTTCATCAAAAGCGAGAAAAACAGGAAAGATGCACTCCGATTTGCCAAGGAGCATTTGAGCTGGACGATAGACGATTGGAAAAGTGCTCTTCAGCGACGAGAGCAACTTCAACCTATTTGGATCTGATGGACCACACTACGTAAGCCGTAGTTTATACTTGCGTCGCTGCGCGGCACGGCTCCATGGTCGGGACAGATATAGACCGGGCGGCGCGAAAAATCGACATCTATGGCGATAGTGGTGCCTAAAAAACTAGGGCTAACCAGGAAACTATCTCAACGGTAGGTCGGAACGGCCCAAGTGTTGTATATGGGCAGAATCGCCTCTCTCTGGGAAACAAGAAAATGCAAATATCTCGACCCCAATACAACTCTGCGCAGAGTTAGGGGCGACAGAAGTTGGGCCGTTGGCGGTGTTAGCTCTACGCCTGCACACGAAGGGCGAACTCAAGTTGCCTGGAAACAACGATGACGAGCGAGTGATGGTGGGGCAGTGCCTAGAGGGGCGGCGTAATCCTCATAACCACTGTTTCCGGGCAACTTGAGCTCGCCCTCCGCGTGCAGGCATAGGGCTAACACCGCCAGCGGCCCAACTTCTGTTGCCCCTAACTCTGCGCAGAGTTGTATTGGGGTCGAGATATTTGCATTTTCTTGTTTCCCAGAGAGAGGCGATTCTGCCCATATACAACACTTGGGCCGTTCCGACCTACCGTTGAGATAGTTTCCTGGTAAGACGTCCAAAAGGCGCGAGGTACGACAGAATGTATCAACTGCCAACTATAGACATGGCGAAGGAAGTGCTATGGTTTGGGGATGTCTCAGTGCACACGGAACAGGCCGTATTCACCACATCACCGTAGTTATGGACTCCAAACGCTGCCGAGAGATTTTGAACGATGTTGTGCTTCCACACGCCAGAGATACGTTCCAAACGCCGTGGATCTCCGACAGGACAACGACCCGGAACACGTTTCAAAGAAGGTGAAGGAGTGGTTGAGTGGAAATCCTATGTGAATTCATCCGTGGCCTTCTCAGTCACCGGATCTGAACCCAATCGAACACATTTGGGAACACCTTGCTAGACGTTTAGCAGGTCTCACAGCAAGGCCGAAAACTTTGAACATTTAAGGCAGAAATTTGAATATATCGATCACGAAGCTATGCCGAGGAGATGTGAAGCTGTAATTAAAGCAAAAGGTTTTGCAACCGGCTACTAGTAGAGCTACATTGTTTCAATGTATAAGTTTTAATAAAGAATGCTGCCGAAGTGCTGTAACTCATGTGGCTGATTTCACGAGTTTTTCCATATTATGCACGAAATATGGAAAGGATCGATATAGAAAGCAGTTATGACACGATATAAGAAAATTTGTAAATTGTCACAACATATCCAAATTTCACAATTTTAAAGCTGATTTGAAACGAGTCCTGGCGAAAAATGCAAGCGTTCACAAATATTTGGACGCCACTGCACCTACCGTAACACCGAAATTTCAAAACGGATGTCGGATTCGTGCTCAGCACCCCCGATAAACCCACTGATGAAGTTTGATCGAAATCGGTAACCACGACCTTAGCCAACCGTACTTACCGCAACCTACCATAATCGGCCGAAATTTCAAAAACCAGATTCGTGATCAGCACCCCAAATTATGTGTCTCCTTAGACGAGGTTCGGGCGAATAAATTTTCGATCTCGAGTCGTGAAAGTGCGTGCAATAATGCCGAAATTTGAACCACGACTGATGTTTATTTTTTTAGGCTCAGTAAGAATATACTCGGTAACCGCATGTTTTCAGCCTGACGTTGCAGCAGTGCTTGTAAATACCTCATGTGTTGAAAAACAACTGCCAACTAGTAATGCATCTGCAGGAAGTAGATCAATCCCAACGGTGCGTTGATAGTGATTCGACCAGCGGCTAAACAGCCACCAAAAGTGACCGAGTTTCGCCACAGTGCTCGTATGACCGTTGCAGGACCTCGCGTGCTTTTCTTTTCTACTTCGCTTGCATCAATTAGGGAACTAGCCATAAAACTGCGTGAAGTGATTTCGTTGTGTAGATTTCGGCCTGACGTTTGAGAACACGGATCAAGTCTTACCGGAGAATGTCTTCAGCTTCCCACAGAACTTCGTACAGAGACGTATGTCATGTGAAAGAGCTTGAAACGCTGTTCACAAATATATAGACAAATTTCCTAAGTGGATCTCATAAGGGAGTTCTGGCTGGCCAATGTCGCGCGAAAATTCTCACCTTTCCGCTTTCAAACAGCTCGATCAGCGTAAATGACACTTATAGTCATGCTTTGGTTCGAAAATGTGTTGGAAATGTGGATAAAGGGTCTCACTGACGATAAATCTCAAAATGCAAAAACCCTTTACACGGAGGAATCGAACCCATGACCACGTTGATGTGTAGCGAGAACGCTACCTCTGTGCCACCGCCGCTGCTGGCTAACGGCTTCTGTCGTGCCTCCGCTACGACTATTCTAAAGGACGCGCCACCTGTGTCGGCACTGAGTCCGACACACGCCCGTGCGCCTGAGAATCAGCGCGCGGCGAAGTCTGCACCGTGCCCTCGCGGCAGTCTTGTCTCCGTCGTCGTGCGGGTCGGTCGTATCTGCTCCCGGCGTTTCCTGCCGGTCGAGCCTTCGTTCCCTTCATCTTCGTTCTGGTTCTACCAGCCGCCGGATCTGCCAGATGTGCACCGCAGCTACGAGGATCTCCACCTCCACCTCGTGGGCACAGCTCCCAGGCATGGAGTAGCTGTACTCCCCGCGTAGAGGAACAGGTTCCCATAGTGACTCGTAGCGGGGAGATATCAGTCACCCGTAGGATTTCTCTGTTTCTTCTATCACGTGAAGCATGTTGTGTTATGTAGGTAAGTCCTATAGGATGACATTTGTTTTGTTGTGTAGCAAGAAAGGTCAATGAGTAGAGGCACGAGATAGTAAAGGAATATGCACATATGCATCGGTCGTTGGGTTGGCTGTCTATGTCTCAGGCAGTAGTATGTGCGCAGTGTCAAGGGTGCGGAAGGTTATGCAACGGATTCGAGGAGACTAAAGTCCATCTGCGAACACGACCCACCGTGAGGTAGTTGGGGCTGCAGGGTCACATATTCATATTTCTAGTCCCGCATAGTAGCAGACCTAGGGGCATAAGGTAACGCGGGTAAGTCTCGGACTGCGGGTAACCTAACGTGGCTCGCGGAAATGAACCCCACCTGCTGATGTATAACCACCGATGCCGGGGTCAGACCGCAGGCACGACAGCTACATAACCATGCGCCCACGCTGCATCAACGCACATGGCACGCAGTTGGCAACTCGACGTTGGCCAGCCAGAACTCGCTTATGAGATCCATTTAGCAGATGTTGTCTACGCAATTGTGATCCTCGTTTCGAACTCTTTCACATGATATGGGTCTGTGTACGAAATTCCATGGGAAACAGAGCATTCTCTGGATAGTCATCTTCATGTCTAACATGCTTCGAGCAATAGTTACAACAGTCTGAGAGCGAATCAAGTGGTGTCGTAATGTCCCAGCCAACTGTAGCGGGGGCTCGAAACGGTCGTCCAAGTACTGTAGGAAAACTCTTCGCTACTAGTGACTGTTTAGTCGCTAGGACGTCTCGCACATTTACTGTAAGGTGAATGTAGAGACACTTCAGATCGCCTCATCTGAGCTAGTCCAACCAATATCGGTCAACCTTCAAGACGACTCGGACATATTAGCACCGGTGCGCGAACTTCTCCCCGAACGCCCGCCTGGAGCACCTACGGTGGTTTGTTGCCTTCCTCCTTCATTAGCCTTATCTGCTTTAGCACCAAAGCTTGCGCGTTTTGAAGGTGCGAATCGAGAACCATCCGTATGCTGGTGTTGCTCCGTCACGAACACGACAACTCGTTCGAAGTATGGCGATGTGTGGCGACGACGACACTCGGCTGCGTCCACCTCCTCCGCCGTCGATGAAGACGTACGCCTCCGTAGCAGCCGTCGGTCTGCCGACAAGGAATCGCAACTCGTCGTCGCTTAGTCGAGGTTGGTGTGTGGGATTCGGTGCCCTAGTCAGTCAGAGTGTAGCATTCCTCATCAGCGAGGTGAATCCTGTGTGGACGGGTGTTCGAATAGGGCGAACTCCAAGCGGCTGGACGGGTTGGAGAGTACTTTTTTCTCATTTTTAGTTATGTTTATGTGTGATAAAAAATGGAATAGAGTGAGCCAGCTATTGCTCATCACACATAAACATTGTTACAAAGCGGGAAGGTAACGCACCCATCATCCTTTGCCACGTGGAATCCACCTTATTCCACAGAACCTCTGATCTGCGACGAACCCTTGTCCTTCGCTTCAAGATTGACTTCAGATAGACCATGTCTCAAATACATTTACTTCATTGTCGCTTCTTCTCAGCTATCGCAGAATCTAGAAAGCACCATCGCAGGTTCCTCACTGCTGCGCGAACTGAGTCGTGGCAATAATGGTCAAATCGCGCCAACATATAACGAACAAATCTCGGTGTTAGTCTACTCGCTTCGCATCGGAGCAGAAATTCGAGAGGTCGATCTCCAATGCATGCTGGTGGGACCCAATATAGTTAAGCATCAGAGGAAACGTATTCCTATACAGATCATATCGGCTTCTTAATATCGTTGTTTCCCTGAGCTTCATATTTACATGTCCTTCTTCTTATGAGTGAAGCTCGAAATAGCGAAATGTTTAATGACAACGTTCCGTGCCTTAAGCCCTTCTTCAGGTCTAAAAGAACTATGATGCTTATACAAACAACAACAACTATTTCGAGCCTTACTCTTAAGAAGAAGGATATGTAAATATGAAGCCCAGGGAAACAACGATATTATGAAATCTGAAGCTCCTACAAAGCCGATATGATCTGTAAAGCAATTCGTTTCTTTTGATGTTTTGAACTATACTGCGTCCCACCGGCATGCATTGGAGATCGATCTTTCTCTCGAATTTCTGCTCTGATGCAAAGCGAGTGAACTAACACCGAGATTCGTTCGCTATATGTTCGCGCGATTTGACCATTACCGCCAAGACTCAGTTCGCGCAGCAGCAGGGATGAGCGCATTAACCGTTATCCGTTATCCGTTATCCGGTTTCCGGCGGGTTTTGGCCTATCCGTTTTGTTGTTCGTTATCCGGTGGTTTTTGGCCGGATAACGAACAACAAAATCAGGCCCTCTTATGATTACTTAGTTGAATATAAGGATAATTTTTAAAAATCGTTTTGTGTTTTTTTCCACTGATAGTCGAGATATGTTTGCAATGCTAGGTTGGTGCCTTCTTTTAGTTCTCAATGGCATAATTAGGTCAAACTATCAGCCTGCTCATAGCGCGTTCTGAAATGCAGAACACTGCCTTGCTCATTTCTATTTGTGGGGTATTCACCAAAATTCTTTCTAGCATAATGTACTGTCTGGAAAAAACCTGTCGGTTAGAGGCGAAAGGAATAAACCTTCATACGAATCATTTCGTTTTAAGGATGTGCCAGATGTTCACCTTCTATGTACACGATCTTTTAGCTCATCGAAACTATGCTTGGCACGTGCATAACTTCCGAGTGGTGGGTGGAAAGCCAGTACTTTAATGTCCTATTCTATCCTACTGTATATGAAAGCGTTAGTCCGTCTGTTCGTGTGTGTCACAAACCTGTGTGAACCAGTAAAACATGTCAAGCGTGTAAAGGTGACCCGCACGTGCATGTAAAACCTGTCAAGGCTGTCCTCATGTGCAATGGATGGAAATGAACCAAAATTGGCGGAAAATGACCAGTTATAATTATGCCGGATGAGGGGGACCGATATTAATCGATGGTATGGATTTTTCGACCACAGTTACCGGTTTTCTCCCAAATTTGACCAGTTGGAGTGGGAGTCACACGACAGTTTCTTCGAGAGAATTACTCCCGCTTGCAGGAAATACTCCAATATAAAGAGATTCAGACAGTTTCTAGAACAAAATAGCAGTATCGATTGACCGAATAACCGATCGACTATGAATTTTTCTGCAGACTAGAAACTTCGGAGGTGGAATAGCACTAATGCGGTGGGCAGCGAACAAGGCTTACGTCAATCGTCTTGAAGATCATCCCTTACTCTATTCTGTGTAATAAGCAAGATTAGTTTTTTCCTCTCTAATGGGGCCGAAGGGTCAATAAGCCGTCTGTCCAAGGCGTTTTGTTTTCGGAGTTTGGGCCGAAATCCCAACCAGACGTTTTGCGGCCGATAGGTTTACGGGTAGTTGCTGAGCAGCTGTTGATGAGCTGCGGGTTCAATACTGGTATATGTACTTGGCCAATGACTTGCGGTGAGCAGCCGATGGACAAGTCAGTGGTGCATTAACATTCCCGTGCAATCCTGACACCCAGACTGGAAATCCGAACCAAGAACATTGAGTCGGAGTGCATGCGAAAGTCGGCGCCTTCTCAGAGTGCGCTACTTCGCGCCTCGAAGAAAAACACCGATAAGAAGGTTAAAAGAGACTCATTTGACATGTGACGAGGACAGTATTACAAATCACGACCTACTATTAGAGAAAGAATGGTTTAAAACTAGTTTTAATTTTTGTTGTTTGTTCGTTATCCGTTTTTCCGTTATCCGGCCATTTTTGGGAAAAATTATCCGTTATCCGTTATCCGGGTTTCAAAATTTTGTTATCCGCTCATCCCTGCGCAGCAGTGAGGAACCTGTGATGGTGCCTTCTAGACCCTGTGATAGCAGAAAAGAAGCGACAACGAAGTAAATATATTCGAGACATCGTCTATCTGCACCCTTGTCCATCTGATCCCTCTCCGTGACAAGGGAACGGTACGCCGGAACGGCAAGAACGAATACTATAGAAAAAAATATAAAAAAAGTCCTCCAAATAGTAACATAACGTGTTTTGTTTTTGCCAAATCCGTGAGACAAACGAGTAAGAAGGTGTGATGGATAAGGGTCCGAGCGTCGAGCTTACCACGGCTACGCAAGGGACTTGTGTTGTGGCACGGGTGGCGCAGTGGTAGAGGTGCCGCTTCATGGCTGTGACGTCGCGGGTTCGGTTCCCTTGCTACGTTGCGTTTTTGCACTTTATCGTAGTATCGGACTTCCGTAGAGTTTTTCATAACTGAACTTTTTTTGAGAGTTTGCTTATGTTTTCACTACTTATTCCTTGTCGACATCTCGTGATGCACCAGCAGTGTCCCAAATATGCAAAATGCGATATCATACGAAAGACTTATGAAAACCTTCAACGCCAATTATACACAGGCCAACAGTAGGACCGATCATAGTATGGGCAACGTATGAAGGCTACAGTTTCTTCACATCCTGACTCATTTCACATTTAACGCAGTTCGAAGTCCTGTGGGATAATTGCTATTCCTTCCATCAGTTTCATATCGTCTCTATCGGCATCCAGTGAAGATCCACACTTCAGTGTCAGTAGGTGAATAACCACTCGAGGGTTAATAGAAGTTGTGTTAGCAGCAGCTTATTATGACCGCGCGACTTCGTAAGCGCAACAGAGACGACAATATCGATCGAAGTGATAGGTCAAGTTGAAGATCATGAGGTCCCCTGTGACTGTGAGTATACTAAGGTGGCACCCACCTCACCGACAGTGAGAACCATGTATTGGCATGAAAATTCCATGTATCATCGTGTTTTGCGTATTTGGGATATTTACGAGATGTCGACAAGGAATATGTAGCGAAAACATCAGCAAATTCCAAAAAAAAAAAGTTCAGATATGGAAATCTCTATAGAAATCTGATACCATGGTAAAAGTGCAAAAACGCGACGTAGCACGGGAACCGAATCGTTGACGACACAGCCATGAAGCAGCACCTCTACCACTGCGCCACCCACGCCACAACACAAGTTCCTTGCGCAGCCGTGCTAAGCTCGACGTTTGGACCCTTAACCATTACACCCTCCTACTCGTTTGCCTCAAGGATTTGGCAAAAACAAAACATGTTCTGTTACTATTTGGAGGACGGAGATTCTTCGTATAGTATTCGTTCTTGCTGTTTCGGCGTACCGTTGAGACAGTTCCCTTGTGAAGGCGCTAGCTTATTCGGGGGCTGTGCAGTTCTCTGACTAGCGGCCTTGGACACAAGCTGTAGTCCGTCGGGTGTTGAGAAGAGAGTAGCTTGAACACGAGTTGTGCATGGCACTATTGTACTTTCACGACTCAAGGGTCGAGAAAAGGTCGAAAAAAATCGCCCGAACTTCTTCCAGGGGAGTTTGGGGTGCTGATCACGCATCTGACATCCGTTTTCGAAATTTCGGCCGATTACGGTCGGTTACGATAAGGCTGCCAAGATCATAATCACCACTTTCGCCCAAACTTCGCCCATCACGAATCACGAATCTGACATCCGTTTTTCGTTTTCTGCTGGGATACGGTAGTTACGGGTAAGGAACTCTTCAGGTCACGTGTACCTACCGTAACCTACAGTACCCCAGTATGGAACGAAAAACGGATCTCAGATTCATGATTCGTGATGATAGCCTCACTGGGCGAAGTTTGGGCGAAATCGGTAATTATGACCTTGGCAGCCTTAGTCATCCGTACCTATCGTAACTTACCGTAATCGGACGAAATTTCGAAGATGGCTGTCAGATTGTGATCAGCACCCCAAATAACCAACCTGTGCGAAGTTTGGGCAAAAAATTCTCTTGCGACCTCTCCTCGAAAGTACAATAGCGTCAATCGAACTGCATATCTTTAAAAACAAAACGAGAGTGGCACGTTTGGCTCTCGATGAATCTTGGGAAAACGACTGAAAGGGTCATGTTTCGATGTTTCAGAGTCGTCGTTTACGGACTACGCCCAAGACCTGAGCGAGGCCGAGCTTCAAGCATTCATAGCAGCAACGCTACACAAGAATCCACGAGACCGAGCTATGCTGCTGGAGTTGGAGCAGCTTTTTGTCGATTTTCTCAACAATTTTGGGTAGGTTTTCGCTACGGCAAAACATATGATGACGCTGAAGCTTTAAGCAGACGTTTCGATTCCTTTAGCCTTGGGTTATAGTTGCGCCGCTGCGCAGCGTTGCACCATTGTTAGAATAGATATCGATCGAGCTGCCCTAAGGCCCCGTTTATACTTCCGACGCCAAGCAACGCGACGCCATGTAAAGTGGCGAAATTGATCGATCGCGTCGCTCAATCAATGTGGCTACCATACGTGGCGTCGCGTCTCTCGGCGTCGAAAAATAAACGGAGCTTAAAACTGATATCTATGGCGATCATGGTGCCGCGTCGCGTGGCGTCGCAAGTACAAACTATGGCTTAGAGAGTTTCTAGAAGTTTCGGCTGAAGGTAAGCAAAAGGTGAGGAAGGTAAGGGTCTCCCTAATTGGTCTGTGCAGGCTCCGACGTCAGGGGGTAGTTGCCTGACACTCGTGCTGCTCCACGCTGGCGTATCAGCTCGAGAGTTTCTGACGACAGACGTCTCTTGGTCATCTTCAAACCCTCGGCTCCCCTAGCACTGTCGTGAAGATAATCAACGAGTCCGATGTGTTCCTCATCGATGTTGTCCATGACGGTGTCTTCCCAAAGACCGGCAATAGAGGTGTAGATATTGAGCTTAAGACGAGTTAATGCACTTCGCATCACATTTTGCCCTATTCGACAGTGCTTCCGTCAAAGGCAGTTCCGCGTGACAGTGGCCAAATCACGTCTTTTGGCCTTCATGTTGGTCTTCTCGCTCTTATCTGTTCCTCGTTTATACAATTTTCGTGTCGAATTAGATACTTTTCGAATCAAATTGGGCACTCTTTTAGGCCCCGTTTATACTTCCGACGCGGAGCGACGCGACGGCATGTAAAGTGGCCAAATTGATCGACCGCGTCGCTCAGTCAATATGGCCTTTAGCCCTAGTTTATACTTGCGTCGCTGCGCGGCGCGGCACCATGGTCGGGATAGATATCGACCGGGCAGCGCGAAAAATCGATATCTATGGCGATAGTGGCGTCGCGTCGCTCGGCGTCGAAGTATAAACGGGGGCTTCGGCTGACTTCAAGACTGTTGAAATTAAAGAGAGCGAACTCTTCTCTTCCAAGTCGTAATGTCCTTCGGACAAGTAAAACCACAGACTAAATAAGATGGTTAGGATAAATTTTTGTTCAATGAAAATTTGATACAACTTTCTTTGAAATGTTTTAGTTTTCCTGCCCAAGAGTTGTAATATTTCTATAAAATTATTATTTTCACAGAAAGAACTCTAAACTAAATTCTGTTTTAAAGGCAACAAGGTAACAGTTATCTAGAGAACTAAAAGACCATATCGTGCCATGAACTTGATTGATGGTGCAAATGCCACTTAATGAGCCATAAAAGTGAGGATACGTGTGTAACGGAAAAGATTCTTTTAAAGACGGTCGTAATGATTTCCGTTTAAGCCCTCCATCGGACCCGTATCCGACCGGCAGAAATCATTCTTATACGATGGATATTTCTCCGTTTGAACGCTTCAAGAAACTCTTTGACGACAATATTTTATCAGCATTATTTATCAGACAATAGAGGATAAGGCAGATGGATGGTAAGGAAGGGGGGGGGGGGGAAGGAATCGCATAAAGCAGGTCTAAGAACGAACGGCTAAAGCACCGCCAGCTTCATAGGGGAGCCGATCGCCAGAGGCCGATCAGCGGGAGGAGTTAAACAAGCCGCCTAGGTTCAACTTGATCCTTCCTTTATAACAAGTGCCGAGCACGGCTGTCGCTGTTATTGACTACGGAGCATCGGCAGGTCTGTGTGAAAACGCTGGTATCGGCTCTCTTGAGAAATGACCTTCCATTTGTTACTGACTTCTCTACATCCTACCCTATTCGAGTGTCCCTGTCCCAGGGACTAAACAAAGCATAACGGTCTGGGGAAGGGAGTTTGTTCGCTTGTGTTGGTTGTGCTGCTCCATTGTCATCATGCACATACAGTCTTCATCAGTCTCTCGATGTTGTGCACTGACATCGGCGAACGTGATGTGCTGCGATGCAATGAGCAGTGTAAGCGGCTC
This sequence comes from Heligmosomoides polygyrus bakeri, assembly GCA_947359475.1. Lineage (NCBI taxonomy): Eukaryota > Metazoa > Nematoda > Chromadorea > Rhabditida > Heligmosomidae > Heligmosomoides > Heligmosomoides polygyrus. Next base: position 6,202,500 of record OX375867.1, read on the forward strand.
ATTGTCGACTGCTTGTAACTCATTATACTGAAATTATTGGATGAACATGAATAATGGCGAAAATGTCGCTGCGGAACACAATATAATGCTCCTGTATCTGTCATGAGACTAGGTGCCACAACCGAAGTTGAGGGAGGCAGTGGCTTATAGACTGACATCACATCCTTTAGTATTGGCTTTTATTTGTTATCTGATTTTAATTTTCATTTAATGGCAACTACAACATTCATCACCTCACTTTCTTTTATGTTTATAGTTCTAAGTGAAGGATAAGAATGAACGACTGCAGGCTGATGATTGACGGTGGCATTTTCCGTGCTTTAGTCGACTTTTCAATTATCGAGCAGTCAATGCGGTGGTGGCAAAATAGAGAGGCTATTATATATGGGAATAGAGAAATCTTGAAGAAAATTTAACATATTTCCACTAATATTTCCCATCAGCGGGATGCGATATGAAGTGAACATCTTTGGCTTAATTCTACCATGATTAAGGTGCATTTTGTCTTTCCTTAGGACGTCTCCTAAGACTTGACTGATTGCACGCGGACACGCTTCTAGCAGCTTTATGCTTTCTTTCTTATTATACTGTTCTTCTTTATCTTCGGCTAAGTCACCGGAGAGTGCTCATAGGTTTTTGACATTTCGACTAAATCGCAAATATAAGTAAAAGTTAGCTTTTGTCTCCTTCTTCGAATCTTCCCTAATTTGGTGAAAGGAGTACAAGTAACCTTTCAGAGTATGGGGATTAAAAGATATTTCAAAGCAATAGAGATGCCAAGATAGTTGTCCTAAATTTGAACTTTTGTATTGGTGGTAGGTTTTTTTTTTGTAGTGCAGAGTAGTGGTTATTTTAGAAGGTTTAGTTTGTTTTGTTATTATATCTACTACAATGCATCATCCTACTACACAGGAAGTATGACGTTCTTGGATTATGCTCGATTGAAAGATGACTGTTTGTCGTAGTCTACATCACGTTTAGGATTTTCACTTATAAAGCCTTGCTATTTTATCTTGAAGCTGTTAATTGTTGCAGTATTCTAAATCTACAGTTTCAATGAGAAGGTAGTGAAATACTATTTAATTTTATATCGTTAAGCCTTATCAGGTCATATTGCGTGGTGTTCTTAAATCCAGCAAATGTTTGACAGATATTGATCAAACTTACTGTTAATCTTTCACTTTCAAATTAGTTAATTAATTTATTCATTTTACGGATGGTTCAAATAGTATAAGAACCATCTTCTAATTGTCAGTCAATACGAAGAGGGCATTGACTGAACGTATAAAGGTAAATGTTAAATGTTACAGTAGGGCATCAGTGCGTGACAATTAATTTTCGTTCGCTTCCAACTTACTATTGGCGCTGTTTTGATAGAGAGGCTGATTTTGGCAGCGTAGCCAAATGTTTTGATTTATGAATTATGAGGAAATGCTATTATTAATGGATTATAGAAATTATTGGCTATCATCCCTGTTGGAAGCCAGAGGTACAGTGTGCGCTAGCAAAGGTCACACTCGAAAAGTCAAAGAAGAAAGGAAAAGCAATTTTCATGAGGTTGTTAGCTTCGTCCGAATTTTATTTGAGATTTTCAGAATTTGGCTTTTGAGGTTTTTGACAGTCCTTAAAGTAAACGTACGCTTTGAAAACATTCAAGAATTCGAAGTTATTCACTACGTATGGATGTATACAAATTATTTATTTGTTTTTACAACATCTCTACTTTGTCGCTAATGAATTCAAAGTAAGGATTGTCGTTAATCTGACACTCTAGTTTTTGTTAGGCAGTTTCATAGCTGCTTTGTACGAATTTATGGTTTTTTGGGTGGCTAAAAAATTATCGATTGATACTATAAAAAATCAAGGTAAAATGAAGTGATCTTGATTTGGTTCTTCTTTAAATGTAGAGAGGTTTATTCAAACCAATAGCCTGATGTAATCCGACCTTAATCCTGAAGATGCGAACGTTGTTGTCGAGGTCGTTGTCCTTCTGAATACAGTTGGATGATCCGGCAGGTAGAGGAGTGGAGTGGAGGGGTGGAGTGGAGCGGTGAAGTGGCAGTAGATGGAGTAGTAGGAGTACAATTGCTATGAGAAGTATATGAGTGGGAGGGTAGTGGTGGTGGTGGTGGGGGGGGGGGGGGGGGTAGGAGGGGGAGGCGGTGTTTACATAGGTTCTCGGGGAGATGGGATATGGGTAGGGGTGTAACTAAGCATGGCTATTTTCGTGAGATAGAGGATGCCGTAATAGTTGTTTGCGTGGAGGAACGGCGCGATTGAGAAATGGGGAAGGAACGGTCAGGAGGCACGGGTGGGATAAGAAAAGATCAGCAGCGGGTGTTCGGACTGTGTAATGCGTTCCACGGAAGTGAATGGGTGGTGGTAAACAGTCAACAAGTCCGTTGTAAACTGCGGCGGATGCTTGAGGAGCTTTCTTTTTTTAGAATGAATTCTGTCGGCGGAATGAGAAGAAAGAGCCTTATTTTATGAATTATAGTTGCTATATGATGTGGCATTATTTTTTTACGGAAATATCTGTGCATTTCCATGTTTCGAACTAAAAAGAGTGAAACATTACAGCGCTATACAACACCATCAAAATTATTCAAGAGAATAAAATTATTGCATGAGGTGTGGTGCGGCTCGGCCGAGACTTCATTTGTTGCTCAGATTCTTATGTTAGATGTCTAGAATTCTGGTCAACCTCATGCGAGGGAGCAACTTTATGCGCTTCAACTTCGCGTAATGCGAAGGACAGAGAGAAAAGGGTTATTTTCAATAACAAGAGGAAAGAGTGCCACATCACAGTGCGTTAGAGAACAGAACATTAACTTCGGCTCAATAGGAAACGGTAAAGAAACTCAAGTTCGTTCATTAGGGTTTCTTCTTTAGATTAAAACCCTTGCCGGGACCTATGTAACCGAAAAGCTTCTTTTAAAGACGGTCGTAATGATTTCCGTTTAAGCCCTCCATCGGACCCGTATCCGACCGGCAGAAATCATTCTTATACGATGGATATTTCTCCGTTTGAACGCTTCAAGAAACACTTTGACGACAATATTTTATCAGCATTATTTATCAGACAATAGAGGATAAGGCAGATGGATGGTAAGGAAGGGGGGGGGGAAGGAATCGCATAAAGCAGGTCTAAGAACGAACGGCTAAAGCACCGCCAGCTTCATAGGGGAGCCGATCGCCAGAGGCGGATCAGCGGGAGGAGTTAAACAAGCCGCCTAGGTTCAACTTGATCCTTCCTTTATAACCAGTGCCGAGCACGGCTGTCGCTGTTATTGACTACGGAGCATCGGCAGGTCTGTGTGAAAACGCGGGTATCGGCTCTCTTGTGAAATGACCTTCCATTTGTTACTGACTTCTCTACACGTGTGTTCTTTACAGTTGTTTTTGCTGTATCGTTAATCGGTGTCAAACTCCATGCAAACGAAATTCTGCTATCAATCGAATAAAAATTGCGACCTCGTGGACGTGGGCACGGCTCAGTTTCTTCCTTTTGTTGCAAAAGGTAGCCGTCTTCCTGCTTTAAACTTTTATTTTTCTTCGAAGAACGAGGATTTCAAACAATGTGTTCACTTATAGAGTAGGTGAATTAAATTAGATCTTCAAAGGAATCATACTAAAATTTCTCTCGAATAAAAAATTATTGTAACCTTTTGGAGAGTTTCTAGTATTATGTACAAGAAGCTCATTTCAATCTGGAAGAGTTCGCTTCGACTGCAAAGGTCTTAGGCTAGGCTTAGTACGGTGTCCATTTTGACGTGAAAAATCTCCAGTTCGACGTGAAATTGGTATATATTGGTCTTTTTCTAGATTTCCGTTAGTTTGTTCGGTGTTCATCGTATTCGTGGATGTAAGCTCGCACTTTAAAGGGACACTTCTGAGAAAAAAATCAATAAAATCGATCGGTAAAGGCTGTCCCTTTGAGATTGCCGCTGTGAAGAATGTCCATTGGGGTGTGCTGTATCGATTGGTGGTGCTAGCGCGTATTTCTGTCGCGGGCGCTTTGATCACCGTTGTCGACTCTGACTGTCTCTGAATAGTCTGCTTCCAGTGAGCAGTCGCTCAAACTTCCGCCGGCGTCGTCGTATAATCGTATGATCATACACCGAGTGGCTGTGCTGTTCGGACTGGATCACAACGTGGACAACAGCGGTAGATGTGTGGTGGTGTCGAAGACGTCCAACAGCAAGCCGTAAGTACGATTTTTCGTCATTTTTTATATTCAGTTACTGTTTAGAGCTATATCACTTTGTTCGTCCGTTTATAATTCCTCTCATCTCGCTGGCGATTGCATGGCTTAACCATCCCATTCGAGCTGAAAAAGGTTTCTCTGTTTTTGGATGTTTTGGGTGTGTTTCGGGGACTAAATTATAAAAATCAGACAGAGTTTGCTGCCACCGTAACCCCCTCCCCCTCCGATGTTCGGTTGGGGCGCGGTTGTTACCAATCGGCCATCAATTTCGCGCAGTGGGCTAGAATTATCGGCTAACTCAATCGTTCAGCTGTTTTCGCTCCAGGCCGCCGTTTGCGTTCGCGAATCTGATCCATAACAACATCTTCACCGACTCTCGAAAGTACTACAATGGCGTCTGGTACTACACCGACTGCACGACGCCGGTATGTTGAGCTAACAAGGAAAGGTTCCCAACTCAAGGTGAGCTTTTGCGATGTTATTTTGACAGGACGTAGGGCCGTGTGAGCGGAGTCCAGAATTGCAGTTAGTTTTTGCTGAACGCTTTTTTGAAGACCTGAAAAGGAGGTCTGAAAGCGTATACGCAGCAATCATCAACCCCTATGACACCCCACCAGATGTGCGTCGGTGACGCAGTCGGTAAGAGTGCTCATAGGAGCACACTGGAGGGTTTTGAGTTCGAGTCCGCGTACTGCCAATATTTTTGCAGATATCAGATTGTTGTTATTACGCTTTGTCATCATCACTGGAGTTAATTTTAGACTCAATCATTTTTTTAGTACACTTATGTACAGATATGGCCCGAGTTCATAATACTCAACCGTAAAGTCTGCGTATTTGTGTGCAATTGTGGTGGTGCAGGTACGCATCGTTGGAAAAATAGCACAAATGAAAGCGCAAATAGGCAGCTTTGAATTGATGTAATCATTGATGATTTAGAATAGACTCCTGTGATCGTAATAACAACAAATTAATATGTGCAAAAGTAGTGACATTGCGCGGACTCGAACTCAAAAACCCTCCGGTGTGCTTCTATGAGGCGGCACTCCCATCGGCTGCGCCATCGAGGCACATCTCTTGGGGTGTCGTAGAGGTTGATGAGTGTTGCGCACACGTTTTTAAACCTCTTTTTCAGACCTTAAAAAATGTTAAGCAAAAACTAACTGCAATTCTGGACTCTCCTCACACGCTCCTACATCCTGTCAAAATAGCATCGCAAAAGCTCACCATGTGTTGGGAACCTTTCCCTGCAAGTCCGAGCATGCTCCATATAACCTTTAGCCACCGTTTTCAGTTGCTGCCTGGAGAACTTCAGCGCAAGACCCAATCGTACGACACTGGTTATGGCTGCAGCTCGGGCGAGTACGACCAGATGCATCAAGTGAGTGCATAGTAGTCGCCTTGCCGATGGCTCAGAGTTAGATAGCCCCTATGTCAGACGTACTCCTGGGTGCAGGGCAATCAGCGATCGTTCGAGAAACAGCCGCACTACTACCCAAGTCGTGCCGATCAGGGCCCGTTGATGAGGGTAGGCAGCTTCGCCTGTTTTTTATCAACGCCTCTAGATTACCGCTCGCGATCTGTTCAGAAAGCCGACAGCTTCAGTGGAGTTCCGGCGTTCTATAGGTCGCCTAGTGGCTCGTCGGAGAGCTATGATCGTCAGCTGAACATCGCCGGCGGTCATGCTCACTCGATCGCTTCCTGTAAGTGAATATTCTGTACGATTTTTCTGTGAAAGTTTTATACTTATACGACTTCGCGTCAAGAATGGCGCGATTCTCCTCTTCCTATTTCTCTCCAACTCTACACTGACACCCCTAGTCAACAGTATACCTACCTATTCCCTCATCTTTCTCTTCTATTTTCCTGTTTATTTGCACTCCATCCGTCTATTTTCTCTATCTCCATCTGTTGTTATTCTCCCTTCACTTTCTTCCTTCCCATCCTATTCTCCCTATCTTTCCTATGCGTTCCACACAGTTTTTGTCACCGCCGCTTTCTTCCCCACGTCTGTACCTCTTTTCCCCTTTCTTTCCTACCACCTTTCTCTCCATCCCCGCTTGTCCTGTCTCTGCTCTGTTTCTCTTCCTGTCTCTATCACTTAACGTCTTCTTGTCTCTCTCAGTACTATCTGTCTTTCATTCTCATTTTCTGTCTCTCTTTCTCTTTATGTCAACGTCTCTCTGTTTCTCTATCTTCTCATCATCTCACTTCACGCCTCAGTTTCGCTCTGTTTGTCTTTCCTTTTCTCTCTCTCCCTCTTAGTCTCTCTTCCTCTCCCAGTCTATCCATCTCTCTCTCTTCCTGTCTCAGTATCCGCTTTCTTCCTGTCCAGATGTCTCATACCTCGCATTGCCTCTCTAACTCTCTCCTCACCCTGTCGCTCCACCTCTTTCCGTTCCTCTGCCAGTCTGCCTGTCCTCCCTCTTATCTCTTTGGAATTTTCTCATTATTTCTGTAAGGGTTTTCTTTCCTTCCTTTTCTCGCTTTCTCTTCTTACCACCCTCGTCCTTCTTTGTTCTTCTTCTTATCGATCCATTTCACTTTATTATTCCCTCCCCTAAATCTGTATCTCTCTTCCTGTCCGCGTTCCTATGGAAGATCTGCCTATACTTCTTGTTATCTCTGTCTCTTTTTCCTCTCCCCGTCTTTTCATTTTCTTCTCTTTGTTATTTTCTCTGTCGCTATTTCTCACCCTTACCTCTGCATCTCCTTCCCTTTTCTCACCACGTCCTTCTCCCTGTTAGCAGCTCTATCTCGCTCTATTTAGCTCCGTCGCCTCTTTTCTCTCCCTGTTTTTCTGCCTTGATGCCTCAATCTGTCTACCTCCATCCCCTGATCACAGTCTCTCTCGTTCTATCTTAGTTTGCCTCTCTATCCTTCTCGCTTTCGCCCTGTTTATCTCTCCCTCTACGTTTATCCTTTACCTCACCTAACCTCCCCTCTATCTATTTTCTCCGTGACACGTCCGCTTCTTTCTTCTGATAAGCTGTATCCCTCCCTCTCTCTCTTTTCTTTCGTCTCTGCCTCCTCCCTGTCCATTTCTCTTGGTACCTCCACTTTTTATTTCTGCTCCGTCGCATTTTCACGTCGAATTGAACACTTTTCAAATCAAATTGGACACTCTTCTAAGTGAGCCTAAGAATTTGTAAATCAAATTGAACGTTTTCCAAATCGAAATGACCTTTAGGCAGGTTATAAACAACAGACCCAATAAGAAGATTAGAATAATTTTTTGTTCGAGGAAAATTTGGTATAACTTTTTTGAAGTTTTAATTCACTTCCCAATAGTTAGAGATTGAGATTTTATAAAAATTTTATTTTCGAGGAAAAACAGTGTCTTAAAGCTTGTTTTAAAGAGCAGGAAGGCGCCCATTTTCTATTGCCAAAATACAGATTGCGCCATTCCCACGTCCGAAACTTCTCGATTTTTATTCGATTGGTAGCAGAATTTCTATTTACATGCGCTTTCACACCTGCGAACGATGCAACATAAACAGTTGTAAAAAAACACACTTGTCCTAATTTTCTTGCTGCATGTGAGGAGTATTTACACTATCAATCAAATAAACATTGCGACTTGCTTTTCGAGTGCATGGCGCGATCCATGTCTTCAATACACTACCTGACTGCTGCCTTCAAAACAAAATTGAATTTTTTATTTTTCCAAGAAAAAATTATTATTATAATTTTATAATAATTTTAATTTTATATTTATAATTAGTATAATTTATTACGCACCTCGTTGGAGGTGAGCTAAAAATTTAAAAGAAATTTTTCCGAAACACAAAAAAAAATGTTTCAACCATCTTAGTGAGTCTGTAGTTTAACCTGCCTGAACGTCATTTCGACTTCGAAGAGTTCGCTTTGATTTCAAAACTCTTAGGCTGCTTAGAAGAGTGTCCAATTTGACGTGAAAAGCGCCCAATTTGATTTGAAACCTATCCAATTCGACGTGAAAATGGCATCACGTCGCTCTGCGTCGGAGTATGAACGGGGACCCGGAGTTTGTTCGTACTTTGCAACCGAAGCGGACAGGTCGCCCCTGCGAAACATGCAATTTCAATAATGCCGAGTGTTCTCCGCAAAAGCTGTTAATACTCCAACGCTGTTGCTGTCGTTGTCGACGATCTTGTGGCTGTCTATGAACAGCCTATTAAATCTCTCCTTCAGTGTGGAACCCCTCGACCATACCTGTGACACTGTGACAGGAGTCCCTGCTTCATTGCACTACGCTTGCGACGTGACAACTTTCGTGGGAATAAGCTGAAGTCCTCGCCAACCCTCTTGCTTGCACTGGCTTCCTGTCTCGCTCAATTTTTCGCTGTTCAGGTGTTTCTCACACGCATTCACACTGTAGTTCTCCCGCGCGACACCGACATCGATAGCACGACCTTCCAATCGATAGCTATTCTTCTCATGTGCCGTCCCACATCGCAAGAGTACAGACTATTATGCTGCGCAAACGAAAGCAGCGCATCTGATTTCACCAGTCGTTTATGGTTCTCTGTTTATCGATACGGTTTTCCAACGTGACGCTCCGTTTCGCGTGGGGGGGCCTTCCTTACTATTCGTTATTACGTAAGAGTTGCATTAACACTCGCGACTAAATCGCCAAGTGTAGCGACGAGTTGTCCGCCAAGAATTGGACGAGTTGTCTCACAGAACCCAGGTGGTCGTTGCGGGACTACTTGCTCCGTCTGAGCTTCAACTGATAGGACTTGATCATACTTCGCGACGAGAGCGACTCGTCGCCTGTGTAAAACATGCAAATCGATTTACAACTGAGCGCCGCCGGATGTTCATATTCGAGCGCTGGCGCTGTCGCTTCTGTCGCTCCCGCCGCCTGGTCATACTTCGCGCCGGCGACGGGAGCGACTGGAGCGACAGACGGAGTGTGGAGTACGTAATTACACTATAGCGCAGTAGTGTTCGAAGGAAATTACTCCTATTCTACCATTCTTCAGATCAGGGTAAGGCATGCTATTATACCTCTTTTGAGTGCCACATTGATGACGTAGGTAATATGACTGTTTAATAGTATGTGTCGACGGATTGACTGACTTCAAGAAATAGGCGTCGTTGTGCAATTACGTACACCACACTACTTCCGTCGCCGCAGTCGCTCTTGTCGCCTGTTCATACTTTTCGGGCGTCCCGCTCGCTCTCGTCGCTCGTTTCGCTGCTGTCGCGAAATATGAACAGGCCCAAAGGGTGCGCTTGGTGGTGAGACCGTCGGAATTTTTCGTTTTTCTTTATCTTTTTTCAGCATAAGCCGTTTTGTTGTGTTCATTTTGGGTTTCTTCAGTATATTCGTGTCTCTCATCCTAGTCGTAACTTCCTTTTTCTTCCTCTGCCATTTTTCCGCTTTATTCAGATATCAAAAAGGATATACGGTACCACAACAATCGAAAACCTTAAGGAAAATATTGCGGACGACAAACGCAAGAAACAAAAAGGTCAGCAAGGAACGTGAAGTTGCGCAACGGCATAAGAAACGCGAAAAATGGCGGAGGAACAGGAACAGGATGTGTACGACTAGTACGAGAAACACGAGTATACGAGGGAAACGCAAAATGAGTACGATAAAACGGCTTATGTTGAAGAAAAAACGGAAAATTCAGCGACTCTCTCACCATCGAGCACGCCCTGTCGATTGACGAGCTGATGGAGCAAGTAGTCCTGCAACGAGCGCCTGAGTACTGTGAGACAACTCGTCCAATTCTTGACGGAGAACTCACCGCTACCCTTGGCGATTTAGTCGCGGGTGACATTAACAGCATTGCTGTGTCCTTTTTTGCTGTGTCTCTACCTTTCATTATTGTTGTCTCTCCCCTTTCTCAACTTTTATCGTATCTACATCCTTCTAAGGCCCCGTTTATACTTCTATCACCGCGCGACGCGATGCCATGTATAGTGGCCACATTGATCGATCGCGTCGCTCGATCAATGTGGCCACCATACCTAGCGTCGCGTCCCTCAACATCGAAGTATAAACGGGCCGTAATACTCTTTAAGCACTCCCTGTAGCCCTGCTCTTCATCGGTAGTAGTTGTATTCACAAGTAACCTCAATCCATCGTCGCAACCCGGTGTAACAGTGGTACATTTAGCGACCCATCTATCGCCTCGGGACCACATTGAAGAGACAGCGGAACGGATGAACAACCTGAGCTTCTCGGATCGAGCCAGCCAGATCAGCTACCGCTCATCCAGTTCGAACCCACCGCCACCATCTGGCGTTTACGTCGGCTATCCGACTCCGGTGGTTCAATATCAAGTTGGAGAGGATGTTACGTGAGTTGGATTCTTTTTGTGGATTGAGATGGAGCTCATAGCGCTTTCCTAGTTGGGAGGGGGGTCCGCATGAGCGGGAAATTGCGTCCTCATCTATCTTGTCTGGCCACTACACATGCTATCGCGTCGCGCGCGATGGAAGTATAAGGCCATAGGGATCGCTTAGTGTGCTCGCGATGCGCGACGCGATGAGTGATAGGCTCCCATATCGATTCATCGCATAGGAGCTTATCATCACATCGCGTCTCGTCGCGCGCACACTAAACGACCCCTTACCAGGGAATGCCGTCAGCTTCCCACGGAACTTCGGATCGAGACCTATACCGCGTGAAAGAGCTCGAGACGCTGATCACAGATATGCAGACCAAATTTGCAAAAGGAGAGTTCTAAGCGAGTTGTGACCGCGGAAGCCGCGTTGACGCGTAATCAGAGGTGCTGTTGGCAGCGGCAACGGCACAATGGTAGAGTGTTCGCTTCACAGGAATGGGGTCGTGGGTTCGGTTCCCGTCGGTGACGTTGTTGACCTATCCTCGACGAGGACCTATAATCTCATTTTTAGCACATTTTTGAGCGAACGGCTGATGGCGACTTGCAATTACGTCTATTAGGATATTTGAAGTTGGAAACGTGTTTCAGGTAACATACTTTATTCATGGCGTGAAGGAAGTCAGAAATTCAAATCAAAACAATAATCAAAAATCAACAAAATTTAACCATCATAATTAAGCACCACTACTGTTCAAACCTTCCTCAACACTGATGGAACAACGCTTTGTTGATTTTTAATTTTATTTTACTTTTGATTTTTGTTTTGATTTGAATTTTTGACTTCCTTCAAGCCATGAATAAAGTGTGTTACCGGAAACACGTTTCCAACTTCAAATATCCTAATAGACGTAGTTGCAAGTCGCCATCAGCCGCTCGCTCAAAAATGCACTAAAAATGAGATTATAGGTCCTCGTCGAGGATAGGTCATAAAATGCAAAAACAACGTCACCGACGGGAACCGAACCCATGACCTCATTCCTGTGAAGCGAACACTCTACCACTGTGCCGTTGCCGCTGTCAACCATACTTCTGATTACGCATCAACGTGGCTTCCGCCTGCCACAACTCGCTTAGGGCTCTCCTTTAGCAAATTTGGTCTACATATCTGTGATCAGCGTCTCGAGCTCTTTGACGTGATATAGGTCTCAATCCGAAGTTCCATGGGAAGCTGACAGCATTCTCTGGTTAGGCCTCGGAGTAAAGTCTGATGCCCCTTGCACCTAGTTTGGCACAAAAGGAGTTGTTACAGGTACGCCCCATATCAGCAGCAAGTATACGTGCAGTCGACTCCGGTCATGGCAGCAGCCGCACCTGTGGAAATTTACGGCCCGCAGCCGACGATAGTGATGCCGATGCAGCACGGCTCCCCGCTTCAGCAGTCGGTCCAAATGATGGCATGTCCTCAAACTCAAGACTCACACTTGGGCAGCAACTCTCAGACGTCTCAAGATCTCTCGCAGATGATTCCTGTACAGCAGACTGAATACGTGCAGTACCCCGTCCAACAGTACCAGCCGGCCCAGCTCGTCAGCTGCCCGCCACCTCAGCAGTACCAGCCAGTCCAGCAGACCGTCTATCCCACTCAGTACCAGCAGGTCGTCTACGCTCAGCCGCAATCATATGAGCAGCAGATAATCCGGCAGCCGATGATACAACAGCCACAGCCGCCGCCGACGATTGTGCAGGCGATACAGCCAGTAGTACAACAGCCACTACAGCCGATGCAGACTGTAATACAGCAGCAGCAGCCATCACAACCTTCCCTGCAGCATTATACGACGACTGTGTACCAGACGACGGTCCAGCCTCAACAGTACCAAATGCAGCCGCAACAACAGCCGCTACAGCCTATGGTTGAGCAGACAGTGCACATCCAGTCGTCTGTCTATCAGCAGCAGCCGCCGCCGCAGTCGCCTCAGAAGGTGCATTATCGAACTGCAGTACCGATGGGACCACCTCATCTGCAGCAGCAACAACAACAACAACAACCGCAGCACATGACACCGTCAGGGTATCAGCCGACTAACTATGGGCAATGGGTGAGTGATCTGTTGTTCTTCTGGCATATTCAGCCGCTGATTAGTTGAGGAAATGTTCCAGACGACGGGCGCAGCTCAGTGCAACGACAGTATTAGTGAGGCTGAAGAAGGCAGCGAGCCGAACGATTCGTTGGACGTGCAGCCGACTGCGATACAGCGGCCTATTAGCATCTTCCCTCCGTACTTAGGTAGGTGATTTGTGTCAATTAGTTCCTTTTTATACGATTTTCACGTGAAATTGGACACTTCCCAAATCAAACAGGACAATGCGCAAAACAGATTTAACACTTTCCAAAGCTAGTTTGACGCTTCTGAAATCAAGCTGAACATCTGCCAAATCAAGGTGTATCAGTATGTGTAGTGACCCCTTGGTGTCTAGTGGATGGTTGGTTCGTGGCTGGGTCTGCAATCTGACATGGGGAGTTTGGCCAGGCCCCCATGCCGCAGATCTATCTGCACACAACCTTTCCCGATCGTTGCCGACCGGCTCAGAGAGGTTCGAATCCCTTACCGGGCTGTCTGCCTGATGGCTCACTACTCGCTTCCGGAGAAGGATGATCGCTTCAATCTGAAAGCAGAAGGTTCCGGCTTCGTACCACATCAGTGCGTGACAACTTCCAACGATACTTCTGGCTTGCTGACCAGTTCACGGACACAGCACGCCGCAGTATATAAAGGTTTATCGGATCTATCCTAGTCCGGGGCCACATAACTAAAGAGTATGTAAAAAATCGACTTGGGACTTACCGAGCACGATAAAACCTAAACCAGAAAAATTCACGAGCAAAAAACACGAAAAAATAAATGTTTTCGCCGCGGGTGAAGTTATGTGCCCTCCCCACCATGTTAGATCCTGGTTGTAACATGTAAAGCGGCGGTCAGCACGCGCTAGGTGGCGCTACGCGCCTTCCTCAACATGTTATATCCTGGTTCTAACATGTCAAGCGGTGGTCAGCACGCGGCACGACTCCATTGCGTCGCCCTTTGCCCGCCGATACGGTTGTCAAACCACGGCGATTTTATTTTTTTATTTATCCGTTCGTTTTTTCCTTTGTTTTAGGTTCTGTCGTGCTCCGTAGGAGTCGCTCGGTAAGTTTCAATTCTTTTTGTTGCCTACTTTTTAGTTATGTGGCCCCCCGGACTAGGATAGATCAGGTTTATCTATAGCTACACTGCTATGGAACGGAGAGTCTATGCAGACAATAGCTACTGCTTGGAGTGGAGTGGGACCTATACCCGCGGTGTCGGCAGAGCGGGGAGTGCGCCCTTGAGCGATGACTCAGTTAGCGGCGACGCTAACAAACGTATGCGCAGACCTTTCCCTTGGACGCAAGGTTGGCGGGGAGGTGCTTGCCTCTCCTGGTTCCCAGAATCCTTTCCGGAACTTGGCTATGCTGATTGGCGGACTCTGCCGGTCCGAGGGAGACATAGGATTGGTTGACTGCCGATTACTCGGCTGCTGACAAGAGTAGACGGTTCCCGACCGCTCAGAAGAAAGCACAATTGCTAGAATGGACACTGTGCCCATGCCGGCCGGCTTATATGGAGTGAGCGCGCCCCAAACCCCGCCCCTGGCCGCGATTGGCTGGCTCGGCATGCTCCCTCATCCCGCCAACACCGCTCACAATCGATCAATGCTACGTCATGGGTGCCGGGCCGTCTGCGTGATGATGAGGAGCGAACGATATTGCCTAAAGCAACATCAAAAACATTACAGAACACAAACAGAGCACAAAACATACACCACACAGTAGTGGGGACCCTAACCTAACAAGCTACCGTTTTCGAGATTAAACTAGAGACTGCCCGGGTGATTTTTCTTTTTTTTTTACTACAATTCACCTCTACCAAGGGTTAGTTTAAGGACCATTCACACTGCAGCGACAATGCGACTCGATGCCAAGTATAGAGGCCAAAATGTTTGAACGCGTCGCTAGACGGCGGAGTATAAATGGGTCCTTAATGTGCACGCGACACAAGACGCGTCGTAATGATGAGCCCCACATCGATCACCCGCGTCGCTGAATCGAAATAGGAGATTAGCATTAGGTCGCGTGCACACTATACGATCCCTAAGTGAACACACTGTTCAAAATTTTAGGTTTGATGCTTGTTCGAAAGTGTAGAAAAATAGCAATTTCTTAGCGTATTTAACGAAGAGATCGCGCCATGCGGTCGTCTAGCTCGTTGTGATTTTCATTTGATTGGTAATGTAAACGCTACTTAGTTGAAGCAGCAAAGTGAATATCCACACAAACGGAGTTTATTTTTGCCGTAAATCAAAAAGTGTAATGGTCTAGACGAGTGCATGGTGCAATCTCTTCTTTTAGTGCTAAAAATTGTTGCCTTCCTGCATTTTAAAACAGGCTCTAAACCACTGTTTTTACTTGGAAATTAAAATTTTATAAAGTTTCAGACAGTGTGTTCACTTAGTGTATAGATGAATTTAGTATGAGTCCCTTTGACGCCTTTCAAATTCCTCTGTTTCAGTAACTGAGCACTTTTTTTGATATTTCATAAAAAATTATTTTTCAAGGAAATAGTGGATTACAATCATTCTAGAGTATTAGTATTATATAAGTATTAGTAGTATTATTAGTGATTAAAATCACAAAAGCATAAATTCTTGGTGCAAAAAGGGGCTTGCGCCGTGCGCTTGTCCAGAAAGTCTCGCTTTTCTACTTATTTTTCTTGGTGGCAAAGATTTTGTTTGAGTGTCACATCGTGTCACAGTAACACACTTGTCAAATAAAAGCGCAACGAACGAGACGAGTGCGCATCGTAAGCATTTCACGCAGGAAAAGCATTATTTCCCTCCTTTTAATTTTTTAAAATATTTAGTCATTTTTCATTTTTAAAGATTTTTTGCACCACCATTTTTTGTAAACCGTTATTTCTCTTGGAAAATAAAAAACAAAATTTCAAACAGTGTAACATTTATTATGGCAGCTGAATTTTACTAAAAAAAACCCTTACTAAATCTTTCTTACCAAGAAACTCTCTCAACGGTAGGTTGGAGCGGCCCAAGTGTTGTATATGGGCAGAACCGCCTCTCCCTGGGAAGTAGCAAACTGCAGGTATCTCGACCCCAATACAACTCTGCGCAGAGTCAGAGGCGACGGAAGTCGCGTGTTGGCGCATGTTGATCCACGTGCTCTGCAGCTGACGGGCGCGCGCGGGATGAGGGCTAGTATCGCAGCTCAGCGCTGAGCACAGGTAGCGTAGTAGGGAAGCGCCCGCACTCGTGAGCGAGAGGTCGGGGGTTTGGATCCCGCAGACTGCGTTTGTTTTGCACTTTTGCAAAATTCATGTTTATTATACAGGTGATCCACCTAGGGGTATTATAGTATGTTATAGAGCATGTTTACATATAACATATGCTTCAAGCTCAGATTAGCTAGAATGCTTACTTCTAAAGAACCGAGGCGGTCTCCACAACACCCACCTACGATGTAAAAAATAAATCAATTACAAAATATCTAACGTTACATAACTACAGCTTCAAACAAAATAGGTTTACAAATAAGCAAGCGTTTACAATCAAACAAGGATACTACAGGGTGCGCCATAAATATGGTCACTCAATAAAAAGCGAATTACTCACGGGGAATTTGTCAGGGAATAGCGAAACTTCCTCAACAATTTACTAACAATCTAGTTAACATGCAAAATGGATATCATCTAGTATGATCTTCCTTGGCACGAATGACAACCTTCAGACGCTTAGGGTAGGACTCAACGGCGGCACGCAAGGTTGCTTGCGGAATTTCCTTCCATGCTTTTTCCCGTGAAGATTTCAATCCTCGAATCGTAGTGCGCCTTTTAGCGCAGGCTTCACCCTCTAGAATGAGCCAACGCAGTAATCCAAAACACTCAAATCTTACGAGTTTTTCGGCCATCCAGAAACAGGGATGAAGTTGGGAAGATTCCTTGCGCACCACTCCTGAGTCTTCTTGGACTTATGAGCGGGTGCGCCGTTCTGGTGAAAGGTCCATGTTGTATTTCCAGAGTGTTCTTGAGCCTAGGGAAGCAACTCCTTCATCACAATGTCGTTCATGTAGACATTGGTGTTGACCTTGGCTCCTTTTTCAACGAAAACCAATCGTGTCCGTCCTGTGGCGCAAACTCCGGCCCAAACCATCAGGGAAGCTGCATGAGAGTTTCTGTTAACGGTGTCTGCATCCTCACCACTTTCAGCCAATAACCGCGAGTTTCGGCGGTCAAAATGCTGCTCAATTGAGAAAAGTTTCTTATCAGCGAAGAGCGTCGTGCAGTGGTCGTGCCGCTCGAGGAGTCTTCGACATTTTTTCTTCTTCCTTCCATCTGTGCAGGCGTTTGTCCGTGCAGTTGACGGAACTTGTAGGGGTATAGTCCAAGTTCATTCTTAGCAACTCGCTTCATCGTCGTAGCCGATACGTTGAGCTCGGATGCCATCTTTCTCATGCCATGGCCTGGATTCCACTTGAATTGTTCTTTCACGATTTTCCAGAGACTGCTCGTAGCTACGGATACCGGGCAGCCAGGTCGAAAACGATAAACGAGATAGTTACGTTCCACACAGCGATAGACTGTCATCTTGTGCAGCTTCAGCAGACGAGCGATGTTGGGAACAGAAAGTCCTGCCCTTCTCGGATCCAAGATTGCGCCTCTTTGACAACAAGACGTTACCATTTCTGATAGAAGCAGTGTGGAGATGCAAAAAACACTATATACGGTTAAGATGACACGTAGAATCCGAAGAAACAATGGAAACATAAAAACGTTCGCAAACAAATACAAAAAATGACGCGCGAAAAAGTGACCATATTTATGGCGCACCCTGTCTATGTGATCTCTAACACCAGTGGTACGCACTAACATAGTGCTTAAAGCAATACGAGTTCTTGCAGGATAAGCAATGAATGAAAGCCAAAGAAAGAAGTAAACATTTTAGCTAATCTGTAGCTTGAAGCATATGTTATATGTAAACATACTCTATAACATGCTATAATACCCCTAGGTGGATCACCTGTATGATAGACATGGATTTTGCAAAAGTGCAAAACAACGCAGTCTGCCGGATCCAAACCCCCGACCCCTCGCTCACGAGTGCGGGCGCTTCCCTACTACGCCACCTGTGAACTGCGATGGGTCGCGATACGAGCCCTCATCCCGCGCACGCCCGTCAGCTGTGGAGCACGTGAATCAACAAGGCGCCAACACGCGACTTCCGTCGCCCCTAACTCTGCGCAGAGTTGTATTGGGGTCGAGATACCTGCAGTTTGTTACTTCCCAGGAAGAGGCGGTTCTGCCCACATACAACACTTGGGCCGTTCCGACCTACCGTTGAGATAGTATCCTGGTTAGACAACAATTATTCCAACTTTCCTGGAGTCTCTAGTGTAATGTGAAAGAAGCTCGTTTTAATTTGGAAGGTTTCAATTTGGCTTCAAAAGAGGATTACTGAACGAGTTTCCACTTTTTGAATTCTTAGGTTCTTTTTAGGTTTATTTTTTAGAGGTCTAAAAAGTGGAATTTGGATTGAAAGGCGTCCAACTTGATTTTAAAAGTGTCCACTTTGGTGCGAAAATGATATATATGTAGTGGAATAATTTGAAACATTCATGGTTGATCCAGTGGGATGAGACAACGCCTTTCTCATAATCACTTGACTGTTTGAAAAGCTGCGCTGCTTCCAGGAAAGTCGATGGTGGCGCCGTTGTCGGTGTTGGTGCATCCGGAGCCGATGTATCACTACTCTCAAACATCACCGATCATGTCGTCGATGCAACAGCAACAGCAAATGCTCCAAATCCAGTGCCATTCGCGACCGTTGCTGTACCGAACGTCGCAGGGCTACTCGCAAGGCACACAGACGAGTGTCGACGGTGGTTACGGCAGCATGACGCAGGAGTCGATTCGTGACGGTGAACTCGGCGCCGCCGATGCTCAGTGATCAATCAGTCAATCGATCGATTACCGGTACCGAGCGAGATGACTCGAGTGTGCATCGCCGCTGCATCATCTAGGATTTCTTGTGTTGTCTCATCGTTAGGCGATGTTTATACTCGAGCGGCTGTGCGAGCATGGCGACAACAAAAAATCGATATCGATTTGCGCGTGATGACGCCTAGCGCGCGCATTGACTCAAGTATAAACCACACGACACCTTATGGCATTTTGTGTTGTTGCTGCCGCTGCTTCTCTGAATACTGCTCTTCTCTTCTCCAGTTTGTTAATGTTATAATGAAGCTGGTGACGATGACGATGATGATGACGTGTATTTTCATTGTTGTTTGTTTGTTTGTTTGTTTGGCTTCCGCCCGCCACGCGCATTAGTTCGGTTCGTCGTAAATTCTCGGGTGAATAGTTGTCGTGTAAACGCTGACTGAGCGTAAGCGTAGAGTTTGTCAGCTTGTGCTTCATGGTTACCGTTGTTGTCAACTAGAGTTCTATTAGGTATTAGGAAGTCACTGTAGTCCTTCTCTATGTTCGTCTTCTCGCTGCTTCTATGCAGATGTATGTATGTGTGTATGTCTATCTATCTCTTTTTGTCCTCGTGTGTAGTGTGCGTGTGTGTATTATTCTAAGTTGATGTCTATTGTCTATTTGATTCAGAGATGTGTCTCCTATGCTTTAAGCAACAATCACCGGCACACGAGATGTATTCGGCACTTTCCTAGTCGGGGGGACGGTACTGACGCCACTTGGCGTCTATAGCTCTCCGTCCCCTCCCGACTAGGAAAACGCCATATACCCTATTCTTACTAGGTAAATATATGTAGATGTAGCCTAATATATATTATATATTACTTAGGATGTAATATGTCCAAAGAAGCCTGAAGTCAATGATGATCTTTCTTAACTGTCGTCAAATTAGTAGTCCGTATAGTCTAAAATATCCTTTCTTCTTCTCATATTCACTTTTCGTCACGTTGAATCTACTTAGCGCATTCGACTGCATTTTTTCTCATCTATTTCTTCTCGTATACATAATATATTCGCGTGATTAATTCGGTTGTTTTTTGTAATTTTTCAACTAGAAAAGGTGTTTTGTCGGTAATTTGGCCAGTTGGTGCAATTGCGGACTTTCCACCCTGAAATTTGCCACGCCCTGATCGTATCGATTGCCGTGCCGTGATTACGCCGTGCTGCCGTGAAATGACGCGGCCTGAAAGTGCCGTGATCGCTCCACGGCACCATCCACCTCCACCGCCGTGAAGCCATCACGGTTTGGTGTCCCGCCGTGGGGACCCTAGAAGTCGTCAGTCGGTTGACTAACTTAACCTGTCATCTTCTGATGTTTAAACTACGATTGATATTGATCGAACCAAGTCGCCAATGTACCGACTACCACCGAAACCAGTCATTGTGAAGTATTATAGGGATGGATGTCTGATGATGAAGAAGAGTATCAGTTTTAGTCGTATAGAAGTAGTTTTCTATGTCTCTATTGTTACGTATTAGAACCGACTCGGTGCCATTCACATCAGTACTTTCATGTATCCGGTTTTTGTCGATTGTCTGTTGTTGTTGTCGTTAGTGAGAGTGAACAAGTGAGAATGTTGCCAGCCGGTATCGCACACACACATACACGCGTTTGTTTGGCTCAAAATAAAAGCTCTATGTTGAAGTGAAGGTTGTTGCGTGCTGTAGATGTACTGCTTGAGCGCTAACCGATGCTAGCGGTTCGTTATCTTATCCTACAAACGGTTCAACATGTCATGTAGCCGGAGTGTTCTGCTCGACTGGACGGAATTCTAACGAAGGAAGAGTCTCACAGGGAAAGGTTCCCAACTCAAGGTGAGCTTTTGCGGTGCTATTTTGACAGGATGTAGGGCCGTGTGAGCGGAGTCCAGAGGTACAGTTAGTTTTTGCAAAACGCCTTTTTAAAAATCGGGAAAATAGTGAATATATGCGCGCATCACTCATCAACCTCTATGACACCTCAGGCGATGTGCCTCAATGGCGCAATCGGGAGGAGTGCCGCCTCGTAGAAGCCCATCGGCGGTTTTTGAGTTCGAGTCCGCGTACTGCCAATACTTTTGCACGTATTAGTTTGTTGTTATTACGCTCTCTCATGTCCACATGAGTCAATTTTAGACCATCAATGAACCATCAACAAACCAAGGCTGTGCATTTGCGCCTTCATAGGTGCTAGTTTTTCAACGATATCTGGACCATATCATTTCTCTGAAGTGCGTGTCGCACCAGCAGCATCTTACAAAAGCCAGTGAGGAACGATCCTCTCCCTGGCAAAGAATCACCACTTCTTCTCCGTTGGACGCGTAATCGAGAAGGGTCCTGGGTGAAAATCGACGTAACCAACTGCCACCCACGAAAAAACCAGCACATATGAAGGCGCAAATCCACAGCCTTGGTTTGTTGATGGTTCATTGATGGTCTAAAATTGACTCGTGTGAACATGAGAAAGCGTAATAGCAACAAACTAATATGTGCAAAAATATTGGCATTGCGCGGACTCGAACTCAAAAGCCTGCGGTGTGCTTCTATGAGGCGGCACTCCTACCGGCTGCGCCACCGAGACACATCTCGTGGGGTGTCATAGGGTTGCGCACACTATTTCACACTTCTTTTTCAGGTCTTAAAAAAAAGCGTTCAGCAAAAACTAACTGTAATTCTGAACTCCACCCACGCGGCCCTACATCCTGTCGAAATAGCATCGTAAAATCTCACCTGAAGTTGGAAACCTTTCGGCACTATTGTACTTTACGGACTCCAGAGAACGAGGAGAGGTCGAAAAATTTTTTTCGCCCAAACCTCGTCCAGGGGGGGGGGGTTATTTGGGGTGCTGATCACGAATCTGACATCCGTTTTTGAAATTTCGGCCGATTACGGTAGATTAGGGTAGGTACGGGTGACTAAGGGTGTCGAGGTCATAGTCACCGATTTCGCCCAAACTTCGCCTATGGGGTTATTTGGGATGCTGATCACGAATCTGACATCCGTTTTTCGTTTTAAGCTGGAGTACGGTAGATTACGGTAGGTACGGGTGACTAAGGCTGTCGAGGTCATAATCACCGATTTCGCCCAAACTTCGCCTATGGGGTTATTTGGGATGCTGATCACGAATCTCACATCCGTTTTTCGTTTTACGCTGGAGTACGGTAGGTTACGGTGGGTACCGGTGAGTAAGGTAATGGTCACCGATTGCGCCCAAACTCCAGCGTAAAACGAATAACGGATGTCAGATTCGTGATCAGCATCCCAAGTAACCCCCATTGGCGAAGTTTGGGCGAAATCTGTGATTATGAACTCGACAGCCTTAGTCACCGGTACCTACCGTAACCTACCGTAATCGGCCGAAATTTCAAAAACGTATGTCAGATTCGTGATCAGCACCCCAAACAACCCCCCTGGACGAGGTTTGGGCGAAAAAATTTTTTTTCGACCTCTCCTCGTCCTCTGGAGTCCGTAAAGTACAATAGTGCCAACCTTTCATTGTCAAACGTATGTCTGATTAGCAGAAATTAATGCCACAATGAGAATTTTCATCCTTCATATAGTATAAAGGTAGGCTCCATTTTTGCAAAGTACCAGAACCTAGCGAATTACGGACCGCAAGGGTTTACTATGCAATCGCACAACTGCACAAGGCAATGCCTTCCAAATATCAAATATGCAGAAAAAGCAAAAAGATTGCTTGGCAGGCTAGAGGTCAGGTGTTCGGCTGCTTGAGCTTGTAGAATTTTTCCAATTTTTCTGCGTATTCGATGTTTCAAAGGTGTTACCGGCTAGGGGGGGGGGGGTATTTGGGGTGCTGATCACGAATCTGAGATCCGTTTTTCGTTTTACGCTGGAGTGCGGTAGGTTGCGGGTAAGGAACGCTTCAGGGCGGGTTGCTGGATGTGTAAAACTGCCTGGAGGGCCATGATGCTTAGATTGCTATCTCTTGATTAAGCCTTCGCCTATCGAAGTTTCCCGCAAAAATGGTTTACCGCTGATTTGCGAATTTTCAGGCGATCGCTGCGGGACCGCTTGCATGCTGTGCTCACCCGTAGCACCATAGATAACCCCTACAGCCGAAGTTTGGCGAGATCGGTGACCGTGACCTTAATCACCCGCACCTACTGTAACCAATCGTACTCCAGTGTAAAACGAAAAACGGATGTCATATTCGTGATCAGCACCTCAAATAGCCCCCCCCCTAGCCGAAGTTTGGGCGAAATCGGCGATCATGACCTTGGCAGCCTTAGTCACCCGTACCTACCGTAACCTACCGCACTCCAGCGTGAAACGAAAAACGGATGTCATATTCGTGATCAGCACCTCAAATAACCCCCTTAGCCGAAGTTTGGGCGAAATCGGCGATCATGACCTTGGCAGCCTTAGTCACCCGTACCTACCGTAACCTACCGTAATCGGCCGTAATTTTGAAAACGGATCTCAGATTCGTGATCAGCACCCCAAATAACCCCCCTAGCCGAAGTTTGGGCGAAAAAAAATTTCGACCTCTCCTCGACCCGTGGAGTTGTGAAAGTACAACAGTGCCGGTGTTACCTTCTGTGGCTGTGCGATACCTTAACAAACTTTCACGGCCCGTAACTACGAACTTTGCAGAAATGGAACACACTTTCCTCCTATTTAAAGGGTGGGAGATTTTCGCACTGGTATTCGTTTAGTTGTATTTCACTGCAGGCAACCTCGTTCTTTGGATTGGTTCTGAAACAGGGGATTAGGGAGCTCGTCCACAAAAGTGATCTCGGTTTCCGTGGCGCAGTGCGACAATATTGACCCAGTCCTATACAAACTTTGCTTTATTTCACGTTCACCCTACGGCTAAACGCGATAACAACAGTCACATGTGAACTCGAAGTGCTCAGTTGGGCAGCGTGAGGCTCTGTTCTCCAGAAAATAATGTGCCCCAATGAGGTGCGCGTGCCCCAATCCATTCAGTGGCTACTGCGATCTTTAGGAAACCTTGTGCAACCAATAGTTTCTACGGGTCGTCATTACGGTCATCTGTTAGAGCCACTGGCTCAACATTGCCTTGTGAGCTAAGCGACCAAGATGGCGGCGTTGCGCTACGCCGCACGGTTTGTGAATCGCAACCCGCGCAACCTTGAGATGCTCGGCATCCAACGGCCGTCAACCGGCTACGAATTCGAGGCGGACAAGGATCGGCGGAGTTTCATCTACAAGTGAGTTGTGCACATGTTCCACTAATTCGTTTCAATCCTAGTTTGGATAGATTGAAGTGTTTCCCTCACCGTTCTCACCGTTTCTTACCCAGAGATGTCTCGAGGGCTCAGTGGCTGCTTCATTATTTGAAAGCTCTCTCTCCCTTTCTCTCTTTAGGGAAGAAGTCCTGGGGCGTAACGGAGGTATGCCCATGACTGAATTTGGTTTGGTCCCCCCAACATAGGCTCGCACTCTACTTGACCACGCTGCCGGAGTTATCTGAGTTGGTCATTTATGACATCCACAAATATCAGCTGGAGCTTTCGTTTTCCTCAAAGGAGGTGTTACGTTTAAGAAGAACATCATAACTTTTTAGCCATACAGAGAAATTGAACCCCTCAACGCCTTCTTTTCATGTGAAGTTGACGTCAGTTGAACCCAGAAGACACTTAGATTAGGGACCCTGTATGTTAGTAGTGAGTGTTAGAAATCTCTCTCACTTGAATTGAGCATTCAGAAATGACGGCTAGTAAGCACAACTCTCGAGGGTTTTTGAACACCAGGTAGATCTATCCTAGTCGGGAGGGGGGGGGCAGTCCGAAAGTAACACTTTTATCCAGCATTCCAGGACACAACACCACATTCTCTAAGTTCGCATGAGTACCCTCGTTCATTTGGCAGTGGCTGAAGTTCTAGGACAAATTCAAGGGAGTAAATGGAGGGGCAAAACCCCTCAAATCCTCTGCGGGCGTATAAGACATATGTGAGACCCATGGTAGAGTGTGGAACAACAGTTTTCAATCCTTCGAAGAGAAAAAACATTCTTCTTCTAGAAAATGTTCAGAATAGTTTCACTCGTAAGCTGATGATGAGGTGCTACGGGAATAACTATTATCAGATGCCAAATGGTGCCGAAAGAGCGGAGATGTTAGGATTACCAAGCCTTTTCATAAGAAGGAAAAGAGCTGACCTCCTCATGATGTTTAAGATACTCACTGGTAGGGTTTCTATAAACCCACTCAACTTTTTTGGCACTAGGCTGACAAGAAACATAAGAGGGAAGCTCACACTTTATGTTTCGGTGGCGAAATCACGTGCCCGAGCAAGCTTTTTCACCTACAGAAATTTAAAGGAGTTTAACCACATTTTGAGCACAAATGAGGAAGTCTTAGGTCTATCCTTGCACGGTTTCAAGAAACTGCTTTTGCGTATGCAATGAGTGCCGTCGGTTGTATTCGTTTGTTTTTGATTGAGTTTATGCGTTTTTATTCTAACATTGTATTTTCACGTGTGGCCTTAGCTCACGTCATGAATAAATAAATAAATAAATAAATAAAACACCGCATGCATCCCTCCGACTAGGATAGATCCCACCAGGGTCACATGTCGTAGTCGAATTTGCAAATAGCATGGTTATGATGCTTCAAGGACGGTGTTCAGGGTAGAACTGCTGCAAACGAAGTCTCACCAGGAAGCCCGCCTCACCCACTACAGGAATGGAGTGGTTATTGAAGCGTCCACGAAAGAGAAGGCGATCTCCGATCAGCTGTACAGGTATGTTGCTTATTAATATGCGTGCATTCGCTTTTCCCCTTATTCGGCGAGTTTCACGATTGCTTAGTGAGATGATTGAGGTAGTGAACTAGTCTAACTAGACAGTGTTACTCGTGCAAATTTGGTCTATTAGCACCCTCATTGAATAGACTTAGCACTAGAGCACGTTCAGATCGCAGCAACGACGTAAAGGATTAGAAAGAGGAAGGCTATGGGCATCGTCTATATTTGAGATCATAGCTGAAGTGAATAATTTTGAAGCAACCATCAGCATCACAGCTTAGAGCGAGGTGAAAACAAAAGAAAACGAGACGTTTAGTCATGTTTTTCCATCTCTCCGGTTTATGGCAAGGTTCGACGATGTATCGCCAGACCTTCTTGTCCTTTATTTCATTTTTGTTTTTATTTACTCAGTTATTACTTAAATGGTTATCCACGCAAAGAAAAAACTCAAGGATCAAGGCACAAATCTAGAGAAGGAGGTGCACCCCGTGTCTTTCCAATCATCCTCACCTTAGGGTCAGGAAACCTACGTATACTTCGGCATTGGGGGGGGGGGGGGCGGAGGGTGGAGCGGCCTGTGTTAATGTAAGCATTTTGGCGTTCGTTCACCCTCCGTACAAGAGGCATGTGGTAAAAAAGCGGTTGTAGGAAGAAGCGATAAAACTGCGTTAAGAAGCATCGTATGTGGTCATGCACACACTTGCGCGCCAGGGCATGCCTGCGCGAGTCTCTCCAAGTACCATAGCGCCTGTTCTTCATAGTTGTACCGTTGATATATTTATACGCATGGCTTAACGTTTCCAGTATAAAAGTTCTTGAACAACTTCAACGACGATTTTTTTTTCAAATAAATAATTGATTTAAATATAAATATTCCACTATAGTTATTCCTTTTATTGAAAAATACTCTTCTATTAAAGCTCCCCGCAGTTGGTTTCAAGTTTGTGCTGGGGAGTGGAACATCTGCTATGAAATTTGGGATCTATCCTAGTCCGGGGGGGCCACATAACTAAAGTGTATGTAAAAAATCGACTTGGGACTTACCGAGCGACTCCTACAGAGCACAATAGAACCTAAACCAGAAAAATTCACGAGCAAAAAAAAAACGAAAAAATAAATGTTTTCGCCGCGGTTGTAAGCGGGTGAAGTTATGTGCCCTCTTCACCATGTTAGATCCTGGTTATAACATGTCAGGCGGCGGTCAGCACGCGCTAGGTGGCTTTATGCGCCCTCCTCACCATGTTATATCCTGGTTCTAACATGTCAAGCGGTAGTCAGCACGCGGCACGACTCCATTGCGTCGCTCTTTGCCCGCCGATACGGTTGTCAAACCGCGGCCATTTTATTTTTTATTTATCAGTTCGTTTTTTCTTTGTTTTAGGTTCTATCGTGCTCTGCAGGAGTCGCTCGGTAAGTCCCAAGTCGATTTTTACATACTTTTTTAGTTATGTGCCCCCCCCCCCCCCCCGGACTAGGATAGATCCGAAATCTGCCTTTCTTATTGTTTAATTGGTCATGGAGGATTCTGCCATTTCGCTCATTCCTTTATCTAGCCGATTCAATGGGTCCTATCTAATTGTGCTTACTTCCTTTTCTGGAGTTACTTTTGTTTGTTTCTTCTGTCCTACTGAAGCCTTTTATTCACTACAATTGGCTTTTTTGTGTTCGGTGCTTTGGAGTGCTTCCTTTCTGGTTGACTGTCTGGTGATGCACGCCGTCTTGCGGCGTATAAAATAAATGAATAAACTTCCAAGGATGTCATAGTGGAGAAAGAAAGTGAACCGCTCTGAAACAAACTCAAGACCACCTAATGGATACGGTAAATGGAATAAGCAGTAGCACATTTTGTTGCAATTAGTCTTTGTTTTCTTTCCAGGTTAGTATTTTGTCACCGTTTATTAGGGGGGGGGGGGCAAAAGTAATGAGACACCCCGTGCCGTGTCCATATATCTCGTGGCTGGAGTCTGGTTTCGTGCTTGTCGTATTTGTATGTTTGTATGCTACTTACTGAAGCTCATCTGAGAAGTTACCACTTCCGCCCTTTCCAGAAGCATGCCAAAACCCCAGCCTGTCTCATGCTGAAACCCCAGTCTGTCTCATGCTGAAACCCCAGTCTGACGAGTCGACCTGTGTCGCGCAAATCTCGCCCAATTCCCAACCCCGAGCAGCCTGGACTCAATATTCACGCAGGATGAGAAGTACGCCTTCTACCTTAACCCTGCCAAGCAGCGAGTCTGGGTGATGCCTGGTGAATTGTTACCGACCTTCGTTCGGCGAGATGTTCTCGGCGAGAAGCATCTTTGGAGCTTTTGGGTCTGCGCCCATGGATCGGTTTACCGGAGGCTGTTTCCCAAGAGCACCGCGATGAACTACAAGGCCATGGTGAACGAAATAGACGAGATGGGCCAGCGACTCGCTCTTATTCTTTCGCAGCGCTTCAAGAAGGTCTTCGACAATGCCGCACCCCATCGGGAACAAGTAACCACGGATAAGCTTGGCCAGCTGGACTACGTTCACATGCCTCACCCACTGTATTCGC
This sequence comes from Heligmosomoides polygyrus bakeri, assembly GCA_947359475.1. Taxonomy (NCBI): domain Eukaryota; kingdom Metazoa; phylum Nematoda; class Chromadorea; order Rhabditida; family Heligmosomidae; genus Heligmosomoides; species Heligmosomoides polygyrus. The sequence goes on from OX375867.1 coordinate 6,230,307, forward strand.
CGGACATCTCTCCATGCGACTACCACTACTACTTGAGCCTACAGGACTTCCTAGTCGGAAGGGACACAAGAACCCAAGCAGTCCTTGACAACCATATCGAGCAGTTGATCAACACCAGGCCCAAGCAGTTCTTGAAGGATGGGATCAGGAAGTTGGCTGAGCGATGGCAGCAAGGTCATTGCCCTTAATGGCAAATACATACCTCAGCATCGTTGAGTTGTAATTGAGTTATAAAGAGATGAAGAAATTTGTTGAATTTGTCTCATTACTTTTGCCCCCCCCCAATACATAGATGTTCGTTTATTTTTATATTTTATCCTTTTATTGAAGGCTTGAAAGGTGTATCCCCCATCGAATCGCGCTGCGCCGTCATGTAGTCACTATAAATTGGATCCGAATGAATTATTTTCGAATAACACGATCCGAATCATCCAAAAATCCTGTGCCCGGGAAATTGTCGTTATCCGAATTGCCTAAAAATCCGGGGTTCGCGAAATTTCCGTTATCCGCATCATCCAGTTATCCGAAGATTTTCGATCAGATCCATTGTATCGAGTGAATATTCGGATATTCTGATCCGAATCATCCAAAAATCCGAGGATCTTCGATCTGAGATTCATCAACAATTAAACCCGTGGGTATGCGTAGTGTAAGGGGTAGAGATAAGATAAGAGTCAGGTAAAGAGAAGGCAAGAGTCCGAGACGCAGGCTTCATCCTGGGTATCTTTACTCCCTGTACCCGCGGGTTAGTCGTTGATGAATCCGGCTCCTGATAAAGGTTTTTACTATGTCAGGACTTGTCTGGATGGTGCTGTAAACTGCTGTTGATCCCATTATTTCGCTGCTTGACAACTTCGTTCAGCAACACCGACACATGTGCGTCAATGAATCTGGGTCGAATACTGGCAGCGCGATGCCTTCAAGCCGGAATCCACTTCGCTATCCCTGGTGCTACCGATGAGCAGATCGAGAACAGCAAACATGTGAGTTTTCGCTAAATAAATTCCACCAGTGCGGAAGTGGGCAGAACACTGTGGGGTGGTAGCGCAGAGCAGCCAATCAGGCAGCGTCAAATGGGCGTGTCATTCAGGCAAGTCGTGTGCACGGTAGGTACTCTGATTGACTGGTGTGTATTCGGTCGGTGCTCTGCTAGATTATGATTAGCTGAGGCGTTTCCACTTCCCAATGCTGCCAACCTACGCGACATGTCCTACCATATATAATTCGCTTAATGCTTCGGTCGCGTTGTCAGTCACGGGAGGGGGGACTGGAGAAAAGAGATGCCAACGACGATGCGACGTATGCCAGCCGGATTTTCTTTCAGCATAACTACGGGCGATTGCTGGCAAACTGATAACCTTGGCGACTGATCACCCAAGTTCACGATATATTCAGCAGGCGCGTCAGGGTATGAATGGAGATCAAGGGCAGAGCGTAGGGATTCAGAAGTCGTGCCTAGACGTCGTTCAGCTTGCGTCTAGATTCATAAGACGTGCTGAAGATGTTGTCCAATTCGCGTAGGGAATCGGAAGGCGTGCGGAAGACGTCGTCTAATTTGCGTAGGGATTCAGAAGACGTGCCAAGACGTCGTCCAACGTGTGTCGAGATTCAAAAGACGTGCCGAAGACGTCGCCCAACCTACATTGGGATTCAGAAGACATGCGCTAGACGTCGTCCAACTTGCGTAGGGATTCCGAGTAAGGGAGCACAGTAGGAGGTGATCAACAAAAGGGACCACTAGAGGTGCAGCGTGAATAAGAGGAGGCTGTATTTCCCCTCAACATCGTTCAATGTGTGTTGTGTTCTGAAGACGGCTTACAGAAGTCGTGGCACGTGGGCACGTGTGTCGGAGTGCAGAATGAGTGTCATTTGGCAACCAAACCCAGAACCCCATCTTCCTTCTTTAGGCCTTCTTACTCTTATTACAGTAAAAAACTGGTTTCAGTGTGCAGATTGGTGCAGCGGGATATGGTGGGTCAGAATCTTCACTGCTCCTATGAAGCCCATCCACCATGTATCGTATGTACCCGATTTATTCTCCGAAGTGCTCGTTCTCTACGTGTCGAGAAAGGTAATGAGAGTCTCAATCCGGTGTTTAATCCGCTGAACCATAATTAAAATTAATCGGTATTGGTGGACACCGCTTACTGTCCGATGTCAATAATACTTCTATGAATCCGATAGTCACTCTCTACCTTTTGGCAACGTGGTGACACGTAAATCGGTACTCAGTGTCACAGGTGCGTGCTTGACGCTCACTCCGTTTCTTTGCCAGCACATAGATAAGCAAGTATTAGCGGGGAGGGGATGGGGAGAGGTAGAGGAGAGTGACTATCGGATTCATAGGAGTATTATTGACATCGGACAGTAAGCGGTGTCCACCAATACCGATTAATTTCAATTATGGTTCTGCAGATTAAACACCAGATTGAGACTCTCATTACCTTTCTCGACACGTAGAGAACGAGCACTTCGGAGAATAAATCGGGTACATACGATACATGGTGGATGGGCTTCATAGGAGCAGTGAAGATTCCGACCCACCATATCCCGTTGCACTAATCTGTACAGTGAAACCAGTTTTTTACTGTAATAACAGTAAGAAGGCCTAAAGAAGGAAGGAGGAAGGTTGGGGTCCTTCTACTCTCGGGGTTTGGGGGCGAAGTCCCCAACCAGACGTTTGGCGGTCGCTAGACCATATATGTAGTAGCTCTTTCAGTGAGTGATGGAATCGAGTAACGTGCTTTGTTTCAGCAAACAGAGTTCTTCAAAGTGCTACAGCAAGAGGGTCTCGAGCTGAAGGAACCGGCCGCATTGGAGCACTCGTATGAGACGGATCGATCGATGACATGGCAACGATATCCGCTGATGGCGAATCGCCAAGACAAACTGGACGAGTTGTAGTTGAGTGTGGTAGCCTCTAGTCTTGTTTTGTTGTCTGTTATCCGTTTGCTGTTGATTTTTCTTTGTGGAAAAAATAGAGTTTTTATTAGGCCTAATCAATTGTCTATCAATTTCCATATAAAATCCACCAGTGTTCTGCATTATAAAACGAAGTTCTAGAGAATATATACACATCAGATGATACTATACACGCGTTAACAGTAACATTAATAGGCCACACGCATATGTGAGTACTGTGAAGGTAAGAATCATCGGAGCAAAGGGGAGGAATGTTCTCGTGAATTCGCGTGAATGCACAACCTGTAATAGCCCTAACAACACACGACCAACTACAACTGGACACACGGATCTACACAGACGACGTCGACGACGACGACGACGAGGCTACCACGACAGCTTGACGGTCGTCACGTCCTGCGGCTCCATTGTGAACTGTGCGGTCTCCTTGTGCTCGTAGAGCAGCGTAAGTGAAGCCTCCCTGACTGAGCTGATCGACGGGAATAACTTCAGCGGCGCGACCTGAAGTCAGAAATCATCGTGGACGAGGACGTGGTCGAACGAGTTCAGAACGGAATGGCGAGCGCGGGGTCCGTTCGCATACGTCGATCCCGTTTTTGACCTATATGGTTGCCCCGAAAACCCGCCTAGAATGGGCCCAGATGGCAGACTGGCAGTGAGATGGACTCCGAGACGAGCGGTCACAGGTTCGACATCCGCGCCGCGATTCGAGCAAAGAATGCGTCGGAGGACCACGGGAGGGACGAGAACCACCGACCAGAAGGAGCATGGAGAGAGAGTAGGAGCCGAGGAGACTTGAGGGCAGTGGTAGGGAGGAGACTTGAGGGCAGTGGTAGGAGCCCCCAAGCACGGAGAGAGAAACCCCCGGGGAAGGCCAGAGAGGAAGGGAAGGAGGGACAAAGAGGAAGGAAGAAGGAGGAAGGGGAAGAAGAATCTGCCTTTTGTGACTGACTTCCCTTGTTGTTTCCAGAAAGCGACGTGCCCGCGTGCTACGAAGGTCACCTACCCTTCCCCTCCAGCAGCACCTCTCCGTGACAGCCCCAGAATCACGATTTGATCCACGGCTTGCGCAGCTAGAGTGGCGCATCCTCGCCTCCTCTACGATTCAGCCCGAAAGACCTGTTTTGCCACCAGATTCGGTACTAGTCGTTAACATGGCCTACACGTGGAGAGGAAGAAATATGTCAGACCAATCAAGCCGCATTTCGAACGAGCCGTGACCGACGTGTTCGTTGGGATTCGACTGGCTGACACTCTTCCACTTTCTCATGTAGGCCACATTAGCAACCAGTACCGAAGATTCTCATCGAATACGTACAATTGGTACCAGTTTCGCATCAGAACACGCTACAATCCGCTACGTTTTGACACTGCTGGGGGTTACCCACTCATCTGCACTATCCTTTGGCCTATGTCATACCATCGCTCACCCCGAGCGAAGCCTAATGATAGGCTCCCATACCGACTCATCGCTTCGCGCTATCGATATGGGAGCTTATCATTAGGCTTCACCCGGGGTGAGCGATGGTATGACATAGACCTTTCCCTGGGTCGTAATCATTATCGAGTCCAGTCAGCCGTTCAAAGGAGGGTGGAGTTGGAATTGCTGTTGTTGGAATTATTGCTTCACCATCCTATTTCATGCAAAATGAATAGCAATTCGGTCGCTGGTTGGTAAAATCTGGCGGAGCGGGAACGCACTGTCCAATCAGGGAATTGACCAAATCGGCCTCCTGATGACCTGATTGGTCTGCTGCATTCCTTTCTCCCATGCAGGACATATTAGCGACTAGTAACAAAGTTCCTATTACATTATCACCAGCAAAGGGTTTCAGGCGTATGCCCGTGCGAAGAAAAATGAATAGTACTGCGAGAATCTCCACCCTTCAGATAGTGGAAAAACATGTTTTGCAAAGTCCTTGAACCTACCGAGTTAGGGATTCCGATAGTTTACTATGGAATCGCACTGTCACAAAAGGCAATAATGTCTTATGAGGCTGTGCAATTCCATAGTAAACTATCGCCATCTCTAACACGATAGGTTCAGAGATTCTGCAGAAATGGAACATCTTTTCTACTATTTGAGGCGTGAAGATTCTCGCATTGCTATTCATTTTCGCCGATCAGACATACGCCTGAGACCCTTTCCTGGTTTTCTTGTCCAATCATCGGTTACTGAAATCTGGCTCGCAATCTCATTCGATTCCATCTGTTAGTGTGGTCTACATGGGAGGGCGGGAACGCGCTAGCCAATCAAGGCACCGACAGATCACGCCTCTTCTGTGTGGCACGCTCCCTGGATGTGGTCTGATTGCTCTGCTGCGTTCAACTTGTGGGCCATTTTAACGACTACTACCAACGTTCCTATTACATCCTAGGTGAAGACGTTGGCAATTCAGTTGTCGGATGGTAAAACATGGCTTGCGAAAGCTATTACGACGTCAATTCTCGTTCGATTCCATCTGAAAACGGTTTGAAACGGCTTGCAGCTCTTCGAAGAAGAAAGAACTGCGGCTCAACATAAGTGAGACCAAGCCTGTGAACCTGTATTGGGCTAGCGGATGACTTCTTCGCATGTTCAACTTCAACTTTGTTCTGACCACGTACATCGTTAATTTGTTCAAGGCCATTACTACCTGTTATAGCATTATCTGGTCTGACATAAAGGAATGACATACGCCCAAAGCAATTCTGACAAAAATGAACATGCGACGAAGTAGTCCGCTAGACCGCTAGAGCATTACATGTTCATTGGTTTAGTTCCACTTAAGTTGAGCCGCAGGTTCTTTGTCGGAGAGCTGCAAGCAGTTTCAAACCGTTTTCAGATCAATTCGAATGAGAATTAACGTCGTAACAGCTTTCGCGAGCCATGTTTTACTAACCGATAACTGAATTGCCAACGCATTCACCTAGTACGTAATAGGGACGACCGAAGCAACGTTGGCTAGATACGTTGCACTTGGACTTAAAGATGGCTGGTGTGCACCCTGATCAAGTATTTGATCGGGAGAACTGGCGTCACCACACCAGAAGAGCGGACCCCGCCATCAAGCGGGACAGACGCTAATGAAAATGATTCACCTAGTATGTAATAGGAACGTTGGAAGTAATCGCTAAAATGGCCTACATAAGGAAGTTGAGCGTAGCAGAGCAATCAGATCACATCCAAAGGGCGCCCCACACGAAATGGGCGTGCTCTACCGGTGTCCTGATTGGCCAGCGCGTTCCCGCCTCCCACGTAGACCACACTCACTACCAGTTCCAGAACTTGCACCTCACTTCGAACCTATCAAAAGTGATGTAGAACCCAGTAGAGAACACTGTTCTTCAAGGACGAAATCTTCTTGTCAGGATGGGAATAAAACCTCAGGCTGTCCCCGGCCAGTGAATATTGCATGGTCTTACGCTGGTTGCAAGATATGAAGCCTTGTCCCGGCTAGACCCGCGTTTTAACCTTAGACCTCACCTCTGATCCTACTTCGTGACTCTTCCAGTGAGCTACGGAATCACCGTGTAGGGAATCTTGTCAAAATTCCTATCCATCAAACCCTGTTTTAATACTTTGTAGCGTTCAGCAACGAACTTGTACTAATTCTGAAGTTCATCAACAGCCGATTGTTCAAAATAAAACATATCTGCGCTTTAATTTGTGCATGAAGGCGAAAGGTTCGACTTATGAGCCATATATGCAGTGTCACGACTCTTAGGTAGTGTCTAGTCAGCAAAAACCCGAACGAAAACGACGAGAAAGACGATCTTCTTGTTTGGATCCTCTCTTGGATGAAACTGCTACCCAGAAACGTCGTGATTCCGATATAGGTAAATTTCGTCCCATCAAATTAGACGCTTCGTCCAAGGATAAAGGGCTACTAATTCTATGCCAAAGGATTAGTAGCCCTTTACCCTTGGACGAAGAGCCTAATTTGATGGGACGAAATTTACCAATATTCGAGGAATCCGAGGTTTCTGGGTAGCAGTTTCAGCCAAGAGAGAATCCCAACAAGAAGCTCTTCTTTCTCGTCGTACTCTTTCGGAATTTTGCCGACTGGGCATTACCTAGAAGAGTCGTCACATTGCATATATGGCTCATAAGTTGAACCTTTGGCCTTCATGCACTAACTAAGGCGCAAAGATAATTTGTTTTGCAACGATCGGCTGTCGATGAACTTCGGAATTGCTGAGTTCGTTGCTGAGCGTTACAAATCATTGGTGCAGGATATGGGAAGGAGTTTTGGCAGGATTCCCTTCACAGCCTTTCCGTAGCTCACTTATGTCAAAAGTGGGAGCGTAGCGTCGAAAACGTTCAGTTGCGGCGCGAATTGTACCAACTGTACGACTTTCATGAAAGACAGTGGAGAATCCAACAGTGGCAGAAGGCCTTGGTGACTGAATCGTGAAGAAAACGAGGCCCGCCAGCTGCAAGCGCAGTGCCGTGGAGCAGTTCTGTGGACTGCCAAGAAGAGGTGCTGTACCGTATCGCAAGCTAACAGCTACCTACCGTATTTCCCTGCTGATCGCAGTTGGAGCGAAGTTGCAGCTTCGACCGGCAGTCGGTCAGCGGTCGGTAGAGTATGAGCGCAGCCTCATCTCTTGGCGTCGCTTTACCGCTTCCGTTGTAATCCGTCGGACCAGCGAGAGTCCTGAAAGCGCAGCGGTCAGAACTCACAGCTCATGAGGCGGGGGACCACCTTACAGAAAGGAAATCCTCTTCTTCTCATTTTTTAACTCGAAATTGTCCAACACTTATTGACGTTTCGGGCCTAAGGTCCTTCTTCAGGTCTAAAATAACAATGCTACATCTTTCATAGAGACATGTTCAGCAGAAACACTGACGCCTACAGATCTAGGCCTCATGGGATGAATGAGAAGGGGGCCATGGAGTTCCTGTTGGGCGACTTCGCCGTGAATGAAGTGCAGTGTCTCTGGGCTCTTTACATATTTCATTGACAGCGACCGGTCTCTCGTCCATTAATGTCGCCGTGAAGAGTGACCGGTCACTGTCTGGGTTTATATACCATTGTCACGTCAAATTTGGCACCTTTCAAACCAAATTGGACACTTCAAACCAAGTTGGACACTCTTCTAAGTTAGCTTAAGGCTTTTGAAACCAGAGCACTCTTCCAAATCAAAACGAACTTCTTCTACAATAAACTGAATACCATCCAAGACGGTTAGAATAATTTTTTGTCCAAGAAAAATTCTAGTATAACTTTTTTGAAATTTTTCACTTAAGCTGCCTTAATGTAGTAGATCTATATATTTTTTTGCAAAAAAGACCAAGGCAGCAATCAAATAGTGCACCAAAATACCAGATTGTGCCATGCACTTGAGATGTTCGTCGCGATTTTTATTTGATTGATAGTGTAGACGCTGCTTACATAAGCATTAACAATTGTAAAAAAAAGATCAAATAAAACACCTAACTCATCAGCATCAAAGTGAGGATATGAGTGCTTTTTACAATTTTTTATATTGCATCGTTCATAAGTGTGAGACTCAATAAAACCCGAAATTTCGCTAACAGTCGAACAAAAATCACCACGTCTTGGCCGGGGGCACGGCGCATTCTCTTTTTTGACACTACGAAACTGCCGCCCTCCTGCCCTTTAAAGTGCGCCATAAACTTTTATTTTTCCACAAAAAATAAGAATTTTATAAAATTTCAAACAAGTGTCCTCTTATTGGGTAATTGAAATAAAAATTTAAAGAAATGGTAAAATTTAAGTTTAAGTAAAAAAAAGATTACTCTAACCTTTCGGAGAGTATTCAGTTTAATGTAGAATCAGTGTGGTTTCCAATAATCAGTGTGGTTTCGTTGCCGGCTGTGGGACGTTTGATGCCATACACGCCGTTCGTCTTCTGCTAGAGAAGCACCGCGAGAAACAGAAACCGGTGCATTTCGCCTTCCTGGACTTGGAGAAGGCCTTCGACCGCGTCCCGCGAGAAGTTATATGGTACGCTTTGCGACGACACGGCGTCCCTGAACAGCTTATTGAGTGGGTGCGCATCCTCTACTCGTGCCCAATAAGCCGAGTACGAGCACCAGCGGGTACCTCGATGGAGTTCCCGATCTCTGTCGGAGTGCACCAGGGGTCTGCGCTATCCCCACTGCTCTTCGTGGTCGTCATGGATGCAATTACACGCGATCTCCAAAGAGCAGCTCCTTGGACGCTGCTGCATGCCGATGACGTCATGCTTGCATGTGAAGACAAAGCCGAACTCGAGCGACAGGCACAGGAATGGTGCGATCGTTTGGCATTGTTCGGACTCAAGCTAAACGTCAAAAAGACGGAGTACCTGACGACGGATGTGAATGAGCTCGGATCTATCGAGATCAATGGTACTGAGCTCTCACGAGTCACATCTTTCAAGTATCTTGGATCAACAGTCACGTCCGATGGCAGCCTAAAGTTGGAGGTGAATGCGCGCGTGAGTGCAGCCTGGTCCAAATGGCGGTCGTTGACTGGGGTTCTCTGCGATAAGACAATACCCGAGTACCTCAAGTCGAAGGTTTATAGAACAGTCGTCCGCCCAGTAGCGACGTACGGTGCTGAGTGCTGGCCCGTGACGAAGGAAATTGAAAGCCGCCTCAGTGTAATGGAGACGAAGATGTTAAGGTGGACGGCCGGAGTAACGCGATTGGACCGCGTTCGCAATGACATCATACGACAGAGGTTCGGTGTCGTCCCGATAGCCGACAAGTTGCGCGAAGCTCGTCTACGATGGTATGGTCACGTCCTTCGCGCTAACGACGACACTGTCTGTAAGATTGGCCTGAATCTTGAAGTCCCTGGAAAACGGCCCAGAGGACGCCCGAAGCACGTTGGCTAGACACGTTGCACTTTGACTTAAAGATAGCTGGTGTGCATCCCGATCAAGCATTTGATCGGGAGAAATGGCGTCACCACACCACCAGAAGAGCGGACCCCGCCACCAAGCGGGACAAACGCTACTGAAAATGATGATGATGAAAATGATGATTCAGTTTAATGTAGAAGAAGTTCATTTTGATTTGGAAGAATTTGCTTTGATTTCAACAATCTTAAGCTAACTTAGAATAGTGTCCAATTTGACATGAAAAGTGTCCAATTTGATTTGAAAAGTGCTAATTCGATTTGAAAAGTGGATCTATCCTAGTCGGAGTAGGCGGGGGGGGGGGGGTAAAGAATTAAAACCTAGTAACAAATTGACTTGACACTCACAGATCAGATTGAAGAGAACAGAATAGGACCTAAGCTGACAAAATTCACAAAGAAAAACATACGGTTTCACCGCGGTTGTGAACAGGCAATGTTATGCGCCCTCTCACCATGTTGGATCCTGGTTATAACATGTCAGGCGGCAGTCAGCCGCGGGATGCGGCTTTATTTGCCCTCTCACTATGCTAGGTCCATGTTATAACATGTCAGGCGGCGGTCAGCTGTGTTTAAATGCGCTTTGCCCGCCGAGACGTCTTTACAACCGCGGTTATTTGTTGGTTTTTGCTTGTTTGTTCGTTTCATTCTTTGTTTTTAGGTCCTATTCCGTTCTTTTCAATCCGTTCTGTTAGTGTCAAGTCAATTTGTTACATAATTTTTAATTCTATGCCCAGCCCCTTTCGGATGGATCCGAAAAGTGTCCAAATCGACGTGGTATATGTTGAGCCCAGAGACCCTGCACTTCAATTACGACCAAAACGACCGACACGAAATCCTTGCCTCCCTCTTTCTTTCCGTGAGGTCCAGGTCTGTAAGGCATCTGTGTTACTGTTCAGCGTGTCTATAGGAAATATGCAGCGCTGTTACTTTAGACCTGAACAACGGCTTAAATCCTGAAACGTTGTCAATAAATATTGGACAAATTCGAGTTTCAAATTTGAGAACAAGACGACACAAGTATGGAGCTCTGCAGCTCAATACCCCGTAACTTGAACGAAACTACACTCTAACTCGCCTGAGGTTGACAACATGAACATCACATGAAAGACTCGATGCCATACCGGAAACACTGGCAGTTTTCAATTTGGCTGAAACGAAATCAGTCCGTGAAAAACGGCAACTATTTTTGCACCACACTTACCACTGGACACCATTCGCACGGTCGGATAAAGCAGCTCCGTGCTCTCCGCGAGCCCGACCAACGAGAGGAAGCCGACTCTCTCCTCGGCGGTTGTCTTACTCTCAAGCTGTTTTAACGGCTCGACGAGGAGACGGAAGCGTGAAAGCGTTCGCAGATTATCATGGACATTCTAGAACAGGTGTGATTCTGGAGTATCACCACGACTTCAGTGGAACACAGACACACCTCTTCCAGTCCTCGTCCATCGTCCTGATCCAACCGTCGATCGAGCATCACTTCAAGTTGGCCAGCCTTAAGGCTGGCTACACCGAGAGGCTGAGCGGTGAGCAGCGAGAGTCTGGTCGAGGTGTCCTCGATGTAGGCAGCGGACGGCATCGGATAGAAGTGCGCCTGTATCGGCAGCTTGTCGAGCTGCCTTCGACGCCGGATGATCTGGAAATGGGTATTCAGAAGGATGACCTTGAAGAGCGCTTCAAGACAGTGTACCTGCATGCCGTTGAGATCCGTGTACAGGTCGTCTCCGCTCTGAACGTTCGTATTCATCCTCATGGCTAGCTCGAAGTTGCTACTGGTTCTAAAAAGACATCTATCGTCTCAGCAGGATACGATTGATGGAAGTTCAGTAACGATTAAGAGAACCGAGCAGAAACCGAAGTTGAAATCAGCGAACATCGCGCTACGCCAAGTGGCGTCTGCAGATTTATATCATTTTCATGACAAATTGGACGCTTTTCAAATAAAATTCGACACTTTTCTAAGCAATCATGAATGATGCTTCGTCAGTTTCTCTCAGCTCTTCACCAGGATTGGTATCGACCTTTTATTAGGCTTACGTTTCAGCGATGTCGCCTTCGTCAGAGCCAAGAGAAGTCGAGTTCATCTGAAAAAAAGCTACTCGCCCAAACGCCATTTCATTCTACATGAGTGAATTCTCAGTCAGAATCCTCCAGAATTCTCTCCAGTAGGATGAAATTTCGTTTGAGCGAGCAGTTTTTCAGATGAACACGACTTTTCCATGCTCTGACGGAGGCGATATCGTCGAAACGTAAGCCTAATAAAGGGTCGATACGAATCTTGGTCCACAGCTGAGAGAAACTTACGCCTATGTTATACTCCCGCGGGAGCATTCGCGGACGGGCGGGAATCGCGCCGGGATCCCTGAGCTGGCCAATCGCCGCGACCCGCCACGCTCGCTGTCCGCGGATCGCCGCCGACAGACGACGAGAGGTGCTGTCGTCCCACGGAATCCGGCGCCAAAAACGCGCTCCAATGCGACGCTAGTCGCCCCAGGACGACTACGACCGTCTGCGGTGCACCTCCCGTCCGCGGACGTTCCGCGGTTGCTCCCGCATGAGTATAACATAGGCCTTATGGAATATCATTGCGAACAATACCAAGATTTGTAGAAAGGAATGTCGACGACAATCACGATGCTTTTGAAATCAAACTGAACATCTTCCACATCTTAGGTCGAGCTTTTTCCACATCCGAGTCTCTACGAGACAGAATTTTTTGCCCAAGGAAACATCAGTATGAGTTTCTCTGGAATTTTTTTTTAGATCGTTTTTCCTAAAAAGTGAACAAACTATTTGGAATTTTATAAGAGCTCTAATTTCTCAACGAAAAATAATTAATTAAATTTGTTCTAAAGCGTAGGAAAATAGCAAATTTTGAAATAATTAATTGTTTTCCGTTCAACTGAACAACGTTTTTTCCCTAATCTCACGAATATGATCTAGAAACAATTATGTTGTATTTCTGTTTTCTGTTGTTATATAAGTTTCCGTTCGATTAAAGCGCCTATGTGGGCAATAAGGGCGCGTGTAGCGCAGTCGGAGGAGGCGCCCACTGTCGCCTGCACCCGATACCAGGCTCCTGGTTCGGATTTCCCGCTCTGGCCAACCAAGCCCTCCATCCCTCCGGGGTCGGTGAATTGGTACCAGACTTGTCTGGGAAGGATAAAGCTGACTTGATCATCGGCTGGCCACCGCAAGTCGACATCGACATCCCGTAGGAGTAGAATGCATGGCGCATCCCAAAACGGATTGAGTAACGCCGTCCTTTATCCTTTATGTGCGCAATAAATAGATAAATAAGTACTGAAAGAATAGGTCGCGCCATGCGCATGACTAGGTCGTCACGAATTGTATTTGATTGATAGTAAAAGTTCTGTTTTAAAAATTCGTGAAGTGACACCGATAGAAAACACTCTCACATCCCCGTTTCAAGTAAGCACATTTGCACAATCAATCAAATAAAAATCGCGACGATCTAGTATAGTGCATGGCGCGATCCCTTAAGATATTAAATGATTGCTACCTTTCTGCGTTTTTAAACAGAAATATAGTCATACCATCATTATTTTTCCTTAAAAGATGAAACTTGCACAAAATTTCTAAAAATATGTCACGTATTTGAGCAGGCGAATCAAAGAATTTCAAGGAGTGTCGTATTCTACTAAATTTTCACGAACAAAGAATTATTATAACCTTCTAGGAGAATTCATTTATTGCGTAAAAATCTCGTTTCATTTTGGAAGATGTTCAGTTGGATTTCAACAGCGTTAAGCTTGCCTAGAAGGCTGCCGATCTGATATTAAAACTGTCCAATTTTACGTGAAAATATAATAGTATACCTCGTTTTGTGTCGGTTTTGAAATATGTACAGTCTGTAATTCGAATAAAAACAGCAGATGCTATGTGGCGTGGCGTGTACGGTTCCGGTTTTACTACTGTAGGCTATTCTCCCCCCCCCCCCCCCCGACTAGGAGGGTGAAATGATGACTACAAGCCAGTGCGAAGCCGACATTGGCCTTTGAAACCCGAAGGCGGTTTTATCACAGATGTCCAAGAGTTGTCATCGATACATCTTCTCCACAGAGACAAACGTGCTTGAATGCAACATGTACAGAATACCTCACAAGCAGGGGCATTTACGGAAAGGAGCTCAGTATCGATGAATAGAACCTGACTAGGATAGCGAAAGGTACACCATGCGCATCGCCCATATCGTCAAATTCTACACAGAATGGTCGTGGTCTCACCGCACACGGTCAGCTCACCAAAAGGAGCTTCTGATTCTGATAGAATTTCAGCCGTAGCACCTCTCTGATGACAGTCAGCTGTTTGTCCACGACCATGGTCGACGATTTGGAATTTGGTCGCGGACAAACAGCTGTCATTAGAGAGGTGCTACTGCTGAAATTCTGTCAGAATCAGAAGCTCCTTTTTGATGAGCTGACCGTGTGCGGTGAGACCACGACCATTTTATGTAGAATTTGACGTCTTGGGCCAAGCCCATGTTTTACCTTTCACTATTGTAGTCACGTTCTATTCGTCGATGTTGAGCTCCCTTCTGTAAACACCCCTGCTTAAGAAGCATCCTGTACATCATGCCTTCAAGCTGCTTGCCTCTGTGGAGAACAGAATGCCTCAATCACAATTCTTAGCCATCCGTGACAGAACCTTGAGGACGCCTCAGGCTTTCGAAGGTCATCTTTCGGCTCGGAACCGCTCGGGGGCGAGATTCATCAACATTACAGCGGTAATTCTACAGGAGATTCACAATACAGCGTTCTTACAGAGAAACTACCGCGACTCACGAACTTATGAAAAACGGAATCTAGAATTCGACCGAGAGCCGGAGCTTGCTACGTCTTATCTTTTACAGGGAATTTCACAGAGATTTCACCGTTAAGATTGCTGTTAAGTCGTGTTCTCAAAATTTTCGGCTGTATTTCTCCGTTAAACTGCTGTAAGTCGTTGACGAATACTGCCCCGGTTGCCATGAATGCGCTTTCCTCGTTGAGGGTCGGTAGTCAAAAGGACCATCTGCTGTTTTTATTCAAACTGCAGACTTCACGCATTCACTACGGATCAAAACGAGATAAATCAGTAGACGCCACTTGGCGTCTCGGCGTGGCGTGATGTCTGCAGACGCCACGACTTCACAGTGTGCTGCCACCCACCCCCTCCATCAACTAGGAAACCGTTTCTAAGCGGCGTAGGAGAGATAAAGCGCTATGTTCATAGTCTGCTACTACATCGCCATCCAAATCGTGTAAATCGATTAATGTCAAACGATTCCTAGTGGAAATCAATTTGTAGGCTTTCCTTCGTTTATTCGTTTGAACTGATTGTTTAGCAGAGCCAAGATTGTTACAAATATTTATTGCGGCTGGTGTTCCGGCGTCGTTGCTTTCTTCGAAGCCTCAAACTTGTGTAATTAGGAATGGTTCAATTACCCAAGTTTGAGGCTTCGGATGGGTAACAATCTTGGATCTGCTAAACAATCAGCCCAATCAAATAAAAACGTTAAAACGCCAAGAATCATGGAGAGTCGAACGTGGACCGTGTTTTCGTGTCAATCACACCCTCTCGCAGCCGCCAAAGATTATGAACAGCCCCCAACTGACTGCTCTTCACACTGTATGTAATGGAGTTATCTCCAGTCCGTGCATCCGTACGTGCATTCATGTGCACTTGCACGACACCTGTGGAGATGTTACAAGTGTACATTACCTTAGCCTTAAACATCGGGCATGTAGGCATCATGACAAACGTCAGTGGTAATCACTGAATGGTCCTGGTCGCGAATGTGGACAGCACGGATGAGGATATGGGAGTGCACAGGTCAATCAGTACCCCGAACCATCAACGAAGGAGTTGGTAAATCGCCACAGATTTACCTAACCGGTTCCCTACTAGAAACTTACCGGCTCTTGTGATTCACGAAGGACTCGGTGAACGATGCCGTGCCGCGCATACGTCCGGCTACACTTGGTAGCACGCCAAACACGCTGCCACTGGGTCAGACATTAGCAGTGGAGCGGTACCGGTACTTTACTGCGTCGTTTACCCGACGCTCTAGCCGGGTAACCGTTACAACTGTTTTCACCGGAAACCTACCACGCCGCGCGTTGACGAATCGCCGTACGTGGCGATTTCGCGGTTCTATCGCTATCAGCCGGTAAACCTTTGATGAATCCGGGCCCAGAAGGATGTCAGTCAAGCGCATGAAGTGTCGATGTCCTGATTGACTAGCGCATTTCTGGTGAACGTTCTGATTGGTTATGATTAGCTAGCGCGCTCCCGCTTCCTAACGCTGTCCACAATCGCGACATGGACTGCTGCTGACTGCTGAGAGAGGATGAAAACCTTCCAACATTCAACTGTTTCCACCACCGCCTCTTATTCGATTAAGTATGGAAGTAAAATAGAATTATCGATTGATATTGATCAATTGATCCTGCGGATGTAACACACAGAGAGATGCAGCCGTTAAGCCCAGAATCACGGATGCACACACGGACGCACGGACATATTTCTACAGCCCATGCACAGCTTCAGCTGAAAAAATAGCTGGTAAAACCTACCGTATATCCACCTCGTTCACTATCTCGATGGAAGGCGCTCCTTCGACCAGCGAGTACACTTGCAGAATCTTCAGATTCTTCGGTCCGACTACATACACTTTCTTCATAATGGGACCGCTCACCACCTATAATTGAGCGCTTTCTAGCAGAAAAGGCAGGAAATAATATTTAAAAACCAATCGAACCATAAATTCTTGCTCATCAGCGGGTAGTTCTTTGGCCTCGGCGTCTGGTAGGAACAAATAGGCACCGGACAGGTTATCGCCGCCTTTATTGTTGACTGGAACGAGACTTTTAAGACAATTTACGGACTACGGAACGTTGTCACCACTGTCATTCTAGTAGATGAAAGACAAAACAAAGTGTGGTCTGAAGATGAACATAAGGCACAGGTACTCACTTTTACCCTTCGGTCGCGCGCCATAGTGAACAAACTGCACATTCAAGTCGACTTTAGAGTGACCATTAGGCGTTACAGCCTAAATATATGCACTTAAACTACTCTTTCAAAGAACCGCCGCTGCAGACAAACCTGTAGGAAACCGGACACGCCGCTGAAAGTAGCTTCCAGTTGCGAGTTCTTCAGCGAAAACGTGTCCGTTCCCGTCATCGTTTCGAATTTGAAGCCGCTGAAGCAGCGGGATTTATACTTGAAACACTTAAATGCATAAGTCGAACTGATTTCCTATGCAACTCTACGGTGCTTAACGCAATGTTGGCCCTTGCGCAGGTAAGAAATACGTTTGTTGATTTCTGTGCGCAGACTCAACAAAGGACTGAACTCCAGGAGGTGGCCAATTCTGGCGCCGTTGCTTTGGGGCACATCGCTCTAACCTAGGGAAGGGTTTCAACCTGCCATGGAACTTCAGTGGAGACCAGGGTCACTGGAAAGAGCTCGGAATGCTGACTACGAATATGGGTGTCAAAATTGCAAGGTGGAACTCCTGAGCGAGTTGTGATCTGTCGAAGTTGGCTGGGCCGGGATGCAGGCCGACCGTGCGAAAGAGCTGGCGCGGGAGCGCTGAGGGATGAGGTCTCCGTAAGAATGGGCGGCGTGCGGTCGCGGTGGCGCAGGGGTAGTGCTTCGGCTCGTCAGGTGTGAGGTCTTTGGTTCAGTTCCCATGACTGCCATTCTTTTGCAGATCATGATTTATCTTCGAAATGATCTTTTATTCTAAATTATGCCATGTGTTTGATTAAATAGCCGGTAAAACTGTAATAAACTTTTGCAAAAAAGCTCGAAAGCAAAAAAAACTTATGGTGACATTTTTATTTACTATTTTGCACAAAAATGCAGTCAAAATCTTATATTGAACAACTGAAGGTGTTCTTAACAACTTTAGCCTTCACGGAACAAAGCAGAAATTGGTCTAGTTCACTCTTGTATGATGCGGAAGGCCGAAATGTTGTTGATCTATCGCTTTTTCTTTATTCACTATGTCATTTTCACGAATCAAGGGCAAATAGTAAATAAAAATGTCAACGTAGCGGTTTTTTTTTGCTTTCGAGCATTTTTGCAAAAGTGTATTACAGTTTTACCCGCTATTTAATCAAACACGTGGCATAATTTAGAATAAAAGATCATTTCGACGATAAATCATGATCTGCAAAAGAATGGCAGTCATAGGAACTGAACCGAAGACCCCACACCTGACGAGCCGAAGCACTACCCCTGCGCCACCGCGACCGCACGCCGCCCATTCTTACGGAGACCTCATCCCTCAGCGCTCTCGCGCCAGTTCTTTCGCACGGTCGGCCTGCATCCCGGCCCAGCCAACTTCGACAGATCACAACTCGCTCAGGAGTTCCACCTTGCAATTTTAACACCCATATTCGTAGTCAGCATTCCGAACTCTTTCCATTGACCCTGGTCTTCGCTTGAAGTTTCATGGGAGGTCGCAACGCTTCCCTAGTCAGCACCAAGTGTTCAAAATTTGGTCCATTTGATTCAAATCGGGTGGGCCAAACCTGTATGAACTTGTATTGCTCTAGTAGGCAATGAGCAATCACATGTTTATTCCCACACAGGTTTGTCCCTCCCAGCTTGAACTACAGGAGAAATACAGCCTTCTACACCCTAAATCCACCGTAAATCTCACCTGATATCCACACTTGCTTTTGCTGATACAGTCGCTAGTGAGGGCTTCTGATTAGCCGCTGATGCAGCGACCTCGTACACACTCATACCGAACGGACTTTGACCAGCAACGAAGCACAGCTGAAACGACAGCGGTACACCTTTTTCGTACTAGAAGTTAATTGGACCTGACTGGAAGCACAGCATCATAGTCCCCATCTTTAAGCAAAAGGGGACGTGTCAGAATGCTCCAACTGCCGTGGGATTGAACTGATCTCACACACGATGAAGGTCTACGAACGACTGGTCGACTCGAGGCTGAGGGAGATGGTCACCATATCCCAGGAGCAGTGGGGCCTCATGCCTGAGAGGTCCACAATCCACCAAAGACGTGATCTTTATCGCTCGCCAGGTGATGGAGAAGTATCGGGAGAAACGAGGGCCTTGCTACCCTGGCATTCCTGTACTTGGAGAAAGCCTACGAGAGGCTACCCCGGGCCGTGCTCTGGAAATCCCTTCGAGGGAGGGGTGTTCCGGAACGTCTCATCTCGACCATAAAGTACATGTGCGAAGGCTCGAAAGCAGCGGTACGAACTCCACACGGGATGACAAAGAAGGTGGAGTGCATCAAGGGTCGGCTTTGAGTCCGATCCTCTTCGTGGTGATGCTTGATTGCATAGTGAGTCACCTCGAGGAAGGCCCTCAGGACGATCCTCTACGCGGACGATATCGCCCTAGTAGCCGACAGCCGGGAGGAGCTGCAGGAGAAGGTGCAGCTGCGGAAGAGAGCCCTCGCAAACAACGGCCAACAGCTGAACGTGAAGAAGACGAAGTTCATCAGCTCTGAGCAGTGCGCTGGATCGATCCTAGACTGCCAAGAGAGGCGATCGAGAAGATGGAGAAATTCCGCTACCTCGGAAGCGATCTATACGAGGAAGGAGGCGTGGACCACGCCGTCAGGGGACGGCTAAATGCAGCATGGCTCAAATGGAGGCAGTCCACAGGAACCCTCTGCAACCGTAGCTGCTCCAGGACACTCAAATGCAAGCTATATAGAACACTTGTGAGGCCTAACCTCCTCTATGGCTCTGAGTGCTGGTCTCTGGGTAGAGCGCAGGAGCGGCAACTGCATGCTGCGGAAATGAGGATGCTGAGGAGGGCATGTGGCTGGACCCGTCGAGACAGGGTACGAAAGGAGGATGTTAGGGCAGTGATGAAGACAGCCCCGATCCAGCTTAAGATGAGGGAGCAGCGCCTGAGCTGGTACGGACACGTCCTCAGAAGACCAGAGAATCACCTCATAAGAATGGCCCTAGATTTCGAGGCACCCGGAAAGCGTCCGAGAGGAGCCCCAAGAAAAAGGTGGAAGGAGGTCATCAAGAGAGATCTCGCCGCAGTCGGCGCCATGGCGGACGATTGCTTTGATAGGATGAGGTGGTGACGGATCACAAAAACAGCAGACCCTGCGACTGCGCGGGACTAAACGCTCAGGAGAAGAAGAAGAAGAAGAAGAAGAAGAAGAAGAAGAAGAGGAGGAAGAAGAGGAACAAGAAGAAGAAGAAACTTAATGTGGCCAGCTTGCAGAGAGGAGGGAGAAGGGGGCACCAAACCAGTCAAACTGCATCGAAGGGGATTGTCACCTAGAGACACCACGGGCTTGTTTAGGCGATGGCGCTGCCTGATTGGTTAGCGTTTTCCTCTTCCTCACGATGGTTACATTGACGACTAGTCCCCTCAAAGACCAAGCAAGACACCCGCTGGACGAGAGCCATCACCGACTGGATTCCGCGGGATGTGAAGAGAACACCAGGACGCCCACAAACGCGTTGGTCGGACTTCTTCGTGAAAGCCCTGAATGCCCTGTCCCTCGAGAGAGGATGACCCATTGGAGCACTCTGGCACACGACAGGGACGAATGGAGACGCTGCTGGCGCCCGCTTGAACAGGTCAACGGTCAACGGGACGACAGGTGATGCCCTCAAAGATCTCAACATAACTCACCTCGAACACATCACTCGCTACCAGATGGTTGTCACGAAGTTCGATCACCGGCGACAGCTGCTGTTGCACCTGAAACAGCAGAAAACGAATGAACTTCTCTCTCCTAAGGCCTGTGGCATTGCAAGCATTCCTGTGCAAGCTGTAAAAAAAAAACTAATCCTGAAGACAATGATTCCGATAGTTCCGATGGCTGATTTCTATCGAAATTCAAACAATTCGGACATAAGAGTGAACAAAAACTGACAAGCATGAAACCTACAGTCATTCCAGACAGACGGCATGGTGCCGAAACACTGACCTTATTCATCTAACTGCTATTTTCAAAGGCTTTCTAGATGATCTAGATCTCCGACACTTCTAGAGGCCTGTCTGCTCTCGCTATTACCTAATCTAGATGGTAAGATGTGACAAGAGAAAGCTAGAGGCGAATAAGGCTGAAAAAACGAAACAGCACCTCTTTTCCATCAAGCGTCTTCACAGCTGCATCTCGCGAACTCACATGAATACACACCGGCTCATCTCTGGATCTCGACAACGTGTTGAACAGCACAACGAACCTTCAAAGTCTTCCAGTGACAACCACGTAGGAAAAGACAAAGCGAAAGCAATTATGGGTATATGTCGCGTAGATGAGCAGCATTGGAAGGTGAGAACGCCTAACCCAATCAGACCGCATTGAATGGGTATGCCGTTCAGATAGAGCGTATTCAGTCGGTACTCTAATGGACTGGCATATGTTCAGGCTGTGCTCTGTTTGGTTATTATTGGCTGGCGCGCTCCCACCTACCAATGCTGCCCACCTACGCGACATGTACCCAATTATGTCATTAAAACGTGCAGTTCAAGTTAGATCGGAGAATATGTGTGAACCCGTGTTGATCTATCGGACCCTGCGCCAAGTCAGGTCGCATGGATTTGTCCACCCAACTAATCCGCACCTTCAAATCTAAGTGGAGCGGTACAACTCACTGTCCAACTCGATAGCTGAGCCTTGTAGGCAGTGAATGCTGCTCTTTTCGGGACTCGTCGAGCTCCAGATTCGTCGTGGACACACTCTCGGCGTTGACCAGATCACTGATAGCCTCGGAGAGCACTTTTTCGGTTCCTTGAAGGGCTTCGAGCATTCTGAATTCATTCACTTTAGGCCTATGTTATAATTCGGCGACGCGTCGGCGACGCTGTGTTGCGCGGCCTGCTGCGCACTGCGTAACAGCCCGCGTAACACTGCCGCCGACGTCGTGACAAGAGCGTCGCCGAAGTATAACATAGGCCTTAGGCGCAACTTTGACAGGATGCATATCGGTGTAACTCATGTTCCAACAAACCATACACCATTCAAACTATAGACTACTATTTGATGATCAACTAGTTTAATACCTCACAGAAAAACCTCATGACTGGCATTGGCCTAGTTTTCAACGCACAAAGCATCAAGAAGCGTCAAACAATTCTCCTTCAAGCAGGACACATGTCCTGTCAAAACTTTTAAAATCAAGTTAGACACTTTTCACGTCAAGCTGGGCACTCTGCTAACCAAACCCAGCGCTTTTGAGGTCAAAATGTTCATCTTAGAGATCAAAACAAGGGCCTTTCAGCTCAAAATATCCAAGAAGGTTAGAATAATTTTTGGTTTAAAGAAATTTTATTGGCTCTATTGTACTTTTGTACTTTCGGGACTCCAGAGCTCGAGGAGAGGTCGGAAAAAAATCACCCAAACTTCGCCTAGGGGGGTTAATTGTGGCGCTGATCACACATCTGACATCCGTTTTTCGTTTTACGCTGGAGTACAGTAGGTTACGGTAGGTACCGGCGACTAAGATATGGCAACTGATTTCGCCGAATTACGCTCTGTAAGGGAAGCTTGAGAATATCTGAACAAGTATCTTAACTTTGCACAGCAGGCCGCATCTAATCAGCTTCTAAGCGGTTCGCGTCCGTCCTGCGCACCAACTTCAGGAACGATCTGCCACTTCCCCGTTGGTATATTCCGAATACTATTAGGGGGGGGGGGGGGGCAAAAGTAATGAGACACCCCATGCCGTGTCCATATATCTCGTGACTGGAGTCTGGTTTCGTGCGTATCGTATTTGTATGTTTGTATGCTACTTACTGAAGCTCATCTGAGAAGTTACCACTTCCGCCCCTTCCAGAAGCATGCCAAAACCTCAGTCTGTCTCATGCCGAAACCCCGGTCTGACGAGTCGACCTGTGTCGCGCAAATCTCGCCCTATTCCCAACCCCGAGCAGCCTGGTCTCAATATTCACGCAAGATGAGAAGTACGGCTTCTACCTTAACCCTGCCAAGCAGCGAGTCTGGGTGAGACCAGGTGACCTGTCACCGACCTTCGTTCGGCGAGATGCTCACGGCGAGAAGCACCTTTGGAGCTTTTGGGTCTGCACCCATGGATCGGTTTACCGGAAGCTGTTTCCCAAGAGCACTACGATGAAGTCCAAGGCCATGGTGAACGAAATAGAAGAGATGGGCCGGCGACTCGCTCTTATTCATTCGCAGCGCTTCAAGAAGGTTCTCCTCTTCGACAACGCCGCACCCCATCGGGAACAAGTAACCTCGGATAAGCTTGGCCAGCTGGGCTACGTTCACATGCCTCATCCACCGTATTCGCCGGACATCTCTCCATGCGACTACCACTACTTCTTGAGCCTACAGGACTTCCTGGTCGGAAGGGACACAAGAACCCAAGCAGTGCTTGACAACCATATCGAGCAGTTGATCAACACCAGGCCCAAGCAGTTCTGGAAGGATGGGATCAGGAAGTTGGCTGAGCGACGGCAGCAAGGTCATTGCCCTTAATGGCAAATAAATTCCTCAGCATCGTTGAGTTCTAATTGAGTTGTGAAGAGATGAAGACTTTTTTTCAATTTGTCTCATTACTTTTGCCCCCCCCCCCTAATAGTACCAGCGCACCCAGCGCCCTCTATTGTACTTCCTCTTGCTCACACAAGTTTCATCCAGTTAAAACGTGATCCCAAACCCTCCAGAAATCGGGGTATTTCTTCGGAAATACTCGCAGCAAATATCACGGAAGTATTGTTCTACCGTAACCTACCGTAATCGGCCGAAACTTCATAAACCGATGTCGGATTCGTGATCAACACCCCAAATACCCCCCCCCCCTCCCTTAGGCGAAGTCTGGGCGAAATCGGTGATTATGACCTTGACAGCCTTAGTCACCGGTACCTACAGTAATCTACCGTGGTCCAGCGTAAAACGAAAAACGGATGTCAGATTCATGATCAGCACCACAAATAACACCCGAGACGAAGCTTGCGCGAAATCGGTGATTATGACTTCTACACCCTTAGTCACCAGTACCTACAGTAACCTACCGTAATCGGCCGAAATTTTAAAAACGAATGTCAGATTCGTGATCAGCACGCCAAATAACCCCCTAGGCGAAGTTTGGGCGATTTTTTCGACCTCTCCTGGACCTCTGGAGTCCAGAAAGTACAATGGTGCCATTTTATTTTATTTCATTTTTTTGGACAAACTGTGCCCGAAACAAGTACTGTAGATTAAGCCAGAATGCATAGCATATGCTCAGCTTGAGTGTTTTTCGATCCTTTTGTGAACAATGTGGAAATTTCAGTTTGAGATATTGAGAACATAGCATGTTCATAGCCAACAAATGGAAAGAGAGGTGTAAAGAACGATGTTGTCCAAAACAATAAATTTAAATTATTAAAAAAATTTGAATCTGTCCTAGTAGGGGGGGAAGGGGCACATATCTAAGGAGTACTAACAAATCGGCTTGAGACTTACCGAGCTGCTCCAGGAGAACACGATAGGACATGAATTTAGAAAACTCCCGAGGAAAAAAAGAGAAAAATTACGTTTGTTTTCCCCGCGGTTGTAAGGAGGCGAAGTTATATGCCCTCCTCGCCATGTTAGATCCGGTTATAACATGTCAGGCGGCGGTCAGCACGTGGCATGCGGCTTTATGCGCCCTCCTAACCATGTTAGACCCTGGTTATAACATGTCAGGCGGCGCTCAGCACGCGGCATGCCTTCATAGCGTCGCTCTTTGCCCGCCGAGACGGTTGTAAAACCGCGGCGATTTGATTTTTTTCGTTTGCTCGCTCGTTTTTTCTTTTCTTTTAGGTCCTATCATGTTCCTCAGGAGTCGCTCGGTAGGTCTCAAGTCGAATTTTTACTACTTTTCAGATAAGTGCCCCCCCCCCGACTAGGATAGATTCAAAAAATGAATGTAAGTTTTTTTTAATTGTTATTTAGCGCTTTCTTAGAAATTTTTTAATCCACATGCCGCAATAAGTGTGCACACGCTTTAAGTCTTATAAAAAATTTCATTTTAAGGAAAATGAGGAGCTGAAGTTTGTTTCAAAAGCGCAAAAAGGTACCAATTATTTATGTGCTAAAAGAGGAGACTACGCCACGCATTCGACTAGATCTCCGCGATTATTACTCGATTGATAGCGAAAACTGCATGCGTGGCGTAACACAGATATGAACGATACAACAAGAAGAGCTATAAAAAACGCAGATCCTCACATCGATATCCATTTATACTATCAATCAAGTAAAAATCGGACGACCTAGTCTTGTGCATGGCGCGATCTCTTTTCCAGTACAATAAATGACCGCTGCCTTTCTGCGCTTTAAAACAGAGTTTAATTTATTACTTCTCCTTGAAAAATAAAATGTTCATGAAGTTGAAAGCAGTGTGTTCGCTTACTGCGGTAGACGAATAGAAAAATTTCAAACCAACTTCTAGAAAATTTTCCTAACAAGGGAGGTCAATGAAATTCCCGTGGCAATTTTAAAAGTGGCCTATATAGAGTTGTAGAGCGTTGTCTGAGAAGCACCGCAGTGGTTTCCAAATTTCCTGCGGACATCTGGGTAGGTCAAAAATTGCAAAATTTGTATAAGATGCCTGAAACTTCACTTCAATACGGGCCGATAAAGCCGAACTGATGCCTGGAACTGCCATGTCGTGGTTAGAATCTATCTTGCAAAAGGTTTGGGGCTGGAACAATAGCGGAATTACAGCGATTTCACAATTTGCTTGTTAACCGTACAGTGACCGAAATGGAACATTGAGGTGCGCCGCTCACCACCAACGGCGGAGCGACCGGATGGCCGAGTGGCTGTGGGGGGCGGACTTATTTATTATTTATATTCTTATTTTAATTAATTAATTAACTATATTTATGTTTGATTTTTTCGACCCCTCTTCGACTTTTGGAGAGAAAGTATAACAGTACCAATCTGTCTTCTTCATCCTCAACCAACCATATTGCTAGTGATTTCACATCCGTCACATACAGCAACCTCTTCACTACTACCATAAGGCGTAATACTACTCACATCATCGTCATCGTCCGGCGACCAGTCTACATCCTGCGCTTCGTTCAAATCAGGCTAACATCACGGACGAGAGAACGTCAATGCAATTAACATCAAACAAAAAAAAAAACTACTCGGAGTGTTTCCTCCTCATCAGCACAATCAGTATCCCCATACATAGCATTTTGAATTATGCCCCGAAAGGCATCTGTTACGGCGATCTCCCTACGAATAGGGGCCGGGTAGTCGGGAGGAAGGCAGTTATCAAGACAACCAATAACTCGGCACGGAGAAAACATTGAATTATACAATTGATATCAATTCGGGGGGGGGGGGTATAGTGTGTCGAAGGACGATCACAATCGATCAAACATAAATAATATATACATCAATTAATTAATTGAAAATATAAATATAAATAAAAATCACCTGTATCACCTGTCACCTGTCGAATACATAATAAACAATTAAATAAATAAATAAATAAATAATGAAAAATAGAGATAAATCTTTTTTATCCATTTTTTCAATCTCTCTTCCACTTCTGGAGTCATGAAGTAGTGCTAACAGACCCACTGTCAATGCCTAACGAAGACGGTCAAGATAAAGAATATTATCTGTTTTGTTGTTGGGACAAGCCCTTGAATGCTACCGAGGAACTGCGAAGAAAAGTCGCCTGTTCTCTCGTTCGTGATGTTAGCTTAACTTGAACGAAGCGCAGGATGTAGACTGGTGGCCGGACGATGACAATGATGTGGGTGGTATTACGCCTTCCTGTTGTAGTGAGGAGGCTGCTGTATGTGACGGCCGTGAAATCACTAGCAATACATGTATGGTTGGTTGAGGATGAAGAAGACAGATTGGTACTGTTATACTTTCTCTCCAAAAGTCGAAGAGAGGACGAAAAAAATCAAACATAAATATAGTTAATTAATTAATTAAAATAAGAATATAAATAATAAATAACAAATAATTAATATTTTTTCCTCGATCTTTGGAGTTCTGAAGTTATCTATTTTGTAGGCAAAGAAAAGTCGTCTGCTCCTCCTCAATGGGCAATCGAATTAGGTGTTATGAACGCTGTTGCTTTGGGTGTTTATTTTTGTGTTTATATCGAGGTTAAAATAAAGTTATAATGTCAGTATTGTACACTACCGCGGTTAAGATACACTTTATATCGACAAAAAAATGGTGGAGCAAGACCAGCAATTCAGGAGCAGCACCTCCGGATTCGAACCCCCGACGCTTTTCCCCTAAGCCCGCCCCCACAGCCACTCGGCCATCCGGTCGCTTCGCCGTTGGCGGTGAGCGGCGCATATCAATGTTCCACTTCGGTCACTGTACGGCTTTGTGAAATCGCTGTAATTCCGCTATTGTTCCAGCCCCAAACCTTTTACAGGTAAGATTCTAACCACAGCATGGCAGTTCCAGGCGTCAGTTCTGTTTTATCGGCCCGTATTGAAGTGAAATGATTTTTTGCAATTTTTGACCTGCCCAGATGTCCGCAGGAAATTTGAAAACCACTGCGGTGCTTCTCAGACAACGATCTATAACCCTATATAGGTCACTTTTAAAATTGCCACGGGAAGTTCATTGACCTCCCTTGTAAGACAAAAAATCATTCTAAGCTTTTTTCCAAGTTTTAGAGACTCTCTAACTTAATCTGAAAGCCGTTGACTTTGCGTTCTGATTTGAAAGCCGCTCAGTTTGATTTCAAAAGCGTCTGGCTTGCCAGAAGTGTCCAATTTGACGTGAAAAGCTTCCAATTTAACGTGAAAATGGTACATAATTTTTTGAGTTTAAAATAGCGTCTCAAAAAATTTATACAATTTATACAGTACTTAAATGGTCATAAAGTTCTATTATAATACTTTCAGCCACAACAATGTTCTACAGTTCTAAAACCATGCAAAAAAAAAAATGCAGCTTAGAGGCTTACTTCTTCCCATAATCGTCCATTACGTACGCCTTCGCAGTGCCGGTGACACCGTCGTGATGCTGGAACAGCGACAGTGCCCTCCTCGCCTGCACGAGCTCAGCGAACACCTGAACAGGCCGTAAGACGTTATCTTAAACGGTGGGGACAGACGACGACAGAACACACACACACCTCGCTAGACACCGGCTCGCCTTTCATCGCGTGTAACGAGAACGCTATCTCCGCGGCTCGCAGCTGATGCAGCAGTGTCCGATCCATCTGCTTGTAGAACGGACGCGAAGTGAAGTAACCTGGAACGGCTCGCTTACGCTCGGTTTATACTCCATGAGCGCGAGAAAGGCCGATATCGATCTCTTGCGCTGCCTAATCGATATACACCACTTTCACGTCAAACTGGGCACTTTTTAAGCCTAATTGGACACTTTCGATCTGGATTCTACACTTTTCAAATCAAATTTGACACTTTACTAAGCAAGCTTGACGCTTTCGTAATCCAAGTGAATTTCCAAACCAAATGAGCGCCTTTCGGATTGAATTAGAGACTCTACGAGAAAGTTGGAATAATGTTGCTGCGAAAGGGAAAATTTGTGAAACTTCTTTGAAATTCTGAAATTTCACCTGTCCCAATAAGTTGAAACAATGTTTCAAATTTTATGAAAATTGTATTTTCTAAGAAAAAATTGCTTGAATCGTGTTTGAAAGTGCAGGAAGGAAACAATTTTCTAGTGCTAAAACAAGAGATTGCGCCATGCGCTCGTCTAGGAGACCACTTTAGTTCATTTATCGCAAAAACTGTGCACCTTAAACAATGTGTCACGATTTTCGTTTGATTTTGATAGCAAAAATTCGGTTCGCTTGGAGTTACACAGTTGCCGACGCACAATAAGACAATTTCAAAAGGAATTTCAGAACATATTTTCTTCTTGCTATTTCAGGTATTCTCCACTATAAAACAAATGAAAATCGTGACATCCTGGACGACTGCATGGCGCAATCTTTTCCGACATAAAAAAATCCTGCCTTTCTACACTTCAAAGCCAGCTTTAAACCACAATTTTCCTCGAAAAAAGTAGACATTTTACACAAATTTAAACAGCGTTCACTTTTTTGGTCAGGTGAACTTCAAAACTTTTAGAAAGCCATACTGAACTTTCCTTGAACAAAAAATTACTCTAACCTTCCTGTAGAGTCTCTAGTTTGTTCTGAAAGACGTTCACTTTGCTTTGAAAAACATTCAGTTTGACTTAAAAGGCGCCAAGCTAGCTTAGGATCTGTTTACACTCCGCGACGGGAAAAGCATACGAATCGATTTTTCCGAGCGATTGCGCGGCATTAATCGATACGTATGATTGCCCTGCCACTCCAGTCGCCGCCACCGCTCTCATCACAGAGTATGAACAGGCCGTTAGAAGGGTGTCAAATTTGGTTTGAAAGCGCCCAATTTCGTTTGAAAAGTGTCCAATTTGAAGTATCATGGTATATACTTCAGAAGCGCGACATATCTGCCGATATCGACCTCCCGCGCTGCCTAATCGATTTACAATCGCGCTGGCAACATGACTGTAAACGGAAAAACAACGAACCACTCCAGTAGTGGTCGTCTCTGTCGGCATAGGTGAAGAAGTCACCGGACAGAATGGGCAGCGGCTGTTGGCTGGCACGAAGCGAACGATCCAATGCCGTGAAGTAGTCGGACAGCGTGCCAAATTGAGCCTGAATCGGTGGGAAGCTGAACGATGTGACGGTTTATTTGGGTTAGATACGGCACCTACGTGCACGTTCCATTCTTTGCGCTGGTTCATCTCCTCGAAAAGCTTCACGTAGTTCTTGTACTGCCCATTCCACTCAAAGTCATCAGCGTATCTGAATAGAACTATACATTTTCTCGTGAAAAAGCCGGTCTTCTCCAAGCGCTGATGTCTGGTAGGCAGTTGGTTTGAGGCACGCACTAGTCGACCAGAGGCCGGATTCATCAACAACTTACAGAGATTTGACAGAGAAATTACAGCGGAAACTCCTGAAAAAACGCGATATGGTGAAATGTTGGCGTTATCAGGATTTTCCGCTGTAATTTCTCTGTCAAATCCCCGTGAGTCGTTGATGAATCCGGTCCCAGGGTTCAATCCCGCACTCAGACAATCAAACTCCGCGTACTTCGGCTAAATCCGGTCAAATCCGGTTAGAAAACTTGACTAGCTCGACGTGAAATAGGCTGATGATTTAGGATAGGAGCAAGTACGACGTGAACATGACCCACCTAATTTACGCTTCAATCAGATTTTCTCAACCCAATTTGACTCGTAGCACGGACTAATAGCGACATAGTTAGTAAGCTTAACCGGTGTAAAACATGCGCTCCGCTTCTACGGAAGGTCGTGAAGGCGTTTTCAATGTTTGTAAAATAACTAGCCTATCCATATCTCCGTGCGTCCGCCCGCACAAAAACGATGGCCACTGAAGCAAAATAAGTCAACAAACCAATTATTATCGAATGACAGGTTGGTTATAGGATCTTCGTCATGTCGACTTCTCAGGAAGAAAACAATATAGGCCAGCAAATCAATATCGATCGATACCACGCGGCATTCGTCACCATCTGATTGATCTAGGACCCTTGAGTAGCGTGCTCGCGGAACCGAAACCGATCTGACTCAAACAGCACTGACAGGAGTTGTTTACACTGCAGTCCCTACTTGGCGTAGAAGATAACGGTGTATATTCCTAAGGTAGATTGTCGGTGGTTCAGTTTATATCCGTCGGTACACACATACACCACTCGGTCACAGTTTACCTCAAACTTGGGTAATTAAACCAGAACCGTATTTTGTACAAATACAATACACAACAGAGTATGTTAATAACATCTTACAAGAGATTAATATGAAGAATAAAAAAGGAACATGAGAAGAGCGCTATGTGAATGTTTTTGTTTGCATAGCTCAACAATCTGATAAAGCCCAAAGCGAAAATTCTTTGACAATATCCCACTATCCCACGAATCGTCCTTTGATCGCGAGAAAGTCGCGATAAATCCTATTTTTAATTTATTGAATTTGTTTAAATTAGGTGGGGCAAACCAGCACGAGCCTGTATTACTCTACTTCTGTTCTAAGTCGTCTCAGTTACTCTAATCATGTGTAGCTTCAGTTTCTACAGCGTTTTCTACATAGTTTCAACGCCCACCGACAGCATCGATCCACCGCGCTGCTAATCGATATCGATTGTTCTTCTATTATACTCCCCTGTACTCAGGGATATAGATATGAACTATGCCTTAACGCTGCTACATCACTTAAAGCTGAAATTTTACGAAGAGTTGCTCGTACCTGAAATCGTCTCCCAACGGCACCAACAGAACGTTGGTCTGATACAGTTGGCTCTTCTTCCTGTACTGATCGTAGAGGGTAAATGCTCTGGAAATGTTATACTATATTTAGCTATAAAAATGCATTCTACTTTTTATATAAAATACTATAAAATGTATTCTAAAATACATTCTGTTTACATTTACATACGTATGTACAATACAGAGCTAATCGCTCTCCATCGTCTGTTAGTCCGTCCGCGCAAAAATAATTGCCTTTGAAAGGGATTTACAGACAAAATTTGTTCCGCACGTTCGGTTAGAAGGGAGAATCCTGCGAACATTTACACACGACGGAGCGAATCTCCGTCTATTCTGTCCTTCTGTCGGCCTGCACCAAATTAATGGCCGCTCAAACTGACTTGATGGACTTCTACCTAGGATGAACCGTTTGAAAAAGAATTATCCCAGTAGCACTTACATATGAAGGAGCTGATCGCCCTCTAGTGTGTTCGTTTGTCCGTCCGCGTCAAATTAGTAGCTGACCTATGGGATTCGCAACAATATGATCGACTTATGTCCAGAACAAACTGTTTAAAGTGGAACTGTTCGTAAATGATCATCACGGGCAGGCTTTCACGACAACTAAGCATATCGATTCGACAATCAACTGCGGATGGTATTAACAAAGCAAATAGTTGGGGTTTACGTGAATATAATGGCCGTTCGAAGAGCCCCGCTACGGCGGAGTGGTGTTCTATCCCCCGCCCTTTAAACAGAGGCGTGGCAAATGTCTGCGTCTCCACTATCTCGTAAGGCAGCCACTAGACTCTCGAGCAATCGCAGGGGGTTCGGGGTGGGCGGGCCAGAGGGATGAGGGGATAGAACGCTCGACCCCCCCCCCCCCCCCCCCCCCCCGCTACGGGTAAACAACGTCGATCAATTCGGTTTCTTTCTTTTCGACACAGCGATATTTGAAGTGAAGACAAGCTGTTGCCAAGCCCTTGCCACAGCTTCCATTTTTAGTTGATTTACCTCAAACGTCCGACTCAAAATAATAAATCGATAATACCGATCGATATTGTTAGCCAGTTGTCAGCTCCGTCAAACAGCCATCACACTCATCAATAGGATCGCTTGGTTCTTTGATTCTACTTCTACCAGTCGTTCGTCGGCCTAGCGGCCCCCAAACCCCGAGAATAGGACGCCATGGCCGCTACGAGTTTCCTGTTCTTCCCTAAGCCTTCTAATCTTTATGATAATCGAGATGGATCGATTGATCCGACTTCAGATTCGTGTTCAGCGACCTCGATTACCCCCAGGGTCGAAGTTTCGCGCCACTTGAGCGCCATCCTCAAAAAATCGATAATATCAATCGATATCGATTGGTCGACTTCAGATTCGTGTTCAGCGACCTCGATTACCCCCAGGGCTGAAGTTTCGTACCGCCGACGTGCTCGGCACGTCTACGGCGCTCGCCATGCACGGTTGCCGACGTGTTCGGCACGTCTACGGCTCGCCGTGCACGATTGCCGACGTGTTCGGCTGCCGCGCCCAAACTCAAGTGTGACGGACGGACGGACAGTGTGACATACGCACACACGCACAACGCACACACGCACACACACACACACGCTTGCTGCTTTATATATAGTAGGATGCTGCCATCGAGCGGCAATTAAATTTGCGCGGAGGCACGGACAGGCGAATGACTAGCTCGTTTTTATAGGGTGATTATCTAATATGGAAAATGAGGAGCGAACATTTCTCCTGCAGCGTCTACAGGTCATTTTCTCAACAAGCGACTCACCGCTCTGCTACATTCGTGTCAGTGATCACCTGGGCAGGCACGTTCCACGGACACGAAATGGATCCACCTGGGAGACGCCTTAAAAGGAACAACCAAAACCCTCAATTACAACAAGTGGATAAAAGCGAAGACGAACTTGAAGTCGAACTGGCAGCAGACTTTCGGATCGGGTCCGCAAGTGTGAGGCACATCGTACGAGTAGAATGGGAACATATGCGTTCGAACATCAGCCTTTCCATGAGAACCTGGAGGACACAGCCTTAGAGGGGTATACGAAGACTTTTGTACCGGCACCTACCCCACAGCTGCCGCCACATGAACTCCAGCTGCTTCTTCTTGGCCAGGTGCTTCTTGACCGAGTAGTGTACCCTAAAATTGGACCACTTAACATTCGGGAAATGAATTCAGAAGGAGAATCTGACCAACCTCTGAATCGCCGCGTTGGTAATGTTCGCCGCAGAGAGCAGATACGGTATCGTTGGCGATAGACCGAACGGATCTATGGACCAGTGAGTCGTCGGGATGAGTTCTGAAGGGTATTGCCTTTGAATTCGAATGCGAGGGGCAAAATCGTCTGACTCTGAGCTACCTGGTCCAAGATGATTCTTCATCCATTCATGTCCCTCAATTAATTCGGCGATTATGGAGAAATAGTGCGCATTCGCCTCGTCGGTCATCACCCAGCCGCCCGTCACTATCTCCAGTTGGCCGGATTTCAAAAGCCTGAAAAGAAATTTAATAAACGTTCGACAAATCCGGAAGCATTCATCCCCAGGTGTCGGCCATCAGCATCGATCGCCGCGACGTTTAATCGATATCGATGGTGTTCATCCTGTCGCGCCGCACAACAACCTAGCTATAAACACTGCCATGGACATTCAGAATCAAGGAAAACCTTCTTTCAGTCCTTGACGAATTTTCTTCACGTCGCTATCCTATCCGGGGGCGACGAGAGTAGCAAAAACATGTACTAGGTCGTATGATCCTTCTGCGCCTCAGCTGGCATTTAAAGCCGAACGGTACCGACGGCAGCGACAGAAGCGACAAAGCAAAGCATGCCTATCGATTTTTCCCAGGCACGGCTCAGCACTGATCGATAGGTGTCCTTCGCCCTGTCGCTCTTGTCGCGAAGTATGAACAGAACTTTATACTTTACTCGCCAGGAGCATTCGCGTTATGAAGCTTGCCAATATCAATCTTCTCCGCCCACTAATCAATACTGGTGGTTTTCGAAACACCGCAGCGCCCATTGGCTGAAGTGTAATTCTCGCCTAGGGTCCGTTTATAGCCCGTTTATGGCTGCGGGACATTATGTACGAATGGTCGCCGCGGACGCGGCGAATAGCGCGGCGAGCGCGGCAGAAGACGTCGCAACTGGGTGACTTCAGCGGCCAGTGATATCTAGACCTGCATCAAAACTTGCACATCAAGTTTAGAAAGTGTATACAAAGTCAGTTTCACTGCAATAGTGTGTAATATTTCCAGCTTTTCCTGAAGAAGCATCATATAAAATTGAGCATTCGAACGTTGTTTAGTTTTATAACTCGAACATAATAATAATAATAATAACAACTCAATTTCTGAACCAGAGCATGCTTTCCCGCAGCTCCTGCAACTTCAAAAAGGGATATCAACAACTCAAACCTAGCGACTGCAGCAGGTCATGAGGCACAACTCACACGACCGCAGCGGAGCTCATCGCGCACGCGACAGTCGCCGTCGCGGGCGCGGCGACAATCCGTACATAAAGACCGCCCCTCCCCGTTTATAGTCCATTTCCCGCGCAGCGCGTCACAATGGGAACTACCGATTGCGCCGCGCCGCGGCTAATCAATATTGGTGAAGCTTATCATGACATTGATACCAATATCGATTGCGCCGGGCGAGGAGTGGAGTATAAACGGGACCTAAGAAAGCTGATCGCATACGAGAATCGAACAACAATCCACATAATTATTACGACATTCCCCTCAAAGGATTACGAGGGGATAGAAGTTTCAGTAAAGACTGCAAGAAGATTGAGCTTTCGAATGCCCAGGCACCATCTACGCTACGGTTCATAGCTAAGCAGTTGTGTGACACGGTAGTAAGAACACCATCGATATTGATCAAGCAGCGCTAAAGTAATCGATATTGATCGCTTTCGTGCTAAGGAATCGTCAGCTTGAAAAAACAGGTATAAATCCAGTTTTACACAATTTTAAACCATTCAGCCCTCATATTGATAATATAATATGAATTATGCTCCTATTTTTAACTATAAAAAAAGTAAAATAAAAATGTAATAAATTGAGTAAAAATGTAATAAATTTTTATTAATTTGTTCAACTTGCATGAATTCGTCGATTATTTTTGTGCTTTCATTATTTGTACAGAGTACCATTATTAGTCTACGACGGCAGCGACTAGTGGCCATGTGAAACATACGTATCGATTTCTGACGGGCAATTACTCGGCATTTATCGATTTGTATAATTTATCCCGCCTAGGCCTTCGCGAATCCTTCGCGGACACAAACCAGCCTTGTACTAAGTGTTAATGTCGCCTGGTGAAGAGGGAATACGCCAACCAATCGAAGCACCGATCGAACGCGCACCGGCCAATCATGGCCTCACTAGCTTTCACGCCCGTTTGATGCGGTCTGATTGGTTTGGCATGTTCCAGGCTTGCCATGTAGACCATATTAACGACTACTGCAGCTCAATTAAGAAAAAACAATGAAATCCCTCAGCGCACTCACTGTTTAACCTTCTTCTTCACGTCATCGTTCTGATCTCTCCACCACAGTTCAAAGAATGAAATCTCGGCGTAGATGAATCGCATCTCTTTCTGGGAACACGTGATGAACAAGCAGATCTTCGCCATAAAAATCGATACGTATTGACTAAACTACCTTCTCATCGCCTAGATGGTTCGCCATCCCATCGAGTATGTGCTTCGTCTGCGACTGGTAGTATTCTTCGAAGGTCTTGATCCATCCTGAACACAGGAAAAGGTAAAAATACGGGTTTTAGACGAAAATAGCTGAATTTTCAGCTAAAAATAAGGTCATGCCATCAGCCTCTCAATCAACCCACCAGGATCACAATGAGAGTGGGGTATGACGAAAACCTCGAGCGTTTTCTGCTCGGCCACTTTCTCCTGGTCATAGGTGACCTCCCAGCCTTGTCTCCATGCACCACCGTCCACGTTGGCGAAGTCCATCACGTTGTAGAGGTCCAGCATCTGAAGATTGATAGAGTCCTATGATCATGAAGTACCCTAGGAGGAAGAACTGGACCCACCTGCACGTCCGCCTGAGCATTCGTGTAGTTGCTTCTGAGCTGACATACGGGCTGCGACGATAACGACTCAGTGGTTGCTTTATGGAGGGCCTCATGGACCACGGCGACTTTGTTCCCTGGAGAAGAATGGTTTCAGTTGTGGTACAAGGCGAGGGATATCCGCATCTGTAGCCGTTCACCCCACCCCGATTCGGCTCCGGAATCACGCCTCTCTGCTCCTCTTCGACCGCCTTATGGTTCGCGTCTCCAGCTATTTGTACGACTTTCTCCTCCAGAGCTTTCTCGGCCTTGGCTTTCTCATCATATACTTCATTCTCTTTTTCTGAAAGCAGAAATTGTCAGCGGAGACACGACACGAAGGTCCTTAGTGGGATGTTGTCTGCAAAGAGCTCCGCGGAAAGTGACTCACCTAATGTATCTGTGCCGAAATTGCTCATTTGTTCAGACATAACCCAACCAAACTATCCCTTTTACACGCGCAGAGGTCAGTATCCCACTAAGAACCGGAACGAATATAGGATGGTTGTTCCTTAAAAGTATTCCTAGTTGGTTGGGATCAGCCCTAACATCATCTTATCTTAGCCAAGGGATGCCTCTAGCACTGCGGCGTATGCCAGCCGAGTTTCTTTGAGCTTAACCATGGGCGATAGCTGGTGAACTTGTGACGTTGACGGCAAACCACCCAAGTTTACGATATATTAGGCGGACAACGCGTCAAGGTGTGGATGGAGATCGTGCGCCGAGCGTAGCAATTCAGAAGACGTGTCGAAGACGTCCCCCAACGTGCCTGGGGATTTAGATATCGATCAATCGATACTGATTAAATCATCGATTTGTCGTGAATGTCATTCAAGCGCTCTGAAACTTCAGCCCTGGTGGCAGTTGAGGTCATACTATGTAATAATCCGCTAAGAGCTATTGATCGGCGAAAATAGGAAGGGAAATATTTGGGGGGGGGGATCATGGGTCGCGAAAATAGCGGAAATTAACTAAAAATACATCCTTTACGTGCTTGGGGATTTGAAGACGTGCCGAAGGCATCGCCCAACGTGATAAGGGATTCAGAAGGCGTGCCAAAGTCGCCGTTCAACGTGCCTGGGGATGCAGAAGATCATCGACGGAAGGCCTTCACGGTAGAGGGAGGCAATCAATATCGAACAATATTACCGATATTCCCTCAGATTTAACAGCTCAGGGTGGTAGTTAGGTGATTATCATCGTCGGCGAAAGGC
Source organism: Heligmosomoides polygyrus bakeri (assembly GCA_947359475.1). Classification (NCBI taxonomy): domain Eukaryota; kingdom Metazoa; phylum Nematoda; class Chromadorea; order Rhabditida; family Heligmosomidae; genus Heligmosomoides; species Heligmosomoides polygyrus. The sequence continues at coordinate 6,267,631 of OX375867.1, forward strand.
CTTCACAGGAAGGATGGAAAGCATCCAATATCGATCAATTTTCTCTCAGAATTAACCGATCAGGATGGAAGATAAGCAAGTGTTGCGGTCGAAAGAGTGCTTCACATCAGGTGGGAAGTTTCAGTGGGCAAATATCTATCGAAATCATCGATCTCCTGACTGGTGTGCAATATTGTGTGGATTATCAATGGTGCCCGACTACTGCCCTGCCTGCATGCAGCGAAAATTGGCACTTTTCTACTTTGTTCTCAATTTTCCCGCGTTCCTTCACGTTTCACATTTTTGTGACACATGATGACACCATAAGGAAGTGACCCATTCTTTTTACGATAGCGTCAAAACCCAACAAATACGATAAAAGATAGCTGGGCACTATTGTACTTTCGGGAATCCAAAAAAAACTTTGCCCAAACCTTGCCCATGAAGGTTATTTGACGTGCTGATCACGAATCTGACTTCCGTTTCTGAAATTTCGGCCGATTACGATACGTTACGGTAGGTGCGGGTGACTAAGACTGTAGAGGTCACGTTCACCGATCTCGTCCAAACTTCGCCTAGAGGATGTGGGGTGCTGATCACGAATCCGACATCCAGTTTTCGTTTTACGCTGGAGTACGGTAGGTTACGGTAGGTACGGGTGACCAAGGCTATAGCCACTGATTTCGCCCAGGGGGTAAGGAACGCTTTAGAATATTTGAAGAAGTATCTTACCTTTCGACAGCAGTAGTGGCGGCATCTAATCAACTTCTTAGGAAAATGCTGATAACAGATTATTGGGCGCTATGGTAGTTTGGAGGGGGAGAGAGAGAGATCACCACAGCAAGCCGCGGCGGGCAGGGACGGTGAGTAACTACATACAGTGAATGTAAATGCAGTCTTATCCTCTTTGTTTCGATTACAGATCCACGTTTTATTTGCTTCCGTTTTTGGGCAAGGAAGGGACCTCCAGTACGTAGGCAATTTTAGCACGGGTGCTCACTCGAGGCACATCCTGGAGCACCATCCTCTGCCTAAATCTGTGCATCTCCGCTGACGCGAAGAGCACAGAACGGAGCTATAGCGTTCTTTCAGGCAATCGCTACGGGACGGCTTGCATGCTGTGCCACTACCGTAGAACCCCAAATAATATCCCTAGGCGAAGTTTGGGCGGGATCGGTGGGCATGACCTTCGTCAACCGTACCTACCGTAACCTACCGTACTCCAGCGTGAAACGAAAAATGGATGTCAGATTCGTGATGAGCACCCTAAATAACCCCTAGGCGAGGTTTGGGCGAAATGGTGATTATGACCTTGGCAGCCTTAGTCATCCGTATCTACCGTAACCTACCGTAATCAGCCGATATTTCAAAAACGGGTGTCAGATTCGTGATCAGCCCGCCAAATAACCCGCCTGGGCGAGGTTTGGGCGAAAAAGTTGTTCGACCATTCGTCGACCTCTTGAGTCCCGAAAGTACAATAGTGCCGATAGCTGTCTTTGGAAAAACTCACCGATTTGCTTGTCCCTCTCCTGCTTTCGCTTCCGTTCAACTTCTTCCAGTTGTAATTTTAGCGCTTCGATTTCATCACGATTACTTCTCAAAATGCTATGTAGACCATCTATCTTCAATTTCAACGCTGATATTTTCTTCTGAAAAGATGGAGTCCTATAGAGAGAACATGTGAAAAATCCCTTCTGTGGCTGAATTGGAAATGATCTTAGAGCATTACTGAATGACGAAAATAATATGTAGGTGACATATATAAAGGTCAGTGACGGCTGAATATGTAGGCGACATATATAAAGGTCAAATTCTCCTTCGTATAGCCTCTCGATACGGTATTGGAACAGTTTTATACTATTTCAGAACGCCAAGAAGAAAACAACGGGTAAGCCAACCTAACCAGTCCAACAAGCTAGGGAAAGGACTCCAGGGTGGGTACCATCCAAGCTGCTCGTGTGGAAACTGCTTTCATCGCTCAGGGGGAGTACTCAACTGGATTCTGCGCTCTTCGAGCGTAGAATCAGGCTAGGGAAGGGACTCTAGGGTGGGTGCCATCCAACCTGCTTGTGTGGAAACTGCTTTCATCGCTCAGGAGGACTCCGCGCAGGATTCTGCGTTCTTCGAGCGGCGAAACGCATACGGCTAAAACAATGCGCAAAAGAGTCGTAATGTCGTGTAGACGTCGAAACCTCACAGATCCCAGATACTCAGCTGAAATGCAAGAACGCGGCGACGCACGGGAACCGAACCTCCGACATCTCTCGCATGAAGGAAACCCTCTACCTACTGCACCACGACCTACTTGCCAGCGGTGCCGTCACGGGCGCACAAGACATCGATCATTCAATCGACAACGCGGACGCCGGCGCGCGATCTCTAAGCAGGAAGGCGCAGACAGCCGGTATACGGTAACCATTCGGGGGTGTCTTCGCCGGAATCGTTTCTCAGCCAGTCCATGGACGCAAAAACCGCAACTACTGGTTCTGAAGCTGTTCCCTGATACGATGAATCTACCAAGATTTCTAATAATGACCCTTACACATGGGTCCCCTTCACCAGTTCTGCTTGATCAGTTATTTCAGATACGTGACGGCGTCTTTACAGTATGAGAGGCATTCTCACATGATGGTGGAGCCATTGCGCTATTCAGAACCCTTCTATACAACGCATCAGCTCAATGGCGAAGCAGAAAATCGCAAACGGAGAGAAAAGACCGAGCTGGGAACGAGGAGACGATGTAACGGCTAGCGGTCGCGTTTCCCGTTTCCCGCGCCCAGATCAGATCGTTGCATCGAGGGAGCAGGTCAACACCATGGCGACAAGGCTCTTCACGTGTCATCTACCAGAATCACAGGCTCCAGCTCAGTGAAACGCTAGCAGAACCCGAGACGTTGACGACATTGGAAACTATCGTCCAATCTGCCATCTATCCGTAGTCTACAAGTGGTTCAGCCAAGCCAAGATCAGCCGAATGCTGGACAAAGGACAGCCATGCGAATAGGCAGGATTTCGGAGAGGATTCAGCACAATCAACCACATTCACATCGTCACGAAACAGAAACTCATCAAGGTGTCGCGAGAGTTCAAGCTGCCACTGTGACCTATTGGGTTGTTCGATAATTAATGTCTCCTTTTTCTCATAGATGGCGTGGCGTGTATTTTTTATGCAGTAGTGATTGCGTGGCCTACCTAACTATTCACTATTTTGAAGGTTAGACTTTAGACTATCTTCTATCAGAACTGAACGTCATCAGTAAAAACAAGCTGGGTTTTAAATGGACAGTCAAAGAGAGCATTATCGGCATATTCCATTGTTTTTCTTCGGAAAGGGCAAAAATGCGCTGCAAAGTAGAAAGAAATTTATGTTTATGGTGAGACTGCCTTACTGAACGCCAGTGTCAACGTTGGTTTGCTCGCTTTCGCTCTGGAAATTTCAATGTGCAGGATGGAGCCCATGCTGCTCGTATAATCACTACTGACGACGACAAAATAGAGGCGCTTAATGAAACTAACCAGCGTATTACAACTCGTGAGACGGCAGAGAAGCTTGGCACATCGAATTCAACCGTCTACTTGCACTTGTAACAGCTTGGTTTCGTAAACAAACGGGATGTTTGGCTTTCCCACAAATTACAGGGAATTCACTTCACCAAGCACATTAACTGGGGAGGGGTGTTTGGGATACTGAACACGAATCCGACGCCCGCTTCACTGAATACGGCTGGAGACCACCCATATCGACAACTAGAGTGGCCGAGTCAGAACCACCGATTTGGCTCAAACTGCTTACAGAGGATTTGGAATGCTGAACACAATTCGGATGTTCGTTTCACCAAATACGGCGCACTGCGGTAGGTACAGGTAAGGTCTATGTTATACTTTGGTGACGCGTCGGCGACCGTCTTGTGGACCGTCTTGCGTACACCAATAGTGCCATTCGCTAGAACACTGAGTGTTTGGGGAGGGAGTGGGAGCCTAAACCTTACCTTCCTTTCACTTTGTCACCTTTCTTCCCTTTTCTGTCCTTCTCATCCATTTTATTCTCGTTTTCTAATCCTTGTCGCTTTCTTGCAGAGTGCAGAGCAAGTAACGCAAAATCACACTGTGAAGAAAATTAGTGTTTCCTCGCTTTCTGAAATGATACTGCAAACTTATACTAAGAGCTTTTTCGAAATACAGTCCAGATTAATTAAGAGCTAAATTTTCCTGTGAATGCCAAAAATTCCACGTAAATTTAATTTCAATGCGATTTAACGAAATAGGCCTTTGCTAAACTTCAATAAAGAAATTTTAAGAAAATGCTGGTAAAATCGTTAAATCGGCAAGTCAATAGTCGTGAAATGCTCAACACTGCCCCCCCCCCACTTCTACTATTATTATATTTTGTCTACAATCAATTTGTAGTCTTGTTGAGGCTGTTGGCCAATGGCGCATACGCCGCGTCGCGGACGGTGACTTCAGGGTATGTCTGCTAGGTCGTGGGTCAGATAGCCTGCTATAGGCAAATTATAGAAATTCAATTTTAAAGGCAATTCTAAAGGCAAATGTGGTTAGTAAGAGAAAATTCGCCAGATTAACAATAGTCGGCTACCGTTCATACAAAACAAAATCATCATAAAGTCTCGATACATATTAAGAAAAGCACACAGTGTAAGCAAATTCGAGGCAGATGTGATCACCTGGCGTTTCTATCCGCAGACTGGTTATCAAATGATGACATTGAAAACGCGCCGCGATGCTAAAAATGCGCTCCGATGCTCTCGACGACGTCGGCGACGTTGGCGTCGCCGACGTCGGTGTTGTTGGCGACGTCGGCGGCAGTGTTGCACAGATTGCTACGCAGTGCGTAGCTACCCGCCCAACACAGCGTCGCCGAAGTATAACATAGGCCTAAATGGGCGTGATCAGTCGTCTCATTCTCGAAATAACTTCTGGCACAGCGGATGATTTTCACGTCAGTAAAAAAAGTAAAAGTAAATCAGCAACAATCGATCCTCAAACATGGACCGTTCCTCTGATGGTGTTCCTTCGATGGTCAGACACCTGCATTTCAGTTTTCAAGATTTGCTCCTTGGAAGTGAGGAAGACGAACCTTTACATGAGCGGAATCATCATGAAATGCAGGTGTCTGACCATCGAAGGAACACCATCAGAGGAACGGTCCATGTTTAAGGATCGATTGTGTGCTGATTTACTTTTACTTTTTTTTACTGACGTGAAAACAGGGCATGCTATCAATGATAAACGAGATGAAGACAGGCTTCTTACTTATGATGAACACCCTAAGCAGCTACACTAGGCGAAATTTGAGCCAAGTCGGTGAATTGACCCGACCACCTTAGTTGTCGATATGGGTGGTCTTTGGCTGTATTCGGTGAAACGAACTTTTGATTCGTGTTCAGCATCCCAAACAACCCCTAGGATGACGTTTGGGTTACGGATGTCGTGTCGTTAGGGACTTGGACCCACACGACAGACGCGCGAAAATCGCTGTGGTCGTCAACGTGTTAAAATATGCGGCTCTTTGCTAAATCGTAACCAATACGATTCATTTCTAAGAAGAGAAATTGAACGGAGAAATCAAGAAAAAAAACGCCCTGAACTGGCCAATCGAAAAGGCCTGAGGTTCCATCATGACAACGCCAAAGTCCACACCTCTTTGACAACCCGTCAAAAATTAACGGAGTTCAATTGGGAACTGATGCCACATCCACCCTATAGCCTTGGCTTAGCACCATCAGATTTCCATTTGTTTCGCTCTCGTCAACGCAATTTGAACAGTAAAACTTTTGATTCCGATCGAGCTGTTAAAAATTAGTTGCACCAATTCTTCACTTCTAAAAACCACGACTTCTTCGATCGTGGATTGTTTCCACGTAGCGAAAGATGGCAAAGGTCATTTAACGAAATAGCTAATATATCATTGATTAATGTTTGTTGTTAGTATAAATGAAATCACTCTCAAAAATTTGAAGAAAAAAACGACATTAACTATCGTGCAACCCGATAACATGAACACGCTATCTGGGTAACGAGTACTCGAGAAGATGTTTGAAATGACACGATCCACAGAAGTCCGAGGTCCGGCGGTGATCCGAGATTCGTCGGCATTCGACGATAATAAATGCTGTTGATTGCAGCAAGTCGTCGAAAACTAACGGAGCCGGTCACGTAGCACGTCTCAGGCCGATTCATGAATAACTTTTCCCAGAGTTATGAGGGTAGAGGGTAGAAATTGAAGCATTACTCAGAATTCACGACAGCGTGGAGGTGGGTGAACGATGGGTAGAACTATATCATTCACCAAACTATATCACGTCATGAATACCAAACTTTCCCTCTGTCCAGTATGCTCTGTTGGTAAACTTATCCATTACCATTAACCCACACCAGGAAGCAGTTACTGCGCCCTTGGACAAGTTCAAGGTGGAGCGTGGCGGGTTATAACACCATTTGCTCCACACCCCTCTCCTGCACTTGGATCCCATTCTTCTCTTTCCTATGATATCCATTCCCTCTCCCCCCCCCCCCCCCCCCCCCTCTTATCCATTACCATAACCCCTTACTTTACCAATTGTGAATACAGCCTCTGGTTGGTTTCCGTAGCACTGCATTCCTCGCGGGAGGTCAATGGCTGGTCAGATCCTTTAAGAAAGCTTTAGACGAAGAGAAAGATGCATTTAGGGTCCTCTAAACGAGAAAGATGCTTTGGGTCACTATGTCATACAAGAGGATCGAACCAGAAACGTTGCTGGTGCCCACTCGAGCAACTCAGGAGTCAAGAGTTCACCTCACATCTCAGAATCCCTGTGAAACAGCTTCTGAATATCAACATAGAGCACAAACGGATTCAAAGATGCACACCCGAATCGGCTGAAGAGCCGAATCCCTACCAGGAACGAAGTAGACAAGGTTATTTGGAGGAAATTTGGTCCGGTTTGTAAACTCTGCCTGGATATGTACAAAGAGACGAATGTAAGGAAGACAACAGCCAATCACATCTTCGCCCAGGTGACACCGAAGGCTGATTTGTCAGTGATCCCTCCCCTACATACGCCCAGGCAAACTTCCCCTATAGGGCCGAAAAATTGCAGTAAAATCAATGAAAAAACAAGCGTATGAATAGCACTAACCTCTTGTTGTAGTGATGTGCTGGCGATAGCACTGGTGTCTATAGTCCGATACAAGTATATGCATATAAAAGTGAATAAGCATATCACACCCAATGAGAACAGATTCCTCGTGTTGCGAGGCATCATACCATTTAGAAAGGAAATTTTAGAGAAACTATCTATCTACGTCAACCTGAAAACAATGGAATAGTAATGCAACGGCAAGGAGTAGACGAGCGGCGTACGATTCCGAAGCGCTTAATCCATAGTTGAATAAGAAAAGTAAACGACGAGGTGAAGCTGCTGGATCGCTTGAGCGGTGGAAACGATAGAGAATTGGACTAAAAGAGGAAGAGTAAAAAGGTTACAGTGCCGGAATGGGGGAAAAATAAGGAACGGAATGGAGATGGGCACTAAATAGAGATAGCAAGGGATGGCAGGTAATAGCACCATGATGTTTAGGTGCTTAAAAAGCACTAGCCATCAGGAACTACCGACACGGAACTATGGCCACAGGTTTCGATGAAGAACGGGTCACACTGCATCGAAGCGTCATTTCATACCACAACAGCAAGTAGAACGGGCTGGTTGGGAATGGCAAACTCACATCATCTAACGTGACCAGCTAGAGTCGTTCGATGAGAGCGAGTCAGACAGGCTGCTTCGTACAGCTTCGCCTCAACTTCAAATTGAACCGCAACCTGAACACCCCAACGTGAGCTGTCCTCTCAGCGGAATGTGGAATTAGAGCGCTAGGCGCAATACATTCTCAGACCTTTAATGACCTAATTCAATCTATGCCTAGAAGGTTCCGCCCAATGCTCACCTAGCTGAGCAGCACAGCATATTCGTTCAACAGAGGTTACGGTGGTTCTACAGTACACCGCAGAGGTTTTCGAGTATCACTAATCACCGGAAGGGCGACCGAACTCACGAGCAGATCTCTGGCCTCAGGTGGCACTTGGGCCTGTACACCTAAATTTACGGGTCAATATATAATATTATCCGCAGCATCGCCAGGTTACTCAGTTGTTCTTATGGGTGTGACAATATCTGCCCCATGATAGCGCATGACGTCTAACCCCGCAGAATCAGGTAAATGCTCGACTCCCGCCTTCTGTGAAATTTCTGCTTAGGAACTGTTGTCAACTATTGATAAGGTGAGGCATTAACGATTTTTTTGTTGAAAAAATCGACGAACCGGCCTCGTTTATACAATTCTCCACAACTGACCCACTAGCATGTTCTCTGGACTTGTTCGTGGGTGTCCAGAACGCCTCTCGAGTGAGGACAACTCAGTGGAGAGGCGTTCTGGACACTCACGAACACAGTGGGCTATTCTGGCGCAGAACACGGATAAAGATGTTTCTGACGTCTGCGCCTGCAGTTCAATAACCAGAAGAACTGCGACGGGACACTGAACTTAGGCGTCGTCTGACGGTCTGTGTTATACTTCGGCGACACGTCGGCGACGCTGTCGGCGAAGTATAGCATTTGTGCTCGAATGACATATTCGAATAGGTAATCGAATGATTTTCATTCGAATTTGAATATCGAATTCGAGTGTTCAAAAAATCGCGTTTTTCTAATGTATTCGAATTCGACAGTCCTGAACCACAGTCATTTTTGCTGAACGCTTTCTTAATGACCTGAAAAGGAGGTGTGAATACGTGTGCGCGTCACTCGTCAGCCCCATGACAGCCCACGCGATGTGCCTCGGTGGCGCAGCCGGTAGGAGTGCCGCCTGATAGAAGCACACCGACGGGTTTTTGAGTTCGAGTCCTCGTCCTGCCAATATTTTTGAACATATTAGTTTGTTGTTACTATGCTTTCTCATGGGACCATCAATGCTTCGGACAAACCAAGGCTATCTGTTTGCGCCCTCATATGTGCTAGCTTTTCAACGATGCTTATTTGACTATATTATTTCTCTGCAAAAAAAAGTCCTGTCTTGCTCCTCCCTTTTAGTCAGCAGCTATGGGACAAAACCGTGAAACAAGTAAACCACAAGCGCGTGTCACACCAGCAGCACCTCACAAAGGCCAGTGAGGAGCAATCTTCTCCAAGGCAAGGAAGGTGACCACTTCCTCTTCGTTGGGCGCATCATCCGTGGGTGTAGAGTTGGGTTCAGGGTGAACATCGGCGTAACCAACTGCCATCCACGAAAAAACTAGCACATATGAAGCCGCAAATATACAGCCTTGGTTTGCTGTTAGCACTGACGGTCTAAAATTGACTCCTGTGATCATGAGAAAGGATAATAACAGCAAATTAATATGTGCAAAGATATTGGCAGTACGAGGACTCGAACTCAACAGCCCATAGGCGTGCTTCTACGAGGCGGCACTCCTACCGATTGCGCCACTTATGTACATCTCGCTTGAGGGTTTGATGAGCGTTGCGCACACGTTTTCACACCTCTTTTTCAGGTCTTTAAAAAAGCGTTTAAAAAAACTGACTGTAATTCTGGACTCCGCTAACACGGCTCTACATTCAGTCAAAATAGCGTCGCAAAACCTCACCAGTTGGGGACCTTTCCTTGTTAGAGACACGCACAGAGGGCTAGAGCGATGACTTCTAAAGCACAAATGGCGAACTCAGCATTATTCGGGCTTCATTGTTCATATATTGCCCATATATGATAGGAGTGCGTTCGTTTATTGACCTGGGAAAGCACCGAAGGGAAGGATACAACACCAGAATGGATACTGAGCAGTGTAAGCAATCCACTAGGGATCGCTGCAGTGAGTTGGTTTTTCATCTGCACATAAATGAAGCTCTCTGTCAACACAATCACTTTCAAACGGATGACAATGGGGAGGGAAAGAAGTGAATAGCGGTGAAAACGGTCCACATTTACAGCTGAACTGTGATGGGATCATTAAAACTGGAACGACCCATCCTGCTTCTACACCATATAACCCAACAAATTCAGGTACTTATCGGGTTTCTGCCCAACCGGAGGCCGGAGACTCGGCTCTGGAGGCACTCACTGCATCAGCTTTGCGTACCGCTGACTTTCTAACACTCCTGAGTTTCCTCTACGCTGGAACTCAGGAGTGTAGCCACCCAATCCGGTCGAGCAAAAACCAGTTAAGCACCAAACTCTGGAAGAGTACAAGGCATTTTACTCGGCCTGCAGGGATTTACAAGTCCAGAGGGGTCCGAATAGGCCCATCGTTGCCAGGAAAGCAGAAGGGCTGAGTTCGAGTTCCGCCTGGCGTAAGAGTTTTGATCGCAATAAAACTTCCTGTAACAAACTGGATAGGGTTTCAGGAGGGTTGGAAACGTGAAATTCGTGTCGTCAGGGTGTGAAATCACAGATGAATGGCGTTTTATGATGCCACAGCTCTCACATAGAGCGGGCATACACAGACTTTATAGTCCGGGTCTCACATGAGTCGTGGGAGCGTTTTCAGTCAGAAATCTTCGTTGAGAACCCCAAGGAATAGGGATGTGATGCTGGGGCCAGATTCATCAACCGCTTACCGCCCTCTAACGGTGAAAATACCGCCAAACACGCTGGTGTGACAAACATCAGGTTTGGTGGTATTTCCATCGTCAGAGGGCGGTAAGCGGTTGATCAATCTGGCCCCTGGTGGACCACTGGAGCCGGTAAATTTTACCAGGAAAATATATAATGTCCCATGGCGATTTTAGGGGAAGTGTATATCAAGGGATGAAGCTTAGAATAGTTCTAAATATGTCTTTCACACCTGCTACGGTCATCTGGGACCGGGGTTGTGAACCATTTTATCCGCCAATCACAGACGGCGATCTCAAATAGTCCGGAAACAGCACTGACCACCGTGCCGTGGTGGCGCAGTGGGTAGAGAGGCAGTACAGAGGGAAGGTGAGGGCTGTGGTTCGATTCCCCGAAGAGACAGAACTTTTGCACTTCTTTAAAAAAAGATCCGATCTGATCACTCGAAGCTCTCCATGTGAAAAAATGATGACAAACTCCGTCAGAAAGGAGACTGGACTCAATATTGTGCCTACTTGCGGCTCCAGGGGAAAAAATCGGATCTATCCTAATCGGAGGGTAATACACTGTTTTTGCGGCTCCATTCCCTACCTTGAGGTTCTATGAGAGCTGTTGTCCCATAATGCGGACTTTCATCTAAATTCAGGGGGATATGGTCTATTTACTTATTTATTTATTTGGTACGCTGTATAAGACGGACACAGGTTGTGTGGCATGGGATGACCAGGCAGTTAGTACCTTATGGTTGCCCCCCCCCTCCGACTAGGATAGATCCAAAAATTCATCCAAAGTTCGTATGGTATTCAGCCGATTACGGTGGGCTACGGAATGTACACCGTGGTAGGGGGGGGGGTTAAAGGTGAGGAAATAAGGTTTACGAATTTCGACGGAGCATTGCCTACAGGGGTTATTTAAGACGCTGATCACGAGCATGACATCCATGTTTGGTATTACGGTGGTGTACGGTAGCTATAGGACCACCGTATGCTAATCTGCACTTGCATCTGCCCATTTCCTGGACGAACTGATAATGAAAAAGAGGGTTAGAGTTCGAATCAACATCCCTAGAGACCCCCTTCCCCTAGCGGGCAAGGTATGGGCGAAGTTGGTGATCCTGACCTACCTACTCACTCATACCTACCGTAGTCTACCGTAATCGACCAAAAATTTTGAAAACAATATCGTAGTTGTGAACAGCATTCCAAACTATCCCTTCAGCAATGCTTAGGCGGGACGTTCTTTTTTAGCTCTGGAGTCGTGAAGTGTAATAGTGGCAGTGAATCTGTTCTATTTCCTAGCGAAGTCTTTCGTTGCGATTCGTCGTTACAGAAGGTGTATCTAAGGCACTGTTTACACTTCGGCGACAAGAGCGACGATTGGAGCGACGGACGTAGTGTTGTGGACGTCAGACGTCACTCCTTCCGTCGCCCAATTCGCTCCTGTCGCCGAAGTATGAACACGCCCTAAGAATTGTATTTGATGTTGTGATAACTCACACAGGCATAGAAACTCACTGCTTGTACGAGGAATTGACAAATACCGAACCTACACTCAGGTTTTGTAGAAAGAAAGGAAAACAAACCATTTCAAACAAACATTCCACATATTGAGTCGGACTGAGTGATGCTCATGAAGAAGTTCTTTAGCCCAATCAGTTAATAGAATACTGTCCTTAATAAGTAGATTTTTAGCCAGAAAAATAACTAGTCGGAAGGAGTGTACAGATGGATTTAACCCCCTCCGGGTCACCTGGAACTGGTTCTAGAAATCCAAGACAAGGCTACCTAGGCGAATTGTCGCCTTGGTTTTCTTAGAATAGGCTTCTAGCAATTTGTGCATTTAGGAATTGTATTCAATGTTTTAATAACCTACAGATTCATAGAAATCCTTTGACTGATACGATTTCGGCGAACACATTACCGAATGGTTACCGTATCCGTTAGGCGTCAGAAAAGCGCGTTCGTGCAATTACAGTTCAGTAGACGTGCCGAACAGTCGTCCAAGGCACGCTAGGCGACGTGTTCGTCTATGAAGCACTGGTAGCGGATGTGTGTAATTGCACGAACGCACTTTTCTGACGCCTAAAGAATAGGTAACCATTTGGAAGTATGTTCGCCGAAATCGTATTAGTAACGCCTCTGCTTGGAGAAGGAAAGGATAAAAACTGATTCGCCGATACACTTACAAGCGGAAAAAATCCGTCCGAGTTGTCTGGTGCGCAACGCCACAGCCGCGCGATTCAAACTTGGTTTTTACTAGCCATGGAACACCCTTACTACAGGCTCTATACGTTGGAGAGACAATTATAAACGGCGGATATCAGGACCGGCTCACCGTAACCGCAGTGCGGGTCCCGCCGAGACTTTTGCTGTCTGCGCCCTCCTAGCTTAGAGATCGCGTGTCAGCGTCCAGCTGCGACGGTCTTGTGCGCCGGCGATGGCGCGTGGGCAAGTGGATTGTGGTACAGAGCTAGAGGGTTCGCTTCATGCAAGGGATGTCGGGGGTTCGGTTCCCGTGCATCGCGGCGTTCTTGCGTTTCAGCTGAGTATCTGAGATCTGGGAGGTTTCGACGTCTACACGACGTTGCGCCTTTTTTGCGCATTGTTTCAGCCGTATGCGCTTCGCCGCTCGAAGAGCGCAGAACCCAGCCCCTGACTCCCCCCCCCCCCCCCCCAGCGACGAAAGCAGTTTCCATACGAGCAGCTTGTATGGCACACCATGGAGTCCATTCCCTAGCCTTGTTCTGCGATTGCCCAATGGACGTCTCACGCGACGCCTAAGGTTGAGCCGGTCCTGATATCCGCCGGTTATAATCCTGTTACGTTTGGAGTCAGGGAGGAGGAACATTAACGACGCTCTATGGGATTTTCTGCCCATCAGAAGCCCCTCCTACTGACCCTATTTGCGCCGGACAAGCACGCAAATATCACTAGCTGCAGCGACTGATTAGCAGAGGGATAGGCAACTACGTGACCCCGTAACGATTTCCCTGAATTTCACTCCAAAACTACGGTGGACAACTCATACTGGTTTTTTTTCTGGTTGTAAGCTTGTCAAACACTTGTTTTGTGCAATACGTTAGAATCAGTGATGTTCTAGAGAAAGAGACTCTTTAAACTAACGAGTTAATAGGGAAGAACTTTTTTTTTTAAATTGAATTTAGCATTCCCAAATCAAGAATAAGCTTAAAGGAGAACTTCTGGAGAATTTATTGGATTGAAGCTTTACGCCGATCTTTCCTCGCAGCATTTTTCGTGGCAATGCATGTCTATAAGTCGAAGAATATATCTGGACAGAAAGCAATGAGCAAACTCTAAATAGGACTTCTTCAAATCTAAGTGGTGCTGGTTTCCAGAGACATATCGTTAATAGAACCCTATGAAAACGTCAAACTAGCAGAATAATGACTACTATATCCATAATGAGCTACAAAACTGTACAGAAACGAAGACACACACCGAATAGAAATCCGCCAACAATGGCAGCCATGACGACAGCTGGATAAACGACTACGGTGCCGTAACAATGGTGCAATGTCGTCCGCTCGCGTTTGCACGGAAATTTGCAGACTTCTGAAACTCAGGTGATTGATCTCGGTTTTTCCTTTGTGGCTTCGTTTCATTCGCTTCTTTATCAGTGGTCTTCGTGTATAGAGTGTCGTCTGGTTCCTGCAGTTGAATTTGTTTTCGAACTTGGCATCGTACGTAGAAACAGTGGGAGATCTGGTGCTGTCTGTTGTTTTTCTCAGATTTAAACGTATTCTTACCTTGATTATCGATCATTTTTCCAATTTTAAGGTAAAAAATGCGGATAGACACCTGTTATTTCTGTTCGTCACCAATTTATCCAGGTCATGGTATTCAGTTTGTAAGGAACGATGCAACGGTGGGTGGTTTTTACTTCTCTTGGTTTTAAGGAGCTTTTCTTTTCATTTTTACTGCTAAGCATAAGCAGCTTTAACCGTAACTTGTTCAGATTTTCAAATTCTGTCGGTCGAAGTGCAACAAACTGTTCAAAAAGAAGCGTAACCCGAGAAAGCTTCGATTCACGAAGGCATCTCGTCGTGCTCGTGGAAAGGTACTCCCTTCAGCCATTCTTTACACGACTGTATTCTCATCGTTCTGCTCCAGGAGCTCGTGAACGACGTCACGCAGATGATGGAGCAACGGCGAGATGTGCCGGTGAAGTACGAGCGCGAACTCTTCAAGAACACCGTAGAGGCGGCGAAGACTGTGTCAACGATCAAGCATAAGAGGTAGTGATGCGCTTTGATTAGGACTTACTTAGGGCTCATGGGCATTTTATTGTTCAGTCGTCACACTGGTCGACATAACAATAGCGATCGATATCGATCCATCACGCTGGGTAATCGATATCGGCGGTTCTGATACTGCAGCGAAGTATAGCATAGGTGTAAGGGTCCGTTTATACTTCGACGCCGAGGGGCGCACCACCGCGTAAGATGGCCACATTCATCGAGTGACGCGATCGATCAATTAGGTGGTAAATGCCATCGCGTCGTAAGGCGCCGAAAGTATAAACGGACCTAATCCACGCCCAGGCCTTTCTTGAAGGGTCTTGATCTCTGTCTTCATTCGCCCAATGCTGCACAGCCTTGGAGAAGATTTTCCAAGGTGTAGAAGAGGGGCGGATGAAATCTTCCTGGATGTTCCTAAGAAGCCAGGCTCCATGCACCAGTTATGGGCCCAAACCATTGTTCGTCATGGTTTACAGCCCATTTATATCTCGCGAACAGCATGAAGACTTGTATGTTGTGTAGTGATCGGCTATGTTAGTAGTCGTTAATGTGGCCTACATGGTGAGACAGGAACACACTAGAGCAACGATACCGCGTCGAATAGG
This sequence comes from Heligmosomoides polygyrus bakeri, assembly GCA_947359475.1. Lineage (NCBI taxonomy): Eukaryota > Metazoa > Nematoda > Chromadorea > Rhabditida > Heligmosomidae > Heligmosomoides > Heligmosomoides polygyrus. The sequence goes on from OX375867.1 coordinate 6,283,072, forward strand.
TGCGCCATTCAGAGGAGGCGTATTCCATCAGTGCTCTTGGTTCTGATTGGCTGCTTTTTCCTCTTCCTACTTAGAGCACATTAACCACTAGTATCATAATCGAGCACTGCATGATACACCAATGCCTTCTACTATTACTTTTTTAGTTACATCGAACTGTCTCTTTTTTTTGTTGTTGAATGAAATGACGTTGCAAATTTTCTAAAGGACCAAAATTTACTCCATATAGGTGAACCGCTCCATGTTTCGGTTTTATTGTGCTTCCACGAACCCATAGATTGACGAGAGGTCGAAAATTTTTTCGCCTAGAGATCGAAGAAGAGGTTATTTGCGTGATGATGAGTGCGACATCCGTGTTTGAAATTTTGACAGATTACTGTAGATTACGGTAAATGCGGGTTAGTAAAGCTGTCCGGCCCTTGATTACCGATTTTGCCCAAATCTTGCTCTGGCGGATTATTTCAGCTGCTGATCATGAACCTGACATCTACTTTTTGCAATTACGGTTGAGCACAGTAGGTTAACCCTATAGACAATGTTTGGGTGAAACCAATGATCAGCACTCCAACAGCCTTAACTACTCGCATCTACCGGATCCTACAGTAATCGGCCGAAATTTCAAAAGCGGATCTCAGATTCGTGATCAGCACCATAAATAACCCACATGGGCGCAGGGCGGATTCCGCATCTAGACCTGTCGAGTCGTGAAAGTAAAATGGTTCCAATGATTCTTATTTTTTATTAAACAACTTGCCCTAGAGAACCGCTATATAGGGAGTATCACAGGTTTTAGACGTTCTGGCTGTGAATCATGTCGTGGTAGCGTATAAAGTTTCGATCTTGACAATGGTGTTTAACGTTAAATAACAATTTTTCTATCCTTATAAGGGCACTTATAAGGAAGTGTGGTAATAGAGGCGCGTATCGATTTCGGGTTAAATTCGCTCAGGCCAGCCAGTCGTCATCCCTCAACGACTGATGAATCACTAGACGTGATCTGATAGGATAAAACACCGGTACGGCTATCGCTAAGGGCTTTTACAAGTGATTACATAGGCCAAATGCACTTTCAAAACGCCTGAATTAGATTATCACAGAAGTATTAGAATGCATGGCGTATTCCTGTGCAGTCGACCAAGGCCTATATTTATTGTTACAACGATGTTTAGTTGCGATCAAAACACTGGCGCTAGGCGGGACTCGAACCCGCACCTCCTGCTGACCGTGTGGGAATGCTCTCCGCTATTACAGCTCCGGCGCTGTTTGATCGAACGCAATATCTACATCTCGTGGGATCCCTCAGCACTTACCCGTATATCGGGACTCGCCAGCCGCTGATAGCAGCATGGGACCAGTCAAGCTGGGGTGATATCAGTGGCCAGCACATTCCGAGCACGGGTGAGTGCTGAAGGGTCCCACGAGGTGTAGATGTTGCGTTCCATCAGGCAGCACCGGTGGTATAATGGCGTAGAGCATTCCCCATCGGTCAGCAGGAGGTGCGGGTTGGAGTCCCAACTGGCGCTAGAGTTTTGATCGCAACAAAAAAGCGCGGTAACAATAAATGTAGGCCTTAGTCGACTGTCTACGAATACGCCATGCATTCTATTTCTGTAGTAGTATCATTGAGACGTTTTGAAGGTGCATTTCGCCTACAGAATCACTTGGAAAACCCCTTAGCGATGATTGTGCCAGTGTTCTACCCTAGCAGATCACGTCTAGTGGTTCACCAATCGCTGAGGGATAATGTCAGGCTGGCCTTGAGCGAATTTAATCCAAATTGATCAACGTCTCTTTTACCCATTTCGCTATAAGTGAACATAAATATAGAAAAATATAGAAAAATGTGTTTTTAACTGTAAATACTATTGTCATTTATTCCTGAGCCTTTGCTGGTTAGAGGAGGTTGTTCTGTGGGACAAAGGTGACCTTAATGAATTTCTGTTTGATGCGCCATGTATCCTACTTCTACTGCATGTCGTAGACAATGACTTGTAAGGTTAGCAATTCGATTCGCTTGTTCCAAGTGTTTCATCCTTCCTAGGAACTAACAGCTCAGAATCTCAGGGTGGGAGAATTGCTGCCTTGATGCGGAATCGAACCCGATCTATTAGGTTGGCAACTAATTTCGTGGACTCTCAAGAATCTTCAGCAAAAGTATTTATTAACAAACAACTAATGACAATCTTTAATTCAAATAAGATCCCTCGGAACGCAGAAGTGCTTCCCATATATCAGGTAGCTGGTCTATCCCACGGCCGTAGAATTATTGTGCTTTTAAGGCCAAGAATCTTTGGAGGTGCTTTTTGACCCGGTCCACATTATTAAATCGTCTTCCAACCAAGAAGTACTGTACCGAACTAAAAATGTGGTAGTCACTCGGCGAAAGGTCTGGGCTGTAAGGTGGATGAGTTTGACGCTCCCAGTCAAGGTCTTCTATTTTTGGGCGTCCGGTTCGCTACGTTCCCTCCGTTTGGTGGTGTCAAGAAGGTATTAACTTCTGGGAGCTCGTCAAGAACGGTTCCAGCATTAATGCTGTAATCTACTCTTCTCAACCTGGCCGCGCGCAGGCTGAACTCCGCTGGAATCGGTTCAGACAGATTTTCAGGAGCGGAATTATCTATCAGCAAGATAACGCCAGATCACACGCCACGAATCGGGAGCTTCAAAAAATCGAAGACCTCAGCTGGGAGCGTCTAACTCATCCACCTTACAGCACAGGCTGTGCGCCAAATGACTAGCACCTTCATAGCTCGCTGCAGCACCTCTTGGTTGGAGGACGATTTATTAAAGTGGACCATGTCAAAATGCACCTCCAAGGATTCTTAGTTTCAAAAGCACAAGAATTCTACAGCTGTGGGATGGGCCAGGTAGCTGATAAATGGGAAGCAGTCCCGCGTTCCAACAGACCTTACTTTGGTTGAAAACTGTTATTTGTTATTTGTTTATGAACACTTTTGTTGAAGGCGCTTGAGAGTCCACGAAATTAGTTGCCAACCTAATATATCATGAAAGTGGTGGCGCTGCTCCCGACTCAACTACACAAAGTGTGAATTTCCCTTTGCAGGTACGCGAATCTGATCCGCAAGACGCTGCAGCCGGGCAAGATCGTGAAGAAGGCCGGCATGATCAAGAAGGCCGAGACCAAGTTGCATCTGATTCGCGCCCCAATGGCCACCAAGGATCCGATCAAGGAGAAAGAGAAACAGAAACAGAAGCAGAAGGAACAGGCCATGGAGCTGAACTGATGAAACTGTACATTCTCTTTTCCCGCTGTTATTGTGTTGATGCTGATATGAATTTTCAGAGTTGTTTCCCTAGAGTGCGCCATGCACTTATTTTGTTATCGAAAAAGCGCAGTCGTTCTGTTTCTTGGCCTGGTGGAGCCGATTGTTTTGTTTGTTACTGTTCTTCTTATATGATGCGGACAATAAAAGCGTTGAAAACCGGTCCTTGAAGTTTACATTTAAAAATCGCTGCTTTGGCGTGACTATCTCACTTCAGAATCGTCTCATGTAGTGCAGCCTAGCAGGCTGGGTCCAGAAGCCGTTGCAGAGATGTCGAAGGTGGACGAGCGCCTGACGACGGACAATCTGGACTCGTTGAAAGAGGGTGAGGTTTTCGTCGACAGTGAAACCGGCAAAAAGTACCGCGCGAAGAAGACTATACTTCCACACTACGCGTCTTCCGGACCTCATGGACTGGGTTAGTTCGAGCTAGCTATCCGCCCTGGCTTGGCTCTGGAGATGTACCTTTGGGATTTAGGAGACCCTGACGATAGGACGCTTCGACGTATTGAAGCCGATGTGATTATACCGAACCGAATGAATGCGAGGATAGAGAAGGAAGACTGCCATGAGTCGTATCTGGGTAGGTGAACCCCGAAGCCGGAACGCACAGTGCACAGCGTTGACATTGCAGGTCTGGTGAATTGTATGCGAGAGAAAGGTGCCGTGAAAGGTCTCAGACTATGCAAGCCTGCACTCTCGGTGTTCAATCACTGCAAATTCCTCAAGTAAGTCGGGTCATAGCCAATTATCCACTAGAAATACTGTCGTTTGTCTAAATTCAGGTTTAACGATATTGAATTCCGGGAAAGGATGACGGAAGAGTATCTACAAGAGAGGTCCGAAGCGAGAAGAACGGGGATGACGACGAAACAACGGAAAATCGAGGAGTATCGACAGTGGAAGAAGGAGCATGAGACGAGCTGATGTCTAGGGAGAAGCCTGGTAGCGTTAGAATTGTATTCGTTATCGTGTTCTGACATTTAAAAAAACAGACGGTTCAATAAATGGATTCTAACACTATCTATTTCTACCTAAACATTGCATCGGCCGGGAGTCGAACCCGGACCGCCCGCGTGGCAGGCGAGCATTCTACCACTGCACCACCGATGCGCGCTGACCAATGCGCTGCCCTCCCTCGACGCGCGGCGATGAAGCGCATCCAGCGAAAGTCTTAGGGCCACTACAGAGTCTCGCGGCAGCACCCCGAGAACTCGTCCATATCGCTCCCGCCGCAGTGGGACCCACGCTGCCGCTGTGGTGGAAGCGGCGGCGCGGACGAGTTGTCGCGGAGCCGCCGCACGTAAAGGTCCCCGAGGGCTGCCGCAGTTCACGGCGGCTCTCACCCGCAGCGCCAGGAGCTGCGGGTGAGACCCGCCGGAGGGCGTGATAGATGGATGTCCATTATGGTTCATCTATTCTAAACATTTTTTAAACGAATCTACATGCTAGGGAGATAGTAGGTTGTGCATAATCTCTGTCCATAAAGAAGCATGACAACCAACAATATAATCACCGGTAGTGTCGACAAATGGAGGTGTATGGGATCCTGCACTCAAAACGTAACGCAAAAAAAAACCTTAGTACGATGTTAGGTAACCTTAATTGCTTGGAAAATCTCCGTGACCTTCCAGTCACAAGTTAGTCGTCTGAGGTTTAAGGACAACCCTTGCACAGAAATGCAACAAGAAAGCAGACCGTTCTTTTTAGTACGAGGTATAACTACATCGATCAGACCTCCCGAACTCAACAGGCATCGGACGGAACGCTGTCATCACAAGGGCTAGCACATTATCTTCGAGCTGCTTGACAAGCGAGGAACTTTTAGTGGAGGCAGATCGACAAAAAAGAGAGCAAGCGCAAAATGGCACAGAACTGTTGAGTTATAAGAAGTGTTCTATTAGATTTCGGAGCTTAGATTCAAGAACTCCTAACTTGGCATAGAAAACGCTTCTTCACAAAAGAAAAAGCGTTGTGCTTACTTCATCTCTGACATTCTTAGAGGTCGTAACTGCGGGCAAATGTACGCAGTGTTGCGTACAGTAGCCCTTGCGGCGCCGCGCCACCCGCCGTTGTCGTGGCGGGTCCGCGGCACCCGCAAGACTCTGCTGCCGGCCTTAGGCCTCTGTTATACTCCCGCGGGAGAATCCGCGGAACGTCCGCGGACTAAAGGCCCCCACAGAGTTCTGCGGCAACGCCGCTCGCCGCAATGGTTAAGGATAGGGCAGGGACGCCGCCGGCGGCGAGCTCCGCGTCTCTGCCCTATGGTTAAGCATAGGGCCGCGGCGCTGCCGCAGAACTCTGCGGAGGCCTTAGGCCTATGTCATACCTTCGCTCACCCCGAGCGAAGGCGACGAACAGAGCGATGAGCGAAGTGTCTTCGCTAGCGTGAAGCTAGCGAATAGGCGCGCAGTTAATAGCGTTGTGTGCAGCTGCGTCGTAGCATCGCTACCGACGCTGGCCGACGCTCTGCTCAGCTCAGCGACGCGGTCGCATCGATAGCGAAGCCGTATCGCTGCGAAGGTATGACACCCCGGTAGCGGGGCTTCGCTAGCGGTGGATCGGACAACTGCTACAGGCGTCCGCCCCCTCCACAACGTCTGATACCGTCCCTTCCCCAATTGTGTTAGTTGTCCATCGCCTTCGCTAGCGAAGAGCGATGGTATGACATAGGCCTTAAGGGTGCACCTCGGACGACGGGCGTGGCGGGGCGCGGCGGTTGGCCAGGTGAGGGATCTCGGCGCGATTCCCGCCCTTCCGCGGATGCTCCTGCGGGAGTATAACATAGACCTTACGTATGAGCTTATTCCTCCCAAAACATTGCATCGGCCGGGAATCGAACCCGGGCCGCCCGCGTGGCAGGCGAGCATTCTACCACTGAACCACCGATGCGTGCTGACCGATGCGCTGCCCTCCATCGACGCGCGGCGATGGAGCGCATCCAGCGAAAGGCATCGAGTCTTACGTATGAGCTTACTCCTACCAAAACATTGCATCGGCCGGGAATCGAACCCGGGCCGCCCGCGTGGCAGGCGAGCATTCTACCACTGAACCACCGATGCGTGGTCACCAATGCGCTGCCCTCCCTCGACGCGCGGCGATGGAGCGCATCCAGCGAAAGGCGTCGAGTCTTACGTATGAGCTTATTCCTACCAAAACATTGCATCGGCCGGGAATCGAACCCGGGCCGCCCGCGTGGCAGGCGAGCATTCTACCACTGAACCACCGATGCGTGCTGACCGATGCGCTGCCCTCCCTCGACGCGCGGCGATGGAGCGCATCCAGCGAAAGGCGTCGAGTCTTACGTACGAGCTTATTCCTACCAAAACATTGCATCGGCCGGGAATCGAACCCGGGCCGCCCGCGTGGCAGGCGAGCATTCTACCACTGAACCACCGATGCGTGCTGATCGATGCGCTGCCCTCCCTCGACGCGCGGCGAGCTCCGCGTCTCTGCCCTAGGGTTAAGCATAGGGCCGCGGCGCTGCCGCAGAACTCTGCGGGGGCCTTAAGGGTGCACCTCGGACGACGGGCGTGGCGGGGCGGGGCGGTTGGCCAGGTGAGGGATCTCGGCGCGATTCCCGCCCTTCCGCGGATGCTCCTGCGGGAGTATAACATAGACCTTACGTATGAGCTTATTCCTCCCAAAACATTGCATCGGCCGGGAATCGAACCCGGGCCGCCCGCGTGGCAGGCGAGCATTCTACCACTGAACCACCGATGCGTGCTGACCGATGCGCTGCCCTCCCTCGACGCGCGGCGATGGAGCGCATCCAGCGAAAGGCGTCGAGTCTTACGTACGAGCTTATTCCTACCAAAACATTGCATCGGCCGGGAATCGAACCCGGGCCGCCCGCGTGGCAGGCGAGCATTCTACCACTGAACCACCGATGCGTGCTGATCGATGCGCTGCCCTCCCTCGACGCGCGGCGAGCTCCGCGTCTCTGCCCTAGGGTTAAGCATAGGGCCGCGGCGCTGCCGCAGAACTCTGCGGGGGCCTTAAGGGTGCACCTCGGACGACGGGCGTGGCGGGGCGGGGCGGTTGGCCAGGTGAGGGATCTCGGCGCGATTCCCGCCCTTCCGCGGATGCTCCTGCGGGAGTATAACATAGACCTTACGTATGAGCTTACTCCTACCAAAACATTGCATCGGCCGGGAATCGAACCCGGGCCGCCCGCGTGGCAGGCGAGCATTCTACCACTGAACCACCGATGCGTGGTCACCAATGCGCTGCCCTCCCTCGACGCGCGGCGATGGAGCGCATCCAGCGAAAGGCGTCGAGTCTAACGTATGAGCTTATTCCTACCAAAACATTGCATCGGCCGGGAATCGAACCCGGGCCGCCCGCGTGGCAGGCGAGCATTCTACCACTGAACCACCGATGCATGCTGACCGATGCGCTGCCCTCCCTCGACGCGCGGCGGTGGAGCGCATCCAGCGAAAGGCATCGAGTCTTACGTATGAGCTTACTCCTACCAAAACATTGCATCGGCCGGGAATCGAACCCGGGCCGCCCGCGTGGCAGGCGAGCATTCTACCACTGAACCACCGATGCGTGCTGATCGATGCGCTGCCCTCCCTCGACGCGCGGCGATGGAGCGCATCCAGCGAAAGGCGTCGAGTCTTACGTATGAGCTTATTCCTACCAAAACATTCCATCGGCCGGGAATCGAACCCGGGCCGCCCGCGTGGCAGGCGAGCATTCTACCACTGAACCACCGATGCGTGTTGATCGATGCGCTGCCCTCCCTCGACGCGCGGCGTGCTCCGCGTCTCTGCCCTATGGTTAAGCATAGGGCCGCGGCGCTGCCGCAGAACTCTGCGGGGGCCTTAAGGGTGCACCTCGGACGACGGGCGTGGCGGGGCGCGGCGGTTGGCCAGGTGAGGGATCTCGGCGCGATTCCCGCCCTTCCGCGGATGCTCCTGCGGGAGTATAACATAGACCTTACGTATGAGCTTATTCCTCCCAAAACATTGCATCGGCCGGGAATCGAACCCGGGCCGCCCGCGTGGCAGGCGAGCATTCTACCACTGAACCACCGATGCGTGCTGACCGATGCGCTGCCCTCCCTCGACGCGCGGCGATGGAGCGCATCCAGCGAAAGGCTTCGAGTCTTACGTATGAACTTACTCCTACCAAAACATTGCATCGGCCAGGAATCGAACCCGGGCCGCCCGCGTGGCAGGCGAGCATTCTACCACTGAACCACCGATGCGTGCTGACCGATGCGCTGCCCTCCCTCGACGCGCGGCGATGGAGCGCATCCAGCGAAAGGCATCGAGTCTTACGTATGAGCTTATTCCTCCCAAAACATTGCATCGGCCGGGAATCGAAACCGGGCCGCCCGCGTGGCAGCCGAGCATTCTACCACTGAACCACCGATGCGTGGTGACCGATGCGCTGCCCTCCCTCGACGCGCGGCGATGGAGCGCATCCAGCGAAAGGCGCCGAGTCTCACGTATGAGCTTATTCCTACCAAAACATTGCATCGGCCGGGAATCGATCCCGGGCCGCCCGCGTGGCAGGCGAGCATTCTACCACTGAACCACCGATGCGTGCTGATCGATGCGCTGCCCTTCCTCGACGCGCGGCGATGGAGCGCATCCAGCGAAAGGCGCCGAGTCTCACGTATGAGCTTATTCCTACCGAAACATTGCATCGGCCGGGAATCGAACCCGGTCCGCCCGCGTGGCAGGCGAGCATTCTACCACTGAACCACCGATGCGTGCTGACCGATGCGCTGCCCTCCCTCGACGCGCGGCGGTGGAGCGCATCCAGCGAAAGGCGTCGAGTCTTACGTATGAGCTTATTCCTACCAAAACATTGCATCGGCCGGGAATCGAACCCGGGCCGCCCGCGTGGCAGGCGAGCATTCTACCACTGAACCACCGATGCGTGCTGACCGATGCGCTGCCCTCCCTCGACGCGCGGCGATGGAGCGCATCCAGCGAAAGGCGTCGAGTCTTACGTACGAGCTTATTCCTACCGAAACATTGCATCGGCCGGGAATCGAACCCGGGCCGCCCGCGTGGCAGGCGAGCATTCTACCATTGAACCACCGATGCGTGCTGATCGATGCGCTGCCCTTCCTCGACGCGCGGCGGTGGAGCGCATCCAGCGAAAGGCGTCGAGTCTTACGTATGAGCTTATTCCTACCGAAACATTGCATCGGCCGGGAATCGAACCCGGGCCGCCCGCGTGGCAGGCGAGCATTCTACCACTGAACCACCGATGCGTGCTGATCGATGCGCTGCACTTCCTCGACGCGCGGCGATGGAGCGCATCCAGCGAAAGGCGTCGAGTCTTACGTATGAGCTTATTCCTACCGAAACATTGCATCGGCCGGGAATCGAACCCGGGCCGCCCGCGTGGCAGGCGAGCATTCTACCACTGAACCACCGATGCGTGCTGACCGATGCGCTGCCCTCCCTCGACGCGCGGCGATGGAGCGCATCCAGCGAAAGGCGTCGAGTCTTACGTACGAGCTTATTCCTACCGAAACATTGCATCGGCCGGGAATCGAACCCGGGCCGCCCGCGTGGCAGGCGAGCATTCTACCACTGAACCACCGATGCGTGCTGATCGATGCGCTGCCCTTCCTCGACGCGCGGCGGTGGAGCGCATCCAGCGAAAGGCGTCGAGTCTTACGTATGAGCTTATTCCTACCAAAACATTGCATCGGCCGGGAATCGAACCCGGGCCGCCCGCGTGGCAGGCGAGCATTCTACCACTGAACCACCGATGCGTGCTGATCGATGCGCTGCCCTCCCTCGACGCGCGGCGGTGGAGCGCATCCAGCGAAAGGCGTCGAGTCTTACGTATGAGCTTATTCCTACCGAAACATTGCATCGGCCGGGAATAGAACCCGGGCCGCCCGCGTGGCAGGCGAGCATTCTACCACTGAACCACCGATGCGTGCTGATCGATACGCTGCCCTCCCTCGACGCGCGGCGAGCTCCGCGTCTCTGCCCTATGGTTAAGCATAGGGCCGCGGCGCTGCCGCAGAACTCTGCGGGGGCCTTAAGGGTGCACCTCGGACGGCGGGCGTGGCGGGGCGCGGCGGTTGGCCAGGTGAGGGATCTCGGCGCGATTCCCGCCCTTCCGCGGATGCTCCTGCGGGAGTATAGCATAGACCTTACGTATGAGCTTATTCCTACCAAAACATTGCATCGGCCGGGAATCGAACCCGGGCCGCCCGCGTGGCAGGCGAGCATTCTACCACTGAACCACCGATGCGTGCTGATCGATGCGCTGCCCTCCCTCGACGCGCGGCGATGGAGCGCATCCAGCGAAAGGCGTCGAGTCTTACGTATGAGCTTATTCCTCCCAAAACATTGCATCGGCCGGGAATCGAACCCGGGCCGCCCGCGTGGCAGGCGAGCATTCTACCACTGAACCACCGATGCGTGCTGACCGATGCGCTGCCCTCCCTCGACGCGCGGCGATGGAGCGCATCCAGCGAAAGGCGTCGAGTCTTACGTACGAGCTTATTCCTACCAAAACATTGCATCGGCCGGGAATCGAACCCGGGCCGCCCGCGTGGCAGGCGAGCATTCTACCACTGAACCACCGATGCGTGCTGATCGATGCGCTGCCCTCCCTCGACGCGCGGCGAGCTCCGCGTCTCTGCCCTAGGGTTAAGCATAGGGCCGCGGCGCTGCCGCAGAACTCTGCGGGGGCCTTAAGGGTGCACCTCGGACGACGGGCGTGGCGGGGCGGGGCGGTTGGCCAGGTGAGGGATCTCGGCGCGATTCCCGCCCTTCCGCGGATGCTCCTGCGGGAGTATAACATAGACCTTACGTATGAGCTTATTCCTCCCAAAACATTGCATCGGCCGGGAATCGAACCCGGGCCGCCCGCGTGGCAGGCGAGCATTCTACCACTGAACCACCGATGCGTGCTGACCGATGCGCTGCCCTCCCTCGACGCGCGGCGATGGAGCGCATCCAGCGAAAGGCGTCGAGTCTTACGTACGAGCTTATTCCTACCAAAACATTGCATCGGCCGGGAATCGAACCCGGGCCGCCCGCGTGGCAGGCGAGCATTCTACCACTGAACCACCGATGCGTGCTGATCGATGCGCTGCCCTCCCTCGACGCGCGGCGAGCTCCGCGTCTCTGCCCTAGGGTTAAGCATAGGGCCGCGGCGCTGCCGCAGAACTCTGCGGGGGCCTTAAGGGTGCACCTCGGACGACGGGCGTGGCGGGGCGGGGCGGTTGGCCAGGTGAGGGATCTCGGCGCGATTCCCGCCCTTCCGCGGATGCTCCTGCGGGAGTATAACATAGACCTTACGTATGAGCTTACTCCTACCAAAACATTGCATCGGCCGGGAATCGAACCCGGGCCGCCCGCGTGGCAGGCGAGCATTCTACCACTGAACCACCGATGCGTGGTCACCAATGCGCTGCCCTCCCTCGACGCGCGGCGATGGAGCGCATCCAGCGAAAGGCGTCGAGTCTAACGTATGAGCTTATTCCTACCAAAACATTGCATCGGCCGGGAATCGAACCCGGGCCGCCCGCGTGGCAGGCGAGCATTCTACCACTGAACCACCGATGCATGCTGACCGATGCGCTGCCCTCCCTCGACGCGCGGCGGTGGAGCGCATCCAGCGAAAGGCGTCGAGTCTTACGTATGAGCTTATTCCTACCAAAACATTTCATCGGCCGGGAATCGAACCCGGGCCGCCCGCGTGGCAGGCGAGCATTCTACCACTGAACCACCGATGCGTGCTGATCGATGCGCTGCCCTCCCTCGACGCGCGGCGATGGAGCGCATCCAGCGAAAGGCGTCGAGTCTTACGTATGAGCTTATTCCTACCAAAACATTCCATCGGCCGGGAATCGAACCCGGGCCGCCCGCGTGGCAGGCGAGCATTCTACCACTGAACCACCGATGCATGCTGACCGATGCGCTGCCCTCCCTCGACGCGCGGCGGTGGAGCGCATCCAGCGAAAGGCGTCGAGTCTTACGTATGAGCTTATTCCTACCAAAACATTTCATCGGCCGGGAATCGAACCCGGGCCGCCCGCGTGGCAGGCGAGCATTCTACCACTGAACCACCGATGCGTGCTGACCGATGCGCTGCCCTCCCTCGACGCGCGGCGATGGAGCGCATCCAGCGAAAGGCGTCGAGTCTTACGTATGAGCTTATTCCTACCAAAACATTCCATCGGCCGGGAATCGAACCCGGGCCGCCCGCGTGGCAGGCGAGCATTCTACCACTGAACCACCGATGCGTGTTGATCGATGCGCTGCCCTCCCTCGACGCGCGGCGTGCTCCGCGTCTCTGCCCTATGGTTAAGCATAGGGCCGCGGCGCTGCCGCAGAACTCTGCGGGGGCCTTAAGGGTGCACCTCGGACGACGGGCGTGGCGGGGCGCGGCGGTTGGCCAGGTGAGGGATCTCGGCGCGATTCCCGCCCTTCCGCGGATGCTCCTGCGGGAGTATAACATAGACCTTACGTATGAGCTTATTCCTCCCAAAACATTGCATCGGCCGGGAATCGAACCCGGGCCGCCCGCGTGGCAGGCGAGCATTCTACCACTGAACCACCGATGCGTGCTGACCGATGCGCTGCCCTCCCTCGACGCGCGGCGATGGAGCGCATCCAGCGAAAGGCTTCGAGTCTTACGTATGAACTTACTCCTACCAAAACATTGCATCGGCCAGGAATCGAACCCGGGCCGCCCGCGTGGCAGGCGAGCATTCTACCACTGAACCACCGATGCGTGCTGACCGATGCGCTGCCCTCCCTCGACGCGCGGCGATGGAGCGCATCCAGCGAAAGGCATCGAGTCTTACGTATGAGCTTATTCCTCCCAAAACATTGCATCGGCCGGGAATCGAAACCGGGCCGCCCGCGTGGCAGCCGAGCATTCTACCACTGAACCACCGATGCGTGGTGACCGATGCGCTGCCCTCCCTCGACGCGCGGCGATGGAGCGCATCCAGCGAAAGGCGCCGAGTCTCACGTATGAGCTTATTCCTACCAAAACATTGCATCGGCCGGGAATCGATCCCGGGCCGCCCGCGTGGCAGGCGAGCATTCTACCACTGAACCACCGATGCGTGCTGATCGATGCGCTGCCCTTCCTCGACGCGCGGCGATGGAGCGCATCCAGCGAAAGGCGCCGAGTCTCACGTATGAGCTTATTCCTACCGAAACATTGCATCGGCCGGGAATCGAACCCGGTCCGCCCGCGTGGCAGGCGAGCATTCTACCACTGAACCACCGATGCGTGCTGACCGATGCGCTGCCCTCCCTCGACGCGCGGCGGTGGAGCGCATCCAGCGAAAGGCGTCGAGTCTTACGTATGAGCTTATTCCTACCAAAACATTGCATCGGCCGGGAATCGAACCCGGGCCGCCCGCGTGGCAGGCGAGCATTCTAGCACTGAACCACCGATGCGTGCTGACCGATGCGCTGCCCTCCCTCGACGCGCGGCGATGGAGCGCATCCAGCGAAAGGCGTCGAGTCTTACGTACGAGCTTATTCCTACCGAAACATTGCATCGGCCGGGAATCGAACCCGGGCCGCCCGCGTGGCAGGCGAGCATTCTACCATTGAACCACCGATGCGTGCTGATCGATGCGCTGCCCTTCCTCGACGCGCGGCGGTGGAGCGCATCCAGCGAAAGGCGTCGAGTCTTACGTATGAGCTTATTCCTACCGAAACATTGCATCGGCCGGGAATCGAACCCGGGCCGCCCGCGTGGCAGGCGAGCATTATACCACTGAACCACCGATGCGTGCTGATCGATGCGCTGCACTTCCTCGACGCGCGGCGATGGAGCGCATCCAGCGAAAGGCGTCGAGTCTTACGTATGAGCTTATTCCTACCGAAACATTGCATCGGCCGGGAATCGAACCCGGGCCGCCCGCGTGGCAGGCGAGCATTCTACCACTGAACCACCGATGCGTGCTGACCGATGCGCTGCCCTCCCTCGACGCGCGGCGATGGAGCGCATCCAGCGAAAGGCGTCGAGTCTTACGTACGAGCTTATTCCTACCGAAACATTGCATCGGCCGGGAATCGAACCCGGGCCGCCCGCGTGGCAGGCGAGCATTCTACCATTGAACCACCGATGCGTGCTGATCGATGCGCTGCCCTTCCTCGACGCGCGGCGGTGGAGCGCATCCAGCGAAAGGCGTCGAGTCTTACGTATGAGCTTATTCCTACCGAAACATTGCATCGGCCGGGAATCGAACCCGGGCCGCCCGCGTGGCAGGCGAGCATTCTACCACTGAACCACCGATGCGTGCTGACCGATGCGCTGCCCTCCCTCGACGCGCGGCGATGGAGCGCATCCAGCGAAAGGCGTCGAGTCTTACGTACGAGCTTATTCCTACCGAAACATTGCATCGGCCGGGAATCGAACCCGGGCCGCCCGCGTGGCAGGCGAGCATTCTACCACTGAACCACCGATGCGTGCTGATCGATGCGCTGCCCTTCCTCGACGCGCGGCGGTGGAGCGCATCCAGCGAAAGGCGTCGAGTCTTACGTATGAGCTTATTCCTACCGAAACATTGCATCGGCCGGGAATCGAACCCGGGCCGCCCGCGTGGCAGGCGAGCATTCTACCACTGAACCACCGATGCGTGGTGACCGATGCGCTGCCCTCCCTCGACGCGCGGCGGTGGAGCGCATCCAGCGAAAGGCGTCGAGTCTTACGTATGAGCTTATTCCTACCAAAACATTGCATCGGCCGGGAATCGAACCCGGGCCGCCCGCGTGGCAGGCGAGCATTCTACCACTGAACCACCGATGCGTGCTGATCGATGCGCTGCCCTCCCTCGACGCGCGGCGGTGGAGCGCATCCAGCGAAAGGCGTCGAGTCTTACGTATGAGCTTATTCCTACCGAAACATTGCATCGGCCGGGAATAGAACCCGGGCCGCCCGCGTGGCAGGCGAGCATTCTACCACTGAACCACCGATGCGTGCTGATCGATACGCTGCCCTCCCTCGACGCGCGGCGGTGGAGCGCATCCAGCGAAAGGCGTCGAGTCTTACGTATGAGCTTATTCCTACCAAAACATTGCATCGGCCGGGAATCGAACCCGGGCCGCCCGCGTGGCAGGCGAGCATTCTACCACTGAACCACCGATGCGTGGTGACCGATGCGCTGCCCTCCCTCGACGCGCGGCGATGGAGCGCATCCAGCGAAAGGCGTCGAGTCTTACGTATGAGCTTATTCCTACCGAAACATTGCATCGGCCGGGAATCGAACCCGGGCCGCCCGCGTGGCAGGCGAGCATTCTACCACTGAACCACCGATGCGTGCTGATCGATGCGCTGCCCTTCCTCGACGCGCGGCGGTGGAGCGCATCCAGCGAAAGGCGTCGAGTCTTACGTATGAGCTTATTCCTACCGAAACATTGCATCGGCCGGGAATCGAACCCGGGCCGCCCGCGTGGCAGGCGAGCATTCTACCACTGAACCACCGATGCGTGCTGATCGATGCGCTGCCCTCCCTCGACGCGCGGCGGTGGAGCGCATCCAGCGAAAGGCGTCGAGTCTTACGTATGAGCTTATTCCTACCAAAACATTGCATCGGCCGGGAATCGAACCCGGGCCGCCCGCGTGGCAGGCGAGCATTCTACCACTGAACCACCGATGCGTGCTGATCGATGCGCTGCACTTCCTCGACGCGCGGCGATGGAGCGCATCCAGCGAAAGGCGTCGAGTCTTACGTATGAGCTTATTCCTACCGAAACATTGCATCGGCCGGGAATCGAACCCGGGCCGCCCGCGTGGCAGGCGAGCATTCTACCACTGAACCACCGATGCGTGCTGACCGATGCGCTGCCCTCCCTCGACGCGCGGCGATGGAGCGCATCCAGCGAAAGGCATCGAGTCTTACGTATGAGCTTACTCCTACCAAAACATTGCATCGGCCGGGAATCGAACCCGGGCCGCCCGCGTGGCAGGCGAGCATTCTACCACTGAACCACCGATGCGTGGTGACCGATGCGCTGCCCTCCCTCGACGCGCGGCGGCGGAGCGCATCCAGCGAAAGGCGTCGAGTCTTACGTATGAGCTTATTCCTACCAAAATATTGCATCGGCCGGGAATCGAACACGGGCCGCCCGCGTGGCAGGCGAGCATTCTACCACTGAACCACCGATGCGTGCTGACCGATGCGCTGCCCTCCCTCGACGCGCGGCGGTGGAGCGCATCCAGCGAAAGGCGTCGAGTCTTACGTATGAGCTTATTCCTACCAAAACATTGCATCGGCTGGGAATCGAACCCGGGCCGCCCGCGTGGCAGGCGAGCATTCTACCACTGAACCACCGATGCGTGCTGACCGATGCGCTGCCCTCCCTCGACGCGCGGCGATGGAGCGCATCCAGCGAAAGGCGTCGAGTCTTACGTACGAGCTTATTCCTACCAATACATTGCATCGGCCGGGAATCGAACCCGGGCCGCCCGCGTGGCAGACGAGCATTCTACCACTGAACCACCGATGCGTGGTGACCGATGCGCTGCCCTCCCTCGACGCGCGGCGGTGGAGCGCATCCAGCGAAAGGCGTCGAGTCTTACGTATGAGCTTATTCCTCCCAAAACATTGCATCGGCCGGGAATCGAACCCGGGCCGCCCGCGTGGCAGGCGAGCATTCTACCACTGAACCACCGATGCGTGGTGACCGATGCGCTGCCCTCCCTCGACGCGCGGCGATGGAGCGCATCCAGCGAAAGGCGTCGAGTCTTACGTATGAGCTTATTCCTACCGAAACATTGCATCGGCCGGGAATCGAACCCGGGCCGCCCGCGTGGCAGGCGAGCATTCTACCACTGAACCACCGATGCGTGGTGACCGATGCGCTGCCCTCCCTCGACGCGCGGCGGTGGAGCGCATCCAGCGAAAGGCGTCGAGTCTTACGTATGAGCTTATTCCTACCAAAACATTGCATCGGCCGGGAATCGAACACGGGCCGCCCGCGTGGCAGGCGAGCATTCTACCACTGAACCACCGATGCGTGCTGATCGATGCGCTGCCCTCCCTCGACGCGCGGCGGTGGAGCGCATCCAGCGAAAGGCGTCGAGTCTTACGTATGAGCTTATTCCTCCCAAAACATTGCATCGGCCGGGAATCGAACCCGGGCCGCCCGCGTGGCAGGCGAGCATTCTACCACTGAACCACCGATGCGTGCTGATCGATGCGCTGCCCTCCCTCGACGCGCGGCGATGGAGCGCATCCAGCGAAAGGCATCGAGTCTTACGTATGAGCTTACTCCTACCAAAACATTGCATCGGCCGGGAATCGAACCCGGGCCGCCCGCGTGGCAGGCGAGCATTCTACCACTGAACCACCGATGCGTGCTGACCGATGCGCTGCCCTCCCTCGACGCGCGGCGATGGAGCGCATCCAGCGAAAGGCATCGAGTCTTACGTATGAGCTTATTCCTCCCAAAACATTGCATCGGCCGGGAATCGAACCCGGGCCGCCCGCGTGGCAGGCGAGCATTCTACCACTGAACCACCGATGCGTGCTGACCGATGCGCTGCCCTCCCTCGACGCGCGGCGATGGAGCGCATCCAGCGAAAGGCGTCGAGTCTTACGTATGAGCTTATTCCTACCAAAACATTGCATCGGCCGGGAATCGAACCCGGGCCGCCCGCGTGGCAGGCGAGCATTCTACCACTGAACCACCGATGCATGCTGACCGATGCGCTGCCCTCCCTCGACGCGCGGCGGTGGAGCGCATCCAGCGAAAGGCATCGAGTCTTACGTATGAGCTTACTCCTACCAAAACATTGCATCGGCCGGGAATCGAACCCGGGCCGCCCGCGTGGCAGGCGAGCATTCTACCACTGAACCACCGATGCGTGCTGATCGATGCGCTGCCCTCCCTCGACGCGCGGCGATGGAGCGCATCCAGCGAAAGGCGTCGAGTCTTACGTATGAGCTTATTCCTACCAAAACATTGCATCGGCCGGGAATCGAACCCGGGCCGCCCGCGTGGCAGGCGAGCATTCTACCACTGAACCACCGATGCGTGCTGACCGATGCGCTGCCCTCCCTCGACGCGCGGCGATGGAGCGCATCCAGCGAAAGGCGTCGAGTCTTACGTACGAGCTTATTCCTACCAAAACATTGCATCGGCCGGGAATCGAACCCGGGCCGCCCGCGTGGCAGGCGAGCATTCTACCACTGAACCACCGATGCGTGCTGATCGATGCGCTGCCCTCCCTCGACGCGCGGCGTGCTCCGCGTCTCTGCCCTATGGTTAAGCATAGGGCCGCGGCGCTGCCGCAGAACTCTGCGGGGGCCTTAAGGGTGCACCTCGGACGACGGGCGTGGCGGGGCGCGGCGGTTGGCCAGGTGAGGGATCTCGGCGCGATTCCCGCCCTTCCGCGGATGCTCCTGCGGGAGTATAACATAGACCTTACGTATGAGCTTATTCCTCCCAAAACATTGCATCGGCCGGGAATCGAACCCGGGCCGCCCGCGTGGCAGGCGAGCATTCTACCACTGAACCACCGATGCGTGCTGACCGATGCGCTGCCCTCCCTCGACGCGCGGCGATGGAGCGCATCCAGCGAAAGGCTTCGAGTCTTACGTATGAACTTACTCCTACCAAAACATTGCATCGGCCAGGAATCGAACCCGGGCCGCCCGCGTGGCAGGCGAGCATTCTACCACTGAACCACCGATGCGTGCTGACCGATGCGCTGCCCTCCCTCGACGCGCGGCGATGGAGCGCATCCAGCGAAAGGCATCGAGTCTTACGTATGAGCTTATTCCTCCCAAAACATTGCATTGGCCGGGAATCGAAACCGGGCCGCCCGCGTGGCAGCCGAGCATTCTACCACTGAACCACCGATGCGTGGTGACCGATGCGCTGCCTTCCCTCGACGCGCGGCGATGGAGCGCATCCAGCGAAAGGCATCGAGTCTTACGTATGAGCTTACTCCTACCAAAACATTGCATCGGCCGGGAATCGAACCCGGGCCGCCCGCGTGGCAGGCGAGCATTCTACCACTGAACCACCGATGCGTGCTGACCGATGCGCTGCCCTCCCTCGACGCGCGGCGATGGAGCGCATCCAGCGAAAGGCATCGAGTCTTACGTATGAGCTTACTCCTACCAAAACATTGCATCGGCCGGGAATCGAACCCGGGCCGCCCGCGTGGCAGGCGAGCATTCTACCACTGAACCACCGATGCGTGGTGACCGATGCGCTGCCCTCCCTCGACGCGCGGCGGTGGAGCGCATCCAGCGAAAGGCGTCGAGTCTTACGTATGAGCTTATTCCTACCAAAACATTGCATCGGCCGGGAATCGAACACGGGCCGCCCGTGTGGCAGGCGAGCATTCTACCACTGAACCACCGATGCGTGCTGACCGATGCGCTGCCCTCCCTCGACGCGCGGCGATGGAGCGCATCCAGCGAAAGGCGTCGAGTCTTACGTACGAGCTTATTCCTACCAAAACATTGCATCGGCCGGGAATCGAACCCGGGCCGCCCGCGTGGCAGGCGAGCATTCTACCACTGAACCACCGATGCGTGCTGATCGATGCGCTGCCCTCCCTCGACGCGCGGCGATGGAGCGCATCCAGCGAAAGGCATCGAGTCTTACGTATGAGCTTATTCCTACCAAAACATTGCATCGGCCGGGAATCGAACACGGGCCGCCCGCGTGGCAGGCGAGCATTCTACCACTGAACCACCGATGCGTGCTGACCGATGCGCTGCCCTCCCTCGACGCGCGGCGGTGGAGCGCATCCAGCGAAAGGCGTCGAGTCTTACGTATGAGCTTATTCCTACCAAAACATTGCATCGGCCGGGAATCGAACACGGGCCGCCCGCGTGGCAGGCGAGCATTCTACCACTGAACCACCGATGCGTGCTGATCGATGCGCTGCCCTCCCTCGACGCGCGGCGATGGAGCGCATCCAGCGAAAGGCATCGAGTCTTACGTATGAGCTTACTCCTACCAAAACATTGCATCGGCCGGGAATCGAACCCGGGCCGCCCGCGTGGCAGGCGAGCATTCTACCACTGAACCACCGATGCGTGCTGAACGATGCGCTGCCCTCCCTCGACGCGCGGCGATGGAGCGCATCCAGCGAAAGGCATCGAGTCTTACGTATGAGCTTACTCCTACCAAAACATTGCATCGGCCGGGAATCGAACCCGGGCCGCCCGCGTGGCAGGCGAGCATTCTACCACTGAACCACCGATGCGTGCTGAACGATGCGCTGCCCTCCCTCCACGCGCGGCGATGGAGCGCATCCAGCGAAAGGCATCGAGTCTTACGTACGAGCTTATTCCTACCAAAACATTGCATCGGCCGGGAATCGAACCCGGGCCGCCCGCGTGGCAGGCGAGCATTCTACCACTGAACCACCGATGCGTGCTGACCGATGCGCTGCCCTCCCTCGACGCGCGGCGATGGAGCGCATCCAGCGAAAGGCATCGAGTCTTACGTATGAGCTTACTCCTACCAAAACATTGCATCGGCCGGGAATCGAACCCGGGCCGCCCGCGTGGCTGGCGAGCATTCTACCACTGAACCACCGATGCGTGCTGACCGATGCGCTGCCCTCCCTCGACGCGCGGCGATGGAGCGCATCCAGCGAAAGGCATCGAGTCTTACGTATGAGCTTACTCCTACCAAAACATTGCATCGGCCGGGAATCGAACCCGGGCCGCCCGCGTGGCAGGCGAGCATTCTACCACTGAACCACCGATGCGTGCTGACTCCCTCGACGCGCGGCGATGGAGCGCATCCAGCGAAAGGCATCGAGTCTTACGTATGAGCTTACTCCTACCGAAACATTGCATCGGCCGGAAATCGAACCCGGGCCGCCCGCGTGGCAGGCGAGGATTCTACCACTGAACCACCGATGCGTGCTGACCGATGCGCTGCCCTCCCTCGACGCGCGGCGATGGAGCGCATCCAGCGAAAGGCGTCGAGTCTTACGTATGAGCTTATTCCTACCAAAACATTGCATCGGCCGGGAATCGAACCCGAGCCGTCCGCGTGGCAGGCGAGCATTCTACCACTGAACCACCGATGCGTGCTGATCGATGCGCTGCCCTCCCTCGACGCGCGGCGAGCTCCGCGTCTCTGCCCTATGGTTAAGCATAGGGCCGCGGCGCTGCCGCAGAACTCTGCGGGGGCCTTAAGGGTGCACCTCGGACGACGGGCGTGGCGGGGCGCGGCGGTTGGCCAGGTGAGGGATCTCGGCGCGATTCCCGCCCTTCCGCGGATGCTCCTGCGGGAGTATAACATAGACCTTGCGTATGAGCTTATTCCCCCCAAAACATTGCATCGGCCGGGAATCGAACCCGGGCCGCCCGCGTGGCAGGCGAGCATTCTACCACTGAACCACCTATGCGTGCTGATCGATGCACTGCCCTCCCTCGACGCGCGGCGAGCTCCGCGTCTCTGCCCTATGGTTAAGCATAGGGCCGCGGCGCTGCCGCAGAACTCTGCGGGGGCCTTAAGGGTGCACCTCGGACGACGGGCGTGGCGGGGCGCGGCGGTTGGCCAGTTGAGGGATCTCGGCGCGATTCCCGCCCTTCCGCGGATGCTCCTGCGGGAGTATAACATAGACCTTACGTATGAGCTTATTCCTCCCAAAACATTGCATCGGCCGGGAATCGAACCCGGGCCGCCCGCGTGGCAGGCGAGCATTCTACCACTGAACCACCGATGCGTGCTGACCGATGCGCTGCCCTCCCTCGACGCGCGGCGATGGAGCGCATCCAGCGAAAGGCATCTAGTCTTACGTATGAGCTTACTCCTACCAAAACATTGCATCGGCCGGGAATCGAACCCGGGCCGCCCGCGTGGCAGGCGAGCATTCTACCACTGAACCACCGATGCGTGCTGACCGATGCGCTGCCCTCCCTCGACGCGCGGCGGTGGAGCGCATCCAGCGAAAGGCGTCGAGTCTTACGTATGAGCTTATTCCTACCAAAACATTGCATCGGCCAGGAATCGAACCCGGGCCGCCCGCGTGGCAGGCGAGCATTCTACCACTGAACCACCGATGCGGGCTGACCGATGCGCTGCCCTCCCTCGACGCGCGGCGATGGAGCGCATCCAGCGAAAGGCATCGAGTCTTACGTACGAGCTTATTCCTCCCAAAACATTGCATCGGCCGGGAATCGAACCCAGGCCGCCCGCGTGGCAGGCGAGCATTCTACCACTGAACCACCGATGCGTGCTGATCGATGCGCTGCCCTCCCTCGACGCGCGGCGAGCTCCGCGTCTCTGCCCTATGGTTAAGCATAGGGCCGCGGTGCTGCCGCAGAACTCTGCGGGGGCCTTAAGGGTGCACCTCGGACGACGGGCGTGGCGAGGCGCGGCGGTTGGCCAGGTGAGGGATCTCGGCGCGATTCCCGCCCTTCCGCGGATGCTCCTGCGGGAGTATAACATAGACCTTACGTATGAGCTTATTCCTCCCAAAACATTGCATCGGCCGGGAATCGAACCCGGGCCGCCCGCGTGGCAGGCGAGCATTCTACCACTGAACCACCGATGCGTGCTGACCGATGCGCTGCCCTCCCTCGACGCGCGGCGAGCTCCGCGTCTCTGCCCTATGGTTAAGCATAGGGCCGCGGCGCTGCCGCAGAACTCTGCGGGGGCCTTAAGGGTGCACCTCGGACGACGGGCGTGGCGGGGCGCGGCGGTTGGCCAGGTGAGGGATCTCGGCGCGATTCCCGTCCTTCCGCGGATGCTCCTGCGGGAGTATAACATAGACCTTGCGTATGAGCTTATTCCTCCCAAAACATTGCATCGGCCGGGAATCGAACCCGGGCCGCCCGCGTGGCAGGCGAGCATTCTACCACTGAACCACCTATGCGTGCTGATCGATGCACTGCCCTCCCTCGACGCGCGGCGAGCTCCGCGTCTCTGCCCTATGGTTAAGCATAGGGCCGCGGCGCTGCCGCAGAACTCTGCGGGGGCCTTAAGGGTGCACCTCGGACGACGGGCGTGGCGGGGCGCGGCGGTTGGCCAGGTGAGGGATCTCGGCGCGATTCCCGCCCTTCCGCGGATGCTCCTGCGGGAGTATAACATAGACCTTACGTATGAGCTTATTCCTCCCAAAACATTGCATCGGCCGGGAATCGAACCCGGGCCGCCCGCGTGGCAGGCGAGCATTCTACCACTGAACCACCGATGCGTGCTGACCGATGCGCTGCCCTCCCTCGACGCGCGGCGATGGAGCGCATCCAGCGAAAGGCATCTAGTCTTACGTATGAGCTTACTCCTACCAAAACATTGCATCGGCCGGGAATCGAACCCGGGCCGCCCGCGTGGCAGGCGAGCATTCTACCACTGAACCACCGATGCGTGCTGACCGATGCGCTGCCCTCCCTCGACGCGCGGCGGTGGAGCGCATCCAGCGAAAGGCGTCGAGTCTTACGTATGAGCTTATTCCTACCAAAACATTGCATCGGCCAGGAATCGAACCCGGGCCGCCCGCGTGGCAGGCGAGCATTCTACCACTGAACCACCGATGCGGGCTGACCGATGCGCTGCCCTCCCTCGACGCGCGGCGATGGAGCGCATCCAGCGAAAGGCATCGACTCTTACGTATGAGCTTACTCCTACCAAAACATTGCATCGGCCGGGAATCGAACCCGGGCCGCCCGCGTGGCAGGCGAGCATTCTACCACTGAACCACCGATGCGTGCTGACCGATGCGCTGCCCTCCCTCGACGCGCGGCGATGGAGCGCATCCAGCGAAAGGCATCGAGTCTTACGTACGAGCTTATTCCTACCAAAACATTGCATCGGCCGGGAATCGAACCCGGGCCGCCCGCGTGGCAGGCGAGCATTCTACCACTGAACCACCGATGCGTGCTGACCGATGCGCTGCCCTCCCTCGACGCGCGGCGATGGAGCGCATCCAGCGAAAGGCATCGAGTCTTACGTACGAGCTTATTCCTACCAAAACATTGCATCGGCCAGGAATCGAACCCGGGCCGCCCGCGTGGCAGGCGAGCATTCTACCACTGAACAACCGATGCGTGCTGAACGATGCGCTGCCCTCCCTCGACGCGCGGCGATGGAGCGCATCCAGTGAAAGGCATCTAGTCTTACGTATGAGCTTACTCCTACCAAAACATTGCATCGGCCGGGAATCGAACCCGGGCCGCCCGCGTGGCAGGCGAGCATTCTACCACTGAACCACCGATGCGTGCTGACCGATGCGCTGCCCTCCCTCGACGCGCGGCGGTGGAGCGCATCCAGCGAAAGGCATCGACTCTTACGTATGAGCTTACTCCTACCAAAACATTGCATCGGCCGGGAATCGAACCCGGGCCGCCCGCGTGGCAGGCGAGCATTCTACCACTGAACCACCGATGCGTGCTGACCGATGCGCTGCCCTCCCTCGACGCGCGGCGATGGAGCGCATCCAGCGAAAGGCATCGAGTCTTACGTACGAGCTTATTCCTACCAAAACATTGCATCGGCCGGGAATCGAACCCGGGCCGCCCGCGTGGCAGGCGAGCATTCTACCACTGAACCACCGATGCGTGCTGACCGATGCGCTGCCCTCCCTCGACGCGCGGCGATGGAGCGCATCCAGCGAAAGGCATCGAGTCTTACGTACGAGCTTATTCCTACCAAAACATTGCATCGGCCAGGAATCGAACCCGGGCCGCCCGCGTGGCAGGCGAGCATTCTACCACTGAACCACCGATGCGTGCTGAACGATGCGCTGCCCTCCCTCGACGCGCGGCGATGGAGCGCATCCAGCGAAAGCATCGAGTCTTACGTACGAGCTTATTCCTACCAAAACATTGCATCGGCCGGGAATCGAACCCGGGCCGCCCGCGTGGCAGGCGAGCATTCTACCACTGAACCACCGATGCGTGGTGACCGATGCGCTGCCCTCCCTCGACGCGCGGCGATGGAGCGCATCCAGCGAAAGGCGTCGAGTCTTACGTATGAGCTTACTCCTACCAAAACATTGCATCGGCCGGGAATCGAACCCGGGCCGCCCGCGTGGCAGGCGAGCATTCTACCACTGAACCACCGATGCGTGCTGACCGATGCGCTGCCCTCCCTCGACGCGCGGCGATGGAGCGCATCCAGTGAAAGGCATCGAGTCTTACGTACGAGCTTATTCCTACCAAAACATTGCATCGGCCTGGAATCGAACCCGGGCCGCCCGCGTGGCAGGCGAGCATTCTACCACTGAACCACCGATGCGTGCTGACCGATGCGCTGCCCTCCCTCGACGCGCGGCGATGGAGCGCATCCAGTGAAAGGCATCGAGTCTTACGTATGAGCTTACTCCTACCAAAACATTGCATCGGCCGGGAATCGAACCCGGGCCGCCCGCGTGGCAGGCGAGCATTCTACCACTGAACCACCGATGCGTGCTGACCGATGCGCTGCCCTCCCTCGACGCGCGGCGATGGAGCGCATCCAGTGAAAGGCATCGAGTCTTACGTACGAGCTTATTCCTACCAAAACATTGCATCGGCCTGGAATCGAACCCGGGCCGCCCGCGTGGCAGGCGAGCATTCTACCACTGAACCACCGATGCGTGCTGACCGATGCGCTGCCCTCCCTCGACGCGCGGCGATGGAGCGCATCCAGTGAAAGGCATCGAGTCTTACGTATGAGCTTACTCCTACCAAAACATTGCATCGGCCGGGAATCGAACCCGGGCCGCCCGCGTGGCAGGCGAGCATTCTACCACTGAACCACCGATGCGTTCTGACCGATGCGCTGCCCTCCCTCGACGCGCGGCGATGGAGCGCATCCAGCGAAAGGCATCGAGTCTTACGTATGAGCTTACTCCTACCAAAACATTGCATCGGCCGGGAATCGAACCCGGGCCGCCCGCGTGGCAGGCGAGCATTCTACCACTGAACCACCGATGCGTGCTGACCGATGCGCTGCCCTCCCTCGACGCGCGGCGATGGAGCGCATCCAGTGAAAGGCATCGAGTCTTACGTACGAGCTTATTCCTACCAAAACATTGCATCGGCCGGGAATCGAACCCGGGCCGCCCGCGTGGCAGGCGAGCATTCTACCACTGAACCACCGATGCGTGCTGACCGATGCGCTGCCCTCCCTTGACGCGCGGCGATGGAGCGCATCCAGTGAAAGGCATCGAGTCTTACGTATGAGCTTACTCCTACCAAAACATTGCATCGGCCGGGAATCGAACCCGGGCCGCCCGCGTGGCAGGCGAGCATCCTACCACTGAACCACCGATGCGTTCTGACCGATGCGCTGCCCTCCCTCGACGCGCGGCGATGGAGCGCATCCAGCGAAAGGCATCGAGTCTTACGTATGAGCTTACTCCTACCAAAACATTGCATCGGCCGGGAATCGAACCCGGGCCGCCCGCGTGGCAGGCGAGCATTCTACCACTGAACCACCGATGCGTGCTGACCGATGCGCTGCCCTCCCTCGACGCGCGGCGATGGAGCGCATCCAGTGAAAGGCATCGAGTCTTACGTATGAGCTTACTCCTACCAAAACATTGCATCGGCCGGGAATCGAACCCGGGCCGCCCGCGTGGCAGGCGAGCATTCTACCACTGAACCACCGATGCGTGCTGACCGATGCGCTGCCCTCCCTCGACGCGCGGCGATGGAGCGCATCCAGTGAAAGGCATCGAGTCTTACGTACGAGCTTATTCCTACCAAAACATTGCATCGGCCGGGAATCGAACCCGGGCCGCCCGCGTGGCAGGCGAGCATTCTACCACTGAACCACCGATGCGTGCTGACCGATGCGCTGACCTCCCTCGACGCGCGGCGATGGAGCGCATCCAGCGAAAGGCGTCGAGTCTTACGTACGAGCTTATTCCTACCAAAACATTGCATCGGCCGGGAATCGAACCCGAGCCGTCCGCGTGGCAGGCGAGCATTCTACCACTGAACCACCGATGCGTGCTGACCGATGCGCTGCCCTCCCTCGACGCGCGGCGGTGGAGCGCATCCAGCGAAAGGCGTCGAGTCTTACGTATGAGCTTATTCCTACCAAAACATTGCATCGGCCAGGAATCGAACCCGGGCCGCCCGCGTGGCAGGCGAGCATTCTACCACTGAACCACCGATGCGGGCTGACCGATGCGCTGCCCTCCCTCGACGCGCGGCGATGTAGCGCATCCAGCGAAAGGCATCGAGTCTTACGTATGAGCTTACTCCTACCAAAACATTGCATCGGCCGGGAATCGAACCCGGGCCGCCCGCGTGGCAGGCGAGCATTCTACCACTGAACCACCGATGCGTGCTGACCGATGCGCTGCCCTCCCTCGACGCGCGGCGATGGAGCGCATCCAGCGAAAGGCATCGAGTCTTACGTACGAGCTTATTCCTACCAAAACATTGCATCGGCCGGGAATCGAACCCGGGCCGCCCGCGTGGCAGGCGAGCATTCTACCACTGAACCACCGATGCGTGCTGATCGATGCGCTGCCCTCCCTCGACTCGCGGCGAGCTCCGCGTCTCTGCCCTATGGTTAAGCATAGGGCCGCGGCGCTGCCGCAGAACTCTGCGGGGGCCTTAAGGGTGCACCTCGGACGACGGGCGTGGCGAGGCGCGGCGGTTGGCCAGGTGAGGGATCTCGGCGCGATTCCCGCCCTTCCGCGGATGCTCCTGCGGGAGTATAACATAGACCTTACGTATGAGCTTATTCCTCCCAAAACATTGCATCGGCCGGGAATCGAACCCGGGCCGCCCGCGTGGCAGGCGAGCATTCTACCACTGAACCACCGATGCGTGCTGATCGATGCGCTGCCCTCCCTCGACGCGCGGCGAGCTCCGCGTCTCTGCCCTATGGTTAAGCATAGGGCCGCGGTGCTGCCGCAGAACTCTGCGGGGGCCTTAAGGGTGCACCTCGGACGACGGGCGTGGCGAGGCGCGGCGGTTGGCCAGGTGAGGGATCTCGGCGCGATTCCCGCCCTTCCGCGGATGCTCCTGCGGGAGTATAACATAGACCTTACGTATGAGCTTATTCCTCCCAAAACATTGCATCGGCCGGGAATCGAACCCGGGCCGCCCGCGTGGCAGGCGAGCATTCTACCACTGAACCACCGATGCGTGCTGACCGATGCGCTGCCCTCCCTCGACGCGCGGCGGTGGAGCGCATCCAGCGAAAGGCGTCGAGTCTTACGTATGAGCTTATTCCTACCAAAACATTGCATCGGCCGGGAATCGAACCCGAGCCGTCCGCGTGGCAGGCGAGCATTCTACCACTGAACCACCGATGCCTGCTGATCGATGCGCTGCCCTCCCTCGACGCGCGGCGATGAAGCGCATCCAGCGAAAGGCATCGAGTCTTACGTATGAGCTTACTCCTACCAAAACATTGCATCGGCCGGGAATCGAACCCGGGCCGCCCGCGTGGCAGGCGAGCATTCTACCACTGAACCACCGATGCGTGCTGACCGATGCGCTGACCTCCCTCGACGCGCGGCGATGGAGCGCATCCAGCGAAAGGCGTCGAGTCTTACGTACGAGCTTATTCCTACCAAAACATTGCATCGGCCGGGAATCGAACCCGAGCCGTCCGCGTGGCAGGCGAGCATTCTACCACTGAACCACCGATGCGTGCTGACCGATGCGCTGCCCTCCCTCGACGCGCGGCGATGGAGCGCATCCAGTGAAAGGCATCGAGTCTTACGTATGAGCTTACTCCTACCAAAACATTGCATCGGCCGGGAATCGAACCCGGGCCGCCCGCGTGGCAGGCGAGCATTCTACCACTGAACCACCGATGCGTTCTGACCGATGCGCTGCCCTCCCTCGACGCGCGGCGATGGAGCGCATCCAGCGAAAGGCATCGAGTCTTACGTATGAGCTTACTCCTACCAAAACATTGCATCGGCCGGGAATCGAACCCGGGCCGCCCGCGTGGCAGGCGAGCATTCTACCACTGAACCACCGATGCGTGCTGACCGATGCGCTGCCCTCCCTCGACGCGCGGCGATGGAGCGCATCCAGTGAAAGGCATCGAGTCTTACGTACGAGCTTATTCCTACCAAAACATTGCATCGGCCGGGAATCGAACCCGGGCCGCCCGCGTGGCAGGCGAGCATTCTACCACTGAACCACCGATGCGTGCTGACCGATGCGCTGCCCTCCCTTGACGCGCGGCGATGGAGCGCATCCAGTGAAAGGCATCGAGTCTTACGTATGAGCTTACTCCTACCAAAACATTGCATCGGCCGGGAATCGAACCCGGGCCGCCCGCGTGGCAGGCGAGCATCCTACCACTGAACCACCGATGCGTTCTGACCGATGCGCTGCCCTCCCTCGACGCGCGGCGATGGAGCGCATCCAGCGAAAGGCATCGAGTCTTACGTATGAGCTTACTCCTACCAAAACATTGCATCGGCCGGGAATCGAACCCGGGCCGCCCGCGTGGCAGGCGAGCATTCTACCACTGAACCACCGATGCGTGCTGACCGATGCGCTGCCCTCCCTCGACGCGCGGCGATGGAGCGCATCCAGTGAAAGGCATCGAGTCTTACGTATGAGCTTACTCCTACCAAAACATTGCATCGGCCGGGAATCGAACCCGGGCCGCCCGCGTGGCAGGCGAGCATTCTACCACTGAACCACCGATGCGTGCTGACCGATGCGCTGCCCTCCCTCGACGCGCGGCGATGGAGCGCATCCAGTGAAAGGCATCGAGTCTTACGTACGAGCTTATTCCTACCAAAACATTGCATCGGCCGGGAATCGAACCCGGGCCGCCCGCGTGGCAGGCGAGCATTCTACCACTGAACCACCGATGCGTGCTGACCGATGCGCTGACCTCCCTCGACGCGCGGCGATGGAGCGCATCCAGCGAAAGGCGTCGAGTCTTACGTACGAGCTTATTCCTACCAAAACATTGCATCGGCCGGGAATCGAACCCGAGCCGTCCGCGTGGCAGG
This sequence comes from Heligmosomoides polygyrus bakeri, assembly GCA_947359475.1. NCBI lineage: Eukaryota > Metazoa > Nematoda > Chromadorea > Rhabditida > Heligmosomidae > Heligmosomoides > Heligmosomoides polygyrus. Next base: position 6,313,230 of record OX375867.1, read on the forward strand.
CGAGCATTCTACCACTGAACCACCGATGCGTGCTGACCGATGCGCTGCCCTCCCTCGACGCGCGGCGGTGGAGCGCATCCAGCGAAAGGCGTCGAGTCTTACGTATGAGCTTATTCCTACCAAAACATTGCATCGGCCAGGAATCGAACCCGGGCCGCCCGCGTGGCAGGCGAGCATTCTACCACTGAACCACCGATGCGGGCTGACCGATGCGCTGCCCTCCCTCGACGCGCGGCGATGGAGCGCATCCAGCGAAAGGCATCGAGTCTTACGTATGAGCTTACTCCTACCAAAACATTGCATCGGCCGGGAATCGAACCCGGGCCGCCCGCGTGGCAGGCGAGCATTCTACCACTGAACCACCGATGCGGGCTGACCGATGCGCTGCCCTCCCTCGACGCGCGGCGATGGAGCGCATCCAGCGAAAGGCATCGAGTCTTACGTACGAGCTTATTCCTACCAAAACATTGCATCGGCCGGGAATCGAACCCGGGCCGCCCGCGTGGCAGGCGAGCATTCTACCACTGAACCACCGATGCGTGCTGATCGATGCGCTGCCCTCCCTCGACTCGCGGCGAGCTCCGCGTCTCTGCCCTATGGTTAAGCATAGGGCCGCGGCGCTGCCGCAGAACTCTGCGGGGGCCTTAAGGGTGCACCTCGGACGACGGGCGTGGCGAGGCGCGGCGGTTGGCCAGGTGAGGGATCTCGGCGCGATTCCCGCCCTTCCGCGGATGCTCCTGCGGGAGTATAACATAGACCTTACGTATGAGCTTATTCCTCCCAAAACATTGCATCGGCCGGGAATCGAACCCGGGCCGCCCGCGTGGCAGGCGAGCATTCTACCACTGAACCACCGATGCGTGCTGATCGATGCGCTGCCCTCCCTCGACGCGCGGCGAGCTCCGCGTCTCTGCCCTATGGTTAAGCATAGGGCCGCGGTGCTGCCGCAGAACTCTGCGGGGGCCTTAAGGGTGCACCTCGGACGACGGGCGTGGCGAGGCGCGGCGGTTGGCCAGGTGAGGGATCTCGGCGCGATTCCCGCCCTTCCGCGGATGCTCCTGCGGAAGTATAACATAGACCTTACGTATGAGCTTATTCCTCCCAAAACATTGCATCGGCCGGGAATCGAACCCGGGCCGCCCGCGTGGCAGGCGAGCATTCTACCACTGAACCACCGATGCGTGCTGACCGATGCGCTGCCCTCCCTCGACGCGCGGCGGTGGAGCGCATCCAGCGAAAGGCGTCGAGTCTTACGTATGAGCTTATTCCTACCAAAACATTGCATCGGCCAGGAATCGAACCCGGGCCGCCCGCGTGGCAGGCGAGCATTCTACCACTGAACCACCGATGCGTGCTGACCGATGCGCTGCCCTCCCTCGACGCGCGGCGATGGAGCGCATCCAGCGAAAGGCGTCGAGTCTTACGTATGAGCTTATTCCTACCAAAACATTGCATCGGCCGGGAATCGAACCCGAGCCGTCCGCGTGGCAGGCGAGCATTCTACCACTGAACCACCGATGCCTGCTGATCGATGCGCTGCCCTCCCTCGACGCGCGGCGATGAAGCGCATCCAGCGAAAGGCATCGAGTCTTACGTATGAGCTTACTCCTACCAAAACATTGCATCGGCCGGGAATCGAACCCGGGCCGCCCGCGTGGCAGGCGAGCATTCTACCACTGAACCACCGATGCGTGCTGATCGATGCGCTGCCCTTCCTCGACGCGCGGCGATGGAGCGCATCCAGCGAAAGGCGCCGAGTCTCACGTATGAGCTTATTCCTACCAAAACATTGCATCGGCCGGGAATCGAACCCGGGCCGCCCGCGTGGCAGGCGAGCATTCTACCACTGAACCACCGATGCGGGCTGACCGATGCGCTGCCCTCCCTCGACGCGCGGCGATGGAGCGCATCCAGCGAAAGGCATCGAGTCTTACGTACGAGCTTATTCCTACCAAAACATTGCATCGGCCGGGAATCGAACCCGGGCCGCCCGCGTGGCAGGCGAGCATTCTACCACTGAACCACCGATGCGTGCTGACCGATGCGCTGCCCTCCCTCGACGCGCGGCGGTGGAGCGCATCCAGCGAAAGGCGTCGAGTCTTACGTATGAGCTTATTCCTACCAAAACATTGCATCGGCCAGGAATCGAACCCGGGCCGCCCGCGTGGCAGGCGAGCATTCTACCACTGAACCACCGATGCGGGCTGACCGATGCGCTGCCCTCCCTCGACGCGCGGCGATGGAGCGCATCCAGCGAAAGGCATCGAGTCTTACGTATGAGCTTACTCCTACCAAAACATTGCATCGGCCGGGAATCGAACCCGGGCCGCCCGCGTGGCAGGCGAGCATTCTACCACTGAACCACCGATGCGTGCTGACCGATGCGCTGCCCTCCCTCGACGCGCGGCGATGGAGCGCATCCAGCGAAAGGCATCGAGTCTTACGTACGAGCTTATTCCTACCAAAACATTGCATCGGCCGGGAATCGAACCCGGGCCGCCCGCGTGGCAGGCGAGCATTCTACCACTGAACCACCGATGCGTGCTGATCGATGCGCTGCCCTCCCTCGACTCGCGGCGAGCTCCGCGTCTCTGCCCTATGGTTAAGCATAGGGCCGCGGCGCTGCCGCAGAACTCTGCGGGGGCCTTAAGGGTGCACCTCGGACGACGGGCGTGGCGAGGCGCGGCGGTTGGCCAGGTGAGGGATCTCGGCGCGATTCCCGCCCTTCCGCGGATGCTCCTGCGGGAGTATAACATAGACCTTACGTATGAGCTTATTCCTCCCAAAACATTGCATCGGCCGGGAATCGAACCCGGGCCGCCCGCGTGGCAGGCGAGCATTCTACCACTGAACCACCGATGCGTGCTGATCGATGCGCTGCCCTCCCTCGACGCGCGGCGAGCTCCGCGTCTCTGCCCTATGGTTAAGCATAGGGCCGCGGTGCTGCCGCAGAACTCTGCGGGGGCCTTAAGGGTGCACCTCGGACGACGGGCGTGGCGAGGCGCGGCGGTTGGCCAGGTGAGGGATCTCGGCGCGATTCCCGCCCTTCCGCGGATGCTCCTGCGGGAGTATAACATAGACCTTACGTATGAGCTTATTCCTCCCAAAACATTGCATCGGCCGGGAATCGAACCCGGGCCGCCCGCGTGGCAGGCGAGCATTCTACCACTGAACCACCGATGCGTGCTGACCGATGCGCTGCCCTCCCTCGACGCGCGGCGATGGAGCGCATCCAGCGAAAGGCGTCGAGTCTTACGTATGAGCTTATTCCTACCAAAAGATTGCATCGGCCGGGAATCGAACCCGGGCCGCCCGCGTGGCAGGCGAGCATTCTACCACTGAACCACCGATGCGTGCTGACCGATGCGCTGCCCTCCCCCGACGCGCGGCGTTGGAGCACGTCCAGCGAAAGGCGTCGAGTCTTACGTATAAGCTTATTCCTACCAAAACATTGCATCGGCCGGGAATCGAACCCGGGCCGCCCGCGTGGCAGGCGAGCATTCTACCACTGAACCACCGATGCATGCTGACCGATGCGCTGCCCTCCCTCGACGCGCGGCGGTGGAGCGCATCCAGCGAAAGGCGTCGAGTCTTACGTATGAGCTTATTCCTACCAAAACATTGCATCGGCCGGGAATCGAACCCGGGTCGCCCGCGTGGCAGGCGAGCATTCTACCACCGAACAACCGATGCGTGCTGACCGATGCGCTGCCCTCCCTCGACGCGCGGCGATGGAGCGCATCCAGCGAAAGGCGTCGAGTCTTACGTACGAGCTTATTCCTACCAAAACATTGCATCGGCCGGGAATCGAACCCGGGCCGCCCGCGTGGCAGGCGAGCATTCTACGGAAGAAAGGGGGCATCTGCTTCTTTTTTCGGGAGTACAAACCGCTCAGTTTTCACGTAGGTTGGTTATGAGGCTCCTTAGGATGCATAACCTCGGAGCGAGCCAGAATTCATACCCTCTGAATATAGAACTTGTGCTATACTTCACGAGGAAGTCTGACACCAACATGGGCGCAAGGAGGTGGTCTGTAGAACACCATCTCGAGCCTCCTAGTCATAGATGGAACGAAGAAGAATGCGGAGCACCGCAGTAAGTCAGCCAGCCTCACGATTCAAATGTCCTTTTCCAATCGAAGCACTGCATCTACGCGGGAGACGAATCCCTTGAAATTCAGACGCAGAGATAAAAATTGACATAAAAATTTATTAACAACAATAATGATAAGAAAAATATACTTCACAGTACAACTAGTTTGGCTCTATGTGAACACTGAAAGAATAGCTTCCGGTCTGAAACACGCAGGTGGTAGAATCTCTCAAATCGCAGATCAGATGAGGAAACAAAGAATAGACCTAGAAAATGCGCTGCACTCTACTCAACTAAGCTCTTCACGCTCCACAGTGGCCCTAACACTGAAGAAGCACTTCTAGCGCGTCTCGAGGGAGCGGAACCGGTGGGCGGTCTTGTACTCTCGCGCGGCGCGGTCGCGTCGCGTGTCCTTCCATCTGGGTGACAGTAAGCTGCTGGGAAGATAATGAACTATAATACAGACATAGCTTAATAATGCCCCGTATGCCGTTTGCATTCAAAATATGGCAAATTGGGTAGTTGTCGTTAATGTGGCCTACACGAGAGGCAAGTGCAATCAGATCAATCAGGCCGCATCAAGGGTGCATGTCACCCAAATGATTGTGTACGATCGGTGCTCTGATTGGCTGTCGGTGCTCTGACTGGATGTGACTGTCTGACGCGTTACCCTCTCCATGTAGGCCATATTGACGACTAGTACCGACGCAACCGCCCGCGCCGCGCGATCAGAAGAACGACTTGGCCTGCCCGTCTTCGAGCTAGCTCGTGATGACTACGAGAATATCCTTGGAGAAAATGAGATCAGTCCGTTCACGACGTCAAGTATCCCGAACGAATACACCATTGAGTGGCCACCTGAAATTTAGAATCGATTAATGAAAATTATTTAAAAACAAACAGTTATAAGTTTATATGCCGGCCGAAGGAGGCTGCGACAGTAAGAGAGGCGCCGACATCGATTGACTGCGCTATCCAATCGATATTGGCGGTTGCAGCACAATCAAGTCGCGAGGTAAGTATAAACACAGTTTAATGATGACCCTATATTTCAGCAGTCAATGAGAAGCACCAGTACAAACTCCAACAAAATCGATTAGTCTTAGCGTTCAATCGATATTGCCGGCCCTGATACTCCCGCATCGTTCATCTATGACATAAGTATAAACACTGCCCGAGAGCTATCTATGTATGCTTATTTTACTACTAGTTTTTTATCAAATAGGTTTTATTTATTTCTTATTGATTTAATATTTATTTATTGATTTTTAGAAGCCAAACAAAGCGATAGAACGAATTGCTACGATATCGATTACCTTCGCTGCGCAATCGATACTGGCGGCTCTCACTCTGAAGTGCTGCGCGATAACCCAAGTATAAACACTGCCTGAGAGTTTTGTAGTTCAGCGGTCGAGCACAGCGATACTAGGAAAACCAACTAAATCGATTTTCTGTGCTGTCCAATCGATATTGATCGCCTTCATGCACGGCACCAAGTGGCGCTATAAGTATATACCCTCTGGGCAAACCTTAATATACAATTTTCACGGCGAATTGGACACTATTCTAAGCCTAAGCCTGAGACTTTTCACTTCAAAGCGAGCTCTTCCAAATCGAAATGATCTTCAGGCAGGTTAAACTAGGAGACTCAATAGGATGGTTAGAGTAATCTTTCGCTCAAGGAAAATTTGGAGTAACTTTCTTTGAAATTTTTTAGTTTACCTACCCCAGTAAGTGTAAGTGTGTCAGGCTTGCTTAGAATAGTGTCCAATTCGACGTAAAATTGTATATGAAGGTTTGCCCAGGGGTGTTTATACTTATAGCGCCATTTAGTGCTGCTCATGAAGGAGATCAGTATCGAATGGACAGCACAGAAAATCGATTTAGCTGACTTTCCTAGTACCGCTGTGCTGGGCCGCCGAACCACAAAACCAGTGTTTATACTTCTGCAATCACTCCAGTATGGTAGCCGCCAGTATCGATTGCACGGCGCAAGTAATCGATATCGTCGCAATTCGCACCATCGCTTAGTTTGGTCGCTTTACAGGCTAACTTACATAGATCAGTCTCCAATTTGACGTGAAAATGGTGTATTTCATCTGCCGTGTAAACTGTTCGCGTTGTCCAATCGATATTGAAAGGCGCGCGACGCAGACCACATAAGTATAAACGCCGCATAAAAGAGAATCCATTCATTCCAGATACCGAGCAGAACAGTAATATCGATTACTTAATTGTCTAATCGATATTGGCACCTCTCATACGTCCGTGTCGCGCGGCTACATTGGTATAAACGCTGCGTAAGATCGCACTGCGACCTACCCCGTTTCCGTAGCACGACAACTCGAGCTTCGCGTTCGGATCCGACGGGTGGTAGGTCCTGAAGCGACAGTACGGTATGTCGGTGAGCGCGCCGGCGAACAGTCCGGCACGTGCGGCAACCGTGCGGAACTCGCTGATGGTGACCGTCGAGTTGAACAGAATCGACTTGATCATCCAAGGCATGGACAGCGATCGCCATGACTAAAATATGATGACCATAAGGGGGATAGCAGCCAATAAATCAATAATCGATTGATGACCCACCTTAATGAACTGGCACATATCATCGGCGGTGATAGCGGTGATGGCGACCGGAGATTCCGAGAACGCCGAGAGGTCGAGACAGCGCACGTGTGCTTCAGCCAGGGACGACAGGAGCGAACCTAAAAAGCGCATTGGTTTCCCATGATTGCGCCATGCACTCGACTTTCATCTGGAAGCTCCGCCCACCTTGTACGTCGATCCAGAGGATGTTCTCGACCTCGCTCTGGTGCTTGGCGTCCAGTCGCATTCGAATCTCCTTCAGCTTTCGAAGGTCCAGTGCGGCTTTTATTCCACCGAACACCTCGACGCTCGTCATGTTCTCCAGAATCAGCGAGTCGAGGTTTCTGAACGTCGACAGCCTTCTCAGCGACTCTTCGCCCATACACCACGAGAAATACGGGTTCTGCGAGCACAGCAGCAACGATCTGAACGAGCACGTTGATTAACAGAGCCCTCCTACGAGGAAGTACTGGTTGACAATTTGGCCTACATGGGGAAGAAAAGAGGTTCGTGCCGGACCATTCAAGCCGTATCAAACAGGCGTCCCGAAGAAGAGGGGGCGTGTACGGTAGGTTGCGATTGGCTGGCGTCCTCCCGCTCTCCCATGTAGGTCACATTAACGACTAGTGCCAATAAACGATGGCGCGGTTTACCAATAGAGCAAGTCTAAACGGGTCTAGTCGTGATATATAGCACACAGCCAATAACCGCACATCACATCTAACGGTCTACAGTACTTGCCGTTAATGTGGCCTACAGGTGGATGGGGCGGGATGGGGCAGGCAGACGAGTCAGTATATGATCAGTGCTCTGACTGAATAACCTGTGCCACCTCGGCAGTGACTGGCTGACGGGCTCTCGATTCTCCCATGTAGGCCACATTCACGACAAGTGTCAACATAGGATCAGGCAGTAGGTTTATTCGGGTCTGAATATGCCCTGAAGTCCACAGATAATCACCACGAAACATAGCACAGTTAACGTCATGCTCTGTGGCTCTAGTCGTGAATGTGGCCCACATGTGGACGAGGACGGACAGAACAGACCAATCAGGTTACATGAAATGCTACCGAGAAATGGCATGTACGATTAGAGCCCTGCCGCCTGGAGCGTTTTCGCTCGGAGCTCTAATTGGCTGTGATTGGCTGGCGCGTTCCCGCCTCTGCATGTAGGCCACATTAACGACAAGTGCCAACACAGGATGAAGCGATAAGTCTATATGGGTTTGAACGTGGCAAAAAGTCTGCAGCTAGTAACCGCACGTCGCACCTGACGAAATGCTCTACAGTACTAGTCGTGAATGTGGCCTACATATGGACGGCGACGGAAGGAACAGACCATTCAGGCCACGTGAAATGCTCCTGAGAAATGACATGCGCTGTGACTGGCTGGCACCTGTTCTCTTGGTGCTATGATTGGCTGACGCGTTTTCTACTCCCTCCATGTAGGTCACATTCGCGACCAGTAGCAACATAGGATGAAGCGATAATTCTATACGGAATCGAATATGGTACAATGTCCGCAGCTGATTGCCTCACATCACATCACACCTGAAAACATGCTCCACGGTAGTAGTCGCTAATGTGGCCTACATATGGAGGGAGGGAAGATAGAGCAAACCAATCAGGCCACGTGAAATGTCAGTCAAAGCAGCAGTGCGCGATCGGGATCCGATTGGCCGACACGTGTTCGGCCGATGCTACCAGTGGTATGATTGGCTGGTGCGCTGCCGCCTCTGCGTGTACGCCACATTAACGACAAGTGCCACTCTATATCACCCAGCTGCGGTTGCGCCGTAAACCATTCTAAAATCATCGCAGAAATGAACACAACGCATGTCAGCGTTATACTCAGGGGTAAACAAGAGCCTTCGCAGTCCTGGTCGGTAATGTGGCCTACATTTCAAGGTCATGGACTAAGCCAATTATCTCAAATCGGACAGGCTTTTAGGAGCTGTACGACTGGTGCCATGCCGCCTGGCATGTGTTCGGCCGGTGCTGTGATTGACCGGCACATCCCTGCCTCCAATGTAGGCCATATTAACGACAAGTGCCAATTTCTCATCCAAATAGAGCCAATAACCCTAAACAAGACCCACTTAGGGTCCACAGTGCCGCACATTTCCTCGCAAAACGCTACGGCGTGCGCGAATCGCTCATCCACTCGTCGGGCGATCAACCGTCGTCCTCTCTTCAGCACGTCGACTCGTAGCGCCACTATGTCGAGGTAGGACAGCAGCTGGAAGAAGCCACAATTCATCTGCGCCTGAAGTTCCGCAGATGCTGGACAACGAACCGACACAGCAGTGGCGGCGTCGAGCTTCTGAACGCCACCCTTGGAGTCCCACTCGGCATTCATTCCGCACTGCTTGTGCTGGATGTAGATCGCCCGCAGACGGGTGTCATTGCCGCGGAGACACGCTCTGCGCTTCGTGCGGTATTCTGAAGGAAATAAATTACTCCGGGGAAAGGTGATAGGACTCTCAGTCTCTCTGTCTGCCCAGTGAGCCACCGATGGGTCACGAAGCCCTTAAAGACCAACCTGGATGTGCAGTGTTGAAGGTGGTGAAGTGATACTGCATGATGGGACTTCGGCCGTCGGTCCGATCGTCGCACGGCTGCAGATCGATATCCATCACATACACATGACAGTGCGCAGGGATCCTGAAGAGCAGAAGTTTCTAGCGAATCGATTCCTAAGGCTTATTGGAGGGCATGAAGGCCTATAAGGACGATTCTGGAGACTACCAGAGGACCAAGGGACCCGGGAGAAGACCAGCTTAACTCCCATTAAGGACAATATCGATCGATATACGAGACTAGCTAGGGCAGCTAGTAATTTTGCGCGGACCGACAACGCTACAGACGCACGGATGAATACTTCGCGGTGAAAGTTATCATTTTGGGGACATTTTTTCATACGTTTTACTTTGACTGAAACCTTCAGAACGAAATCTGAATTCGTATTTCACCTAAGTCGGTGAAACGGCCGCAAAAACCGAATAATATCAATCGATATTGACTGGCCGATCGATACTGTTCACTATGTGACCATCTGCCCTGTACTGTCGTTGATTTTCAACTTAATCGGTGCTAAAATTCGAGAAAGATCGGCAATGTCGACTATGATACGAGGCGTGCTATAGCGGTCATTAATTTTGCGCGGACAGACTAGCACTTTTGTAGTAGAACTAAATCCTTTGTGAGATGGGTTGTACATTCTACTTCACTGGATAATGCATAGCCAATTTGAATGCGTATCTCGCCGACAGTAAAAAGGATAATATCGATCGATATTGATTGATCGATCGATACTGATTATTTGTTGGGAAGCCTATTTATCTGCATTTTATCGTGATTTCCAACTCAATCGATGATGAAATTTGAGAAAGGTTGACAGTATCGATCGAGGTATCAAGTTCAACGAGGTCGCGGTCATCAATTTTACGCGGTCAGACAAAGCTACAGACGCACGGATGAGCACATTTGTTGCGAAAATGAAGATGATTTTAATATTTTGCTTCGACTGGATAGATGAAGTAAATTCTAGTAGATAGAACGATTGTTGCAGAGGTAAATTTTAATACGTACTTCGCCTATATTCTCTAAATTTAACACAAAATGGAAAATATCGATTGATAGGTGACTGAGCGATCGATACTGCTCACTTGTTGACAAGTCTACACCCATCTTTCACCAGAATATCGTAATTTCCAACCTAATTTGTGGTGAAAAGTGAGAAATATTGAGAAAACTGATCATGACGTGAAGCCTGCTGCAACGGTCATCAATTCTGCGCGGACAGACAGAGCTACAGACGCACGGATTAGTAACATTTTTGTATACAAAGGGATATTGCCCGTTTAGAGACCTATTCGAAGCGGCAGAGACACATGAGCATTCCCACTGGCTAAAACAATTGCCTAACGTGAGAATGCGCCATGCACCTGTCTCGGATTCGAAATTGCGCACTCCGATGACCATGTGCGGACTAGACTCAACGCATTACTTGGCTAAAAACGCCAATTCACCCCTAAAACTCTGCTTGGACACCCTTCATGCCATCAGAATCCGTTACCAACCTTGGTGCTCGAGCGAGATTGTGCGTGATGAGCTGTCGCCACCGACGTGACACCTGGGCGGCCGCCAGCATAGCATCGTGGGGCGGAAGGTACTGGATAATCTGAACCGGTCATGGTTTACGATAGTTCAGATCAGAAGACACAGAAGAACACGTACCCTAAGCAGCAGCTCATTGGGCAATCGATTGATATCGATCTCGCAGTGAATCTGCTCGGAGTACGGTGGCATTTGCTGTCACTCCTCTCGCGTCGTCGTCGTCGTCGTCGACCTCGACATATCACTTCGCGACGGGCTGCTTCCCTAAACAAAATTCGTTTTTTTTTTCTCGGCCAATATTTACTGTGGACACAGGAAGAAACGTTCGCTGACGGGCCCGGAGCCGGGGTAATCACAGAGGGCACAGCGAGCAAACAGCAGAAGAAATTGAGGCGATAAGAAGATCGAGGAAGCTGCACCCCTGTCGAGGCGGTGGATTGCGCCATGCATTCAACCACACCAGAAAGGCAGCCAACAGCAGAGGAAAGCTGACTAGCTTGGCTCGACGAAGAAGACGACTAGTATAGGCGATGCTAAGCCACACGTATGATGACGGCCGATGCGGCGGTGGTGGCGGTTCCAGTCGGCCGCCAGCCATTCCGTGCAGCCGAAACCAACGAGCTGTTGGCTGTGGAACCCACCCGTCGAGAACACATAAGAACGGGGTTTACGACGGTCTTGCTAGGATTGGGTAGAACTAACTGCTGCCTCGTACATTTCTAGCATTTTTGGAGGCGGAAACGACCCTTCTCGTAGACTTCCTGTCCTTTGCTCCTGTCTACGAGCTCTTCAGCTCTTCAAAGCCAGAAAGCGATTCAGGAGGACGGCTCTACACTTCAGACGGAGCAGAAAGAATACTACAAAGGATCGTCAAGGTAAGAAACCCAATGAGTGCGAGTAAAGCTGTCAGAGAAGGGAAGAAGGAAGAAACAGAACGATAGGGACGACGATCACCGAAACGAAGAAGGTGATGACGCCGATGACAATAGTGGTATTCCAGAGGAAATGAATGACGAGAAGAGAAGGAAATGAAAGAAGGAAGATGATGAGAGGAAGAAGAGCAAGACCACGACTAAAATACGAATGAAGAGGCGACCATTGTGTAGGTGCAGGAGGAAGGAAGAGATAAAGAGGACTCTGAGGAAAAGGAAGATGAACAAGAAGATATCAGTTACCGTGGCGAAGAGCGAGATGACTACGTGAAGAAGATGACAAGCAGTACTACGATAATATAGAATCACAAGAAGAACAGGACGAAAACGAAGACAAGGCGAAGGACAGGAAGAAGAAAACGAGGAGGGGGGGAATTGCCTGGTATTAGCTGGAAAAGGCAATATGGGGGATGTCGAAGGAAAGGGAGCAGACCAGGAAGGGTTTGGTCACGATGGCAACGGATGCGAAGAGCAAGATGACATCGAAAAGAAGGCGACGAGGAAGAAGAGGACGCAGCAGAAGAGGACAGCAAAAGCGAAGAAGAAGAAGGGAAAGAAGAAGCAGAAGGAGAAGAAGAAAAGAAAAAAGAAACGAAGCAACGCGTCAAAGAAGAAGAGGGCAACAAAGAAGGAAGAGAAGAAAAAGAGGACTACGACGAAAAGGAAAAGAAAAAGAAAAAGCGACGAAGAAGAGAACGAAGAGGGCGAGGAAAAAAGAAGGGAGCAATGGAAACGACTATTACCTGCTATTATTCGAAGAAGGCAATAAAAGGGATGCCGAAGGGAAGAAAGAACACATGAAGGATATCTGACATGATAGCAACGGTTACAAAGAGCAGGATGACAACGTAATAAAAGAAGGGGAAGAGGAAGAAGCGCAAAAAGAAGAAGAGGATCATGAAGGCGAAGAAGACGGCGATGAGGACAAACAGAAGACGATAGAACGAAGAAGAACACTACGACCAGAAAGAAGACGAAGGTGAAGAAGAAGACGGCAAAGAAGACGGCTACAAAAGAAGATGATGAAGAAGACGACGAAGAAGACTGCAGCTGAGAAGAAGATGATGATGAAGAGAGCTAGTAGCAAGAGCAAGAAAGACTATGAAAATGAAATTTGTCTGCTATTATCCAAGCAAAGCAATGAAGAAGATGTTGAAGGAAACGAAGAAGAAGAGTAGGAAGATATTGGTATGATGCACACTGTAACGAGGAGCAGGATGACAGCGAAAAAGGAGAAAAAAGTAAGGAGAAGAACGAACAAGGGGACGATGGAGATGAAGAATAATAAGGTGATGAAGATGGAGAAGAGGACGACGAAAGAAATCACCGACGTCGAAAAGGAGAAAAGGCAGAAGAGGACGGTGAAGAAGACGGCAAATATGAAGAAAATGACGAAGAAGAGGAAGATAACGAAGGCAAAGAAGACGACGACTAGGAAGAAGGAGACAATGGAGACAAAGAACACGACAGAGAAGAGGAAGGACTATGAAAACAACGAGGTAAGAAAGGCGATGTTGAAGGGAAGAAAGCGGACCAAGAAGATGTCGGTCATAACGGCAACGAAGAAGAATATGATGACGAAGACGAAGAAGACGTCGACGAAGACGAAGAAGAAGACACTGAAGACGAAAAAGAGACGAGGGAGGAGAGAACTGCGAAGAGGAATGCTAGAAGTAAGAAGAAGACGATAAAGAAGCGGAATCCAACGAAGGAAGACTGAGGCGAAGAGGATGAAGAAGAGAAGAAACTGAAGAAGACGAAGAACAAGGAGACAGAGATCAAGAAGGGAAAGTCGACACGAAGAAGTCGATGATCACGAGAACATCGAAAAGAGATGAAGCTGTTCGTCTAGGAAGACGACGATGATGAAGACTATAAAAATGGCGATGATTCGCAAAAACGTGAAGAAGGCAGTGACAACGATTACGGCGAAGAAAACGCAACGAATCAGGAAGACGATAGTCATCAGGACGATGCCTGTGAGAAAGAGGATGACGATGAAGGATGGCCGTAAAGGCAGAAAGGAGGCGAAGACCATAAGCAGAGGACGGCTGTAGTGATTGGCAGGGTGACAGGTACTAGTCGTTAACGTGGCCTACCGGGGAGGCTCAAACAGGCGTGCCGCCATCCAGACTGGCGGTGTGCGGTCGATAATCTGGTTGGATCGGCTTGTTTTCTTTCAATCTGGGATCTGCTTCGCTGAAACCTTCTCGCCTCCCATGTGGGCCACATGAACGACAAGTACAAAACCGCATCTTTTGGTTTTATCTTTTGGTCTTGTGCGGAAAAAGCGCAGATAACGCCTTTTTCGCCGCTTTTTGATGACACCCTTCGAATTGCGCGCTTTAAAAAATAAATCCGACATTTGAGATCAGTATTGAGTGGTCTATCTGATAGATCTTTCGATACTGATTTCAAATACCGGATTTATTTTTCAAATCACGCAGCTTCAAGAGCCCTATCAAAAAGTGGCGAAAAAGGCGTTTTTTTTTTGCTCTTTTCTGCCAAAAGACCCAAATGTACAGCCAGTATTTTACGACTAGCGATTAAATGGAAAATCGGATTTAACCCAGCCGAAGGGGAGCAACTCTAACGTGGCAGTTGCGTACATCCATGCCACATCACCTTTTCGTCTAAATTAGTCAGGGAGCCCTCAAACAATAACACAGTAACAGGATTAGGTTCCAGTGGTGGAGCAAGGTACTCAACGCCCCCTCCCGATTAGGACAGATCCGGGAATTCTGGAATTCTGCAGAATGACGTCTTCGATGTCATAGAAGAAGAAGAAGAAGAAGAAGAAGAAGAAGAAGAAGAAGAAGAAGAAGAAGAAGACAATCATGACGTCGACGAGGGGAAGAGAAAGGAAAAAGGTCAGCGTTAGTCCATCCTCTACGGGATGCGCCATGCATTCTGCTTCCACCAGATATCGTAGAGTCACTATGAATGCTTACAGCACCTGCACAATGAACCACAGCTACAGAAGGCCCCAACCTTTGGCAGAGGAGTAACTTCGACTAAGAATAGCCAGAGTTTCAATGGGCATAAAGCATTCTGCTAGCCTCGCAATCTATTGTATACGGTAGACACGCGGATAACAAACGCTTCTACTTATCTAACGGTGGAATGCCTGATTTACAGCGTATTCCAAAGGGATTAGATGCGCCCGGCGAGCAGCATAAAAAGAAGGAATAACAGGCGGTGACATAGCCTCCGGCTTCGTCTCGACATTTAGGCGGGCGGCTTCGCTCCAGAGAACAAACACCCGCATCAATGGGTAAGAAGTACACGATATCGAATGGAAGTATTGGATTCTTGCGAAAGTAATTGCCGAAACGGATGTCGTGGTTCGAAACGTCACAACTCGGCTCCTACTCAACTTTGTTCATCAAATTAAAAGCCATTCGATTCAACACAGCCTTCATGACGTTAGTGTTAGGCGAGTAACCCTCTAACACAAAAATCTAGATCCAGGAACTCTTAAAGGCGGTTTGACGGTAGTCGCAGGCTCGGAAAAAGTGAGAGTCAGTTGAGAAAGGGTCTCGAGAAGGTGAGTGAGAACCGAGACCGAACCGCAAAATTTACGAAATTCCCCAGTAGATCACCAAAACTATATCTTTCTAAAACCACTGGATAATACCTACATCACTGGATATACCACCCACATTGGATTCGGATGGTAAAATTTATTTTTTAAATAGACCGCTTTGAAGGGAGTTGTGGGAAAACGGAGATTTTTTTGCGTTTATCCTGGCCAAAAGCAAAAGAGAAGAGCTCTGTAATTGTAAGCATATGGCTTCAGGCAGCGTTTACGACCATTAAAGCTACAAATCGCTGCCGTGTCAGCTAGCTGTCGCAGTCAATTTCTCCCAGACGGAAACGATTTGGCCAGGTAGCCGCGTGTGATTAATGGCGGCCAACTTTTACACGATCGTCGGCAGGAAGTCATTCCAAGGCCCAAAACCACGTGCACAGTCGTACTTGCGACAAAGGGTTAGAAAACGAAGAGAGAAAAGAGGAAGAAAGTCGTACGACGCTATGTCTAGGAAGAAAGAGAGGAGTAGGAAGAAGATGAAGATGAAGAAGAAGATGAAGAAGGAGAAGAAGATGATGAAGATGAAGAAAATGAAGAAGAAGATGACGAAGAATATGAAGGTGAAAATGAAGAAGACAATGATGACGAAGAAGAAGAAAATGATGTCGAAAAAGATGAAGATAAAGATAATGAAGAAGAAGAAGAAGAGGAAGAAGAAGAAGAAGAAGATGATGATGATGATGATGAAGAAAATGATGAAGAAGAAGAAGATGATGATGATGAAGAAGAAGAAGAAGATGATGATGAAGAAGAAGAAGAAGAAAATGATGATGATGATGAAAAATATGAAGAAGAAGAAGAAGAAAATGATGTCGAAGAAGATGAACGTAAAGATGATGATGAAGAAGAAGAGGAAGAAGAAGAAGATGATGATGAAGATGAAGAAGATGAAGAAGAAAATGAAGAAAAAGAAGATGATGATGAAGAAGAAGACGAAAAAGATGAAGAGGATGAAGAAGAAGAAGAAAATGATGACGAAGAAGATGAAGATAAAGATGAAGAAGAGAAAGAAGAAGATGATGATGATGAAGAAGAATAAGAAGAAGATGATGATGGAGAAGATGAAAAGATGAAGAGGATGAAGAAGAAGAAGAAATGATGACGAAGAAGATGATAGAGATGATGAAGAAGGTGATGAAGATGATGAAGATGATGATGATGATGACGAAAATGATGGTGAAGAAGATGATGAAGATGAAGATGGAGATGATGATGAAGATGATGATGAGGAGAATGAAGCAAATATGAAGATGAAGAAGACGATGATGATGATAAAGAAGATGAAAAGGAAGAAGAAGATGGTGATGAAGATGAAGGTGAAGAAGAGGAAGAAAATGATGACGAAGAAGATGTAGGTAAGGATGAAGAAGAGGAAGAAGAAGAAGATGATGATGAAGAAGAAGAAAAAGAACGAAGAAGAATAGGAATGCAATGATCAGACAGAAGGCGAATGGCGAATACGAAGAAGAGTGAGAAGATGAAGAAAAAGAGACGATGACCATCACGAAGCGGACGAAGAAGAAGGATACTAGTAGTCAATATGGCCTACACGGGAGGGAAGGACGGGGCGCACTGTACTACTAGGTCGCGAATTGGAGTCTTTTACAGGCGTGAGTAAACCTTGAGAGACATTGTTCGCACATTTTCTTATAAACAAAGAATAATAGGATAAAGAACGGCGTTGCTGAAATGAAAACAATAGATGAATTAATACTATAAAGAAAGTCTTACTAAAAATTGTTTTAAGCAAAAAATTATTCTAACCTTTTTGGAGAATCTCTAGTTTAAAGTTCATTTAGATTTAGCAGAGTTCGCTTTGATTTCAGTGGTGTTACAGTTACAGTTGTTAGTCCCCGTTTATACTTCGACGCCGAGCGACGCGACGCCACATAGTGGCCGTATTGATTGAGCGACGCGATCGATTAATTTGGCCACCTTACACGCCGTCGCGTCGCTCGGCGTCGGAAATATAAACGGGGCCTTAGGCCAGCATAAAAGTGTCCAAAATGATTTTAAAAGTGTCCAATTCGACGCGAAAAGTTTACAATTTGATTTGAAGTGTTCAGTTTGACGTGAAAATGGTATATACCTAGAAACGATGAATAATGCCACTTAATCTAACAGTGGCTACACCCCTTACAATGGCATTGGCCGTCTATACATGGGCCCCAGCGGAGTAGCGAGAGGGTGTTGGCTAGGGTTTGGCCATTACAATAGCAGCTGCTCGCATCAGCTATATGGCAACAGTGACCGGAGGATTCTGAAGAGTTCTGTAGTCTCGAAAGCACTCTGTTGTCAGTAGTCGTGGGCCACTGGTGGGTCACACAATGAGTAGCAAACTAAGAGCCGCTATCAGACGACTCGGCACCCGCAAAAGCTGCTCTGCGGTCCGAAACCCGGTCTCTGAAACCGTTGGCCGATCTGAAGTGGTTTGTGAGCCTTCGGCGGTGGCGGGGCGAAGTGCGAAGATGTCCTCCTAAGAGCTCACCGTCGACTGGATTTCAACGTCTCGGAGTGGAAAGGGGAGGAGACGGAAGGAAGAAGACTGGGCCCGGCCAGTCGGGACGCCCACGGCGTTTTTCCTGGTGGAATGCGATACGCCGACGAAACAAACACGCATAAGAGGGATCATTTTCTCTGTCAACATTGGGCTAATAAGAAAGGAAAATCGGCGCCTAAAGACGCGGCCGACGGCGGCAGCCGTGGGACGCTCACGAGCGTCGTAGACGAGAGCAGCTGCATCAGACAGGAGGAGGTCGACCTCTAGGGTCAGCAGCTCCTTCGCGAGCCTGAGATCACCGAGCAAATCGTTGCCCAAAACTCATTTCTGAGAGACAAAAGCTACGACTAAGCCACGCCCTCTGGTGTGCGCCATGTATTCTACTGACGAATCAGAGGAACATAAGCGACTAGGCGTCCGTGTACGGTCAAACATACGAATCAGTGGTATGCGTTTCCGTTAAATTTCGCTAAAAAGTATATAGATAGCTGTGTAGTGCTGTTTCGATCGAAAAATATCAGTGGAGCCGCTTTATATACCATCTTCACGACAGGTGGACAGATTCAGATGAAATCTTTGAAACTTCTTGAATTTTTACAACTTTCGAAATCATAGCGAAAACCTTTCAAACAAAAACGAACACTCTCCAAACTAAATTATTAAATTATTCAAAAATTATTTCAACAGCCTACCATATTCTTTAGAAAGATTTTCCACACAATAGTATCAGAATGAGTCTGGAAGGCTGTTGAAATAATTTTTAATAATTTAATAAATTAACCGGGAAGGCGTTCGTTTTTATTTGAAAAATGTTCAGTTTGATTTCGAAAGTTGTAAAAATTCAAGAAATTTCAAAGGCTTCATCTGAATCTGTCCACCTGTCGTGAAGATGGTATATAAAGCGGCTCCACTGATATTCTCCGATTGAAACAATACTACACAGCTATCTATACTTTTCAGCGACAATTACGACCACACCTCTGACTCGTATCCGTCCGTAGGTGCGTCCACGCAAAATTAATGGCTATTAGAGGACTTCACAACACAACATAGAAATGAAATGAGTCGATCCATAAAAGCGATGTTGGTAAAATGATGCGTGTATATAGGCCGTTGCGTGAGGTCTACAACAAGTAAACAAATCACTTGACCAATCAATAATGATCGATATAATCGATCTTCGACCAAAGTTAACCATTAGGGGTGGGAATCACTTGAATTCGAAGGTCAGTGTTTACAAACACATTTCTTCAGCAAAATACAGCTATTGACATTGGCTATTGGTACACAGTTACCACAACAACAAAGGAAAGATGATTGGCCTAGCCCGTACGTCCGTCTGTGAGTGCATCCACGCAAAAATAGTGACCGTTGGAGAGCTTCACCCCTTGAATGGGAACGGGTAAGGTATATGATGAAAGCGCCATTACCTGAGTATGTCTCTTCCTTCTACCCCACACATCAGCAGGTTTAATCGTTGACGAATCCTCCTGCCCCAGAAAACCCGACGAAAGGGTTGATTGATTCTGGCGCGCGTAAAGAGCACTTGTGTCTCATTACACGTCGCAACGGCTGTCGCCAATGTCAGCTTAGCGGAGGCTAATTAAGAATTAAGAGAGACGTTATTCTTACACACAACTTGGGCCTCTCCCCCTAAAGTAACCCCCATTCCTTGTCGGCCTTCGTTACTGGCTAAGCTATTAAATTAATATTTTTAATTTTTTTTTTATAATTTTCCACTACTTCAGGAATGCAAGAAAGCCTGAGAATAGCTGAATATACTACTTTCACGACAAACAACAAAATGAATTGAGACTTACCAAAACGGCTGCACCAGAACAGCATAGGACCAAAACTAAAAAATTTTACAAAGAAAAAAACGAAAAAATTATATTTGTTTTCACCGCGGCTGTAAGGAGGCGACGGTATGTGCCCTCTTCACCATGTTAGATCCTGGTTATAACATGTCAGATGGCGGTCAGCACGCGGCATGCGGCTTTATGAGCCCGCGTCACCATGTTAGATCCTGGTTATAACATGTTAGGTGGCGGTCAGCACGCGTGATGCCTCCATTCCGTCGCTTTTCGCTCACCGAGACGGTTGCAAATCGCGCCGATTTTTTTTCGTTTGTTCGTTCGTTTTTTGGCTTCTTTTAGGTTCCGTCTCGTTCCCTAAGAGCCGCTCGGCAAGTCTCAATTCATTTTGTTACATACTTTTCAGTTATGTGGCCCTCGGCAGCGCGACTGGAGGTACACCCGCCCCCTGCTAGAGGGCGTGGCGTCAGGAGGTACACCGCTGTGCTGCGGACCGGAAACTTTTGTTTTGCGTGTCAAATGTTTCGTAAGGCAGCTGTTAGACTCTCGGTGAAGCCTAGGGAGTTGGGGGTGGGTGAGCAAGGGGGATGAGAGGAAGATCGCACGCCCCCCAGTAGGGGGCGGGTGTACATCATAACTCCCCCCCCCCTCCGTGGCCCTCCGGATTAGGATAGATCCGACAATTCTTATTCTTATTCATTGATAGAAAAAAAACTAAATAGAATTAGATCGCGAGGAATTGCAAACTTGCCAACGAAAAATCAAAAACAATTATAGAAAACAAACAAGCTGGACACATGGCACAATCACTTCCTTTAATATTCTAAAAATTGCTGCCTTTCTGCATCTTAGAAGGGAAGGGTCTGAAGCGTATGTCTGAAAGGGGAGAGCGAGTCATATAGGGGGAATCCTCACCCCTGTGACAAGCCGTTAAACCCCAGGAGTAGGGGGACCTTGAAGTTACAATGGAATACGGCGCAGATCTTCAGACCCTTCCCTTGCTAGAGTAAGCTCTGAGCCATCATTTTCTGATTAAAACAGCCTGGTCACTTATTAAAAAGGAAATTGAAAAGGCAGATGAATTGAAAAATTTCAAGAAAGTTCTACAAAATTTTCGCCGAACAAAAAATTATTCTAATCGTGTTGGAGAGTCTCCAGTTGAACATATAACTCGTTCGTTTTGATTTGGAAGAAGTTCATTTTCATATTCAGATCTTAAGCTTGCTTAGAAGAATGTCTAATTGGATTTGAAAATAGTTCAAATTAATTTAAAAAGTGTCCAATTTAACCTGAAGATGGTGTATATTCTTTTAATGCCGACACGCAAGGGATACTAAAATCAGCCAAGTGTGCAGCAAGTAGCTCCTCATAGCTTTCTCTCCGCAAGTCTGAGTGAAAGTGAAACGCATGGCGCATTCTAACACGATTATCGATCGACTCGGAGCAAACGCTAACGAAGTATGTAACAAAATGTTCTCTACGATACAAAACAGTTCAGCTATTCAAAATAGAAGCGGATAAAATGGATCAGCGGTGATCTGACTGGAATGAGCCATGAATTCTACATCGATATTGATTTTGAAGGTCACATTGGCAGCGACAAAAGCTGTCGTAGACCGCTGATGGTCAGTGATTTTTTGTTTTCCAGGAATTATTCAGTTATCACGAGGAGGCTGCTGTTCAATTTCGGTGCGGACTCGAACCAGACCCGTGCTCGCGTGGACAGCGCCTCTTGCTGTTGAACTATAGAGTAACACTGAGCACTTCGAATGCCTACTTAGCACCAGAATGATAACCCTCTAGAAAAGGGAAATCGTAGAAGGAAAGTAAAAAGGAAGAATATACGGATGAATTGGCAAAGAATCATAGATAATGGGTGCTCAACGGCCTTTAGAATACGCCATTTATCCAACTTTAACATGCCATTGAGGAACCAGGGCCAGAAACCTCAGCGAGAAGCAGCCAAGTACGACCTAAATCTCTAAACCTAGTTGGCCTGGAGCAATTTCGCTAAAGCTTGGGTGCGGCGACGAACTTATCATGCGAACTGAAGAGAAACACCGCCAATTGAAGGACCTGCAGCAAATCTCAGCGTCGAGTTGGAACCGGAACTCGAACTGCAACTCTCCACCAGCAGCAGCAGCAACAGCAGCAGCTGATCGAGTGCCTTTGTATCCGCTGGGAGCTGAGCTAGAGCTAGCCGGCGGGTGTCTCTGCAGCCAGCTGGTGGCGGCGACGGTGAAGAGCCGCTGGCTGGAGCCTGGCGAGAGTGGTTGGCGCCCTGAGAGAGCGAGCACGAGAGGTACCCACCCCACTCAACAACGACCCTCCTCCTCGTCCGCCGGCTCCCGTGTGCACCCCCTAATTGGGCTGGCTGGCCGGCTGGCTGGCTCCGAGTCAAGTTCAGGCGCATCGACGGAGGTCGGGGAGTCCATATCCTAGGGTATTCAGGGGTAAACATGGTGTCAATCAGAAGGCAAACGCTTAGCAACCCATACCACTTCCTCGCCAAAGCCTCACTGGGCCTTTTTGGCACGGAAACCGGCTAACTAAAAAACGTGGCCGAGAAGAAGTTGTTTCACTTTAAAAATTTTTATAACCATGCGGTCTTTCTTAGTGCCGTGTTTTTTGGTTGTTTTTCTAACACGCGTCTCATACCACGTAATAAATTTATTATTATTATTATTATTATTATTATTATTATTATTATTATTATTATTATTATTATTAATATTATTAGTGACCAGGCTGCAAAATTCAGCCGCGAAGCTACACGATTCTACATTTTGTCGTTATTTTTCGGCTAAATACCGTCAAAATGCCCCAACAAAGACAGAACCACGCCTACTACCGCCAGAGGACCGCCCACAAACTCTTAGCCGGTTAGAACGAATAGAGATCCTAATGCTCAAGGTGGAAGGCTTAACTAACTTCATTGCTCTTTTCCTATCAAAGTTTGAGAAGTTTTTGCTATCTCATCTGCTTTCTTCCTATTAAAGTGTAAAAACAACGAGACCACGCCCCCTAATGAGACGACTCCTCCCACAACGCTCATAGACGCCAGGCGCAGGTTGAGTAACCAGACGGCTAATAATTTTTCAGCATATTTGAGAGCCTAACGATTAAATACATAGTGCTGAGTCCAAGAAGAGGCTCATACCTCCATAACTCCGCCCACTTGGTAAGGACTCCTCCCATGCTGCGATGATCTCATACTCTTTACCGCTTAATGGCGCTATTTTCAACCTGCCCAGAAATACCTAGGAAAAAACGAATTGGGGTGCTAGATGGACCCCTAAGGGTGGTGGGCGTGCTAGTGCATAACTCCGCCCACTGTCCCAGACTCCTCCCATACTGCGACCGATTTCAAATTCTATATCGCGTCGTGGTCAGAAATATTTTACGTAGACAGGATCTTGCGCACGGAAGAGGCAAACCGAACTCATGTTGAGATAAGCCCGGATGTGGGCGTGACCGCGCATAACTCCACCCACTTAACTTAAATCGCTCTCACACTGTGATGAATTCAAATGGCTATCTATAGATGGTCTATCCTCAACTGCAAGGATCTCACTCAAGGCAAAAGAGAGAAGGAACCCGAGATGTAGGGAGTAGGCCCATACACTGCATAGCTCCGCCCATTCTCTGACTCCTCCCCCACCGAAAGAAATTCAATTGACCTATCGTTTTTTTGAACAAATCGTTGACTCTAAAGACGCTTAGCAAAAGCAGGGTTCACTCGGTGAAAAAAGGACTGGACTCGACCATAGGGCGGAGTCTTGTCAGCGATGGGCGTGGCTCTAACAACCACAAGCTGCTCAACTACATTTGGAAAGAGTATGAAGGCTGTTGACAGAGGTAAACCTCTGCGAAAATAAGATACGATGCCAAAATATGTCAAGTTCGGGAGACATGGGCGGACCTCTCAAGGCGGTGGGCGTGGTCCTGTCAACTCCACAACATTCATGGAAACTCGACGTTAGAAAGCAGAGTTCCCAGAAGAGACGCAAGTCGGTCCACTTCGTCTAAACTGCTCCTGCACTACAACGATTTCAATTGCTCCACTACTTTTATCGCGAGGGAAACATAGGGCGGAGTCCTGTCAGCGATGGGCGTGGCTCTCTCTACTGCAACTTGCTCTGCTCCCTTTGGAAACGAATCGGAAATTCAGACAAAAATAGAACTCTACAATGCTGCAAAAATAAGAAGACATTGTGCATAAAATATGGGATTCGGGAGATGGGCGGGCTCTAAAACTAGTGGGCGTGGTCGTGTAAGCTCCACAACATGTACGTGGAAACATTTGAAAACGAAGTTCCAAAAAGATGCGTAACTCCGCCCACTTAGCCATCACTCCTTCTATGCCGCAGCGATTTCAAACTCCCCATCGCTTGACAGCATTCTTTGAATGGGGCGGAGTCCTGGCAGCTCTGGGCGTAGCTCTGCCTACTGCAGTCTGCTCAACTCCCTTTTAAATGTGATTGGGAAGTGCTGACAAAAATATAATTCAGTGACGCCGCGAAAATAAGAAGACCTCGCACAAAAAAGTGGAACTCGGGAACGAGGGGTGGAGCTCTTGTGTCAATGGGCGTGGTCCTGTCAAGCCTGTCAAGTCCATAATACATACGTTAAAAGTCAGCATCAGAAAACAGAGTTCCAAGAACACACATGACTAGGCCCACTTAGTCTGAACCACTTCCATACTGCAATTATATCAATTTCTCCATCGCTTTACAGCACTGTTTGCGTAGGGCGGAGCCCTGTCAACTCTGGGCGTGGCTCTATCTACCGCGGCCTGCTTGGCTCCATTAGGAAAGTTTTTGAAAACAGCTGACAGAATAGAACTCGGTGAAAATAAAACACCACTCCAATCTATGTCAAAATCGGGAGTGAGATTCCGAACGCGGTGGGCGTGGCTCTGTCAGCGATGGGCGTGGCTGTGCCACCTGCAACCTGCTCGACCCCAATTATATAGACCGGTGAGCGCCGACAAAAATAGAATCCAGCGACGCCGCGAAAATAAGAAGACATTGTGCTTAAAATCTAGGATTCGAGAAATGGGCGGGACTCTGGAATTGATGGGCGTGGTCGTGCCGATTCCACAACATATACACGGAAGCTGGGCATCGGAAAACAGAGAATTTCGGCTAGAAGACGTGATCGCCTGCCAATTTGACACGAGGTCGTTCATTAGGAGATAAAGGGGCGGGGTCATGACCGTAGTGGTAGTGGGTGGGACTCTGAGATAACAGCGCCTTCTGTGCGGAAATACTTCAATCGGAGCTATTTAAAGCCAAAATATGACTGTAAAAACCACCATAAAACCGTCGAAGGCATCGGAAGTGCGAAAAATAACAGAAGTAAGGTAGAGCAATGACATCTAGCAATATTTCCGAGTCTTCTACGCTCCAAAGAAGGCAAAACTGCCGAAACGTCGGTCGGGGGTCGGAAGCCGTTAACATTCTTGGTCGATAGCCGATCAAGTACACATCATAATAGGCTTCTAGGTCCTCGAAGAAGCGAAAACCAACTACAGCGACGTACTACGTCACCAGGAAGCCGCTCTCCATCCCGTTCGTTGCTACTATCAGTCACGGAAGCCGATTGACGTTAACCAGTCAACGCTGAGCAAACACCTCCAACAGCAGCGGCAGCAGCAGCGGAGGAGCAGAAGTGCTCGGCAAGCACTTACGCTTAAGCCGATCAAACGCACGCCGGCCGAGCCGCCTCAGATCAACGCCTCTGCCTCCAGGTCGTCGACGGCGACCCCGGCGGACGGCCAGGAGGAGGCCAGCTCACAGCTGATCGAGGGCAGGTAGCTGTCGGCGAGCGACACCTGCTGCGACTACAGCGGCGACTGCAGTCGACGACGACACGTACGACTCGTCGTCGTCGTCGTCGTTTTTACAGCGACCACGACGACGTCAGCGTAAACACAACGCGCTGCAGTGAAATCTGAACAATCACATCAGCAGCGGAAACGACGTCGTTGTTACAGCTGCACCTGTACGACCGACGACGCCATGAAAAGACACGCTCGTAACGGATCGGCAGAAGAACACGCGGGCGCTGTTCAGGAACGAGAGGGGACATGTCGTTGCACCGAAGGGATGTCGCAGGGGCGCTCTGAACTTCTCACGTCATGCTGAGCACATTTCAAAGCAAATTCGGCTCTTGAAATATAAACCAATTTCACATCCAATTGGAAAATTGAGAATTTTCAATTTTTTCAGATCTCAAGGATGTGCGGGCTACCGGACGTGAAATTTGTACATATTTCAAGAGAGAAATTTTTCTATTGAATTATAAAATGATATACATAAGTGATGCAGCTGGCGAATATTTCATGCTCGACTGTTGAGAAATTTTGGTATATATTCCAAAAAAAAAAAAACGAAAAAAATATATGCAGAAATGTTACTAATCCGTGTGTCTGTAGCTGTGTCTGTCCGCGCGAAATTGCCGACCGCTCCACCTAGCCTCGTATCTCGATCGATACTGCCAAGGAGCATATAGCGCATCGAAAGATCAGATCGCGCCATGCACTCGAAAAGCTCGTCACGATTTTTATTCCATGTTCGACTGACGTTAAATGTTGGTATTATACATAAAATTATGGAGTTTTTAGAGAAAAATGTTGGTATACCTTTCAAAAAAAGAAGTTCAAAAAAAGATATGCAGAAATGTTACCAATCCGTGCGTCTGTAGCTCTGTCTATCCGCGCAAAATTGCTGACCGCCCCAGCTAGCCCCGCAGCTTGATCGATACTGTCAATCTTTCTCATATTTCATCGCCGACTACGTTGGAAATTACGATATGAAACCATTTTCACGACGAATTCGACATTTTTCGAATCAAAGTGAACGCTCTTCTAAGCCTAAGCCTAAGAATTTTGAAATCAAATTGAACGTCTTCCAAATCGAGATGACCTTCAGGCAGGTTACGGTACAGACTCAATAAGATGGTTAGAATAATTGTTTTGTTCAAGAAAAATTTGGGTCCAATTTGATTCGAAAAACTTGTAATCATGTAGCACATTAAAAGGTCAGATCGCGCCATGCACTCGAAAAGCTCGCGATTTTTATTTGGTTGACAGTGTAAAATGACAACAAAAAATGATCGGTAAAAAAAACGGAACTGCAATGCATAACGTCATTATGCTTTATTTTGCTGACTTGTGTGAGTTAAGCGAAATTATTCGAAATTATGTTGTGTTTGTTATTAGTCTGTTTTAGAAGCGCACTTAAGTGTAGTTATAAATAAATAAATAAATAAATAAATAAATAAATAAATAAATAAATAAATAAATAAATGCTGTTTACGTGAAGCATCAAACTGAGGACACATGCGTTCTTTACAATTGCTTTTATGCAAACAGAAATTCTGCTATCGGTCAAATAAAAATCGCAACGTCTTGCAAGAGTGCATGGCGCAATCTCTTTTTAGTACAAAAAATGACCGCTTTCCGCTCTTTAGAACAAGCATTAAACCATTATTTTTCCTAAAAAAACAATAAATTTTATAAAATTTCAAACAATGTGTTCACTTATTGGGTAGATGAATTACAACTCCAAAAAGAAATCATACTAAATTTTCCTTGGTTATTCTAACCATTTTGGAGAAGAGCCCCAGTTTAATGTAAAAGAAACTCATTTAAAAAGGCTGTCCAATAATTCTTGTCCGAAAATTTCACCATTTTTATTTTTTTCAACTTTATTGAAAAACGAGTCTAATCAACAATATAATCACCACAGTTATCCACAACAGTGGCCCATCGATTTGGCAGGTCGCCGATGCCTTTCGCTCAGAACTGCGGGGGCTGCGACTCGAAGAAGTCCGCGATGTCGGATTTGAGGTTGTCGTAGTTGGTGAATTTTCTTCCGGCCAAATGGTGCTTCATCAGCGGGCGGAACAAGTGGTACTCGGAGGGGCGAGGTCCGGGGAATACGGCGGATGGGCAACCGTCTCCCAGCCGAGCGTCGCCAACTTCTGCTGGGTCTCCTTCGCCACGTGGGGGCGCGCGATGTCGTGCAGCAGGTGGACCGAGGCCCGTCGGGAACACTTTTCTCGGACGGCGGCGGCTAGTTTCTCGAGCTGATCAGTGTAGATGGAGGCGGTGACCGTCCTGCCTTGCGGGAACAGCTCGAAGTACAGCATGCCCTTGACGTCCCACCAGCAGCAGAGCATGATCTTCAGCGGGTGCAGGTCGGCTTTCGGCGTCGTCGGCGGCTCTTCTCCGCGCGGGATCCAGACGGCACGGCGAGCGACGTTGTCGTAGAGGACCCAGCTCTCATCCCCAGTGACCAGGTCCTCGAGAAACTCCTTGCGATGCGGACGAAGGAGGAGGGAAGGCAGACGGCCACGCGGCTCTGCTTGTTGGCGTCCGTCAGACGGTGGGTGATCCAGCGGGCCAGAACTTTGTGGTAGCCGAGTAAGTTGAGTCGATTGTGGATGGTGGACTTGCTGCAGCCGAGCGCCGTCGCCAGTTCACGGGTGGTGGCTTCCGGCTTCTCCTTGATACAGCGACAGACTTCGTCATCATCCACCGTAGAAGGCCTCCCGCTGTGCTCCCTGTCCTCGAGGCTCGAGTCGCCGCTCTCGAAACGTTTGAACCAGCGCCTGACTGTGCGTTGGGACACTGCATCCTCCTTGCATGCTCTGCAGATGTTGGCGACCGCCGTGCCCGTGTCGTTGCCCAGCAGCCACTCGTAGTACACGAACGTACGAATTCGACCTTGGTCCATTTCAGCTTGTACTGGTAGCTAGACGCGGCGACTGCGCCTTATATACCCCTAGCGTGGAACACAGGAGAACCTTCTAGAAGGTTTTTACACGTGCCTGATATTATAACACTTCTGAGAAAAATTATAGAATTTTGAAAATTTTCGGACAGGAATTATTGGACAGCCTGGTAATTTGAAAGAGTTCGTTTTGATTTGAAAAGTGTTCAATTTTATTTAGAAATCGTCCAATTCGTTTACTGTAATTTCACTCAAGAACTGCTGCATTTCAGCGCCATAAAACAGGCTGAACACCGTTGATGCTGCTTTAAAAAATAATGATATTGAAATTTATACCCCAAGAATCACACTTTTTTCGGGAGATAAAGCATAAATTTTAAAGAAAGTCAGAGTTAATGAATTGTTGGTTCATGTCGCGAATATGGGCAGCATTGGAAGGTGAGAGTGCACCAGCTGATCGTAACCAATCAGGGGCCGGATTCATCAACCGCTTACCGTCCCCTAATGGTGAAAATACCGCCAAATTTCCTGATATGACATTCATCCAGCATCGGGTTTGGCGGTATTTTCACCGTTAAAGGGCGATAAGCGGTTGATGGATCTGGCCCCTGGACACCAACCATATAAATAGACCTCAGCCAACCAGACTACAGTCCGTATATCCTCTTAGAGTGGCATACCCACTGGATAGGGCCTATTGGCTGACGCGTTTCCACCTCCCAATGCTGCCCACATTCCCGACGAGGATAATATTCTTTTAAAAAACCTTGCCGTTGCAGGAGGGTGTCCAGCTCAATCTCAATGACGATTGCATCGGTTTGAAGCATATTCAGTGCAACTTGCTTAAAAAAACGCCAAATTTAACGTGGAAATGGTATGTGAAACGAATGCCGAAAAAATACCGAATAACCACTCTGCTCAGCGGCGCTAAATGAGCTGAAGAAGAAAAGGCAGACAGTCAATTAACCCGGTGAACGGCAGGCAATAGCGAGAAGCAGCCTAAATATGCAAGCAATGGAGAAAGCTGCATGCTGATGAAGAGGGCGAGCAGCCGGAGAACGCCGGTGGCAACACTTGAATTTTCGAAAACATCTGAACCTTCTCCTTAGATCGAATTGCGCCTCAACTTTCATTAAACAACTTCTAGACCTGTCGCGAAACGTGAAGGAGAAAACATCTTCGATCACTCTGAAAGGATAAAGGAGCGCGTTAGTCAATCCTTTTCTGAGATGCGCCATGCATTCTGCCTCTACATGATATTGTGGGCGCGATGTATACCATTTTCACGTCGAATTGGACACTTTTCAAATCAAATCAAAGAAATCGACGACGAAGTCAACAATCGCAATTGATACTCGCGCTCTCATAAAATGACAATTCTAGCAGAACGCAACAAAGCTTCTCATCAGAAAATTGGATACTTTCAAATCAAATTGGATAAGATTTCAGCTCCTTTCTTCGTAAAACCTCGGCATGTTAAGTTGATGTGCTTTAGTTTCTTGTGTGCCGAACGAGGTTTTTATGGTGAAAGTTTATTCTGCGGCCTGAATTGGACACTTTTCAAATCAAATTGCACACTTTTTAAATGAACTTTGGGCTCTTCTCGGAGCTAGCCTAAGACCTTTGAAATCGAAGTGAACTCTTCCAAATCGAAATGAGCTTCTTCCACTCAAAAAGGTTAGAATAATTTTTGTTCAAGGAAAATCTTAGTTGATTTCTTTGAAGTTTTAATTCACTTTCCAACAAGTGAACATTTTGTTTTAAATTTTATAAAATTCCCTTTTTTTGTGGCCAAAAAATGGTTTATAGCTCGTTTTAAAGAGCAGAAAAATGGCAATTTTTAGTGCTAAAAAGAGATTGCGCCATGCACTCGTCCAAGACGTCGCGATTTTATTTATTTATTTATTTATTCATTCATTTACGGTACACATTATGGCTGAATTGCTAACAATAACCTTTAAAATGAGACGTATACACCATGAAAATTCGTAAAAAATCAGAAATAGCAAGCCGAATTACCAAAATCCTAACCCATCTGAAAAAGAAGAAGAGGCAGGCAGTCAATTAACACGGTTGACGGCAGCCAATAGCGAGGAACACGACGCCGATTCGGACAAATCGGATTCGTCATTTTTTCCAAACCCTGGTTAAAAGGATTGTGCGAATAATGGCATCTTTGAAAAGCTTGGATCCTAGGGCGATTCAGATGGCGGCCATTTTCAGCAGATGATTTTTCAGAAAATTCAGATAACAGATTTTTGATAGGAAAACTGATACCCTATCAGATTCGGATATCCGATCTGAAATCCGAAGATAAGACAGTTATTTGGATCATCTGAAAATCTCTCCTGTTAAGGCTACTCTTATCTGAATCCTTCCAAGATCCGGAGCTTCTCAAAAATGTTATTATTCGCATAATCTCTTTAACCGAATTTGAAAAAAATGACAAATGTCGAATTATCCGAATCAGTGTCGGATCCGATGTCTAATATGCAAGCCAGGGCGAACGCTGCATGCATCTGAAAAAGATGCAGCATAAACGGACAAGACTGTCAAGGGACAGAGGGGGAAATATCAGAAGAAGAGAGGATACACTGTGAGCTAGAATTGCGGCAAAGTCGTCCGCTTTCTCCTTTTCTAGAATGAAAACAGGATCGCATTAAGCAAAAGAGTCCAAATTGGAAGCGCAGGGAGCAATGTGGGGATAATGCTCCATGTTCGACTTTCCATAAATCTCGGCATGGTTGATATGTCGTCGTTACTTCGGATTTGTCAGCTAGCCGAGATGGTACAGTTTTATTCGGCCGACTTTTCGGCCTTCTCGCCTTCGTCGGAGCCTCGAAAGCCAGAAACGCGTAAAATTATCCCACCATGCAGCATTTCAAACTGAGAGGACAAATTCAAAGGGCCGAGTGGACCAGAAAAGAACCATGCAACCGAAGCTAGAAGGCTCACCTAGAGATGCGGAGGAGAACTCGCTGGAGTCGCCCACAGACCAAATGGCTAGTATTTGACCCAGAAGACGTGCCGCGGCCCCTGACCTGAGGGCTCCGAAGGTCAGAATCCACAGAGGTCAAGGAATGGAGCGAATTCGTTAGCTATGGCTAGGCACTCATCTTTTCTGTTCATTTTGGGACTTTTGCTGTGGATCCAAAACGCTTCCAATGTTTTGCGCACAGGTGTTTGTTTCTCTTGTGAGGTCAGGGGCCGCGGCACGTCTTCTGGGTCACCTACTAGCCATTTGGTCTGTGGGCGACTCCAGCGAGTTCTCCTCCGCATCTCTAGGTGAGCCTTCTAGCTTCGGTTGCATGGTTCTTTTTCTGGTCCACTCGGCCCTTTGAATTTGTTCTCTCAGTTTGAAATGGTGCTTGGTGGGATAATTTTACTCGTTTCTGGCTTTCCAGGCTCCGACGAAGGCGAGAAGGCCGAAAAGTCAGCCGAATAACCATCTCGGCTAGCTGACAAATCCGAAGTAACGACGACAATGTGGGGATAGCTAGGATTGATGGCGAAATTGCCGTTCACATGGATTTTCACACCTCTAAACGATACAACACATTCAATTGTAAAGGACACACATATTCTCACGTTGATGCTTCATGTAAGCAACATTTCTACTATCAATCAAATAAAAATCGCGACGAACCTTTCGAGTGCATGGCGCAATCTGGTCCTTTAACGCAATAGCTGCCTTGTTGTGCTTTGAAACAAAATTTATTTCGTTATTTTTTCTCCAAATACAAAAATTTTAGAAAATTACTACTCATTCGAGCAGCTGAACCAAGAAAAATGTCAAAAAAGTTAGGTACATGTCGCGAAGGTGAGCAGCATTGGTAGATGAGAGCGGGCCAGCCAATAATAACCAAGCAGAGCACATACCGAACAAACGCCAGCCGATCACGGTGCCGACTGTACGCCTTCTCTGAATGGCACGCCCATCCAATGCGGTCTGATTGGTTGACGCGTTCCAATCCCCAATGCTGCCCGTCTACGCGACATATACCAAAAGTTATACAAGATTTTCCCCGAGCAAAAAATGGTATAAGTCGCGTAGGTGAGCAGCAGTGGTAGCTAGGAACGCCTGAACCAATCAGACCGCATGGAATGGGCATGCCATTCAAGGAGGGCATGTACAGTTGGTGACATGTGTTCAGTCTGTGCTCAGTTTGCTTACTATTGGCTGGCGCGCTCCCACCTAACAATGCTGCTCACCTACGCGACATGTACCAAAAAATTCTTCTATCTTGGAGAGGCAGTAGTTTAACCGGTAAGAAGCTCGTTTCGACCTGGAAGACGTTCAATTGGAGTTCGAAATTCTTAGGCTTAGAAGAGCGTCCAATTTGACGGGAAAACTGTCCAGTTTGATATGGAAAATGACCAATCCGGTGTGAAAATGGTATATACGCCCACCTTGTTTCTGCTGAAGGAGTTGCTGTGGTTAACTGCCAGATGAGTCTCCCAGTCTCACCTACCCAGACATGACTGGCATTCTGCGAGAAAAGCCCAAATAAGCCCGAATTCAAGACGCCTCAAAAGCGTCCATCGTCCAGAAGCAGAATACGTGGCGCATGCCCGTAGGACTCTGTAACGAACGATGGACAGAACACACGACGGACGGCCATAAAAGACTCGAACGGCCGGGCGCGTTGTTTCGCCGCGAATCGGCAGCGCATTAGCAACGCGGGCCAGCAACGACGACGTCAACAACAAAAACAACGAACGAACGACACATCCAACGCCATGTGCATGGGCACAGCAACAGCCACAGCCACCACAGCACACATCAGATGCAGTGCTGCCTCGGCCGTATCGATCCACGTCTCCTAGGGATTCGATCGATACCTCCGAACGGTGGAGGTGGTAGAGGTTCGAGCGGACATGAATAGCTAACGAAGCCGTTCGGGCAGATTGACCGTGACCATAGGTGGGGAAACACGACGGTAGAACCGAAGCTGCTCATAATCGAGGAAAAGCCGTCAAAATCGACTTTGTTGGGGTGCGCCATGCATTCCACTTCCGCCGGGTGTTGCTTGGGACGCTAAAAAGAACCATACGGGAGCAAAAAGCCGAGGGTCAGAATCCCAATCAGAGTTAGGTGGGTCAGAATCCCAATCAGAGTAAGTAAGTGGGAGCTCCAAGCCCACCTACTCTGGCCATATCACCAGGGGAGCAGTCGATTCTCGACTGCATCCAATTAGCCAGATGGGGGGGGGGGGACTGCGCAAACCTGAGCGAGAGGGTAAATAACACTCTGGACGGCGCGCTGCTTAAGAGGAAATGAGCCTACGTATAGACCGCTTAAGCTCTTAAGCTCTTCTTAACGGGCGAAAGGTGGAAATGGCTGCTAATTTGGTATCGCCTATAATTGGGTGATGATACCTGCACGTTTGTCGTCGGATATGATGTGCTATGTGCAGATACAGATTTTCGGATCTATTCTAGTTGCCCACGGATCTCCCTCGATAGAGAGCCTTCGGGCTCTCTTGTTAAGAGGGATCTCGGGCCGCTTGTCGCAGGGCCACGTGGCGCGTCCCCGGGTGGTGGATAGGGGAATTAAACGCGAACCAAATGCGACCGTGTACTGCCCAGAGACGCAGGTGGGATGCAGGGGATGGACTCCTTGCTCCTGCTGTGTCGGGTCGATGCGTTCCTTGTGCGTGGGAGCGGCATGTTCGTGCACAGTGTGCGTGGATGTGTCCGTGACTGTGCGGATTGTAACTGTGTCGGCTCGGCCAAAAGCTTGCACTCGGCAGACTGGGAGTACATGTAAGGCGATTCGAGGCCGCCTTAAGTCTCGCCCCGTCCCTTCGGGCAGTCTGGCTGGCTGCCCGGAGTACCCCGCCCGCACGACAGAGCCTGACTAGCTACCCGTGTTGTATTCCAGTCAAACACAGCAGCACTAAAGGGCCTCATTCCCCTGACCCCGAAAGAGCCCCCATTTCTGCAGCGATGGGAAGGACGAGTACGGAGAGGCTGCTAAAATCTCAGGGCCTAACCAGGCTGCGCAAACTGAGAAGGACTAGGATGACGATCTGTACTTACAACGCCCGCACGCTTGCGTCGGAAGCATCCGTCGAGGACCTGATGATGCAAGCCAGGAAGATCAAGTACGACGTCATCGGACTGACCGAGACGAGAAGACACCACCCCCTACACGCCGCCTACGACTCCGGAGAAGAACTGTTCCTCGGAACATGCGACAGCAGGGGAGTAGGCGGCGTTGGTGTCCTCGTCAACACGCACTTGGCCATGAACATCGATTCGTACGAGTCTCTGACAAGCCGAATCGGACGTCTGCGACTGAAGCGATGTGGCTCCGTGCCAGCCTTGACTGTGTTCGTCGCGTATGCCCCAACATCCGACTACGACGACGAAGACGTCGAGGCCTTCTACGTGGAGCTGGAGAAGTTCTATAAGGAAGATCACACCTTCTACAAGGTGATCGTCGGCGACTTCAATGCCAAGATCGGGCCACGAAGGTCGCTGGAAGAACTTCACATCGGAACCCACGGTTTGGAGTGGAACGAGCAAGGTGAAAGGCTGTCTGAGTTTATCATGTCGACCAAGACCATCCATGGAAACTCGCAGTTCCAGAAGCCTCCTTCCCTACGATGGACCTGGGAATCCCCCGGTGGCCAGTTCCACAACGAGATCGACCACATCATCTTCAATCGCAAGTATTGCCTGACCGATGTCTCCGTTGTCCCCAAGTTCTACACGGGATCGGACCACCGCCTCCTTCGCGCGAGGTTCCGCTTTTCGCGTCAAGGAGAGAAGGCCGCGAAGTTCAAGAAGAGGAGTCCCAGAACGACCATCAACTGGGATCTCTACACCTCTCTTGTCGGCCTTTGGGAAGATGCCGTCATGGACAACGTCGACGAGGAATACGATCGCTTCGTGCACCATCTCCACGATAGTTCTAAGGGAGCCGAGAGCTTGAAGACCACCAAGAGACGCCTGTCTCCGGAAACTCTCGAGCTGATACGCCAACGTGGAGCAGCACGAGCGTCAGGCAACTATCAACTGACGTCCGAGCTTGCAAAGCTATGCAGAGCGGCGATAAAGGAAGATCTGAAGGAGAGAAGGGCGGAAGTGTTGGCTGAAGCAGCAGAGGCAGGGCTGAGCATCCGCAATGCCCGCCGGAACTTCGCCAACTTCAAGACCAAGATGACCGCTCTCCGACGTCCTGACGGAACCGTCACCTCTTCCAGAAGGACCATGGAGAAAGTCATCCACGACTTCTACTCCGATCTCTTCGATAGCCACGTCCACCTGCCCCTACGCCATCTTCCGCAGGATGGATACGTCATCCCCTCTGTTCTCCCTTCCGAGATCCGACACGCCATCTCGTCGGTGAAGAAACGTACAGCACCCGGTCCTGACAGGATCAGAGCTGAACACCTGAAGAACCTCCCGCCAGCGCTCATCAACACCTTGGCGCGGCTCTTCACACGCTACCTGTCCGAATGCAAGGATCCATCTCAGTGGAAGACCAGCAAGACCGTTTTGCTGTACAAGAAGGGAGACGTGCACGACATTGGCAACTATCGCCCGATCTGCCTGCTGTCCGTAGTCTACAAGCTGTTCACTCGAGTCATCCTGAATAGGATTAGTAGAACGCTGGACGAAGGACAGCCATGCGAACAAGCAGGATTTCGGAGAGGATTCAGCACGATCGACCACATACACACCATTACGAAGCTCATCGAAGTGTCGCGAGAGTACAAGCTGCCGCTTTGCCTTACGTTCATTGACCTGAAGAAGGCATTCGACTCCGTCGAGACTGAAGCGGTTATGGAAGCCCTGCTCACCCAGGGCGTTCCTACTCAGTACATCAGAGTCCTTCGAGAGCTGTACAGTGGATTCACGACCAAGATCTCACCATTCTACAACGACGTCGTCATTGACGTGAAGAGAGGGGTTCGACAAGGGGATACCATATCCCCGAAGCTCTTCAGCGCCACCCTCGAAAACGTCATGCGCGAACTAGAATGGGATGACATGGGAGTGAAGGTCGACGGCCGGCAACTGCACCATCTTCGCTTCGCTGACGACATCGTGCTCATAACACCGAGCATCACTCAGGCGGAGCGAATGCTGGCCGACTTCGATCGTGTATGTGGAAGCGTTGGACTGCAGCTGAATCTTACGAAGACGATGTTCATGAAGAACGGATGGGTTTCTGATGCCCCATTCTCGCTCAACGGAACGAACATCTCCGAATGCTCCAGCTATGTGTATCTGGGTCGCGAAGTCAACATGGCCAACGACCTAGCACCAGAGCTGAGCAGGAGGAAACGAGCGGCTTGGGGAGCTTTCAAGAGCGTCGAAGAAGTCGTGAAGAAAACGAAGAACGTCCGACTCCGTGCCCACCTATTCGACTCCACTGTTCTTCCTGCCCTAACATACGCCTCAGAGACCTGGGCTATACGAAAGCAGGATGAACACGCGATCAGCGTCGCGCAGCGTGGAATCGAGAGGACGATGCTCGGAGTGACACGACTCACGCAAGTGAGAGAAGGCCTCCGGAGTTCCGAGCTTCGCCGACGTTCGAAGATCAGAGACGCTGTCGCATGGGCCAAGTCGTCGAAAATTAGGTGGGCCGGCCACGTAATGCGATTCGCAGACACCCGCTGGACGAGAGCCGTCACAGACTGGATTCCGCGGGATGTCAAAAGAACACCAGGACGCCCACCAACGCGTTGGTCGGACTTCTTCGTGAAAGCCCTGAACAACCGATATGACGCTCTTCGTGTCCCTCGAGCGAGGAGGATCCATTGGACCACTCTGGCACGCGACAGGGAGGAATGGAGACGCTGCTGGCGCCCGCTCGAGCAAGTCGATGATCAACGGGACGACAGGTGATACAGGTGATACAGGTGATTCTAGTTGGAGGGAGACATCGCTAGAAAAGCGAGACGAGCTTAAACAGTGCGGCACCTCCCAGCTAGAAAATTGCAAAGAAAGGTTCTCTGCTAGGTCAGTTCGCGGTATTGACTTTGTAAAGTAGTCTGCTTTCAGCTTAACCGCCGTTGTCACAGTTGCCCCCCCCCCACTAGGATAGATTCCAGATTTTCTAGCATGTTGAGACCTGAATAGTAGGGACCTGTTCATACATTGTTCGCGACTGGTTGTTCATGCATAACATATCGATCGATCAGTGCCGAGCGATCACCTGACAAAAATCGATATGTATTCTTTGTCCAGGCGAGCAGTCGCTCCTGCCGCTTCTCTCCCCGCTGACTGTGAACAATCGCTAGATATAGTAGACCCTATGTAGTCGTTAGCACACCGAGTGCTAGTCATTAATGTGTCCTACATGGGAGGCGGAACGTACCAGCCAATCACAACCAATCAGAGCACTGACCGAAGACGATTCAGCCAATCACATCGTCGACTGTAAACGCCTCCTCTGGGTGATGCGCCATACGATGCGGTCTGTTCGTCTGGTTCGTTACCCTACACTCCCAAATGTAGGCCACATTAACGACAAGCACTGCATACAGTTATGCACCATCGAACTACATACAGCTGCGCCGCCGTTGGTTAAACATTCTCGGAATGCGCCATGAATTCGACTATGTTGCAGGTGGGTAGAGGTAGTCTAGGTGGATACCGGACGGGCAGAATCTAATCCACCACTATGAATGGAAAGTCTGATTGGCCTGAGCGTGAACTAGGTTCTTAGGTAGCACGATAGAGCAGAGTTGCGACGAGGAAGACTCTGGAAATTCCTCGCGGTAGCAAAAATGGTGGCGTAGGGCGTAATTTGTGTAATTGCGTCACGTCACGCAAATTGAGAACTCTCTTCTTTAAAATCGTGTTGAACTACCGGAGAAAAGGCGGTCACCTGTGGGGTGAAATTCGGTCACCTACCGGTGATTTTCATATGACGAATAGCTGTCCAACCATTTCGCCGACAATTCACCCTCAGTTGACCACCAGGGATTCCGGAGTTATCCTCGTGCTCCATTGCGTCACACAAACGCCGTGGATTCGCACCGAAATCAACTTGTGATATACCTGAGATCGACGTCTACTTTTGAGGTCTATAGAGTCAGACGATTCGATACCAGTCGCCAATGTCGGTACGATCGATGCCCTGATTGGCTGATTGGCTGGTGTATTCACTCAGTTCTGAATAACGACTGTGATTGGCTGGCATGTTTCCGCTCTCTCATGCAGGCCATATGGCCCACCAGTGCCGACAATTCTCACAACTGAAAGGAGATCTCCGGAGTGACGGGAACTTCCTTGATGTTATAAGATCAAAGACGTCGATTGTGTCTCCCAACCACGAAGAACATAAACAGCGTCCAATTCCTCGTACGGAGAAGAAGCTCGACCAACTCGGTGATAGGCGTTCTGTTATCCTTTTGACAATTCGCGGAAGCCATTCTCGTCCAGCGAGTCCGGAAGACGCATATTGGTGCTGGTGCGACCCACCTAATCTTTGACGACTTACCTCAAGAGAGTGTCCATGATCCGCGAATGAGTCAGAGCTCAAGAGGCATTCTTTTACTCGCGTGAATCGTGTCTTTCCGAGCATTGTCTTCTCGATGTAGGAGTGCTTAGGACGTGACATTCAGTGCTAGTCGTTAATGTGGCCTACATGAGGAGGAAGTGAGACGCACCTGACGAATCAGGCTGCATCGATTGGGTGTGTTACCAAGAGAAGCGCGAACGCCCTGAGCGGCTGATGCGTGCTCAGTCGTTGCTCTGACTGTGATTTCCGGCGCTTTCCCATGTAGGCCATATCGTCGACTAGTAGCGGCTCACACATATAAGGGAAAACCTCCGGTACTCCGAGGTCTTCGTCTCCATTCTAGGATCAGATACGTTGTCGCTTGAGCGAAGTCGTCGAAAATTAGGTGGGCCGACCAGATAATGCGTTTCGCTGACACCAAGCCGACTGGATTCTAGAGATGTTAGAAGAACCTCAGAAAGTTTAGAAACGCAAAAGATCGAAATTCTTCGTGAAATCTTCGAATGAACGAAAGCCTCTCTGAAGTTTTCAAGTGAGGAGCACCGATTGAGCTACTTTGGCGCTATTCAGGGACGCCTGCAGACGCTGCAGGAGCCCAACTCGGCAAATTTTAAGTGTCGACTGGGCGGCAGGTAGCCCCGCAGTCGAGACTAGCTTGTGCCCAAGACGGTAGAATAGCTAAGAGTGAAACTAGCAATACATAAAAATAAGCAATAAATAGAAAGAAAATAGAAAATCAAAAAGAAAATTCATCGAAAAAGTTACTGAGGAGCGCTGACCAATTAGAGAAAGGGCGGTTAGCTTGGCCAACCGCCTGCATCGAGATAGGAGCACGCAAAAATGCGACCAAGTATCCAGTTCTACGCAGTCGGGGCGGCGAATGACTGACTGACTAGGTGTCACTCACGAGGCCTGGCCCGGGGCACCGCCTGGAGAATTTGCCTGCCTTGCTCCTCAGCGCCGTCCCGCGCCGTACCACGCGAAAAACATCCGATGAATGTGTCAGCGCTCAGTCGCGACGGCGGCGGCGGCAACGACGACGAAAAGGCAACGTCGCCCGTACGGAAACACCACGAGCGGCCGCCGCCCGAAGTACGAACGCCGCATCAACAAGAAAAAACAGCAACAACAACAGCTGACAGCTCGCCGACGGCAACAACGCGATGATCGATAGAGCGGAAGGACAGGGAGAGCGCGCCGAGGGAGCCGCATGACCGGAGTGATCGAGTGTGTCGCATTCGTCAAGCGCTAACAGCCCTGAGGGCTGGCAGTAGACGGACAATAAGGCCACGGACGTGTGAGGAACCTCCTTAGCCAAAGAAAAGATGAGATAAGATCTCCGAAAAAGCGAAAGTCAAGATGAATTCTAGAAAGACAATATGCACTACTCTCTACTGGGATTGGGCCATTTTGGCACGACGTGCAGATCAATGCAGAAGAACCAGCGAGGGAACCACTAGACACCACTAAAACCCCTCTATTAATCCCATTTTCTCGCATTGGATAAAGGACAAAGGAGCGCTGGATGCCACTACGAGGGCAGTCTCCTCCATTACTCCATATCGCGTGCCAAAATGACCCAGTCCCGTGGAGATCGCGCAACTTCATAGCAATGAATGAATGTTCTATGGCGGTTCTATAAGGGAAACATGATTGACTCCACTAGGACTGGGCTATTTTGACACGACGTGCAGATCAATGCAGAAGAACCAGCGAGGGAACCACTAGACACCACTAAAAACCACACCAATAATCGCATTTCATTGCATAGGATAAAGGACAAAGGACTGCTGGATCTGCGAAAGCAGTTTCCTCCATTGCTCCGTATCGCGTGCCAAAATGACCCAGTCCTGTGAAGATCGCGCAACTTTATTAACAAAGGGTGAATGTGTTCTACGAAGATTCTACAAAGAAAGCGTTTGCGACCCTCTACTGAGACCGGGCTATTTTGGCACGACATGTAGACCAGTGCAGAAGAATCAGTGACAGAGCGTCGTTGTGAGAAGACTCATTACTAGAAGGACATCACTAAAAACAGCACTAATAATCCTATTTTCCTGTATAGGATCAAGGACAAAGGACCGCTGGATCCGAAAAAGCAATTCCCTCCATTGCTCCGTATCGCGTGCTAAAATGACCCAGTCCTTCATTAACAAAAGGTGAATGTGTTCTACGAAGAAAGCGTTTGCGACTCTCTACTGAGACTGGGCTACTTTGACACGACCTGTAGATCAATGCAGAAGAATCAGCGAGAGAACCACTAGACACCACCAAAAACCACACTAACAATCACAATTCCTTGTGTAGGATAAAGGACAAAGGACCGCCGGATGCCTCTATGACAGCAGTTTCCTCCATTGCTCCGTATCGCGTGCCAAAATGACCCAGTCTTGCTATGATCGCGCAACTTCACAACAACGAATGAATGTTCTACGAAGATTCTGTAAAGGAAGCATGTGCGTCACTACTGGGATTGGACTACTTTGGCACGATATGTGGACCAATGCAGAAGAATCAGCGAGACAACCTCGTTGTAAGCGGACTCATGGCTAGGAGGACACCGCTAAAGACAGCTCTATTATTTTCATTTCCTTGTGCAGGATGTTTCTGTGACCGTGGTTTCATCATTGATCCGCAACGTGTGCCAAAATGACTCACCCCTATGAAGATCGCGCAGGTCAAATACCATTAAATAAACATATTCGTACACCTGTAGAACGGCGTATAGCGCAGCCGGAGATGGTGCCCGCTCTCGCGTACACCGATAGGAGTCCAAGCGCTGGGTTTGGATGCGAAGTCGAACTGGAATCCTGAGCACTGCAGCCGGTGGAAGCAACACCCACCCATCCGGCCACCTCATCTGGATCGTGTTAGACATCAGAGACCATTTCGCCAAACCGGTAGTCATTACATTTCTATTTCCGTTCACTCATAGCGCCACTGTATTCAACCATCACATTCACCTTTCTCGGACACATTCAAGAACCACTGAACACATACGGGTTCCATACAGCACTTACATCACATAGCAGTTCTTAGGGGACTGATATTGTTGACGAATGGGAGATTTCAGTGCCTATTTAACGACGGCAATGTGGTTTACGGATTTTTGAACGATAATAGACGCCCTTTACGAACGGTTTGTTCTAGAAACTTCCGTTGACATTGTCTGGAAGGAAAACTTTCCAAGGGGAATCTTCGTCATACCTCGAGCACAACTGTCCTCGTGGGTATACAGAGATACCCAGAACCGTCGAGCATCCTCCACTCTACCCGCGAACGGTTGGGCGAAGTATAGAGTGTTTCAAAAAAAGTTTACTTCGTTGAAAGGTTATAAGTCTACTACCAGTAAAGGTACTAAAGAAGTTAAAAGCTCATTTGAAGGCGCAAAAGTAGAAATTTTCATACACATAAGCGGTGGGGATCGCGCCATGCACTCGTCTCTGAATTTTCGTATTTTACACTCGACTGACTGCATTTCGCTTGAATACTTGTCATTACAATGTCTATATAAAATAACCGTATCGATTGATTTGTGCTTATTTTAAGGTTTAAAACTTAAAACACACTACAGCTTGCGACAAATTCAGGATAACCTAAAAATTCACGTACTCTTAGAAAGGTTCTAATTTTGCTGCTAGTAGCTCTTTAAGATGTTTTAGACTCATATGAAAGCGTAGAACAGCAAAAACAGATCTATCCGGTTCCGGGGGCCATATAACTAAAAAGTAGGTAACAAAATGAATTGAGACTTACCGATCGGCTCCTAGAGAACGAGTTGGAACCTAAAAGAAACCAAAAACGAACGAACAAACAAAAAAAAATAAAAAATCGCCGCGGTTTGCAACCGTCTCGGCGGGCAAAGAGCGAGACAATGGAGGCATGACGCGTACTGACCGCGCCTGACATGTTATAACCAGGATCTAACACGGTGAGGAGGGCGCATGAAGCCGTATGCCGTGTGCTGACCGTCCTCTGACATGTTAACCGCCGTGAAAACAAATGCAATTTTTTCGTTTTTTTTTCTTCGTGAATTTTTCTAGTTCAGGTCCTATGTTGTTCTGTAGGAGCCGCTCGCTAAGTCTCGTGTGGATTTCTTACACACTTTTTAGTTATGTGCCTCCCCCAATTAGGATAGATCGGCAAATACTTTGTGACGTGCAAATGGTCAAGACTGCGCCATGCACCCCTCTAAAACTTTACATTCCAGAGTCGACTGATTGTTGAAAAGCCGCATGCATGATTCAACTTTCCGGCAAACAGTTGTTCAATCCGTTGTTTCGCTATTTAACTCTTCGAGGCAAAGAGTAGCATCTTCTACCAAAACTGCACCAAATCAACACGAACTTACGGACGTCTCCCGTTGTCATTTGGATTATGATACAGAACTCGATGTTTCTCACGCATCTTTCATATTATTGTCAAGTTCTAAACGTTAAAAGAAATGCGGTACACGTAGTCAATAAATAACAGGATTGTAACAAACATTCAGCCCATGCTCATCGAGTCAGAAAAGAAGAGTCCCAGTCGGGTGCATGGCGCAATCTTGGCTATTTGAACGACACAGAATTTTTGCTCTCCTGTGCTTTCATTTGAGTCTAAATCATCTTCAAAAGCTTCAGCAGTAGCAATGTTCAAAGACTTCCAACGGTACCCGCATTTTCAAGAATACTCTGCATTTTGCTGAAAGTTGTGTTGTGTTTTTAAGTTTTGGATCAATCAATCGATAGGCCACCTTCTGGAGAAATTATGATAAGTATTCAAGTGATGCACAATCAATCGAGAGTAAAATGTAAGAATTCACACACGAGTACGTGGTGCGATCCTTATCGAGCATTTGTCAGAAAATTCTATTTCCTTGTGCTTTCATATGAGCTTTATACCTCTTCAGTGCACTTACTGACAGCAAAGTTATCACCTTTTAAACAGTGTATACTTTTTTGAGTACACATCGTGGCTATCGGTCTCCCTTCTACCTTGTTGCATAACCCCGGGGTTTAACCTTTGATGAATTCAAACGATTAAACCTGGGATATGCCAGGTAGATTATCTGAAGCGACACCAAAATTTCACACGAAGGTAGGACCACCTTCATGACTTTACATATGCCTCTCGAGCCTTCAGTAGCCTTCATTCTAACCTTCCATGTAACACAGTGCGTTTCAAAAGTATGTATCCACTTCAAAACTTGCCGATATCTCGTTTCTCGTTTACTTCTACAGGCCCGCACTAGCTCCACTAGGCTCCTCGTAGTCGAAAACAGGTAACCACTCGCTTTCAGGACTTTTTTCGTCTCAAACGAGAATCGGACCTTTGGAAGAAAATTGGTTGAAAACTGGCGGTTCAAAAGTATGTGAAAAAGTATGTGAAAAACAAACTTTTTACTAAATTCAAAAGTCGATTGAACTACCATTATTTCTTATAACATCATACATCGTATTATTCATGCTATTGACAAGGTTCTGAATGATGCTATCCTTGCTAGTGTCCCACATAATCAAAATTGCCACCACCTCATTGAACTGTCGGTTACTCGCGTAGATTCGTCGAACCACGATTCCCCACATGTTCTCCATTGGGTTGCTGTCAGAAGAACAGGCTGGCCAGTCCGCTACTTGAATGTTGTGACGGTGGAGCCAATCTTTGGTCGAGCTAGACACATGAATTGCTGCGCTGCCCTGCTGCAGAACAAGTGTCTGATGTCTTCTTATATTTTTCCCGTTGGTAAAGATTGAAAGAAATTTAAAAAAATCTGTATGGCCTCCAATGGATACCGACGTTACTGGAGAGACCTGTGAGAAGCTCCCGTCGTCGCAACTATGGAGGTGGTTCTTTAGTGACAGTGGCCGGCTTCTGCAGCAGCGGAATGCTGAAACTTAGGCTTCCGTCGTGTCGCATGGATAGTCTGGAGTGTCAAGGTGTGGTGGAGTCTAGCCCTATGTCTTTCTTGAGAGGCAGAAGACATCAG
Organism: Heligmosomoides polygyrus bakeri; assembly: GCA_947359475.1. Classification (NCBI taxonomy): domain Eukaryota; kingdom Metazoa; phylum Nematoda; class Chromadorea; order Rhabditida; family Heligmosomidae; genus Heligmosomoides; species Heligmosomoides polygyrus. Next base: position 6,358,059 of record OX375867.1, read on the forward strand.
ACGCTTGTTCTGCAGCAGGGCACCGCTGCAGTCCATGTGTTCAACTCGACCAAAGATTGGCTCCACCGTGATAAGATTCAAGTAACGGACTGACCGGCCTGTTCTCCTGACAGCAACCTAATGGAGAACATGTGGAGGGTCGTGGTGCGACAAGTCTACGCGAATAACCGACAGTTCAATGAGGTGGTGGCAATTTTGATTATGTGGGACACTAGCAAAGATAGAATCATTCAGAAGTCAATAGCTTGAATAATACGATGCATGATGTTATCAGAAATAATGGTAGTTCAATCGACTTTTGAATTTGGTAAAAAGTTTCTTCTTCACAAGTGGATAGATTCCTTTGAAACGCCAATTTTCAACCAATTTCCATCAAAAAGTCTGATTCTCTTGTGAGACGAAAAAAATCCTAAAAGCGAAAGGTTACCTATTTTCGCCTACGAGGAACCTAGTGGAGCTAGTGTGGGCCTGCAGAAATAAACGCGAAACGAGATATGGGCAAGCTTTGGAGTGGATAACTACTTTTGAGACACACTGTATAATAGATACTAACAAGAAGCACCGCTGTCCGGAAATCAGACACCACACCGGGGTCATCGAGCTCCCTTTCATCCCATGGGAAGGTCTTTTTTAATCCCAGGACTGGTCTGGAAACTTCTCAGAGCTCAGAGTTTGCTCCTAGGTCATTGATGATGTCTAAGAGTACTGAAGAGTCGAATTGTAAGAGATCCTCTACCTGAACTTTTCGATAGCTTTCCAATCCATCTTTGAAGCATAAAAATGGGATTTTTAAATATACATTCGAAAGTACGGACAAGAAGTCGTCTAGAATGCTACTCAATAATCGAAAACATCTAGCGTGGACCACAAGCGGAAGTGAAGACGGCATGCTGAGACGAACAGTTGATGCGATTGACGATTACAGCTGTCGATGGCAGCCAGCTTGTTTCGAGGAGAAGCCGGTTCGGCCTTTGAAGGCCGCCCACCGCGAAAAGGTCGCGCTGAGGCACTCGCCGGGGGTTTTTTCGCTCTCGATAACAAGCGTAGAAAGCCGGTCTTTCTAGCCGCTTTTCCCTTAGGATGTCGCAGTCGTAGAACAGTGGACGGTACATTGAAGCGCCGACAAAGTGCAGGAGTTCTGAAGCCTCACCGACTGCTGCGGTAGCTTGACAGGTGCATGTCAGTTCGCTTGGGATACGCCACGCGCTGCATTTTCACCTACTATGGCGCGTGATAGTGCACTCGGAGGAGGCCACGGCTGTCATTTGCGCTTCGAACCAGGTTCTTGGCTCGGATTTCCCGACCAGGCCAACCAAGCTGACCCGCTCAAATCGTCGTATAGGTCAAATACGCTATCATATCTCCCTCCTCATGCCGTAGAAACAGAATGCGTGGCGCGTCTCGCGATTATTTTTACATTCTATGCTGAGAAGCCATCGGTCATTAATTTCGCGCCGATTCATGCACGATGGGCGGACTGACGGATTATGTACTTCGTATATACTAGGACAGGGCGATCTCCGTCGGAATCCCTAAATTCCTAGAAGCCCAGAAAGAACTGATTAGCGCAGTCCTTTATCCTTTGATCCTTTTCATAAAACATCGATTCGAAAAAGCTGAAAATTTTCTTCTGAAATGGCTACAGTGGCCATACTTAGTTCTCTGGGCATGCGACACTTTTGAATATAGAACCGCTGTTGCTGTCAAATTAAGAGTCGGCTTGAACAGGAGCTCTACCTTTGAAGGTAGCTGTTATAGTCGACACGAAAATCGATATATTGATTTCGTCACGGTCAAAATCGAAACTTTTGGTCCTTCTGGGGTCGGTTCATTGGTACCAGACTTGTCTAGGAAGCATGAAACAGTGACTTTATCATCGGCTGAGCACCGCAAGTCAGTCACACGTCAAATACGCATTGAAAAATCTTCATGGTATTCCATCGAAGTAGAATGCGCGGCCCATCCCACAAAGGGACTGATTAACGTCGTCCTCTGCCCTTATCCTTTATCACTATCTGCTGTCTCGAAGATGTAGCAACAGAAAAGCTGCTGCAGGTGGAAACATTCATCAATCTAGAGGGGGTAGAACTACACACATCCGTTAGCATCCTTTGAATTGCAACCCAAAAAATATACCACTCCCATAGAAGAACACTAGGAAGCCCACGAATCGCGGCAATGTCTCTGGAACAGTCTCTAGTCAGCCTTCTGCTTAATAATAATCACTTATTAGCCATGAGGAAGCAGAAGACTGATTACGTTCCAGAGTCATTACCGCGATTCGTGGGCTTCCTGGTGCTCTCCTATGTATGCGGTATGTTCTTTGGACTGTAACTCAAAGGATACTATATGGTGCATCTAGTTCTACCCCCTATAGGATGATAAATGCTTCCACCTGCATCAGCTTCTTGGACTACATCTTCCAGATAGCAGGAAGTGATCAGGATAAAGGCAAAGGACGACTTCAACCAATCCCTTTGCGGAATGCGCCGCGCATTCTATTCCCACGGATTATCATGAAGACTTTCAAAGCGTATTTGGCCTATGACTGATTGTGGTGCTCAGCCGACGATAAAGTCACTGTCTCGTGCTTCCCAGACAACTTTGGTACAAAGGCATCAACCCCAGAAGGTTCGGTGGTTTCCATTTTGACCGCGACGAAATCGATATATCGATTTTTGCGTCGACTATATACTATCTTCGAAAACAGGGCTTCTGTTTCTGTGGCTTCTGAAAACAGGGCCGATTCGTGATTTGACAGCAATAGCGGTTCCCTTCTGAACGTATGGCATGTCCAGACCATTATGCACGGAAAAGATATTCCGTCAGTGTGCCCATCTGTCCATGATTCGGCCCAAAAATAATGACCTTTAAAAAGATTCACGGCATAGAATATAAAGAACGGCTCTAACCAATCCTTTTTGGGCTTTTGGGAATTGATTCCGACGCAGCTTATCCTCTACCTATACGTCCATCTTTTCGTGAGTCGGCGCAAAAATAATGACAGTTAAAAGGCATCACAACATATAATATAAGAACGGCATTGATCAATCCTTTTTGGGCTTTTAGGAATTGGTTCCGACGCAGCTTATCCTCTACTAGTATACGCGAAAAAATATTCCGTCAGTCTATCCATCTGTCCATGATTCGGCGCAAAATAATTAAAAGGCTTCGCGGCATTGAATATAAAAACGGCATTAATCAATCCTTTTTGGGCGTTTAGGAATTAATTCCGAAGCAGATTATCCTCTTCTAGTATATACGAAATAGATATTACGTCAGTCTGTCCATCTCTTCGTGAGTCAGCGCAAAAATAATGGCCGTTAAAAGGCATCACAACATAGAATATAAGAACGGCATTGATCAATCCTTTTTGGGCTTTTAGGAATTGGTTCCGACGCAGCTTATCCTCTACTAGTATACGCGAAAAAATATTCCGTCGGTCTATCCATCTGTCCATGATTCGGCGCAAAATAATTAAAAGGCTTCGCGGCATTGAATATAAAAACGGCATTAATCAATCCTTTTTGGGCGTTTAGGAATTAATTCCGAAGCAGATTATCCTCTTCTAGTATATACGAAATAGATATTACGTCAGTCTGTCCATCTCTTCGTGAGTCAGCGCAAAAATAATGGCCGTTAAAAGGCATCACAACATAGAATATAAGAACGGCATTGATCAATCCTTTTTGGGCTTTTAGGAATTGGTTCCGACGCAGCTTATCCTCTACTAGTATACGCGAAAAAATATTCCGTCAGTCTATCCATCTGTCCATGATTCGGCGCAAAATAATTAAAAGGCTTCGCGGCATTGAATATAAAAACGGCATTAATCAATCCTTTTTGGGCGTTTAGGAATTAATTCCGAAGCAGATTATCCTCTTCTAGTATATACGAAATAGATATTACGTCAGTCTGTCCATCTCTTCGTGAGTCAGCGCAAAAATAATGGCCGTTAAAAGGCATCACAACATAGAATATAAGAACGGCATTGATCAATCCTTTTTGGGCTTTTAGGAATTGGTTCCGACGCAGCTTATCCTCTACTAGTATACGCGAAAAAATATTCCGTCGGTCTATCCATCTGTCCATGATTCGGCGCAAAATAATGACCCTTAAAAGGCTTCGCGGCATTGAATATAAAAACGGCATTAATCAATCCTTTTTGGGCTTTTAGGAATTAATTCCGAAGCAGATTATCCTCTTCTAGTATATACGAAATAGATATTACGTCAGTCTGTCCATCTCTTCGTGAGTCAGCGCAAAAATAATGGCCGTTAAAAGGCATCACAGCACAGAATATAAAAAAACGGCGTTGATCTTTTTTTGGACGCGCCACGCATTCTATTTCTAGGGTACGACAATAGACACTTCCTCCGAGCCCACCACCTCATGCTAATAATTGTTCGAAAAACTAATCCTTACATAGTAAACTGAAATGAAAAAATAAAAAACTAATCAGTTCTACGATGCTGCAGGAAGTTTTGCGCGATTAAAACCTTTGCTCCAATCCGGACTCGAATTCGCACCCTCTACTTTACGGGCAGGATGCTACCCTACAACATGTTCAACTTAAACGGTTCCAGGATGATATCGGCAGACGGCTCATCTCAGCGTCACCGATGAGGGCTCATAGGTCACTGTAACGACGATATATGGTATTACGAACGGTGTTATTCCACCCTTTCGGTATGCGCCACGCATTCTACCTCCATGGGGCAATGTGAAGGCAATTTGGATGCGTATTTGACCTATACAATGATTTCTGATGGCTAACCCATAAACAACTCAGCGCTTTATCCCTCCCAGACAAGTCTGGTGCCAATTCACCGACCCCGGACGGACCGAAGGCTTTATTACCATGGGCGGTAAATCCGAACCAACGACCTGATGACGGGTGCACGCCGCAGCCTGTGCCGCTTCCGACTACGCTAAACCAAAGGGTTGTTCAAAACTGACGAACGGTACAAATCAAGAAGATAACACAAGGAGCTTATCAAAGAAGAGCGCTGGGCAAGGTGCCTCCTCGCAGACCCAAGGTGTGTGTGTGTGCCGCAGCAGTCGAACTGGTTTCGGCTGTTGATGTACACCACCGGCGGGGCGAAAAAAGGCAGCACGACGACGCATGTCAGACCTGGTTCTATCAAATCGCACATCGGCATCGCTCGCCGCCAGTCGCCGTCGACATGTCTAATGTTATTTGAATTACAGCGATCGGCCGGTGGTTAGTAGGGCACGGGAACGGCGGCGATACGGTGGCTACTTCAGGCGGTTTCATTTATACTTTGAAGGGACGAAACTGAATGAACGAAACCCGCAGATGAAGTTGGGCATTGTGGAGAGTCGCCATTGATAACAGGGTGCACACTAACGGTTAACGATGTAAGGAAATTGACGAATTAACGATAATTCTTGTTAAAATCAGGATCAGCGATCTTATGGGAAAGTGATAAACTTATTGAGAAAAAAGCCCATTAAAAGCTCTGGGAAAGCTTTGAAGCGTATGTCTGAACGGAGATTTTCTTTTGTAAGGGAAGGCTCCGAAGCTTATGTCTGTCTGAACGGGAAAAGCGAGTCATATAGAAGGAATCTCCACCTCTCAATTAGCATAAAAACGTGTTTCCTTTTTGTCAAGTCGTTAAAACCAACGAGTAGGAGTTCTTGAAGATACTGTAGAGTCAGCAGCGCGGTGCCCTCACGAACGCTTCTGGGTCCCTTGTATGCCCGCTATGCACCCACGAAGAGGCGAGTCAGGGCGCAGTGGGTAATGGCTTTACCTCATACTAGGATGGTCGGCGGATCGGTTCTCGTGCGTTGCACTATTTTTGCATTTGAACCGACTGGTTGAGGTTTGAGAGGTCGTGGCGTCAACACAATTTTCAGGCGTTTTCTGCACTTTTCCAGGTAAATGCTATGTATGTGCGCGTGTAGCGCAGTCGCAGGTGTCGGCTGTCGCGTGCATCCGATACCAGGTTCCTGGTACGGATTTTCTGCCCAGGCCAACCAAGCCTTTCATCCTTCGGGGTCTGAGAATTCGTATCAGACCTGACTGGGAAGGATGAGGGAAGGAAGAGCTGACTTTTTCATTGGCTGGCCACCGCAAGTCATTGCATGGCCAAATACGCATTCAAATCGCCTCCACGACATCCCATAGAAGTAGGGCGCGTGGCGCATCCCAAAAGTCCTTTATCCTTTATCCTTTCAAGTTATTTTTCATCTTTTATGGCACATTAGATTTGTTTGTTGAAATAATGCATTTAGGAGCTAAAAAAGTTCTTGGTCGAGCCGCCAAGCAGCGGATCCACTAAGACACTGGTCTGACCCTCTTTATCCCCACCTGACGCTGCTTATCCTAAAAAACGTTTGCTCGAATCTGTCCTAGTGAGTGGAGGAAGGACACTCCACTCTTACTCATCTTACAAGTGCAACAAAACTGAAATTACAAAGACGACGTCTGAACTGGCTTACCAGAGAACCTTTAGCGTAATTTTCTAGCCGGGCAGAGCCACGCTATTTACTGTTGTTCTTCTTTTCTAACTACGTCGCCCCCCCCCCCGACTAGGATCCCTTTTGCTCGTCACTTAGAGCAGTCAATTTCAAGAGCATGTTTTCAGCCACTGGTCGTGTTTTGAATGATTTGAGAAAAACGCTAATAACAGAAAATTTTGAAAACCTGTTTTCCTGAAAGTTATCACGTTGACGACCGTGTCACACCGTTTCGGCCGTGTAACACCGTGTGACACGATGTCGTGTCACGATCTGGAAACGGCAAAAAATTGATTTCTCCCACGCGCCAGGCACGCGAAAATCGTACGTCGTTAATGTGTTAACATTACACTAATGGGTTCTTTATGGTCATTTAATTAGTTCTTTCGGTACTTAGCGGGCTGCTGCCTACGAGATTATTCTCGTAGAATACTCACACAAAACGGTTTCGAAAAAGAACTAAGAAATGGGAAGGTGGAGAGGAATCGCGGGATCTGTCTGAACTGACTTACTTTTTAAGATGGCTTGCCGTTGCGATGAGGGCGCTAGCCCACTCACACTTCACACTTCCTGAACGTCATCACGTTGACGATCGTGTCACAACCCTTCAGCGTGTGGGGCCGTGTGACACGATACCGTGTCACGCTCACGATGTTACAGAATGTCGAGTTGTCCCAATGAAATCTTTGTAATGAATTCCTTGTTACTTTACAGTATGTTACATTCCATTCACTAAACTTTAGTTGTTGACCTGTTTACGATGGACCATAGAACTTTCTTCACGGTTTTTTCATTGGAAATAATAGTATGCAACTAATTGTATTTTTAACGAATTTTAACGAAAAATTTCCGTCAAAAACCGTAAAAAATTGACGCACAGAACTTTGACTGCGCCCCTGATCGCTAAGGGCCTGTTTATGCTTCGGTGCCGAGCGACGCGACGCCACGTATTGTGGCCACATTGATCGAGCGACGCGATCGATCAATTTGGCCACTATACATGTCGTTGCGTCGCTCGGCGTCGAAGTATAAACGTGGCCTAACATATCCTAAAGGACAAGATCACTGCAAAAGAAGTCTTAAGGAACAATGAGAGACAGACAAAGAGCTTCCTCAGCGATAGTAATCATGATCCGCTAGTGAGTCACAGCACTATCTGAAGGGTGAAGGATAAACGACGGCGTCGCTCAATCTCTTCTGGGATGACTCGTCACGCTTTCTACTTCTGCGGGATGTTGTTAAGGTGGTTTGAACGCGTATATGACCAAACAATGACTTGCGGTGGCTAGCCGATGGACAAGTCAGCGCGGATCTATCTTAATCGGAGGGGGGTATATAGTGATTTGCGTCCCGAATCTCTTACTTGAGCTTCGTCGACAGCCTAAGCTGCTGTCCTATTATGCGAGATTATGCGAGGGCTTTTAATTAAATTCTGGAGATGTGGTTAATTAGTATGGGATGACGAAAGCAACTGACACTTTACGACTGCCCCCTTCCGACTAGGATAGATCCGTCAGCGATTTATCCGTCCCAGACATGTCTGGTTCCAATTCACCGACTCCGGAGGGATGGAAGGCTTGGTTGCCCTAGGAGGCAAATCCGAACCAGGAACCTGGTATCGGGTTCTCGCTAAATCCGGCACCTCCCCCCGACTGCGCTACACGTGCCCACAGCACTATCTACGCGCTAATAATGCGCTAAAGAGCATATCAAATCCACAGGCAGCAGGCATCAAAGAAGTGCTCAAAACGGCGTTTGGTTTACAAACTTCATCTCAAAGTGACCCATATGTGGGGCATACTGGCACTGGCCGTGGCCCTTGAAAGGTTCAAAGCATAACCGATGAAGGTGAGAGATGTTGAAGACGAATTTTTCATGAACAGCACCAAAGCAAGTAAAGCAGAGACTCTATGGGAAAGGTTGAGCGTGACCCCTCACCGGCAAAACGACTCAAATGAATGCGCTGAAGAGTTTATTAGGTAGACGGTCGTAAAAAAACAACGTGACGCAGGCTTTACATGACCCACTCATGAACCATCCCCCCCCCTCGCTAGAGCGGCACATGTCAGTTTAAAGGATGCAATTCTGTCCAATTTGCTTAAAACATGACCTTTCAAGCTCAAAGTAGGTCCTATGCGTAAGGTTCGTGGGACGAGAAATAAGACACCTTCTTGGGAAAACTCCCTGGGAGGGATCCAACCGTCACAAACACACACACACACACACACACACACACACACACACACACACACACACACACACACACACACACACACACACACACACACACACACACACACTACTGGCGAACAGATCGTCATTGTGGAGGTTATCACCTGTATCACCTGTCGTCCCGTTGATCATCGACTTGCTCGAGCGGGCGCCAGCAGCGTCTCCATTCGTCCCTGTCGCGTGCCAGAGTGGTCCAATGGATCCTCCTCGCTCGAGGGACACGAAGAGCGTCATATCGGTCGTTCAGGGCTTTCACGAAGAAGTCCGACCAACGCGTTGGTGGGCGTCCTGGTGTTCTTTTGACATCCCGCGGAATCCAGTCTGTGACGGCTCTCGTCCAGCGGGTGTCTGCGAATCGCATTACGTGGCCGGCCCACCAAATTTTCGACGACTTGGCCCATGCGACAGCGTCTCTGATCTTCGAACGTCGGCGAAGCTCGGAACTCCGGAGGCCTTCTCTCACTTGCGTGAGTCGTGTCACTCCGAGCATCGTCCTCTCGATTCCACGCTGCGCGACGCTGATCGCGTGTTCATCCTGCTTTCGTATAGCCCAGGTCTCTGAGGCGTATGTTAGGGCAGGAAGAACAGTGGAGTCGAATAGGTGGGCACGGAGTCGGACGTTCTTCGTTTTCTTCACGACTTCTTCGACGCTCTTGAAAGCTCCCCAAGCCGCTCGTTTCCTCCTGCTCAGCTCTGGTGCTAGGTCGTTGGCCATGTTGACTTCGCGACCCAGATACACATAGCTGGAGCATTCGGAGATGTTCGTTCCGTTGAGCGAGAATGGGGCATCAGAAACCCATCCGTTCTTCATGAACATCGTCTTCGTAAGATTCAGCTGCAGTCCAACGCTTCCACATACACGATCGAAGTCGGCCAGCATTCGCTCCGCCTGAGTGATGCTCGGTGTTATGAGCACGATGTCGTCAGCGAAGCGAAGATGGTGCAGTTGCCGGCCGTCGACCTTCACTCCCATGTCATCCCATTCTAGTTCGCGCATGACGTTTTCGAGGGTGGCGCTGAAGAGCTTCGGGGATATGGTATCCCCTTGTCGAACCCCTCTCTTCACGTCAATGACGACGTCGTTGTAGAATGGTGAGATCTTGGTCGTGAATCCACTGTACAGCTCTCGAAGGACTCTGATGTACTGAGTAGGAACGCCCTGGGTGAGCAGGGCTTCCATAACCGCTTCAGTCTCGACGGAGTCGAATGCCTTCTTCAGGTCAATGAACGTAAGGCAAAGCGGCAGCTTGTACTCTCGCGACACTTCGATGAGCTTCGTAATGGTGTGTATGTGGTCGATCGTGCTGAATCCTCTCCGAAATCCTGCTTGTTCGCATGGCTGTCCTTCGTCCAGCGTTCTACTAATCCTATTCAGGATGACTCGAGTGAACAGCTTGTAGACTACGGACAGCAGGCAGATCGGGCGATAGTTGCCAATGTCGTGCACGTCTCCCTTCTTGTACAGCAAGACGGTCTTGCTGGTCTTCCACTGAGATGGAACCTTGCATTCGGACAGGTAGCGTGTGAAGAGCCGCGCCAAGGTGTTGATGAGCGCTGGCGGGAGGTTCTTCAGGTGTTCAGCTCTGATCCTGTCAGGACCGGGTGCTGTACGTTTCTTCACCGACGAGATGGCGTGTCGGATCTCGGAAGGGAGAACAGAGGGGATGACGTATCCATCCTGCGGAAGATGGCGTAGGGGCAGGTGGACGTGGCTATCGAAGAGATCGGAGTAGAAGTCGTGGATGACTTTCTCCATGGCCCTTCTGGAAGAGGTGACGGTTCCGTCAGGACGTCGGAGAGCGGTCATCTTGGTCTTGAAGTTGGCGAAGTTCCGGCGGGCATTGCGGATGCTCAGCCCTGCCTCTGCTGCTTCAGCCAACACTTCCGCCCTTCTCTCCTTCAGATCTTCCTTTATCGCCGCTCTGCATAGCTTTGCAAGCTCGGACGTCAGTTGATAGTTGCCTGACGCTCGTGCTGCTCCACGTTGGCGTATCAGCTCGAGAGTTTCCGGAGACAGGCGTCTCTTGGTGGTCTTCAAGCTCTCGGCTCCCTTAGCACTATCGTGGAGATGGTGCACGAAGCGATCGTATTCCTCGTCGACGTTGTCCATGACGGCATCTTCCCAAAGGCCGACAAGAGAGGTGTAGAGATCCCAGTTGATGGTCGTTCTGGGACTCCTCTTCTTGAACTTCGCGGCCTTCTCTCCTTGACGCGAAAAGCGGAACCTCGCGCGAAGGAGGCGGTGGTCCGATCCCGTGTAGAACTTGGGGACAACGGAGACATCGGTCAGGCAATACTTGCGATTGAAGATGATGTGGTCGATCTCGTTGTGGAACTGGCCACCGGGGGATTCCCAGGTCCATCGTAGGGAGGGAGGCTTCTGGAACTGCGAGTTTCCATGGATGGTCTTGGTCGACATGATAAACTCAGACAGCCTTTCACCTTGCTCGTTCCACTCCAAACCGTGGGTTCCGATGTGAAGTTCTTCCAGCGACCTTCGTGGCCCGATCTTGGCATTGAAGTCGCCGACGATCACCTTGTAGAAGGTGTGATCTTCCTTATAGAACTTCTCCAGCTCCACGTAGAAGGCCTCGACGTCTTCGTCGTCGTAGTCGGATGTTGGGGCATACGCGACGAACACAGTCAAGGCTGGCACGGAGCCACATCGCTTCAGTCGCAGACGTCCGATTCGGCTTGTCAGAGACAAGTCTGTGGAGGTTATACAAAGCAAAATGGTCCTTATATTAGGTCGGAGCAGCGCAATTAGAACCCGCGCGCACCAGCCCTCATTAACAGTCATGGGCTGCATGATAGCACAGCATTCTTCACGCAGCGGCGGTCGCAAGACAAAAGGACAAAAGAGCCCATCATCTGTCGGAATTACTAGCAGCAAGTAGGGGCGCGAGCTACCTCATAGAGGAGGAGCTTTATAGGCCACAGAACGCTCGTACCTATCTATACGCTGCTGGTACTCGAGAACAGAAGTGTTTTTGGGTGGAACCGGTAGTCAAAGGTTGGTTGCCAATGAAGACGAACAGCAAACACTCAGCTGAATGATTAGGAACAGCGCCTCGATCTTGTTCCGCGTGACCTCTGTTGCTCATTTTGGATGATAGCGGAACAGAATATGGGCCAGTATCATCACAAAATTCCACGGAAAGGTTTACGGTTGATATTGGCCTTCCTTCATGATCCCACAGCGTATATGTGTCACTACACTATCACTATATATCACTTACCTTTTTATGATTGTAGAAATCTACGTTCAATCAATCTTCTTGTTCATCACATTATCTTTTTGAGATTTTTTGTTATCATTTCTCTTAGTATCCCCATGAATTGTCTATGTTTATGTTTCGCGTGAATTTCACGTATAAATAAATAAATAAATAAATAAATAAATAAATAAATAAATAAATAAATAAATAAATAAATAAATAAATAAATAAATAAACAGTTCCACGCCAAACTGGACACTTTTCAGATCAAATTGTACACTCTTCTAAGCTAGCCTAAGACTTTTGAAATCAAAGCGACCCTTTCCAAATTGAAATGACCTTCAGACAGGTTAAACTACAGACTCACTGAGGTGGTGAGAATATTGAGATTCAAGGAAAATTTGATATAACTTTCTTCGAATTTTTTTGTTCATCTGCCCTATAAGTGTAATAAATTTATAAAAATTTTGGCACTATTGTACTTTACGGACTCCAGAGGACGAGAAGGGGTCGAAAAAAATTTTTCGCCCAAACTTCGCCTAGGGGTTATTTGGGGAGCTGAACACGAATATGACATCCGTTTTTTGTTTTACGCTGGAGTACGGTAGGTGCGGGTGACTAAAGGCCCATGCACACTTCTGCGACAGCGCGGTGCGGCCATGATGAAGCATAGGCCCGCGACGGCCACGGCGCGACACTGCGACACGTGCCGCAGGGAGGGGGCATGCACACTCTTGCGGCTGCCGCGGCGGCTATCGCAGGCGACGCCGCGCAGAATACCGCAGGCTGTAATGGTTCAAGCCATTCCTAGCAGTGCGACATCCACGGGGACGTCGGTCCCGTTGCCTAAAACGGTGCTCTAACGCGGCCGCGCCGCGACCGCCGGATTTCGCGGAGGTAATCGTCGCTCCACTTGCCGCGCAGCGGTGTCGCAGAGGTGTGCATGGCCTTAAGGCTGCCAAGGTCATGGTCACCGATTGCAAGCAATCCCATCCTTCTAAGCTATTCCTGGAAATCAGCTGCGTCCATGTTTAGGTTGTCAAAGACGTCCTTCAGCTTGAAGTCGAGCAGTTCTTCCTGGCGGCGGTTGTGGAACACCGCCTGGAGGACCATCATGCTCAGATTGCTATCTCTCGATTAAGCCTTCGCCTATCGAAGAGTTCTCCGCAAAAATGGTTTCCTGCTGATTTGCGAATTTTCAGGCGATCGCTTCGGGACCGCCTGCATGCTGTGCTCACCCGTAGCACCACAGATAACCCCTACAGCCGAAGTATGGGCGTAATCGGTGACCAAGACCTTGGCAGCCTCAGTCACCGGCACCAACCGTAACCCACCGTTCTCCAGCGTAAAACGAAAAACGGGTGCCAGGTTCGTGATCAGCACCCCAAATAACCCCCTAGGCGAAGTTTGGCGAAATCGGTGATTATGACCTCGACAGCCGTAGTCACCGGTACCTAACGTATTCTACCGTAATCGGCCGAATTTTCAAAAACGGACGTCAGATTCGTGATCAGCACCCCAAATAACTCCCTGGGCGAAGTTTGGCCGAAAAAATTTTTCGACCTCTCGTCGTCCTCTGGAGTCCGTAGAGTACAATAGTGCCAAAATTTTTACTCTTGAGGAACAATATTAGTCCAATCTTGTTAGAAAGCACAGAAAACAGGTATCATTTCATGTAGTGCAAACGGGTCGAAGGTGTTCCGTGGATGTTCTACCTTCACAGGTCGAGAATGTTCTACAGTGTCATAGTTGCTTCATGGGACACCAGAGTATTATAGCGAAAAACTCCTTTGGAACAGTGACCACCACCACTTGGAGCGCAAATTCCTTTTTCGGAAACCATTTATGAAGCCTATTGGTCTACATTTCCTGCAGTATTACTGTTGTAGAATATCCATTGTACAATAAAAATGCCAGAAGTTCAGGAAATTTCAAACGTTTTTAACGTCGCCCAGTTTTTTGCTAGAACAAGTACTGAGCTCTCAAACGGCACACTAAGTACTTCTAGAGATTGCTGAACATAGTATGGCATAACCCAGCATTATTTCAGGATCAACCTAATATAGGGTGTTCCAAAATAACTCATAACTTCGAAACAACTGAAAAGTTTACAAAACAATACATAAATAACAACAGCATACACACTAGGCAACATTATATTCTACCGGATTCGAAGTGGTCCCCCTTGGCGCGAATACAGAAGTCAAAACTCTTGATGAAGTTTTTGGCCATGGGCCGCAAGTCATCTGAAGACAGTCGTTCCCACTACCCACGCAGAGATTCCTTCTGGGCCTCCAGGTTGTGGTGGCGCTTGGCACAGACCCTGCCCTTCAAAATGGACCACGTGCTGTAGTTCGTTGGATTCAGATCCGGGGAGTGCGGTGGCCATTCCGCAGCCATGACGAAGTGCGGAAATTGGCCTTCCACCATGCTTGCGTGCTTTTCGCCGTGTATGCAGGGTTAACTTTAAGTTTCGTTGAAACGTCCACTGCGCATTGCTGAAGCGCCACTGAGACTAGAAACGTGCCAAAGCCTCAAAGATGTCCCGTCGGTACACATCTTCATTTACTTTTTACCTCTTCGTCCACAGAAACCAAGAGGCCTTTCAGTTGATGTAGATTCTTCTACAAACCATGAGCGCCTGCGGATTTTGACGATGTTTGGCGATGGCAGAGGTGGCTGGACCCTCTCCAGATCAGATACTGCCGGTTTGGGGGTTGTGAGCCTACTCCACGGGAACAGCTTCTCGCCCGTGAAAAATGTTCGCTTCCACCCGCGACCTGCGGCCCGTAGCTTGAGCTGTCGGCATCAATGGTGCCGTTCGCGCTTATTCTTGTCCATCTAAAGGTGGACTTTAAGGAACTTGTAGGGCTCCAGTCCGTGCTTCTTTCTGGCTATTCGATGGACTGATGTGAGAATGACACCGATATTAGGGGCGATTTTTCTCAGTAGGCCCTCGGATTTAGGATTTTTCGCTTTTCGATGATTTTCCGGATCTGCGGCGTATTGACAGTGCGATTCTTTCTTGTCCTGGACGATCACTTTCATGGCCAAGCTCCTTACATAGACGAGCTTCTGTGGAGACAGTCGACCGAGTACGTTAACGATGTCGCATTCGTGATTTTCTTGACGATGAAGCTCCAAAATCGCAGTACGATGGCTTGACATCTTGAGAAAAACTGTAACCGGGACAAAATAGAACTTAAAAGTTTACAACACGGACAGAAAGATACGCACAAAAAACGGCGCTATTTCTGCCATGCTGCTGATCAATACATTCGCTTGGGAGACCGTCAAACCTTCATCACGTTAATTTGGAACACCCTGTATTTCAACGAGTCTACACCATCAACAGAGCGATAAGCAGGTCCAGCGAGTTGAATCCCATCCCAGGTTTAGCCTCTACTGAGCCACCTATACCCATCAGCAACTGATCTCCGTCCTTTGGCCATCCTTTGTTGGTGTATTGACCCTAATCGTTATAGTGTCACAGAGGTTGAGATTGCGATCGATAGCAGTAGATAGCGAGTCCGTGAGCGAACGGTGCGTGCTGTTAGTCGCTTATATGATACCAGGCACCACTGTATTCAGATTTTGTCGGTAATTTCGTGAACTGTGAAAGGCCGCCATATCCACAGAGTGCGTCTCTCATAGTGTTTAGTAGCACTTTGTCCTGTTGTTTTTTATTTGCAATAAGATTGCTTTCTCCCGTTAATTAGTCTGAGTCGGTAATAGTGCTGTAGAATGGCCTAGAGTTAAAGCGGGAATTGTGTTCGAGTCCTCCACCCCCCCCCCCTCGCATTAATGGAAGAGATTTTCATACAGCCCAGCATAACATGCATTCTTGAGGTACTAAATAGCAGTCGTTATGAGCTAAAGCGGCACGTATTGTGTTGACCCATTAGTTCCTATTTGCCTGACCGTGCTCCATCAGCGCTTTTATTCGTACACCAGCCGTCCGTGCGGCCTCTCGGGTGCACCGACGGCTTCTTGACGGCTTCGCCGTGGCAATAACTTCTAATCAACAATTGTAGCTGTCTACTATGTCATGGTTTCCTCAGGAACAACATCTTAACTACGTCGACTAGGGCAAGTTAGAAAAAAAGCGAAAAAATGGACGACATCCACAAAAACGCTTATCTGCCCAATATTGATTGATGGCGATCGACAGTTCAAAAACGAACTTCAGATTCGTGTTTAGCGACCTTGATTACCCCCAGAGCTGAAGTTTCGTGCTCCTTGAACGACATCCATAAAAAATCGATAAAATCGATCGATATCGATTGGTCAACTTCAGATTCGTGTTCAGCGACCTTGATTACCCCCAGGGCTGAAGTTTCGCGCCGCTTGAACGACATCCACAAAAATCGATAATATCGATCGATATCGATTGGTCGACTTCAGATTCGTGTTCAGCAACCTTGATTACCCCAGGGCTGAAGTTTCGCGCCGCTTGAACGACATCCACAAAAAATCGATAATATCGATCGATATCGATTGGTCAACTTCAGATTCGTGTTCAGCAACCTCGATTACCCCAGGGCTGAAGTTTCGCGCCGCTTGAACGACATCCACAAAAATCGATAATATCGATCGATGTCGATTGGTGATTGGTCGACTTCAGATTCGTGTTCAGCGACCTCGATTACCCCCAGGGCTGAAGTTTCGCGCCGCTTGAACGACATCCACAAAAAATCGATAATATCGATCGATATCGATTGGTCGACTTCAGATTCGTGTTCAGCGACCTCGATTACCCCCAGGGCTGAAGTTTCGCACCGCTTGGACATCCACAAAAAATCGATAATATCGATCGATATCGATTGTCTTCCCTACTGTCAACGCCTCCCATCGATGATCATCCAAATGCCCAGGCACGGTTGGCGACGTGTTCGGCACGTCTACGGCTCGCCATGCACGCTTGCCGACGTGTTCGGCTACCGCGCCCCAACTCAAGTGTGACGGACGGACAGTGTGACAGATGCACACACACACGCGCTTGCTGCTTTACATATAGTAGGATATTTTGTGTCCTTTAAATTAGAGGAGAACCAGGGGTAAACGATGACACTGACAGCACCCATATTTCGGAATCTATTTCAAGTGCACTGGACACCGGTCAAGAAAGGAACGTTGGAAAAATAGGCCGATGAAGGACAGTCGGGCAGCCGTCTGTGAAAAGCAAGCACAAGCCTTACGAATTGAGAATTGGAAATTCTGGAGACTTACCTCTTCCAGAATGAACGAGTGACTCGTGCTGATGCAGCAGTTGAAGGCTTCATCTTGTTGTGCATTTTAGGCTAAAACTCAAACTCGAAAACCATAACATGCAAGGTATCACCTCTTAGTTGATGGACTTATTCTGCTGAACACAAGGTGATCCCCACCCGGAGCCACTTAGTGCCGCATGGGTTCTCTATGACTATTCTCCTAACATTTGAGGGCCGAACCTCAGCATATAAGGTTTCATGAGGTCATTTAGATCGAGATGGAGCAAAAATTGAAGAAACTCAATATGGGGACGCACCGCGGGGGTGCGGGAACGCGTCGCTGCCCTTACCGTAATCGCGACAGCCAATCATATGTCTTGGCTGTTGGGCGAGTCGGTACTTGATTATCTCAGGAGCTAATAAGGCACCGACCCATCCGCACAGGCAGAGCATATGATTGGCTAACGCGACTGGCTACCATGATTGGCTATAATCTTGGCCGCACGTTGCCGCACCCCCCACGGTGCGCCATTGCGGCATCTACCGCAAACTTCTTTCTACTCTTACTAATTTAGTTATTCTTTCTACCGTTACTTTGTGACGGTAGGCATGTTTATCTATTTGTTTAGTAAATAAATATCTTCCGCAAGACACAACAAGGCATACAAGCGACAGAGTAGACACATCGCCGTATACACGCTAATACATTTCTAAGAAATCTTTACTGTATCTGAATCCTGAATCTGCCATCAACACATCAACTCAACAACAAAACAACAACAACTTCGGAGTTCTGCATCTGTAAAGCTCCACACGAGTAGTTCTCTTAATTAAAAAGACAGCTTAAATCAATATAATATTAAACAGAATGGGCATTCTTAGATCGATTTTTCAAGCTTGAGCCAGGGGTTATAGTTAAGTCGCTGCGCAGCGTATCACATACAATCGATATCGATTGCTCCTGTAGTTTCCGTCGAATGGCGGAGCGGCTGAACTATAAACCCGGCACAAGGCTTTACAGCAGTAGCAGTTTTCTGTTTAGCAGTAGATTCATACCCAATAAATCGACCGATCGACCACAGAGATACAACGGACACACGTCTCATCGGTACAGCAATAATTACTATGCACTGATTGACTAGATCCACGAATTCACACGGGCTCAGCACAGGAGGAGTGTGGAGAGGGAATGTTGAGTTTGTCCTTCGCTTGGTCTCGTAACAAACCGGCAGTAACAGCGTCGCGTTGGCTATTTAGTTCGCCACGGTCGCAGTGCGTTCGGCATCACGGAGTTTCTGTTCTTCCAAACTCTTCAAGAACCTGAAAAACGGCTGTTCAGTCCCACAGTTTATACTTCAGTAGCCGTGCGTCCACGTCGCATACAGTGCAGCGCGACATCGATCACGCTGGCTATCTAATCGATATCGATTTTACCGATGCGAGCACGCAATGTTTCGACTTGGAGGCGTTCTACGCAGCGCAACAGCCTGTTCATAGTCTACGACAGCAGCATCGCGTACTATGAACAAATTCTTGGGGGGGGGGATGGTGCTTACCCCTAAACAGATAAAATCGATGAACGATAACGTTGTATTAATAATATTACTAAATATTAGGTTGTAACGAATTAAATGGCACTGGCTCGCGCCATTTTTTGGCGCGTCTTTACGCGTTTGATCAAGAACAAACCGTAACATGTGGCATATCATTTAGAAGCGCAAACTTTGCTCTACCGGTGAGTACCAAATTTTCTATGTAAAAGTGGGAAAACTTTAGAGTTTTATTGACTTTTTGCAGATGGACAAAAGGGTAATCCGAGGCATTTACTTGTATGAATTCAAGCTGGGCACTACAGCTAAGGAGACGGACGAGAAGATCAACGCCGCATTCGGTCAAGGATGTTCCACAATTCGGACGGCGTATCGTTGGTATCAGAAGTTCCGGAATGGAGATGAGAGCTTGGAAGGACATGAAGGTCGTGGGAGGCATGGTGATGTTGGTGAGGACAAGCTGAGAGATGTGGTAGAGGAGGATCCACACAAAGGTACCAGGGAGATAGCGAAGGTTCTTGGCGTCAGTCACAACACAGCTGCCCGGCATCTGAAGGAAATTGGAAAGACCAAAAAGCTGGAAAAATGGGTGCCTCACGAGCTGCCTGAGGAGCAAAGAAACCGACGATATGAGATCTCGTCCGCACTGCTTCTACGGAACGAAACGGACCCATTCCTTGATCGCATCGTAACCTGTGACGAGAAATGGATAATGTACGACAACAGGCGACGATCGGCACAGTGGGTGGACAGCGATGAGAGCCCCAAGGTTTTTGGGAAGCCGGAATTGCACCAAAAGAAAGTAATGGTGAGAGTATGGTGGTGTTCGCTGGGAATTATTCACCACAGCTTCCTCCCTCCCGGTGAATCCATCACGGCAGAGAAGTACTGCATTGAAATTGAAGAAATGATGAAAAAGTTGAAGGATATCCGGCCGGCCTTGGTAAACCGAAGGCGAGTTCTCCTTCTGCACGACAATGCTCGCCCCCATGTAGCACGAATGACGTTGCAGAAATTGAATGAGCTGAGCATTGAAACTACCACATCCTCCGTTTTCTCCCGACCTCTCCCCAACAGACTACCATTTCTTCAAGCATCTTGGCGACTTCTTGGTAGGGAAAATATTCAAATACCAACAGGATGCCGAAAGTGCCTTCAAAGATTTCGTCAATTCCAGAACTTTTGATTTTTATGCTACTGGAATCAAAAAGCTTGTGTCACGCTGGCAAAGAATCAGAAGGTTTTTATTTCGATTAATAAACTTGCCTACAAGCCGAGATATTTACTGTTTAAATTTACAGTGGTTCAGTGCCATTTATTTCGTTACCAGTCGTTCAGCGGCCTAGCGGCCGCCTCCGACTGGTTGGGGGCTTCGCCCCCAATCCCCGAGAAGAGAACACTCCGACCATCTTCTTTTCCCAACTTTTAGACCTTCATACCTCAAAAACAAACTTCAGATTCGTGTTCAGCGACCTCGATTACCCCCAGGGCCGAAGTTTAGCGCCGCCTGAACGCCATCCTCACAAAATCGATAATATCGATCGATATCGATTGGTCGACTTCAGATTCGTGTTCAGCGACCTCGATTACCCCCAGGGCCGAAGTTTCGCACCGCTTCAACGCCATCCTAAAAAAAATCGATAATATCGATCGATATCGATTGGTCGACTACAAATTCGAGTTTAGCGACCTCGATTACCCCCAGGGCCGAAGTTTAGCGCCGCTTGAATGCCATCCTTAAAAAATCCATAATATCGATCGATATCGATTGGTCGACTTCAAATTCGAGTTTAGCGACCTCGATTACCCCCAGGGCCGAAGTTTAGCGCCGCTTGAACGCCATCCTAAAAAAATCGATAATATCGATCGATATCGATTGGTCGACTTCAAATTCGAGTTTAGCGACCTCGATTACCCCCAGGGCCGAAGTTTAGCGCCGCTTGAACGCCATCCTAAAAAAATCGATAATATCGATCGATATCGATTGGTCGACTTCAAATTCGAGTTTAGCGACCTCGATTACCCCCAGGGCCGAAGTCTAGCGCCGCTTGAGCGCCATCCTTAAAAAATCGATAATATCGATCGATATCGATTGGTCGACTTCAGATTCGTGTTCAGCGACCTCGATTACCCCCAGGGCCAAAGTTTCGCGCCGCTTGAACGCCATCCTTAAAAAATCGATAATATTGATCGATATCGATTGGTCGACTTCAGATTCGTGTTCAGCGACATCGATTACCCCCAGGGCCAAAGTTTCGCGCCGCTTGAACGCCATCCTCAAAAAATCGATAATATCGATCGATATCGATTGGTCGACTTCAAATTCGAGTTCAGCGACCTCGATTACCCCCAGGGCCAAAGTTTCGCGCCACTTGAGCGCCATCCTCAAAAAATTGATAATATTGATCGATATCGATTGGTCGACTTCAGATTCGTGTTCAGCGACCTCGATTACCCCCAGGGCCAAAGTTTCGCGCCACTTGAGCGCCATCCTCAAAAAATCGATAATATCGATCGATATCGATTGGTCGACTTCAAATTCGAGTTCAGCGACCTCGATTACCCCCAGGGCCAAAGTTTCGCGCCACTTGAGCGCCATCCTCAAAAAATCGATAATATCGATCGATATCGATTGGTCGACTTCAGATTCGTGTTCAGCGACCTCGATTACCCCCAGGGCTGAAGTTTTGTGCCGCCGACGTGTTCGGCACGTCTACGGCTCGCCATGCATGGTTGCCGACGTGCTCGGCACGTCTACGGCTCGCCATGCAGGGTTGCCGACGTGTTTGGCACGTCTACGGCTCGCCATGCACGGTTGCCGACGTGTTTGGCACGTCTACGGCTCGCCATGCATGGTTGCCGACGTGTTCGGCACGTCTACGGCTCGCCATGCACGGTTGCCGACGTGCTCGGCACGTCTACGGCTCGCCATGCAGGGTTGCCGACGTGTTTGGCACGTCTACGGCTCGCCATGCATGGTTGCCGACGTGTTTGGCACTCTACGGCTCGCCATGCACGGTTGCCGACGTGTTTGGCACGTCTACAGCTCGCCATGCACGGTTGCCGACGTGCTCGGTACCTCTCCGGCTCGCCATGCACGGTTCTCGACGTGTTCGGCTGCCGCGCCCCAACTCAGTGGGACGGACGGACGGTGTGACACACACAGTGACACACACACACAGTGACACACGCTTGCTGCTTTATATATAGTAGGACAAGATAATATAAATACTAATTATAAATAGACGAGGGTTTCGGCCACGATAAAACGTTCCGTGAGGTACGTCTTCTAGCGCTAGGAAAAATCAATTATCGATAACTGTTAGGTCAGGAGGTCCCCCACTACTGTGCGGTGTATATTTTGCGCTGTTCTGTTATGTTTTAATGTCGTTTTAGGCAATATTGTTCGCTCCTCATCATCACGCAGACGGCCCGGCACCGATGACGTGGCATCGATCGACTGTGAGCGGTGTCGGCGGGGCATGGGAGCTCGCCGAACCAGCCAATCGCGGCCAACGGCGGGGCTTGGGGCTCGCTCACTCCACATAAGCCGGCCGACATGGGCACAGGGTCCATTCTAGCATTTATGCTTTCTCCCGAGCGGTCGGAAACAGACTACTCTTGTCAGCAGCCGAGTAATCGGCAGTCAACCCATCTTTAGTCTCCCTCGGACCGGCAGAGTCCCCCAAACAGCATAGCCAAGTTCCGGAAAGGATTCTGGGAACCAGGAGAGGCAAGCATCTCCCCGCCAACCTTGCGTCCAAGGGGAAGGTCTGCGCATACGTTTGTTAGCGTCGCCGCTAACTGAGTCATCGCTCAAGGGCACACTCCCCGCTCAGCCGATACCGTGGGTCTAGGTCCCACTCCTCTTTGTGAAGTAGCTAGTGCCTGTGCTTCAGACTCTCGGTTCCATCGTAGTGTAGCTTTGGATAAACCTTTATATACACTGCGGTGTGCTGTGTTCGTGAACTGGTGAACAAGTCAGAAGTATCGCTGGAAGTTGCCACGTACTGGTGCGGTGCGGCGATCATCCCTCTCCGGAAGCGAGTAATGAGGCATCAGGTAGACAGCCCAGTAAGGGATTTGAGCCTCTCTGAGCCGGTCGGCAACGACCGGGAAAGGTTGTGTGCGGACAGATCTGCGCATAGCCGGCATAGGGGCCTGGCCAAGTTTCCCATGTCAGATTGCAGACCCAGCCACGAACCAATCATCCACTAGACACCAAGGGGTCACTACACTTACTGACATTACTACTATCGACTTACATTTTAAGGTGACCGAATGAAATGACGTGTATGATTTTTCTACTCGATTGGCCAGTGCAGCGTTACCAAGGTTGCCAATATCGATCGTTTGCGCCCCCTAATCGATACTGGCAGACCCGCATCGCCGCGCCGCCCCGCGACTTAAGTGTAAACCCCGCTCAACTCACGCCCAATGAGTTGCCTGCCTAGATGGACGATAATTTCGCACAGATACAGGTGATCGATGCAGAACCAGAAAAACGTCCGCCCACCTCATTCGACTGCTGATAGTGCCACCGCTAAATTTTGTCGAAATTTCTCACTTTTACCGGCATTCTATCGCCTTTTACATATGAAATGTAACATTTTATATTTAAAAAATTGGACACTTTTCGAAGAAAATGTGAAATCAAATTGAACATCTTCCAAATCGAAAGAAGTTTCCTCCACATAAAATATCGACCCTCTGGGACCTTTAGAGTATTTTTTCTACTTTTTTTTCTAGAGGGCAAAAATTAGTTTGATTTTCTTTGAAACTTCTGAAGTTGAAATTGAACGGGCCTGACGACAAGTCGTCTCCACTGAAGGATTCCGCGCCCCATTCAACCGGCGCTCTCTGGGCTCTGCTCCTTAACCGGGCTATTTCTCTGGGCCTCCCGATTTTCAGGGTCTTCTTCCTAATCAGCCCTTCCAGCGTTCATGGGCTTGCGGACAGTCGTGCGGCTGTGTGCCTCCGGGGAGGCTGGTTTAAGGAGGTTCTCCATGGTGCGCGTGTTTGGGTTCTGGTTTTCTTCCTCGGGAGGAGTTTTCTTCCTCGTACTTCTTGCGCGTACCCATTGTGAGGTGTGAAGTGTACATATGTTCTGGTTTCTCATGTTTTTCATATATCTTTTGGGTGTTCATCGTGCTGTAGTGTTGTAATCGTTATCGTGTTGTTATTATGCTTCATTGTTCTTCACATACTCTGTTGTTATGTTACTCTTTGTTCCTATATCCTGTGTTTACTCTGGTTTTGTTCTGTTCTGCCTCACCATGTCTTCGTACGGGTTGTTCTTGCCATATCATTAGTGTTGTGTCCTTTACTGTTCACTTAGCCTGTTTCAGGCTTTCAGGGTCTCATATAGTTTCGGTGCTACTCATATGATGTCACGTCGTTCGTCTTATTGTGTTTCGCGTAGTACTCTCACATTTATCCATGTCTATTATCCCATATCATTCCATCTTTTTACCATCGATGCTTTAGTGGGTTATTCGTTAGTCGCGTACGTATTGTTTTGTGGATTATTAAAGATAAAGGTTTAATTACCCAAGTTTGAGGTGATCTTCAACGCGTGTGGTTGCAACTCTATCTATCTATATTCCGCGTGACACTACTTTTATTGATGTTGGATCACTTCAGGGCCTATTACAGATGATTTAAAACCGAACGGTGTAGTTTCATAGATAAAACGCGAGAAAAAAGGAGAAAAAACAGTGATATGATCATCAGCAATCCATTCTTACTTATTGATGAGAGGAAAGTTCTCTTATGGTCCTGCAACCACCGTCTAAGGCTGGGTGCGGCGAACTCGTCCCTACTTTTGGGGTGTTTTGCCACATTACTATTGTAACAAACTGATTGTCAATAAAGTCAAAAATAACAACAATAACAACGGCAACGTACTTGAGTGCCCTCTTCGCCGCCGTCGTCTTCGCTATTCGATAATTTCGACCCATACCCGTGAACTTCATCTTGTTCCCGATATCCACCGTCACTCGCACCTTGCCGCTCTCAATGATTCTCTCCATCTTGCTGAAAGTTGAAAAGTTGGAAAACTTCACAGAATAATTTCTAAGCTCCTCTCTTCTCTCTTCTAATTTCTGAAAAATTCATTCACGTCTAGATTGCGCCATCGAATTCTATTTTTCTTAACTCAAGTCTGAAGCTTTGCCATTAGTTCTGGCGCCAATTCAACCCGAATGAGATTGGTGATTTGAGCCAAACCCAAACCTGAATCGCGTCTTGCCCGGCTCCAACTCCATGAGTTCCCGAATCGGTGATCGTGGCGGATACGCACAACACTCCTCAATCGTCTGCCGCATCAGGTTGAAGAACACCCGCCATACGATGTCCAGATCGCGGTTGGCATCCTGAGAAGTATCGTCTTAGTCATCTGGTACCCTTGTTCCCAACCACCGTGCTCCACTTACCAGGTACACAGCACCGGCAACACTTTCGAAGATGTCACTCATCGCTTTCGGCACTTCAATGTCTTCCTCTTGACCCTCGTCGATCTCTTCTTCCGTCGTCACCATGTACATCTGAAGCAGACATTAGCTTTTATAGTCGCTTCTGCACGAAGAATGGAGACGTCTGCATCTACAGCCGGTTACAGGTCTTAAATATTCGACGAGTATTCCCCCAGCGGTTATTAGACATCGCATATTAGGCAGACAGTGTATAGTCATGGGCGGTAACAGTAATCAGGCGGATAAAAGGGTGGCGAGCAAGATTGTAAACGGTGCCGTCGTTTAGACAAAGTCGTCAAAAACTAGGTGGACCACTCGTTTGGTGATTCAAGACGAACGAAAACGAGATTAGACGGACAATAAAGTGCTCTTGGAACGAGAAAACCCAACTGGGTTACTTTGGCACGCAACAGGGAGGAATGGAGACAGCGCCGATATCTTTTCCAGCAATCCGACGGTCAGCGTAAGGACAGGGAGGAGCGATAGGTGCCGAAATCGTGACAGAACCGCAGTAACAGCACAGATGACTGGCTAACCGTTGCCAACTAAAACCCGACATCTGTGCTGTTTCTGTCACGAATTCGGTACCTATCGTTCCTCTCTTTCCCTACTTTGATCGCCCGATTGCTGGAACAAAGGTGGTTTAGTCTCCGTACCTCCTTGTCGCGTGCCAGAGTAACCCAGTTGACTTTTCTCACTCAAAGAGCGCTTCGTTGTCCATCTTATATCGTTTTCCTTCGTCTTGCGTCACTAACAAGAATGGACCACCTAGTTTTTGACGACTTTGCCTAAGCGATAGTATCGTTTAAAGCCTTGCTCGCCACTCTTTCACTTGTCTGATTACTGTTATACCCTTGAGGATACGCTTTCTGTCGATACCTATTGCTCCTCCCTGCCTTTATGTTGATCGTCGGATTGCTGGAACAGATGTCAGCGCTGTCTCCCTTTCCCCGCGTCGCGTGTCAGAGTAACCCTGTTGACTGTCCATGGATCGGACGTTCTCATGGACAGCAACATGGCGCGCATAGCTTACTATGGAATCGCTCAGCCTCATAAGGCAATACCTTTCAAAGAAATATGCCGAAAAGTGCACAAATACTTTAAAGGAATCGAACAGCAGACGCTGCGTCTATGACGTAGAACTTTTCTGCATATTCAACGTTTAGAAGGCGTTGCCTTGTGAGACTGCGCGGTTCCACAGCAAACTTTTACAGGCCCTAAAGACCCGTTTATACTTCATTCACCGCGCGGCGTGTTACAATGAGAATTAACAGTACTGAATAAGCCGCGCATCCTAATCGATATTGGTAGTTCTCTTTGTGATGCGCCTCACATCGAATGGAGTATGAACGGGTTCAATTCGGTAGGTTCAAGGACTTCGCAAAAGCGGAACATACTTTTCTACTATTTGAAGGGTGGAGATTCTCGTAGCGGTATTCATTTTCAAGGTTCAGATATACACCTGAGACTTTCCTGGTTATAGTTATAATTTATTACGTACGTTTAAGACATACTATACTGAAACTACTTTCAGTATCAGCAATCCAGGTTCTTTTCAGTGTAGTAGCGTAGTCACGATTCCCGCCTCTTTGCACTAGATTCGCACCTCGTTTCACCAGCCTCAAAATGTCGTCGTAGTTGCTATTCTAGTAAGTGCGTTTCTTGTTCGCGATCGGTTATCGATTTTTCTTGTCCTACCGTGTCGATCGCGCGCCGCCATTTGACTGCGTACTCTCTGTACTCTCTGTCCCTTTAGATATATACACACTATTTCGCACCAATTCTCTCTACGTGTCGACCACTACACACTATACTTCTGGAGTATCAGTTTGGGACTGGCTTGCGAAGGATGGCACGGCACACGATCATTTTCGTCGACGACACCCGCACGAGTAGCCGTGAGTTTTTCCTCTCCTATGCACTAGTCCTCGTCTCCAGTTGGTGGTTGCATGCATTTTGTTGTTGTATCTCGCTTCGCAGACCTAGGTTGTTTTCTATATTGTCGCTTAGCTTCTCCTATGTCCACTATGCTTCCTAGGTTGTTTCTATGCTGTCGCTTAGTTTGTCCTATGTTCACTTTGTTGCTTAGGCTGTTTCTATGTTATGATTCTTAACGTTGTAACCTAGTCTGTCCTAAGTTCACTTCTGTCGTTCGGTTCTTTTAGTTTAGTATGTGTTCGTTCGTCGGGCATGTAAATTTTTGTAAGTAATATAATAAGATAAAGTTTAATTACCCAAGTTTGAGGTCGCGTTGCAAAAGTTCCGCGTGGCATCGGTGAGCGACCGCTAATATCTCTAGTGTCATTTTACGACTATACTCATATTCTACCGCACCTCGAACACACATACGTTCGAAAAAAGTTACCGTAGATAAAACGACAATTCAACATAACATTCTCGCGTTCAAGAAGTCTGAGTTCAGCAAAACGCTTAAATATCCTAAAAGAGCTAGAGGTAAGTGGAACGTCGTGCTTAAGTGTAAAATAACGGGACGACGGTTGTCAGCTAGCAAACTCACCTCGGAGTTGAAGTTCGCATCGAAGAAGTTACGCTCGCTGCACAGTTTGACGAACTTCTCGATCATATGATGGAGACCAGGGCACATGGCGATGAAGTGCTGAACAGAACACTTACAAGCATAGGGAACTTCCGCAATTTTTGCCACCAAGAAGACGCTTCTAGACAACGTTTATACTAAACAACGACTGAGCATAGATAAAAGTATAATTATCGATATCGATTAGACAACGTAGGTGATCGATATGTGGTGCATCAAGCTCTGTCGTAGCGTGCAGTGGCTATATAGCATACTAATAGGCCTTGACCTCCGTTTATCGAAATTAGCTTCTTCTACATTAAACTAGAGGCTCTCCAAAAATATCTGAATAATTTTTTGCTCAAGGAAAATTTTGGTATAACTTCTTTGAAGCTTTAATTCACTTCCCAATAGGAGAACAATTATCTTGAAATTTTGTAAACTTTTTTTAGGAAAAACAGTGACGTAAAGCTTGTCTTGAAGAGCAGGAAGGCGGCCATTTTATATTACCAACACAGAGGTTGCGCCATGCTCACGCCGACACTTCGCGATTTTTATTCAATTGATAGCAAAATTTCTGTTTTACAATTATTTATGTTGCACAACATAAGCAATTGTAAAAAACACACATATTATAAACTTCTTGCCGCATGTAAGCAGTATTTACGCTATCAATCGAATAAACATCGCGACCTGCTTTTCGAGTGCATGGTTCGACCCAGTCTTTAAATGCGCTACTTGATTTTTTCCTTGCTGAGCTTCAAAACAAAATGTAATTTATTATTTTTCCTCAAAAAATGAAATTTTATAAAACTATTACATTTGTGGGATTGGGGAGGCTGAACTTAAAAAAAAATTCGAAAAAAGTTCTACCTAATTTTTTTCGAACAAAAAATTATTCTACTTACCTCAGTGAGTCTATAATTTTTCCTCAAAAATGAACAAATTACAAAACTTCAAACAGTGATTTCACTTAATGGATAGTTGAATTAAAAGTTCAAAGAAAGACGTGGACGGCATGGCACAGTCTCTCCTTTTAGGTCCAAAAAAGGCCTTCTTCTTTCTAACCAAGCTTTTACGCTATCAATCAAATAAACATCGCGACTTGCTTTACGAGTGCATGGCGCGATACAGTCTTTAAATGCACTACTTCATTTCTGCTTTGTTGCGCTTCAAAACGAAATTTAATTTATTATTTTTCCTCAAAAAATAAAATTTTATAAACCTATTACACTTGTTGGGGAACTAAAAAAAATTCAAAAAAAGTTTACCTAATTTTTCTTAAACAAAAAATTTCTCTACCTATCTTAGTGAGTCTGTAATTTAACCTGTCTAAAGGTCATCTCCATTTGGAAGAGTTCGCCTTGATTTGGCCGCCAAAAGTCTTAGGCTGGCTTAGAAGAGTATCCAATTCGACGTGAGTGTAGCATATATGCCATCGCTCGACGACAGAAGTATGTATAAATAGGGCCTAACACATAGGCATTGGGCCGAGAATGACAGAATTATGTTCTTTCGTGCCCGCATAATCGTGCTTTGAGGTTTTATGGGGAAATCACTAACTATTAGCTTGTCCCATAAGTCCTTACAGTTTTCTTCAACAATTCATTGCGGATTTCGCCGGCGGTCTCTTGCATAGCGCTATTCAACTTTCGAAAGAGAATGATTTGCTCTATCAGAACATGTATTGCATTTCTTTTTTCATCATGAATTTTGTCAATTTTTAGGTCGTTGAAGTGAAAAGTGAAAAAGTAGCCATTTGCGCACGTGTTCTCTCCGCTTACGTTTGTAATTTTTTGCGCAGTTTCTCATAGCATTTGGAAGACAATGTTCTGTTCTACAAGAACACATGCTGGCCCTATTTGCTCATTTGTCCTTTATTGATTTTTAGGTCATCAAATTGGAACGTCCGACTTTTCAGTCCGAATTTTTAGCAAAACTCCGGTTCTGTGGTTGGACTTTTTTGCTTGGTGTTATATGTCGTTTGGAAGAGGATGTCTTGCTCAGTAAGAATTTGTGTCGCGTTTAATGGCTCACGTTGATTGCTGTCGAATATCAACAACTGAAGAAGGAAAAGGAGTTGTTGGTGAAGACGATTTTTCTCTTTTTGGCATTTTGTTGATATTCAATAGAAATCAATAAACGCGTCACATATTCTTATAGAGCAGGACATTCTCTTTCGAATGACATATAACGCCAACCCAAAAAGCCCAAGCTCAGAGCAGGAGCTGTCGGCAAAAATAACCATCCTCCTTCGGACATCCCAATTTGATGACCTAAAAATCAATAAAGGACAAATGAGCAAATAGCACTAACACATATTCTTGTAGTACAGAACATTGTCTTCCAAATGCTATAAAAAACTGCGCAAAAAATTACAAATCTAAGCGGAGAGAACAAGTGCGCAAATGGCTACTTTTTCACTTTTCACTTCAACTACCTAAAAACTGACAAAATTCATGATGAAAAAGAAATGCAATACACGTTCTGATAGAGCAAATCACTCTCTTTCGAAAGCTATGCAGTGCTATGCAAGAGAGCGCCGGCGAAATCTGCAGTGAATCGTTGAAAAAAAAACTGCAAGGACTTATGGGACAACCTAATATAATCAGAACTTGTCCGTCAGCCTGGCCTCGAACAGACGCAGAGCATCCTCTTTTACAAGCCAAGGCGCCAAACGACCAACCTTATGAAAGTCGTACTTCACAGCGAGACTGGCGAAGATCGTATTGTTCACTAGCGCAGAGCGGAGATCCGTCAGCACTCCAGGACTGTACTGTCGCTCATCTTCAAACAGATAGCGAGTAATCATGTAGTCCAGCACTGCATCACCGAGAAACTCCAAACGCTGGAACAACAACCACATGGAGCAGACCTTCAGGACCACGACAGGGACAAGCGAAAGGAGAGGAGATCGCTTCAACGCACCTGATAGCAACCCGTAATCCTATTCTTGAAGTAACTAGCATGAGTGAACGCCTGCACTAGGTAAGCCTTGTTGTTGAAACGATACCTGTAAGGTGTTCTATACGGAACGGAAGACAAAGGAAGATCTAGAGATGCAAAGACTTCACTAACCCTATTTTCTCCTCGAGAAGGCTGAAATTAAACTGCTGCCACATGTCCTCCAGTAACCGGTGGGCCATATCAGGACATTCCGGTGTATTCACAAAGCTGAAAGAAGTAACAGTAGCTTCAGATGACGAAAAAGTCTATATTACTGCCTAAATATAGAAATAGAAGACCTAGGGATGTGCAGATAACTACTATCCCTTGTCGATTCACACTGCCACGGTTAGCATAGCCCATTTCCTTAAGTCGACAAGCACACTTATACAAATTTCAATTTAAACCGAACACTCTTCGAATGTTTGAATTGGTTTCAAAAAGGTCAGAGAACTCCTCTAAAAAAATTCGCCTATAAAGGGCGTCCGAAAAATGATCACACTGCTTGAGTGACCTCAAAATTCTTAAATGTTTGGCTATAGAAATGTTTTTTGGGCTTTAATGTATAGAAAAGCATGAATTTTCGCGACTTTCCTGCGATCATAGGGCGATTCGGGGGATATTGCAAAAGAATTTAGCTTTGAGCATTATCAGACTGTCGCGCTAGGCATACCAAAATGCTACAAATTCAACGTCATGCCGAGGTTCATAGAAAGTTGGACATGGCAACTATAAAAGCCAGTCATCTGGAGAACCTTCTTTAGTTTTCATTTAGTTCCCATGTTACCCTCTCATGTGATGTATTTAAGCTCTCATCATGTGACATATGACGCATTTATATTTGGGGTTTAATTACCCAAGTTTGAGGTAAAACGTGATCTACGACTCGCGCAATGTAAACTGAAACATCTAAACTCGCTTACTGTGCACTGTAGAAAGAGATTGCTCCATGCACTTGTAATGTTCGTCGAAATGTTCATGTGATTGACAGATAGCATATGTGAGGCTTATTTAGTCGGCTTCACACCAAAATCGGCACTCTGGATCTCTGCTTAGAGCTAACCTCAAAGGTGGAAATTACTCGAATATACTAGCGGATGGATAGGCCTCTTTTAAAAGATCAGTACATGATCGTAAAGAATATCGATCGAACAAGCGCTATCGATCGGTTTTATCAGATTTTGTCCAGAACTGACCGTTTCAATATGGGAATCATGCGAAGCAAATGGTATCGATCGGTTACTATAGATCAATAGGGCAAAGCCCCACCCAGTAGTCAGACCAACCGCTGTATTGGCAGACTGTGCGTCCCATATTATACTGAAGAACACCAACGCTTCTCCTCGACATTTTACCGATGCAAAACTTGACCACTAGTGCAACCAACTACCGTTTTCCACGCAAACTTCTAGCCGTTGGGCCACTCATGCCCAGCCGGTGGCTAAGACACTTACAGAAAGCCAAGAATTTGAAACCGACGAACTGCTCACCCTAACAACGGCTCCGCACCTTGAACATCATCTGTCAGCACCTTCAGACCGAGCCATTTCATGACCTGAAGTGACATCATGTTGCGTTGGAATGAGCTGACACAGTCTATTATCAAACGATTAAATAACATTTAACATAAATATATGCTTATCATCATACTCCATAATGGCGCGCTAAGCGATGAGTCATACTATCGATCGGCGCCGCCGCAGAAATTAGTCATAAAATAGGGGGAAATTCGGGAGAAAATTATGGCACGAAAATAGCGAAAAATTCCCAGACGTCTTCTCCCTGCCTGGGAACTTCAGCCCTGGGTCAGCCCTGGGGCAGTCGAGGTCGCTGAACACGAATCTGAAGTTCGTTTTCGAAGTATCGATTGCCATCAATTGATATTGATCAAATTATCGATTTTTTGGAGAAGTCGTCCACGCGGTCCGAAACTTCAGCCTTGGAAGTAGTCGAGATCGCTGAACACGAATCCGAAGTTCGCTTTTGAAGTATCGATCACCATCAATCGATATTGATCAAATTATCGATTTCTGTGAATGTCGTTGTCGTTTCGATTGCCGAAAATATGGGAAAATTACGGGGTGCAAAAATTGCGAAAAATATCCAGACGTCTTCCACGTGACTGGGAATTCAGAAGACGTGCCGAAGACGTCTTCCAATGTGCGTGGGGGTTCAGAAAACGTGTAGAACGCGTCGCCCAACGTACCTGGGATTCAGAAAACGTGTAGAACACATCGCCCTACGTGCTTGGGGATTCAGTACCACGTCGTCCGTAAGAGGGGGGAGGGGCAGTAGTGGGGGACCAGTTCCAGAAAAGTGACCAGTTACGGGGACCAGTACAAGTAATAAGGGACGGCTTCCACCGAAGAGGGACCAGTACTGGGGAACAATTCCGGTAAGGGGAGGACCAGTAGTGGGGGAAAGTTCCAGTAAGAGGGGAAGCAGTAATGAGGGACCAGTACCAGTAATAAGGGAACCAGTAATGAGGGATCAGTATCGGTAATGTGGGACCAGATCCAGTAGTGGGGGAGCAGTATTAGTAACCGGAGAAGTGTGGAAAGAAATTTCCTTCCAGCATAGTATTAGGAGCGGTGGGAGGAATCTTCCGCTCTGACAGAAAGGCTTTTCGTCGTGTGACCAAAATCGAGCAGGCGCTCAGTACTTATCGAAAATATCGATTTTTGTCTGAGGTTTGGCCGTTTGAGGTCGAGGAGTGAAGGTGTCGTCGAAGAACTTAGGGGACCGAGGCACTGATTAGCACAAGTATCGACAGCACTCAGCCGTCTGGAGATGATGCCGATGTTGAGCGTAGTGGTGGGGAAGGGGTCTGGATGGCTTCATACCGGAAAAGTACTCTACTGGAGTCAGGTTCATCAGTCGTTTGCTGGCTGGTAACGGTGAAAAGTACCGCCAAACCTGATGCTAATGAATTTCGGTATCTAGGCTTTGGCGGGCATGATCAGGGTCAGTTGCAGAGGACGACTCACCCGGTGGTTGGTGCCACCGTTCACCCACAGCTGGACGTAACGGGATGAATGAGCTTCATCCTGGGACCAGCCGAGTTAACTACCCCAGAAGGTCAGATCAAGTAGATCGAAACCCGCAGAGATCTAAGAAGGGCGCTAGTCTTTGGGTTACCGTTAGACGCTCCTCCTTAGGGTTCTAAGAGGGTTTCGATCTACATAATCTGACCTACTGGGGTATTTTAGTCGGGTGGTCCCAGGCTGAAGCTCATTCACACCATTTCTTGCAGCTGCGGGTGAACTGTGGTTCTCGACGGCAACCACCTCTCCGGTCAGTCGTCCTCTGCAGCTGATCTCTGATTCTGTCTTTATTTCTTCTAAGAGATTACTCTGTAGGATGAAACGACGTTTGGGCGAGTAGCATTATGAGTATTTCCGGCTTTTCCCAGCTATGAAGACTGCCGAAATAAAGCCAAAATGGAGACGCTAATCATCTTGGTAGAAAGCTTATCAAGAATACTTCGTAATTGGACGTCATGCCAAGATTTCTGGAAACTCGAAACGGGGCAGAAACGTTTTCATCTATTTTTTAATGGAAAACTGAACTAATAACACACAAACTTCGACAGACTCTACAAGCATAAATATGTACCATTTTCAGGTCGAATTGGACACTATTCAAACCAAATTGGACACTTTTCGCGTCAAATCGGAACTCTTCTAAGCTCGCCTAAGACTTTTGAAATCAAAGAGAACTCTTCCGAATTGAGACAAACTTCATACAGGTTGAACTACAGACTCAATAAGATGGTTAGAAAAAAATTTTTTGTTCAAGGAAAATTTAGAAGACCTTTTTTGAATTTTTTCTTTTACTTTAGCTGCCCAAACGAGTGTAATAATTTTATAAAATTTTTACTTTTGGATAAAAAATAACAGATTAAATTTTGTTTTGAAGCGCAGCAAAACAGCAACGATATATTCCCCTAAAAACCAGATAGCGCCATGCACTCGAAAAACTCGTCACGATTTTTATTTGAATGCAGTTTACATGGAACAACGAGGTATGTGCGTTATTATCAACCAGTCGTTCAGCGGCCTAGCGGCCGCCTCCGACTGGTTGGGGGCTTCGCCCCCAAACCCCGAGAAGAGAACACTCCGACCATCTTCTTTTCCCAACTTTTAGACCTTCATACCTCAAAAACAAACTTCAGATTCGTGTTCAGCGACCTCGATTACCCCCAGGACCGAAGTTTCGCGCCGCTTGAACGCCATCCTCAAAAAATCGATAATATCGATCGATATCGATTGATCCGACTTCAAATTCGAGTTCAGCGACCTCGATTACCCCCAGGGCCAAAGTTTCGCGCCACTTGAGCGCCATCCTCAAAAAATCGATAATATCGATCGATATCGATTGGTCGACTTCAAATTCGAGTTCAGCGACCTCGATTACCCCCACGGCGAAAGTTTCGCGCCACTTGAGCGTCATCCTCAAAAAATCGATAATATTGATCGATATCGATTGGTCGACTTCAAATTCGAGTTCAGCGACCTCGATTACCCCCAGGGCCGAAGTTTCGCGCCGCTTAAACGCCATCCTCAAAAAATCGATAATATCGATCGATATCGATTGGTCGACTTCAGATTCGAGTTCAGCGACCTCGATTACCCCCACGGCCAAAGTTTCGCGCCACTTGAGCGTCATCCTCAAAAAATCGATAATATTGATCGATATCGATTGGTCGACTTCAAATTCGAGTTCAGCGACCTCGATTACCCCCAGGGCCGAAGTTTCGCGCCGCTTAAACGCCATCCTCAAAAAATCGATAATATCGATCGATATCGATTGGTCGACTTCAGATTCGTGTTCAGCGACCTCGATTACCCCCACGGCCAAAGTTTCGCGCCACTTGAGCGTCATCCTCAAAAAATCGATAATATCGATCGATATCGATTGGTCGACTTCAGATTCGTGTTCAGCGACCTCGATTACCCCCAGGGCCGAAGTTTCGCGCCGCTTAAACGCCATCCTCAAAAAATCGATAATATCGATCGATATCGATTGGTCGACTTCAGATTCGTGTTCAGCGACCTCGATTACCCCCAGGGCTGAAGTTTCGTGCCGCCTGAACAAAATCCTCAAAAAATCGATAATATCGATCGATATCGATTGGTCGACTTCAAATTCGAGTTCAGCGACCTCGATTACCCCCAGGGCCAAAGTTTCGCGCCACTTGAGCGTCATCCTCAAAAAATCGATAATATCGATCGATATCGATTGGTCGACTTCAGATTCGAGTTCAGCGACCTCGACTACCCCCACGGCCAAAGTTTCGCGCCACTTGAGCGTCATCCTCAAAAAATCGATAATATCGATCGATATCGATTGGTCGACTTCAGATTCGTGTTCAGCGACCTCGATTACCCCCAGGGCCGAAGTTTCGCGCCGCTTAAACGCCATCCTCAAAAAATCGATAATATCGATCGATATCGATTGGTCGACTTCAGATTCGTGTTCAGCGACCTCGATTACCCCCAAGGCTGAAGTTTCGTGCCGCCTGAACAAAATCCTCAAAAAATCGATAATATCGATCGATATCGATTGGTCGACTTCAGATTCGTGTTCAGCGACCTCGATTACCCCCAGGGCCGAAGTTTCGCGCCGCTTAAACGCCATCCTCAAAAAATCGATAATATCGATCGATATCGATTGGTCGACTTCAGATTCGTGTTCAGCGACCTCGATTACCCCCAGGGCTGAAGTTTCGTGCCGCCGACGTGTTCGGCACGTCTACGGCACGCCATGCAGGGTTGCCGACGTGTTTGGCACGTCTACGGCATCGCCAGGCACGGTTGCCGACGTGTTCGGCACGTCTCCGGCTCGCCATGCACGGTTGCCGACGTGCTCGGCACGTCTACGGCTCGCCATGCACGGTCGCCGACGTGTTAGGCACGTCTACGGCTCGCCATGCATGGTTGCCGACGTGTTTGGCACGTCTACGGCTCGCCATGCGCGGTCGCCGACGTGTTCGGCACGTCTACGGCTCGCCATGCGCGGTCGCCGACGTGTTCGGCACGTCTGCGGCTCGCCATGCGCGGTCGCCGACGTGTTTGGCACGTCTACGGCTCGCCATGCATGGTTGCCGACGTGTTTGGCACGTCTACGGCTCGCCATGCATGGTTGCCGACGTGTTTGGCACGTCTACGGCTCGCCATGCGCGGTCGCCGACGTGCTCGGCACGTCTACGGCTCGCCATGCGCGGTCGCCGACGTGTTCGGCACGTCTGCAGCTCGCCATGCGCGGTCGCCGACGTGTTCGGCACGTCTGCGGCTCGCCATGCGCGGTCGCCGACGTGTTCGGCACGTCTGCGGCTCGCCATGCGCGGTCGCCGACGTGTTCGGCACGTCTGCGGCTCGCCATGCGCGGTCGCCGACGTGTTCGGCACGTCTGCGGCTCGCCATGCACGGTCGCCGACGTGTTCGGCTGCCGCGCCCCAACTCAGTGGGACGGACGGACGGTGTGACACACACAGTGACACACACACACAGTGACACACGCTTGCTGCTTTATATATAGTAGGATTGTACTTGTTGCATTGTCTACACTCAGGTATGTATAAATCAAGATATAGATATAATCAACATTTACATATTATAAAATATATGTAAAACATAAACCATATACATAATAAAATATAATCGACGTTTACACTTGGACGATTGCATGGCGTAATCCCTTTTCTCGGCACTAAAAATTTGCGGCTTTCTGTTCTTTAAAACACACTATGAAGCATTATTTTTACACGAAAAATCAGAATTTTATAAAATTTCAAACAAAGTGTTCACTTATTGGGCAAGTGAACTAAAGGTTTAAAAAAATCATACTGAAGTTTTCCTCGAACAAAAAAAAACTGTAGACAATGCAACAAGTACAATTTTTAAGAACGCACATACCTCGTTGTCCCATGTAAACAGCATTTGCACTATCAATCAAATAAAAATCGCGACGAGCTTTTGAAGTGCATGGCGCAACCTGGTCTTTTAGGGCAATATATGGTTGTTGCTTTGCTGCGCTTTAAAACAACATTTAATTTGTTATTTTTTCTCCAAAAGTAAAAATTTTATAAAATTATTACACTTATTCGAGTAGCCAAAGTGAAAAAAGATTTCAAAAATGTTATTCTAAATTTTCCTAGAACGAGAAACTTTCTAACCATCTTATTGAGTCTGTGGTTCAATCTGTCTGGAGGCTGTTTCAATTCGGAAGAGTTCTCTTTGATTTCAAAAGTCTTACGCGAGCTTAGAATAGTGTCGAATTTGACGTGAAAAGTGTCCAATTCGACCTGAAAATTCTCCCGCCCTCCCGACTTGAACCCTAAGCAATAAGCAAACGCTAAATAGCGAGAAAAAAATAACTAAACGTTCGTATATTTGCCGGTGCTCACCTTCAGTGTAGGTCGTGGTCCCAGCGTCAACAGATGCGCTCCTATCAACGCTTCTACGGCATCGGCTATGGACTTGTCACTGATATACTGCTGCGTCAGCATGTTATAGGGCAGCGGAGGCAGTTCTTCAAGCGCTGCACTGTTCGCTGACGGCTAAAATTCATCATATCGACAGCTCAACGTACAATATTAGAAGATTCTAATCGTACCTTAGCGAAGTTAATCGTCTCCACACCATTCGCCAACTGTCGGACATCGTTGTTAGCATCCGCTTGATCCCATCCGGTCACTGGCTTCGGCTAAGAAGGGCATCATAACAGAAAAATCTAATAATTGTAAGAAACAAGACGAGAAAATAAAGGAAGTGGTTCTATTGGGGAAAACCGAGGCGCACCACACTGGGTAGGGACGCAGTCATTGTGCGGTGTTACCAAACGCTACCATCCGGAATGACGTTGGGCGAAAGTCGGACGCCTAGAAGTGTAGCGTGACATGACTGAACCCTACCACAAAACGAGTTTATGCTTTATACTTCGTCGCTTTGCGCGCGACGTCGTGAAATCTACCAATATCGATCGTCTGCGTCGTCTAATCGATATTGGTGAGTCTCTAAACGCCACATCGTCCAGCGAGTAAAGTACAAATTCCGCCTAAGGGGTCGTTTAGTGTGCACGCGGCGCGTGACGCGATGCCATTTGTAGCGGCCGAATCGATCAATCGCGTCGCCCGATCAATTTGGCCACTACAAATGCATCGCGTCGCGCGTCGCGCACACACTAAACGACCCCTAAGCCCTGGTTTATAGTTGCGCCGCTGCGCGGCGCGGCACTATAGTCGGAATAGATATCGACCTGGCGCTGCGGAAAATCGATATCTATAGCGACCACCGCGCCGCGCCGCGTGGCGGCGTAAGTATGAACCAGGCCTAAGGCTTTATCTTGTATGCACATCCCTTAATGTTCTAGAACCTACTGCGACTTTCGTCCAACGTTATTCAGCGCGACAAGGGGTTCGTTAACACTGTGCGTCGATTGCGCCCCTACTTCGTATAGCGCTGAATTGATGCGCGATGCCTCACTCTTCCCACTTGGAACCGAGTTTCAAACTAATCATTTCAAACAGACCAATCCTTTAAATCTGAAAAAAACGTATAGAACATCCATAAACCGGCCACAAAACATTTCAAATCCTAGTAAATTCGCTTGTGGAACGAACAGGGACCCTAATGTCTACAGCTCATCTCACTACACACCTTCCCACAGCTTTTGCATGCCAAGTTCGAGGAGCAATTTATCCGACGGCAAAGAAGCGAAGACATTTCAAGCACTTACTATCTTCTGAGCTGTCTCGTTGCCTTCGAGCACGTCCTCGATGAACTTATCCCGCTCTTCGGCATCTTCGGAATTCGGCGCCTTGAAGTCGTTATTCGGCATGTAGCTGCAAACTCACAAAGGGTATTCTGTAGCAATGATGATATTAAAGGCCGTGACGGAGCTTACCATGGCGGTAGCCAGGAGTCGTACACGTCGAACTTGGAAGCGACGATGAGCGATGGTATGCCGAGACGTTTGCCGAGACGGTACAGATTGCAGTTGGAAACCTTAAACATCAGAGATCCACCATGATAGATCTACTTCAGGTTTGTTTTTCAACTCCCAATACTTTGGCGATATTAATCGGTCAGTTCAGGATGAGCCACACACTCTACTTCTTCAACGTAGCCAAAAGCACTCGACGGGTGTAGTCGCAAATTTGGAGAGCATTAGGAGATGACAGCGCGCCAGCCAATCATAGGCAAATCTATGACCGACGAACACAGGCCGGCCAATCAGAGTATATCGGGCTATACTCGCGCTCTCTAAATGACACACCAATTCAGTGCGGCCTGATTGGCTCGCGCGTTTCAACCTCCCAATGCTGCTTACATTCGCGACTACGACATACCAGGCCACTCGTTAGTCCACCAGGTGCCCCAGATGGGTGAACCAAAACCTCTTCAATATCAGCTAAGGGCAGATTACGTGTCTGTATCCTGACGGTGAGGAGCTAAAGTCGGTTTAGAACACTCCCTACCTCCTTGCTTCTAGCAAACGACAGTTTGCCCTCGTGCTGATCCGGGTGCGAATGATACAGGTAGTCGGTGACCGAGTACTTCAGGAACGAATCTCCGATGGTTTCCAATCGCTCCAAATTGATACCTAAAGCATAGGACTGATTTCTTTATCGTCCACATGGCAAAAGGCATCCGAACTTCTGCGGCCATTTTAATTCATAAGAACCACTGATGTTGACTAGACAGCGCTATGCATGACAGTTAGTTATGCGAACACCCTCGAAGTCCCTTGAAGAGTCAGTCCATAACAGATTGCAAGACGAGTAACCGTCTCGCAATCTGTTCCAATCGATTAAGGCCTCAAGACCAATTGATCTATCAGAAAATGTCTATGAACTGGGCCTAAAGGTCCGTTTACACTTCCGACGCCGAGCGACGCGACGGCATGTAAAGTAGCCGAATTGATCGATCGCGTCTCCCAATCAATGTGGCCAGCATACATGGTGTCGCGTCGCTCGGCGTAGAAGTATAAACGGGGTCTAAGGGAGCGTTTAGCATACAAGCGATGTAGTGATATGCGCCCATATCGATTCATCGCGTCGCGCGATCGATATGGGAGCTTATCACTACATCGCGTCGCACCTGGAGTGCACATTAAATGCTTCTTAAAACGACTCACCCAACGGATAAGTCGTGTTGAGAGCACTCATTCGCATAGAGTGCTTCCCGACGAGGGTCTTAGAGTATGAATGGCCTTTTTATAGCAGTAGCAATGTCTAGTACGTGCTGCAGAGCGATAAGAAAAGGTGGGGAGCAGGGAAGTCCACACAAATGAAATCCAAAATTTCGCAAATCGTTAACTGCAATTACGAAAAAAACGTCGTAAATCGTAAGTTGTAAGAGGTACTTGACTTGTAGTCCAGCTATGATAAAACCCGAGCTTTTCTATTAAAACTTATCGCAGTTGTTCAATACATATTTATTTACTACGCTGTTTTCTGCTTAAGCTAAACTAGAAGCCATCAAAATCAGTCTACTTCAAAATCAAATAGGTCACGTTCTAAGAGAACCAAAATAAACTGCGGGTTCAAAAGCCCAATAATAGGCGAGCAAGAACCTTAACACATTTAGCTTGTGTATAAATTTATGACTTTGGGCGGAAGACCTTATGTATTAGGTTGTCCCATAAGTCCCCGCCGTTTTTTTTTTCAACGATTCACTGCAGA
The DNA here is from genome assembly GCA_947359475.1 of Heligmosomoides polygyrus bakeri. Classification (NCBI taxonomy): domain Eukaryota; kingdom Metazoa; phylum Nematoda; class Chromadorea; order Rhabditida; family Heligmosomidae; genus Heligmosomoides; species Heligmosomoides polygyrus. Next base: position 6,399,397 of record OX375867.1, read on the forward strand.
TTTCGCCGGCGGTCTCTTGCATAGCGCTGCATAGCTTTCGAAAGAGAATGATTTGCTCTATGAGAGCATGTATTGCATTTCTTTTTTCATCATGAATTTTGTCAATTTTTAGGTCGTTGAAGTGAAAAGTGAAAAAGTAGCCATTTGCGCACTTGTTCTCTCCGCTTAAGTTTGTAATTTTTTGCGGAGTTTTTTATAGCACTTGGAAGACAATGTTCTGTACTACAAGAATATGTGTTGGTCTATTTTCTCACTTGCCCTTTATTGATTTTTAGGTCACTAAATTGGGAATTCCGACTTTTCCGCCAGAATTTTTACCAAAACTCCGGTTCTGTGGTTGGACTTTTTTGCTTGGTGTTATATGTTGTTTGGAAGAGGATGTCTTGCTCAGTAAGAATTTGTGTCGCGTTTATTGGCTCACGCTGATTTCTGTCGATTATCAACAACTGAAGAAGGAGAAGGAGTTGTTGGTGAAGACGATTTTTGTCTTTTTGGCATTTTATTGATATTCAATAGAAATCAATAAACGCAACACATATTCTTATAGAGCAAGACATTCTCTTTCGAATGACGTATAACACCAACCCAAAAAGTCCAACCGCAGAGCAGGAGCTGTCGGCAAAAATAACCATCCTCCTTCGGACGTCCCAATTTGATGACCTAAAAATCAATAAAGGACAAATAAGCAAATAGCACTAACACATATTCTTGTAGTACAAAACATTGTCTTTCAAGTGCTATAAAAAACTGCGCAAAAAATTACAAACCTAAGCGGAGAGAACAAGTGCGCAAATGGCTATTTTCACTTTTTCACTTTTTCATTTCAACGACCTAAAAATTGACAAAATTCACGATGAAAAAAGAAACGCAACACATGCTCTGATAGTGCAAATCATTCTCTTTCGAAAACTATGCAGCGCTATGCAAGAGACCGCCGGCGAAATCTGGAGTGAATCGTTGAAAAAACGCAGAAGACTTATGGGACAACCTAATATATACGATTTACGGCCCAAATTTTGGTAAATCGTAAAAAATTGCCAAAAATCATCGTAAATCGCAAAAACGCAGATCGTAAACCGTTGTTGCGCACACTACTGGTGAGGAACCTTCAATTTTCACTGCACTAGTGATTCAAGAAACCCACGCGACACTAAAAAATTAAGCCAAAAACCAATACTTGATCGCTCTGCTCAAATTCTGAAGCCAAAGCTTTCATTCTTAATTTTATGGCCACATAGCTGAAGATCTGACAGTGAGAAGTACCACTACCTTACGCAGAAAATCGTACAGATATATGCTGTACGTTTTCGTTGAAAAGTCCACCCCGTAAGTAGTTTAGGCAATCTAATAAACGATCAGGGAAAACGGTCAAATTACACATCAGGACCATGAAAATTGGCCAGCTCACTTTGCGGTGACCCCTGATACGCCTAAAAGAGCTAGTCCGTAATTTGGACGTCTGTCCGTTAGTCCGCACAAAATTAATTGCCGCTCCCGGACCTTGAAAGCGTTGAAAGAGAGTCATTCGATTCACCAATATCGTGCTTGCTGCTATAGGCTACAAAGCCGTTCTGTGTGGCCGTCCCAGGACCACCAGCGGTGTTGGCATAATCGTCTCCGAACGGTTCGAGACGCGATTGCAAGCGTGGAACGTTTCAATGACCGCTTGATGAAGGTCGTAATCGATGCAGAAGGGCGGCGGTATCATCTTTTCTCTGCATATGCTCCACAGACTGGCTGCTCAGAGCGAGCTAAGGATGAATTTTGGAACCTGCTCGATGAGAAGACAGCAGAAGTGCCGTCACAAGACGTAATCATAGTTGCAGGTGACCTTTACCGACACGTTGGCGCTGCGAAAAACGGGTACAGCTGTCATGGTGGTCTCGGTTTTCGTTCACGTAACGCCGATGGTGAGCGTATCCTCGAGTATGCAGAGTCGCACGACCTCACCATCGTGAACACCAGATTCCGAAAACGTGAATCCCACCTTAATTATACAGTATATAGTGAATTTTAATTATATAGTCATAATTGTAACAATTACATTTAATTATAATTTTTATATGAATAAGCCTTTAAATTAACCCCTTTCAACTTAGAACGTGTTTTTCTACTTCTTTCAGAAATATCTTTTTGTTTAACTCGCATTTTTTTACTCCTCCTTTGTCTTCATTTTTAAACTCAATTTTCTCAAGTAGTGTCTAATTCCTCATCCTATCGTATTCATTCTTTCTCTTCTTTTTTACATCTAATCTCTCTTCCTTTTCATTCTTCTATCTCTCTTCACACACAAACAGATTTTAAAGATATCTTAAAATATGCTCCTCTTCTTCACTGAAGAGCCACGGGAGAAGCATTACACAAAGGTTCGTCTGAAGATAGTGGCGAAACGAACCTTTTTAATATTTTTTATGCTAAGTAATATTTAGTTGTAATTAAGGATGGCACTTTACACATTTCTTTACTTCTTCGAACCTCTATTTTTATTTGTTTTGTATTATCTCATTCTACAGCAGGAGTTCTAAAACGCAGATCGACTTTGTCCTTGTGCGAAATCGTGACCAAGGGCTTGTCACGGACGCGAAGGTCGTGCCGTATGAAACGGTCGCCACACAACACCGCCCACTGATCTGCACTATGAGGATCACACCACCGATGTTTAAGCAGGTCGAACGGAGCGGTCCGTCAAGAATCAAGTGGTGGCGACTGAAAGAGAATGAAGCATCTGTTACTTCGCGCATTCGGTTGCCGACGGTCACGACCGTCGACGAGACATGGCAAATAGCCACCGACGCGATTCTCAATGCTGCGCGTTACGAACTCAACACTACGAAACCGGGACGGCGTAAGGTCGATAAGCAGACATGGCTGTGGACTAACGAAGTTAAGGAAAAAGTCCGAGAGAAGAAGAGATTGTACCACGCATTCCTCGGCGATAAGACAGCCGATAAATGGCGTCTGTATCAGGAAGCCAAGAAAGCCGCTAAGAAGGCGGTAGCCGTTGCAAGAGCCACTCATTACGATGACGTCAACGGGAAGCTTGAGTCGCACGATGGCGAGCGATTTCTTTATCGACTCGCGAAGGTCCGCCATCGCCAGACTGAGGATGTTGAGAAGTTCTTTGGCATCAACGATGAGAACGGTCATCTACTCATGGACCGCAAGATGGTTTTGACCCGATGGCGCACCTACTTCGAGGAAGTCTCGACAGTAGAGTTTACTCATCCGAGCATTCCATCTTCTCCTCCTGTATACGGTCCCGTTCAGAAAATCACCGTAGAGGAGGTAGAAGCGGCTTTGAAGAAGATGAAGGCGGGCAAGGCAACGGGCCCCGATGATTTGGCGGCCGACTTATGGAAGTCGAAATCCTGGTACCCAACGAAGTGGCTGGCGACGTTCTTCAACCAGGTTATTGCGGAGAAGAAAGTGCCCGATATCTGGCAGAGAAGCACGACGATTCCGATCTGGAAAAAGAAGGGCAGTCCAGCAGACTGCACAAACTACCGTCCAATCCGATTGTTTTCGCATAGTATGAAGATCTTCGAGCGGATTGTCGACGGGCGCATGCGTGATACCGTCCAGCTCTCCACCAACCAGTGCGGCTTCGTAGCTGGTTGTGGCACAGTCGAAGCCATACACGCCGTTCGCTTCTGATAGAAAAACACCGCGAGAAACAGAAACCTGTGCATCTTGCCTTCCTGGATTTGGAGAAGGCCTTTGATCGGTTCCGCGTGAAGTGATATGGTGTGCCTTACGGGAACACGGAGTCCCCGAAGAGCTCATAGAGTGGGTACGAATACTGTACTCTTGTCCAAAGAGTCGAGTGCAAGCTGCAGCAGGCACGTCGATGGAGTTTCCCATCTCTGTCGGAGTACATCAAGGGTCTGCGCTCTCCCCAGTACTCTTCGTCGTCGTTATGGATGCCATATCGCGTGATTTTCAGCAGCCAGTCCCTTGGACGTTGCTTTATGCTGATGATGTAATGCTTGCTAGCGAAGATAAGAAAAACTCCAGCGGCAGGTACAAGCTTGGTGCGATCGCTTGGAGAGATTTGGACTCAAACTGAATGTCAAGAAGACCGAGTATATGACGACTGATGAAGACGAGTCCAGCTCCATTGAGGTAAATGGCATTGGGAGCTGCCCCGTACTTCGGTATTCAAGTACTTGGGATCAGCAATCGCGTCCGATGGCGGTTTACTCGTTGAAGCCAACTCAGGCGTGAGTGCAGCGTGGTCCAAATGGCGCTCTCTGACGGGAGTGCTCTGCGACAAGAAGATACCAGAGCGCCTCAAGTCGAAGATCTACAGAGCAGTCGTCCGGCCTGTTGCTATTTACGGAGCTGAGTGCTGGCCCGTTACCAAAGAAATTGAAAGGCGCCTCAGCGTAATGGAAACGAAGATGCTGCGGTGGACGGCCGGAGTTACGCGTTTGGATCGAGTACGCAACGACTCCATACGGCAGAGGTTCGGTGTCACCCCGATATTTGAGAAGATGCGCGAAGCTCGTCTGCGATGGTACAGCCACGTCTTTCGCGCAAAAGGTGACACTGTCCGAAAGACTGGTCTTAACCTTGATGTGCCCGGTAGGCGGCCACGAGGGCGACCAAAACAGCGGTGGCTTGATACGCTGCATCAGGACTCGAAGATGGCTGGGTTGCACACTGATCAGGCATTTGATCGGGAGAAATGGCGCCAACATTCCAGGAAAGCGGACCCCGCAACTAAGGGGACAAACGCTGAAGAAGAAGAAGAAGAAGAAGAAGAAGAAGAAGAAGAAGTGCTTGCTGCTACATGCAGCAAACATGCTTACATCCCAGTTGAAGAAGCTTCTCCGTAGGGATAATATCTATCCATCAACCAATCACTGTCGATCGATATTATCGATTTAAAGTCTCGGTTTGCAGACTGAGTGAGATTTCGTGAATGTAGCGGCAGCAGGAACGCTTCCAGGGCATGCAAACCATCAGTCAACAAATCGATATCGATCAATAGTATCGATTTTTGTCAGCGAAGACCACTTGGGATAGGGATTACGTGGATAGACGGGTTCCACAAAAATCAACCAAAATCGACCACCTGGTAGATATCGATTGATCACTAGCGCCAGGTGGGAAGACTATAAACTCACCGTCATTGGCGTTTGATGTCGTCAGAGCGGTCAGCAGCAGACGTGGCGAAACACCGTACGGATTCTGGAGCAGCAGCGACTCGGAATGATAGTCCAGCGCCATAGCCTGTTGGGATAGCATACAACTGGACGAGGGAGACGCCGAAGCGAACGAGAAACGGTTGCGATCACTGGGCAGTTCTGGCGCGATGATTTCTCCCTGAATCATATCTCTAGCGCTCCTAAAACTGATTTAAAAAAGCCAAAATTCAGGTTCTTTAAGTACCTGAGACAGCTGGCGATTAATGGTCACGGCGTGGTCGCGATCATACTTCTGTCGTTCACCGCTCTCTAGCTGGGTATACTCATCGTCCGAGCCGTACTCAACAGCCGTTCGGCAGCCCCAGTCATCTGGAGGGAACCAGAATGGCGAGAAAACAGAGGACGAATCTCGGGGAAGCGCTTACCATCCTCGCCAAACTGCATCAGATCGACGATCTCCTCCTTCTGCGCTCGCTCACGATCCTCCAACATCTCCATCTTGTCCAGGTACAGCTTAAAAGACAACTACTAACTTCACCATCAATAAGTAGAGGCTGTAAAAAGACAGACCTTCGTTGGTTCCAACACTGACGAGCCGATATTTGGCACTAGTGGCGCCGTGGCAGCTGACTTCATCGGCGGAGTAGACACTCCGTCGACGTCTATCAACGGCTTCTCCTCCGCCGGCGTCCACACATTCGGATTTTGCGGTAGAATCTTGCTCTGGAGATCGGCCATAAGCGAATTCATGTCGATCTGGTTCGAAGAGCTCCCGAGGATTTGCTGAAAATTTCCATCAAAGTAATTATTGCCGTCATATTCATGAAAGAGTAAAACCCAGAAAAAATGTAGTAATTTGCTTTTTTCCTTAATAATGATATAAAAATAAAAATAGATAAAAATATGAAAATCACCACTTCAATCACCTAAAAATTAAGGCTATAACGAGAGTGTTGCACTGGTCGAAACTCAAACCCGAAAGATCCTAGAACTAAACAAACGTAACGTAGAGACTTGGGCCAACCTTCGAACCCGGCGAAACTTAAATACCTCAACATCATGGGAGCAAATTACCCTCAACTTTGTAGACAATACTGAGGCTCCAAACAGCACTCGAACCCACATGCTTCAGGTTCGAGCTCTGCTTGTGGCTCAATTTTTGCTCACAACTCACCACTCCTACGATAAATACCAACGTTTACCTAACATTCACCAAATTGCAGCATAATAATGCAAGAAATGGGCACCTAATGCGAATAAAAGCGACTTACAAAAGGCGTGTCGGGCACGCTGTCATCGAAATCGCCCCAACCAACCGCTTGAATGTCAGGACGTGGAGCAGCGAAGTCTGACTTCATAGCACCTGCAATAGAAACAGACATTCTAAAGCCATTTTAGCCTCAAATGTCTGCCATGGCTGTTGTTCTAAGGCATAACTAGATGGAATAACTAGTTGCCACCAAAATTTCCAACCCAGGTTGGATTTCAGCTAAGGCTATGAGGCTGGTCATAAGCGGCTATATTCCATTTTCGCGTCGAAATGGACACTCTTCTAGGATAGTCTATGACTTTTGAAATCAAATCAAACTCTTAAAAATCGAAAATGAGCTTCTTCTACATCAAACTAGAAACTCTACTCTCCAAAAAACGTTGAATAATTTTTTGTTGAAGGAAAATTTGACATAACTTTCTTCCAATTTTAATTCACGTATCCACTAAGTAAACAAACTGTTTTAAATTTTATGGAATTTTTATTTTTTGATGAGAAATTATGGTTTAAAGGTTGTTTGAAAGACCAGGAAGACGTCCATTTTTTGAGCCAAAAAAGACTGCGCCATGTCGTCGCGAATTTTTCTCGATTGATAGCAAAATCTCTTTTTGCATGGAGTCTCACACCTGTACACAATACAACAAAAACGACTGTAAGAACACACATACCCTCATTTAGATGCTTCATGTAAGCAGATTTGCACTATCAATCAAATAAAAAACGCGATAAGATTTTCCAGTGCATGGCGCGACCTGATCTTCTAATGCGCTAAGTATACGTATATAGTATACAGTATATAGTGTACAGTATATAGTATACAGTATATAGTATACAGTATATAGTATACAGTATATAGTGTACAGTATATAGTATACAGTATATAGTTAAAAACATTTAAAAACATATGTTCCAATTTGCAAGTCCTTGAACAAACCGAGTTGAGGTCCAGAAAGTTTGCTGTGAAGTCACCAGCGCCCATAAGAAAAGAAGAAAAAAGAAAAAAAAAACGGAAGAAGTGTCCAGTTCAACGTGAAAGTTGTATACAGGCTTTTAGCCCTAGTTTATACTTGCGGCGTGATGGTCGGGATAGATATCGACCGGGCGGCGCGAAAAATCGATATCCATAGCGATCGTGGTGCCGCGCCGCGTGGCGGCGCAAGTATGAACTTGGCCTTAAGCTCTATGTTGCAGCTTAAATCCGCTAATATTTTTGCATCAGCCCAACAGCACTTACCAGCCTTGTCAGCCAGATACTTGGAGAAGTCGAACATCATTACCGCGTCAGCATCTTCGTCGTCGGAAAGATCCCCACCAGATCGTACCGATGAGGACACCAAACCAACCTGAACAAGAATTTCTATAGGAGGCCTTTGAAGAGAAAAAATGGCTCAGACAAACAATTTAAACGCACAGTATGGCAAGTAGCTTGCCCCTAACAACTGGATATAACCGAGTTACGAGATCTTCTAACCCAGTTTACAACAGAATTAAGGCTTATTTTGAACATAGAACATTTATTGAACCAAAAGTGATATAAAATCCGCACCAAAAATCATAGCAGAGGCTGACTTTTTGAATATTAGGAAAATGGATTTCTTCCATGATTTACATCAAGTAGAAAATGCTTCTTTCCCAAGTGATTTGGTATACCATTTCTAACTTGTAGTTTAAGGTTTTAGCGAAAACTGAGGTTACTGCTGGGAGCTCATTCCAAATTTTCAAAGGACGAGACGAAAAACATTTTTGATTTTTTAGTGCAGTTTTTGTGGTTGAGTTCTAAGACTGTGCCCTCTGATAATCCCATTAGGATAAAGGATAAAGGACGGCGTTACTCTATCCCTTTTGGGATGCGCCAGCGCATTCTACTTCTACGGGATGTCGTGGAGGTGACATGAATGCGTATTTGGCCATACAATGACTTGCGGTGGCCAGCCGATGAACAAGTCAGCGCTTTATCCTTCCCAGACAAGTCTGGTACCAATTCACCGACCCCGGAGGGATGGAAGGCTTGGTCGGCCTGGGCGGGAAATCCGAACCAGAAACCTGGTATCGGGTGCACGCGACAGTCGCGCCTCCTCCGACTGCGCTACACGCGCCATATAAGGATAAGGATAAAGGACGGCGTTACTCAATCCCTTTTGGGATGCGCCACGCATTCTACTTCTACGGGATGTCGTGGAGCCGATTTGAATGCGTATTTGGCCATACAATGACTTGCGGTGGCCAACCGATGAACAAGTCAGCGCTTTATCCTTCCCAGACAAGTCTGGTACCAATTCACCGACCCCGGAGGGATGGAGGGCTTGGTTGGCCTGGGCGAGAAATCCGAACCAGAAACCTGGTATCGGGTGCACGCGGCAGTTGCGCCTCCTCCGACTGCGCTACACGCGCCCACGCGCCATATAATCCCATTAAATACAGAAAAATTGAAAACTTCGCCTTATTTAGGATGATTTCATGTTATTAGGACGAAAACTGCCCGTTCTGTGATAGATTGCGTTTAGCGCACTATAGAAGCCACTCGGCTGGCTATGCCTGCAGCTAGACGAACTCCAGTCAACCATCAAGACAATCTATCATGTTAATTGTACCGGCGCCTTTGGCGCCTCGGTATGAAAAAGAACGTAGAGGACAGGTGTTAGGTACTCTATTTCATCTGGATGACCTAAACAAGAGGTCTCGGCCATCTTTCTCCGAAAAAACACGACAAATGGTGATCTACCCGATCCGCAACAGAATATGTAAATACCCATACTCCAGCCAGGGGCGGGCGTCTACAAAAAAGTCGGTGAAAAAAGCCTCGAAAACGTGGTGTGAACTTACAGTATCAAGCGAATCTCCTGCGGCGAGCGATACCGGCGGCATGTTTTCGTCGTTAAACGGATCACAGATAACCGGCTCCCAAACTCCAATCTCGAACGTGTTCTGAAGCAGCACTAGTTACTGAACAAGGAAGACCAACATCTCTACACCCAAAAAATCTGTGAAGAACAGTCTTCACAAGACACCGAGGACCGCTCTACTCTAGGAGTGAAAGTCCATGTTCGTCAGTCAATGTGAATCAAACGCAAGCTCAAAAGAAGTGGAAACGAATACCTCCGCTTCGATCTCGTCCTTGGTCAGCTTCCCAGCAGCTATCTCTGTCGCCCGATTCTGTTCCCGAAGTTGTTGAATTTTCGTCACAATCAGTGACTGCTTTTCCTCATACGTGGCCGGGTAGGACAACGGTGTCCACTCATAGCTGTCGGGCACTATGGCTTCCTCCTACAATGAATAGGTCTTTGGGATAAAACTACTCGAATCTAATTAGGGAAGGATTTCGACCTCCCACGGAACTTCAAGCTGAAACGAGGATCATTAGAAAGAGCTCGGAATGCTGATTACGAATATGGGTGTCAACATTACAAAATGGAACTTCTGAGCGAGTTATGACCTGCCGAAGTTGCGTGGCCTGACCAAAGGCTGGCCGTGCGAAAGAGCTGGCGCAAGAGCGATGAGTTATAGTGACTCCGGGCCCTCAGTTACGACGGTGGCGCAGGGGCAGTGCTCCCGCTCTTCACATGTGACGTCATTGGTTCGGTGCCATTGCTACCGAAATCTTTGCACATTATGATTTATCTTAGAAATGACCTTTTATATTGAGGTGGCGATGTCCGTTCCTCCACGTGGTGCCACTGGAAACTACTCGCTCTGCGAGTTAAGCCGAACACGGACACTCGATTGCAGGCGACAGGCCCTTGTGACAGGCCGGCCTACGAAGACCCATGTCACATCACATGGTGTATGACAGCTCAAGTGTTTCGAGATAGTGCTACGGCGTCCGCGGGAGCCGACGCGCACTCGCAGAGCCCGGCGAGTGTGAGAAGTATGCGAGGGTCCCTGATGCGAGGACGGCATCGGGGGGCAACTGAGCTAGTCCGAAAGTCCCGTAACGTAAGCAGGACCCGCGTGGCTACGCTGAATGTGGGTACGTTGACGGGCCGCTCGTGCGAGTTGGTTGAAGCACTGGAGCGTAGAAGAGTTGATTTCTGTGCGGTGCAGGAGACGAGGTGGTCCTGCCGCAAGTCAAGGGATATAGGACGTGGCTTTAAGGCCGTTCTATGTGGAAGTCCCAGGACCACCAGTGGTGTCGGAATAATCGTCTCCGAACGATTTCGTGACTCGATTGTAAGCGTCGAGCGCTTTGACGATCGATTGATGAAGATCGTTGTCGCCGCTAAGGAGCGGCTCTATCACTTCTTCTCAGCGTATGCTCCGCAGACTGGCTGCTCGGATCAAGCCAAGGAAGAGTTTTGGAGCCTGCTTGATGAGAAGACAGCAGTGGTACCGTCGAAAGATGTCATCATAGTCGCTGGTGACCTTAATGGGCACGTAGGTGCTACGAAAGACGGGTACAGCTGTCATGGTGGGTTCGGATACGGATCACGTAACGCCGATGGTGAGCGCATTCTTGAGTATGCGGAATCGCATAATCTCACCATTGTGAACACCGTTTTCCGAAAACGCGACTCCCACCTCATCTCATACTATAGTGGGAGCTCCAAGTCTCAGATAGACTTTGTCCTTGTGAGAGATCGCGACCGGAGTCTTGTCACAGACGCGAAGATCGTGCCGTATGAGACGGTCGCCCCACAGCATCGACCGCTGATCTGCACTTTGAAGATCGCCCCTCCGAGGCTGAAGCAGGTTGAGCGATGCGGTGCCGCTAGAATTAAGTGATGGCGAATCAGAGAGAAGGAAGCAGCTGTGATTTCTCGCGTGCGGTTACCGACAGTCACGACTGTCGACGAAACTTGGAAGAAGGCGACCGACGCGATTCGTCAAGCTGCACAGTCAGAACTCGGCATTACGAAGCCTGGGCGACGGAAGGTCGACAAGCAGACATGGCTGTGGACAAACGACGTGAAAGCGAAGGTTCGAGAGAAGAAGTCGCTCTATCACGTGTTTCTCGGCGAAAAGACAGCCGATAACTGGCAGAAGTACCAAGAAGCGAAGAAAGCTGCAAAGAAGGCCGTGGCTGTTGCGAAAGCCACTCATTATGGAGATGTCAACGAGAAGCTCGAGTCTCGTGATGGTGAGCGGTATCTGTACCGACTTGCAAAGAATCGCCATCGCCAGACCGAGGACATCGTGAAGTTCTTCGGCATCAATGATGAGAACGGCCATCTTCTTACGGACCGCAAGAAGGCATTGAAGCGATGGCGCGATTACTTTGAGGAAATCTCTACGGTAGAATTTCCTCATCCAGCCATCCCTTCAACGGCTCCAACCCACGGCCCCGTTCAGAAGATCACCGTGGAGGAGACTGAAGCGGCTTTGAAGAAGATGAGGCCAGGCAAAGCGACTGGGCCCGATGACGTGGCAGCTGATTTGTGGAAGTCCAAGTATTGGTACCCTGCTGAGTGGTTGGCGAAGTTCTTTAATCAGGTTGTGGCGGAGAAGAAAGTGCCTGAGTGTTGGCGCCAAAGTACGACGATCCCGATTTGGAAGAAGAAGGGCAGTCCTGCAGACTGCTCCAATTACCGTCCGATTCGTTTGCTTCCGCACAGCATGAAGATCTTTGAGCGAATTGTCGATGGACGAATTCGGGACATCGTCCAGCTGTCCAGCAATCAGTGCGGCTTCGTGGCTGGTTGTGGCACCGTTGATGCCATACACGCCACTCGCCTCCTGATAGAGAAGCATCGCGAGAAACAGAAGGCAGTGCATATCGCCTTCCTCGACTTGGAGAAGGCCTTTGACCGCGTACCGCGTGAAGTGATATGGTACGCCTTGCGACATCATGGAGTTCCCGAAGAGCTCATAGAGTGGGTGCGAATTCTCTACTCTTGTCCAAAGAGTCGAGTTCAAGCTGCAGCTGGAACCTCGATGGAGTTCCCCATCCCTGTCGGGGTGCACCAGGGTTCTGCGCTTTCCCCACTCCTCTTTGTTGTCGTCATGGATGCCATCACACGAGATCTTCAGAAGCCCGTCCCTTGGACGTTGCTTTATGCCGATGACGTGATGCTCGCTAGCGAAGATAAAGGAGAACTCGAGCGAGAGTTGCAAGCTTGGTGTGATCGCTTGGAGCGGTTTGGACTCAGATTGAACGTGAAGAAGACCGAGTATTTAACGACGGACGTTACCGAGTCCACCTCCATCAAGGTTAACGGCATCGAGCTTCCACGCACTGCGGTCTTTAAGTACCTGGGATCAGCAGTCGCGTCTGACGGCAAACTGATGGTCGAAGTGAATTCACGCGTGAGTGCAGCTTGGTCCAAGTGGCGCTCGTTGACTGGGGTGCTCTGCGATAGGAAGATACCGGAGCGCTTTAAGTCAAAGATCTACAGGGCAGTCATCCGGCTAGTAGCGATGTACGGCGCTGAGTGTTGGCCTGCGACCAAGGAAGTTGAAACGCGCCTCAGCGTCATGGAGACGAAGATGCTGCGCTGGACGGCTGGAGTCACGCGCATGGACCGCATCCGAAACGATGTCATTCGGCAGAAGTTCGGTGTCGCGCCGATAGCGGACAAGATGCGCGAAGCTCGCTTACGATGGTACGGCCACGTTCTGCGTGGAAAGGAAGACAGCGTCCGCAAGACAGGCCTTAACTTCGAGGTAACAGGAAAGCGGCCTAGAGGGCGCCCGAAGCAGCGCTGGGCTGATACGTTACATACGGACTTGAAAGCGGCTGGTGTCCACCCTGATCTAGCGCTGGATCGGGAAAGGTGGCGTCATGACACCAGAATAGCGGACCCCGCTACGAAGCGGGACAGACGCTGAAGAAGAAGAAGAAGAAGAAGACCTTTTATATTGAATTATGACACGTGCTAGATTAAATAGCCTCCAGTTGTTCAATATAAGATTTGGACTATATTTGTGCAAAATGGTAAATAAAAATGGCACCATATCAGTTTTTGCCTTTGAGCATTTTTCAAAGATGTATGTTAGTTTTCCCGGCTATTTAATCAAACGCGTGTCATAATTCAGAATAAAAGGCCATTTCGAAGCTAAATCATGATATGCAAAAACAACGGCAGCCATAGGAATCGAACCAACGAAGGCACACGTGACCAGCGGCAGCACTGCCCCTGCGCCACCGTTGCCACGGGCGACTCACTCTTACGAAGCCACTATGACTCATCGCTCTCGCGCCAGCTCCTTCGCAAGGCCAGCCTTTGTCAGCTCACGCAACTTCGGCAGGTTATAACTCACCAAGGAGTTTCAGTTTGCAATTTTGATACCCAAATTCGTAAACAGCATTCCGAGCTGTTTATAATGATCCTGGTCTCAACTTGAAGTTTCACGGGAGGTCGAAATCATTCCCTAGTAAGAAATAAAGGAAAACGAAGTTAACTAGTTCTTGTTTAGGATGCGCTGCGCACTCTTCTACGAGATACTCTAGATGGATCATGAACGCGTATTTGGCCTCTAGCTATTACACTTGAAATTGCTAATTGACGGAAAAACGACAGTAATTATTAATAATTACCTGCTGCCGTTTGAACACTCCCGCGCGCTTGCTACAGTATCCCTAAACTTGCACATCACCCAAGCCGTTGTCATCGGAGCTCGAGCGCACAAATCTACAGATATCTCTAGGAAGGATAAAACCCATCCAATCTGCTCTTGCTAAAACCGCTTTCGTAGCTCAACGAGGAGTGCGCAGCTGGGTTCTGAGCTCGAAAAGGCTTCAGACTAGGAAAGGGACTGCAGGGTGTGGGCCACCCAAGCTGCTCCTGCTAAACCACCTCGTCACTCAGTGGGAATTACGCAACGATCGTATGTCCACGTGGACGCCGTCGCGATCCACGACGCAAAGGCACCAACCGCACGCTACAGTATCCCGGAAACCTGCATATCAACCAGCAATTCGAACGGCAGTAGGGAATTAGTTATACGTAAAACCCGGACAAACAGATCGCTTATAGTCAGACCAAAATGCTTACTTGATCTCGACACCTGAAACCTACAGTCGATCACAGAGCGGGGCAACTCAGGTTTTGCGGGACTTTAGTCATCATTAGCCAACAAGAATCAACCAAAGCACAGAATAAACGCTAGCCAATCAGAGCTTCGAACATACATGGCCCTCTAGCCGAAACGCCAGTCGCGGCCTGATTGATCTGATGCTTTCTGCCTCGCAATATAGGCCATATTAACCACTACTACCTTTCACAGTAGCAGATCCTACTCTGGAAAACTATTTAAAAAATCACCATTGAAGGCAGTTTCCCCGTCAGATGGTGCAAAAAAATGGCTCGGACTGACTTTTCGCGCCGTCATGCGACAACGCACAGCATTTATACTTCACCGCCCTAGAACAACCTATTTTACGGAATTTCAGAGTACTGCATTCGACGGATCGCGCTGCAGAATGAATAGGCACGGCGCGACACAACGTTCGGAGATCGGAATCGCGCCACGTTTAACAATTGACGGTGGACTATAAGAACCCCCTAAACGAGTCTGAGCTCTAAGTCCAAGCTAGACCTATGGTTTGCTTACCTTCGTGTAGCCCAACGCGTCTACCAGTGTCTTCTGTCGTAGCTCATCAGCAAGCAGAAGATGGTTGATCCTGAAAGGTAGAAAACATAAGGGGACAGAGGATGGACAACAAAGCTATGTCTAGCCTCATTGACCTTCAGCCGCATAAAAATTATTTTTTACCTGTAAAATTGCTAGTGGTCACTAATATGGCCTACATGAGAAGGCAGGAACGCTCAGTCAACCAGAGCACCTATCGAATTCGCGCCAATCAACTAGGGTAATGATCGCGTCTGGGTAGTATACCCTGGAGCCAGATTCATCAACCGCTTACCGGACGATAACGGTGAAAAGTACTGCCAAACATGATGCTAATGAATGTCATATCAAGGGGTTTGGCGGTATTTTCATCGTTAGAAGGCGGTAAGCGGCTGATGAATCTGGGCGCTGATTGGTCTGGATCGCCTCCCTTTCACCATGTAGGCCCTATTAACGAGAACTACAGTAAAATCAAACTGCACGTCCGTCAACGCTACCCAGGACACAAAAGCATCGTTTCAATGCAAGCCTTCTTCCCTTCAGCCGCTTAAAAACCCATTTCTTATTATTAAAATTGGCCCTAGTCGCTAATGTGGCCTACATGGGGAGATAGGGACGAGTCAGCCAACCAGAGCACCTATCTTACTCGTGCCAGCCAATCAGAGCACTGAATGTACACACCCCGTCGCCTCGGTAGCACGCAGTTTGATTGTTCTGGTGCGTATCCTCCTCTCCATGTAGGCCATATTAAAGACTAGTAGACTGAAAATAAATTGCACACCAATGAACGTTATCGCCGTTCCAATGCAAGCCTTCTTCCTATCAGCCGCATAAAAACACATTTCCTATCAGTAGGATTGGCATAGTCGCTAATGTGGCCCACACGAAGAAGTAAGAACGCACCAGCCAATCGCCTACCGAACTCGAGCTGGCCAATTAGGACATGATCGTACACATCTCGCCGTCTGGGAAACACGCGAGCTGATTGGTCTGGTGTCTGCTGTTCTCCATGTAGGCCATATTAACGACAAGCACAGTAAAATTGAATTGCGCGCCTATAAACGTTATGCGGGATAAGATAGTGCCGTTCCCATCTAAGCCGTCTTCTCCTTCAGCCGCATAAAAACCTTCATGTGGCCTACATGGAGAGGTAGGAACGCGCCAGCCAATCAGAGTGCCTATCGAACTCGAGCTGGCCAATAAGAGCACTGATCCCCACCGTCCGGGTAGCACGCGATCTAACTGGTCTGGCGCATCTCTCCTTCCCCATGTAGGCCATATTAACGACAAGTACAGTAAAACTGAACTGCGCGCCTATAAATCTAAATCGCCGAGGATACAAAAGCGCCGTTTTTCTAATACTCTACTAATATTTCAGTAGATCACCCTACCGATAGAAGAAGCTCGGCAAGGCGGAGATTAGATTCCACAGCGTCGCCGATATCGGGTGTCGATCCATCAGCTCCGGCACGTAGATCTGACGCTGTCGTGAGAGGACAGAGTTGTCTTCTGGCTTTGGTGTAGCCGCTTTCCGCCGTCCACCTCCAGCTCGCGGCAGCAGCAGATTCAGACGACTGAACGTAAATGGCTTTAATGACTATGGAGTGATCTACTCTAATAGAAGAACACTTTCGAAACCAATACCTACTTCGAAGTGAAGTCCACATCGAGTAGATTCTGCTTCTGATCGAAAATCTCCAGGTTGTACTTCTTGATGAAGTACTCGTTGAAAGATGCGTACTCCTCATCGGGAAACGGCGACGATGGCGTCAGATTTTCCAGAATCTTAAGCATTTTCAGGTGATGAAATCGGTTCTAGACGGAAAAGCCAACTGTCCTTAGAAGCGGAACGTACCTCAGCCACGTAGTAGAAGACCGGCTGCTCCAGATTTCGGTACCACGGCATCACGACAGCGTCTCTATAGTCTTCGGGCCTGGAGCATATCTACTTTACACAATCTAACGATGCAGAATCAAAGAAAAAATAAATAGTTTTCAGAGTCAAATTTACACCAT
This sequence comes from Heligmosomoides polygyrus bakeri, assembly GCA_947359475.1. Lineage (NCBI taxonomy): Eukaryota > Metazoa > Nematoda > Chromadorea > Rhabditida > Heligmosomidae > Heligmosomoides > Heligmosomoides polygyrus. Next base: position 6,416,338 of record OX375867.1, read on the forward strand.
GCCTTAAAGATTTCTGTGCAGCAAGAATTTTGGATCTGTCCTAATGGGAGAAGGGCACTTCACTTTGTTGTTTGTTGCTGAACGATGTTAAAATTGAAAACGAACTCTCCATGATCATCAACTATCATAAAACCTGGACATTTTGATAGAACTGTTTGAATTCTTCTGTGCCACGCAGTTTTGTCAAACTGCAGATTTGTTGCGCCTGACGTTTTGACGATTTCGTCGTTATCAAGGGCCTGAAAGAAGTTCGAAGTTCTGCAGACTGTACGTTCATATCGCCAACTGCTCTAGTTTTCCCAACCCTGCTAACACCGATGAGATCCTAAGAGTGTTGAAAAGAAGCAAATCCAACACAAACACATCTCACCGCAGCTCCACCAGCGCTGGAATACCGCACAACTACACGACAACCATTGAGCAAGAGAAACAACCCGATATACTAAAGTTTACAGACAGAGGATCATGGCGTCTCACAGCTCATACAGTGGAATGAAGGGCAAAAAGTTACTCGTAATGGAAACGCTCCCGTTCTTTTTGTTCATTGATGGATTACGTTCATGGATCCAGAAAGCATCAAGGGTCTTCCTGGTCCCTTCCGGATTTCACGAATGTAACCCAACAATGAATAACAGCGCTTTCATTACGAGCGACTTTTTGCCCCTCATTGTACGAGCTGTGAGACACAATGATCCTCCTGGTCTGTATACTTTAGTATACAAGGTGTGTTTCACTTGCTCAATGATTGTCGTGTAGTTGGGCGATATTTCAGCGCTGGTGGAGCAGAGGTGTGCCGCGTTCGTATTGGAGTTCTTTGTTTTCTACTCCTAGAATCTCGCTGGCGCTAGTAGGGCTGGGAAAACTAGAGCTGTTGGCGGTAGGAGTGCACAGTTTGCAGGAAATTCGAGCTTCTTTCATGCCTTTGACAACAAAATCATCGAAAAGTCAGGTACAATAAATCTACACTTTAATAAACCTGCGTGGCACAGAAGAATTTAGACAGCTCCAAGAAGTGAAGTGCTTTACAAAGACTACAACATTGCCCATGAGAGGGTCTTTCCTTGCAACCTCCTCCTGGCGGGACACGCTAGTCATGTTCGTTCCGTTTTTCTATTAGGTTGGTGCATAAGTTCTCGGACATTTGGGGCATGAAATATTTATTATCACAACATACGAACAACAATATCAAATCATTTGAAGCAACCACCCTTTACATCAGTTGTCTTTCGCCAACGTGCTGGTAAGTCATGGATGCCTTTTCTCCAAAACGTAGCCGGTTGTGATTCGAAAAATGTGAGCAGTGCCTCCTTGACATCCTCTCGGTTCCTAAATTGCTGGCCGTCCAAATAGCGTTGAAGGCTTGAAAACAAATGATCATCAGAAGGAGCGAGATCTGGTGAGTAGGGTGGATGTGGAAGAACGGTCCATCCGTAGTCCGCCAACTCAGCCGCCGTCGCTCTAGCAATATGCGGTCTAGCGTTGTCGTGTTGAAAATACACCTTCACTTGCTCTCCTCGTGTGGTTTGAAGGTGGGCCTTCAACTTCCTCAGTTGGTTGACGTAAACCTCTGCCGTCACTGTTATCCCTTCGTCCAGCAGCTCCCAGTATTCTACGCCAAGAACGCTCCATCAAATGCATAGCATCACCTTTTTCACGTGAAGGTCGGGTTTCGGAACGTCCTCTGCCTCTCCAGTTGCGTCAACCCACTGTGCACGCAGGTGATAATTAGAGTAGAGTATCCACTTCTCATCCCCGGTGACAAGGTTGTCCAGCCGTCCGTGGGTACGTCTGAGGGTAAGGAGAGACAGAGCGACATCGGCTCTGCGATCCATGTCATGTTGTGTCAAGTCGTGGGGTACCTAGCGACCCAATTTTTGCGCCTTGACAATCGACTTCAATCCTCGAACGACTGTTGAGTGACTAACATCAAGAGTGCTTGATAGTTCGCGAGCGGTTTGGTATGGGTCCGCTTCCACTCCACTTCGGAGGCCATCCAAGTCCAGTGTCATCGGGCGCCCTTCTCGTTCATTATCTTCAACGGAGAATTCACCAACTGCAAACTTCGAGAACCACTGGTACACAGTGCTTCGAGCAGGAGCACTCTCGTTGTGAACATCCTTCAGCCGGCGATACGATTCGTTGACATTGAGGCCAGATTGATGCAGGAATAACATGACGTGCCGAATATGCGTCTCAGTTGGGATGAATTGCTTAGCCATAATAGCTGACGTTAACAACGCAGAAGTGAATGTTGGGAACAGTTTTGTAGCCCTTTCCCTTCTCTGTCGATCGATCATTTACGCGTTGATAAATGTACGAGAAATTTGGCGGGAAGATGCGCTTTCAATTCAGGAGGGATCAAATGTCCGAGAACTTATTCACCAACCTAATAGTAACGCTCCCCCTCCGACTAGGACAGTTCCTAAATTTTTTCCTTTAGAAAGTCTTCAAACGCTCATGTTAGAGGGAGTTTCAGAACGACCACCAACTCCTAATCCGCTCACACCATTGAAGCTAGCACTACGACCAGTGATCGATCCTGAAAAAACACTCACTTGAAGATAAAAGCTCTCCTTTCTTCCTCACTCGGCACTCTCGGCATGTCGCCCATCATTTGAACCACTTCTTCCACGTACTTCATATTGATGCTGTACTCCAGTTTACCGTCTTTTGACACGGCTGAAGAAAACAAGCGTAGTATAAATAGGAAATTTGGTGCATATTTTTCGACAAATAATGGAAAAATATGAACAGATGGATGAAAATCCTCCTACAGGACACTTTCTTGCTAGTTCTGAAAAATCGTGTTGAATACTTGCTTTTTTGCTTTCCTTTCTTCTCTTTGTGTTTTTTTTTCAGCTGGCTTAATCATTTGTCGGATCTATCCTAGTCCGGGGCCACATAACTGAAAAGTATTAGGTTGGCAACTAATTTCGTGGACTCTCAAGAATCTTCAGCAAAAGTATTTATTAACAAATAACTAATAATAATCTTTAATCAAAATAAGATCCCTCGGAATGCAGAAGTGCTTCCCACTTATTAGGCAGCTGGTCTATCCCACGGCTATAGAGTTATTGTCCTTTCAAGGCCAAGAATCTTTGGAGGTGCATTTTGACCCGGTTCACATTATTAAATCGTCTTCCAACCAAGAAGTACTGCACCGAACTAAAAATGTGGTAGTCGCTCGGCGCAAGGTCTGGGCTGTAAGGTGGATGAGTTTGACGCTCCCAGTCAAGGTCTTCTATTTTTTGAGGCGTCCGGTTCGCTACATTCTCTCCGTTTGGGGGTGTCAAGAAGGTATTAACTTCTGGGAGCTCGTCAAGAACGGTTCCGGCATTAATGCTGTAATCTACTCTTCTCAACCTGGCCGTGCGTAGGCTGAACTCCGCTGGAATCGGACCAGACAGATTTTCAGGAACGGAATTATCTATCAGCAAGATAACGCCAGATCACACGTCACGAATCGGGAGCTTCAAAAAATCGAAGACCTTAGCTGGGAGCGTCTAACTCACCCACCTTACAGCACAGGCTGTGTGCCAAGTGACTAGCACCTTTATAGCTCTCTGCAGCACTTCTTGGTTGGAGGACGATTTATTAATGTGGACCATGTCAAAATGCACCTCCAAGGATTCTTGGCTTCAAAAGCACAAGAATTCTACAGCTGTGGGATGGGCCAGGTAGCTGATGAATGGGAAGCAGTCCCGCGTTCCAACAGATCTTACTTTGGTTGAAAACTGTTATTTATTATTTGTTTATGAACACTTTTGTTGAAGGCGCTTGAGAGTCCACGAAATTAGTTGCCAACCTAATATTATATGCAACAAATTCACTTGAGATTTACTGAGCGGCTCCTACAGAACAACATAGGACACAAAACAAGAAAAAGTCACAAAGAAAAAAAACACGAAATATTACATTTGTTGCGGTTGTCGCGGCATGCGGCTTCATGCGCCCTCCTCACCATGTTAGATCCTGGTTATAACATGTCAGCCGGCAGTCAGCACGCGGCTTGCCTCCATTCCGTCGCTGTTTGCCCGCCAAGGCGGTTGTAAACCGAAGCGATTTTTATTTTTTGTTTGTTCGTTCGTTTTTGGTTTATTTTCTAGGATAGATCCTCATTTGTCATTATTATTGTCATGATTTTCTAATGAATGCCTCCAATACTTGCAATTGAGCGCGCTATCCTACGCTTAGAATAAATAAATAAATAAATAAATCCTACTATATATAAAGGAGCAAGCGCGTGTGTGTGTGTCACTGTGTGTGTGTGTCACACTGTCCGTCCGTCCCACTGAGTTGGGGCGCGGCAGCCGAACACGTCGGCGACCGTGCATGGCGAGCCGGAGAGGTACCGAGCACGTCGGCGACCGTGCATGGCGAGCCGCAGACGTGCCGAACACGTCGGCGACCGCGCATGGCGAGCCGCAGACGTGCCGAACACGTCGGCGACCGCGCATGGCGAGCCGCAGACGTGCCGAACACGTCGGCGACCGCGCATGGCGAGCCGCAGACGTGCCGAACACGTCGGCGACCGCGCATGGCGAGCCGCAGACGTGCCGAACACGTCGGCGACCGCGCATGGCGAGCCGCAGACGTGCCGAACACGTCGGCAACCCTGCATGGCGAGCCGTAGACGTGCCGAACACGTCGGCGACCGTGCATGGCGAGCCGCAGACGTGCCGAACACGTCGGCGGTACAAAACTTTAGGCCTGGGGGTAATCGAGGTCGCTGAACACGAATCTGAAGTCGGATCAATCGATATCGATCGATATTATCGATTTTTTGAGGATGACGTTCAAGCGACACGAAACTTCGGCCCTGGGGGTAACCGAGGTCGCTGAACACGAATCTGAAGTCGACCAATCGATATCGATCGATATTATCGATTTTTTGAGGATGGCGTTCAAGTGGCGCGAAACTTCGGCCCTGGGGTAACCGAGGTCGCTGAACACGAATCTGAAGTCGATCAATCGATATCGATCGATATTATCGATTTTTTGAGGATGGCGTTCAAGTGGCGCGAAACTTCGGCCTTGGGGGTAATCGAGGTCGCTGAACACGAATCTGAAGTCGGATCAATCGATATCGATCGATATTATCGATTTTTTGAGGATGGCGTTCAAGTGGCGCGAAACTTCGGCCCTGGGGTAACCGAGGTCGCTGAACACGAATCTGAAGTCGATCAATCGATATCGATCGATATTATCGATTTTTTGAGGATGGCGTTCAAGTGGCGCGAAACTTCGGCCTTGGGGGTAATCGAGGTCGCTGAACACGAATCTGAAGTCGGATCAATCGATATCGATCGATATTATCGATTTTTTGAGGATGACGTTCAAGCGACACGAAACTTCGGCCCTGGGGGTAACCGAGGTCGCTGAACACGAATCTGAAGTCGACCAATCGATATCGATCGATATTATCGATTTTTTGAGGATGACGTTCAAGCGACACGAAACTTCGGCCCTGGGGGTAACCGAGGTCGCTGAACACGAATCTGAAGTCGACCAATCGATATCGATCGATATTATCGATTTTTTGAGGATGGCGTTCAAGTGGCGCGAAACTTCGGCCTTGGGGGTAATCGAGGTCGCTGAACACGAATCTGAAGTCGGATCAATCGATATCGATCGATATTATCGATTTTTTGAGGATGGCGTTCAAGTGGCGCGAAACTTCGGCCCTGGGGTAACCGAGGTCGCTGAACACGAATCTGAAGTCGATCAATCGATATCGATCGATATTATCGATTTTTTGAGGATGGCGTTCAAGTGGCGCGAAACTTCGGCCTTGGGGGTAATCGAGGTCGCTGAACACGAATCTGAAGTCGGATCAATCGATATCGATCGATATTATCGATTTTTTGAGGATGACGTTCAGGCGGCACGAAACTTCAGCCCTGGGGGTAATCGAGGTCGCTGAACACGAATCTGAAGTCGGATCAATCGATATCGATCGATATTATCGATTTTTTGAGGATGACGTTCAAGCGACACGAAACTTCGGCCCTGGGGGTAACCGAGGTCGCTGAACACGAATCTGAAGTCGACCAATCGATATCGATCGATATTATCGATTTTTTGAGGATGACGTTCAAGCGACACGAAACTTCGGCCCTGGGGGTAACCGAGGTCGCTGAACACGAATCTGAAGTCGACCAATCGATATCGATCGATATTATCGATTTTTTGAGGATGGCGTTCAAGTGGCGCGAAACTTCGGCCCTGGGGTAACCGAGGTCGCTGAACACGAATCTGAAGTCGATCAATCGATATCGATCGATATTATCGATTTTTTGAGGATGGCGTTCAAGTGGCGCGAAACTTCGGCCTTGGGGGTAATCGAGGTCGCTGAACACGAATCTGAAGTCGGATCAATCGATATCGATCGATATTATCGATTTTTTGAGGATGGCGTTCAAGTGGCGCGAAACTTCGGCCCTGGGGTAACCGAGGTCGCTGAACACGAATCTGAAGTCGATCAATCGATATCGATCGATATTATCGATTTTTTGAGGATGGCGTTCAAGTGGCGCGAAACTTCGGCCTTGGGGGTAATCGAGGTCGCTGAACACGAATCTGAAGTCGGATCAATCGATATCGATCGATATTATCGATTTTTTGAGGATGGCGTTCAAGTGGCGCGAAACTTCGGCTTTGGGGGTAATCGAGGTCGCTGAACACGAATCTGAAGTCTACCAATCGATATCGATCGATATTATCGATTTTTTGAGGGTGGCGTTCAAGTGGCGCGAAACTTCGGCCTTGGGGGTAATCGAGGTCGCTGAACACGAATCTGAAGTCGGATCAATCGATATCGATCGATATTATCGATTTTTTGAGGATCACGTCGAGGAAGATCAGCCGATCCATCTTGATTAACATAATGGTCAGAAGGCCTAGGAAAGAATAGGAAACCCGTAGCGGCCATGGCGTCCTATTCTCGGGGTTTGGGGGCGAAGCCCCCAACCAGTCGTAGGCGGCCGCTAGGCCGCCGAACGACTGGTAAATAAATAAATGACAATTTTGAGCTGTCCTTTTGGGTGCGACACGACTACTTGCTCGCATTTGGCCCGAAAAGGTCACTGGACTGGCTGCATTCCCGTTCAAATTTTGCCTACAACACTTCTTGCAAGTAAGGTACATGGCGCACCCCAAGAAAAAAACCCATTCACCGACAAAAGACTTCAACCAATCAAACTAGGGAAGTCAGAACCTCTTCGCAAAGGCACGACGAGAGTATTTATCGGCGTCGAAGCGTCCAGATGGAAATCCAGGTTCGCTTTGCACAACTGCAGCACATTCTTGAAGATGTAGTGGTGGAAGTGCTTGATCATAGTGAGGCTCTGGCTGTTCAGCATGACCTAAATGCGAGTTGATACAATAGGACCCTGACGAAGCAAAAAAAGGCACATGTCGCTAATGTGGTCTACATGGGTCTCGCCCGACAATCACAACCAATCGGAGCACCAGCTGTGTACGGCCATTGAGGCTGTCTTGTACATCCTTCCTCTCCTTTGCATGTAGGCCACGTTAGCGACAAGTACCAAAGAAACCACGAACCTGAGTAGAAGCCCGAACAAGATGCACTCGCATATCTCCTTGACGTAGATAGGCAGCGAACGGTGGGATCTAGAACGATGAAACAGCACTGAATCAGCGACAAAACTTGGTGGCAGCAAACCATACCTTCGGCAGAACTTTTGCGCTCAGGAATCCAAACAGGTACTCATAGTCCAGCGGATTCGCGAAGCGACGTCGTTTTGGATTCGACTCCGGTGACGGCTCTTTGAGTAATTCTAGCTCCATCACATAGATATAGCACGGTGAGCCTTTCACGGGAAGTGCCTCGTGAAGAGCTGTCGCAACCTGAAAAGCTGCTCTAATGGATTTAGGGAAAGTCCTAGCCCGAAATTTCTCTTTTTTGCTTAAAAATTAATGGTTTTTCAACAACGCAGACCCACCATCGCAAGGATCTGAAGCGTAAGTCTGAACTGGTGAGAAGAGGACTCCGCTCGGAGAATCCCCACTCTTCAGTTAGTATAAAAACATGTCCCATTTTTGCGGTCCTTGAACCAACCGAGTTAGGGCCTTCAAAAGTTTACTATGGAATCGCACAGTACCGCACGGCAATGACTTCCAACCATCGAACATGCAGAAAAAGTGCAGTGCAAAAATACTGCTTCATAGGTGCGAACGAGGTTCAGGCGTTTAATCCTTTGCCTTCCAGTATTTTTGTATTTTCTGCATATTTGATATTTGGAAGTTATTGCTTTGTGCGACTGGATGAATCCACAGTAAACTATTTGGGCACCTAACTCGGTTGGGGAGTTTGCAAAAATGCAACATGTTTTTTTATATACCACTTTCACGTCGAACTGGTCACTTTTCAAATCAAATTGGACGCTATTCTAGGCCGGCTTTAAGACTTTACTAGGGGGGGGGGAAGCAATGAGACTCTCCATGGCGTGTCCATATATCCCGTGGCTGGAGTCTGGTTTCGTGTTTATCGTATGTGTATGCTTGTATGCTACTTACTGAAGGCCACCTGAGAAGTTACGAACTCCGCCCTTTCCAGAAGCATGCCAAAACCTCAGTCTGTCTCATGCCGAAACCCCAATCTGACGAGTCGACCTGTGTCGGGCAAGTCTCGCCCAATTCCCAACCCCGAGCAGCCTGGGCTCAATAGTCACGCAAGATGAGAAGTACGTCTTCTACCTTAACCTTGCCAAGCAGCGAGTCTGGGTGAGGCCTGGTGACCTGTTACCGACCTTCGTTCGGCGAGATGTTCACGGCGAGAAGCACCTTCTGAGCTTTTGAGTCTGCTCCCATGGATCGGTTTACCGGAAGCCGTTTCCCAAGAGCACCACGATGAACTCTAAGGCCATGGTGAACGAAATAGAGGAGATGGGCCGGCGACTCGCTCTTATTCATTCGCAGCGCTTCAAGAAGGTCCTCCTCTTCGACAACGCCGCACCCCATCGGGAACAAGTAACCACGGATAAGCTTGGCCAGCTGGGCTACGTTCACATGCCTCACGCACCGTATTCGCTGGACATCTCTCCATGCGACTACCACTACTACTTGAGCCTACAGGACTTCCTGGTCGAAAGGGACACAAGAACCCAAGCAGTCCTTGACAACCATGTCGAGCAGTTGATCAACACCAGGCCCAAGCAGTTCTGCAAGGCGGGGATCAGGAAGTTGGCGGCTGAGCGGTGGAAGCAAGGTCCTTGCCCTTAATGGCAAATACATTCCTCAGCATCGTTGAGTTGTAAATGAGTTATAAAGAGATAAAGATTTTTTTTCAATTACTTCTTACCACTACTTACTAAATTACTTTTGCCCCCCCCCCCCCCTAATAGAAATCAAAACGATCTCTTCCAAATCGAAATGACCTTCAGGCAGGCTGAACTACAGACTCAGTAAGATGGTAAGAATAATTCTGTGTTCAAGGAAAATTTGGTATAACTTTCTTCGATATTTTTTTAAAGTTTACCTGTCCCAATAATTAGAATAACTTTATAAAATTTTCATTTTTAGAGAAAAAATAAATTAAACTTTGTTTTGAAGCACAGAAAAAAGCAAGCATATAGCGGATTGAAGGATCGGATCGCGCAATGCACTCAAAAAGTTCGCCGCAACTTTTATTTCATTGATGGTGAAAATGTCACTCACATGCACCATCAAAGTGAGAATATATGCGTTCCTTACAGTTGTTTTTATTGCATCGTTAATAGATGTCAAACTCCATGCAAACAGAAATTCTGCTGTCAATCGAATAAAAATCGTAACGTCTTGGACGAGAGCATGGCGCAATCTCTTCTTTAGCACTAAAAAAAATGACTACCTTCCTGCTCCTCAAACAAGTTTAAAACAATATTTTTCCTCAAAACGTAAAAATTTATAAAATTTCAGACAACGCGCTCACTTATTGAGTAGGTGAATTGAAACATTAAAGAAAGTTATACTAAAAGTTTCCTTGGACAAAAATTATTCCAACTTTCTTTAAGAGTTTCTAGTTTAAAGCAGAGAGAGAAAGCTCAATTCGATTTGTAAGAGTTCGTTTTGACTTCAAAAGTCTTAAGCTAGCTTTCAAGAGGGTCCAATTTGACATGAAAACTGTCCAAATTGATCTGAAAAGTGTCCAATTTGACGTGAAAATCGTATATCTGGAGAGTGGAGAACGTCGCTGTGACTCCTATTTTGGCCGCATGCTACATAACCATTGTTTGGACCACGTGCCCAGCGATCCAGCAGCTTTTCGATTCCCTTAACATAGAACAGTGGCGTCTGTGGCTCGAAAAATGTTGCGAGTTTCGACCGAACATTCAATTTTTTCGTGAAGATGAGGCTTCATGGTGCGAAAGAGATGGTAGCCAGAAGGAACAAAGTCGGAAAACAAAGCGCACGGGGCAGGGTTTTCTATCCGAGTTCGGTAATCTTCTGACGGACTGGAAAGTTGGTAGACTTTTTGGTGCGATTCTCTTCTCCGTCATCGTCGCCGTCCCTCTTCTCTTCTGCTTCCCTGGCCGAGTTGGTCCAGTCAGAAAAAGTAAGTGGGTCACAGTTTCGCTTGTACTGCTTTCAGCGTGGTGCTTTCGGAGCTCTGGGACACATTTATCTTTCAGTTCGAGTAATCTTTCGATAAGCCCCTCTCTGACCTGCTGTCCAACTTCTTCTCTACCTTTTGTCGCCTCTACATTTCTCATTGTGCAGCTTACAGTAGTCACTTCGTTAGCCAAACAGTGGCTTCTCAGTGAGCTACACTCTGTCGTCTTCCTTGAATGTATTTGTTCCTTCATGCCACTTTCAATTCAAAATCGTCTTGATGTTCAGGGAACAAGTACATTCAACGAAGTAGACGATTGTGGCTCGCCGAAAAGCAACTGCTTAGGGCCTGTTCATACTTCTCGGACACTGGGTCACCACGGGCCGCACAACCAGTTGCTATTGGGCTGAAAACCTGCTCCTACGTATATACGTATATATATACATATATATATACATATGTATTTATATGTAAATACGTAGTATATACCTACTTATATACGTATTCACATATATATGTAGGTACGAGCTGGATATACGTGGATATATGGCTTCACAAGAATCGGGGGTGCGAAGGCGACTATCCGGCAACACTCTAGCAACAGGAGCCGACCCTTAAACCCACCCACAGGAGTGTCAACGGAGTGCAGGTAATCGCACCGGGCCCACTCACCTGGCCAATCGGCGCAGCCCGTCACTCCCACTGCAACAGGTTTCCACCCCAATAGCAAGTGGTTGTTCGGCCTGGGTTCAGCGAGTGCCAGAGTTCGCGACAGCAGTGATAAAAGCGATAAGAGCGCAGCGTGCGTGGCGTGCGCAACGCGCGGAAGTATGAACAGGCGACAGCAGCGACTGGAGGGGCAAGAGCGACAAGAGCGACTGGAGCGACAGCTCCGGCGCTCGAGTATGAACACCATTCGGCGGTGCGCGCTCGGTTTTAATCTATATGCATGTTTTGCGCGGGCGACGAGTCGCTCTTGTCGCGAAGTATGAACAGGCCCTTAGCTGGCTGTAAATAAAACGCCTACCGTTTGTTACTTGCACAATGAAAAGTGTGGATGGAGATGAAAAAGAACTGGAGAAGAAACTGGGCAGCAATTCAGAAAAGCGCTCATCGGGGGACTGTACGTACTGGGAGAGAAAATGTGCCACAAAGAACGGCAAGCACCACGCTGCAAACCGCAAAAGCAAAACTGTGAAGTACTCACTTTTCCTGTCGGGACCAACTCGTCTAGGAAACCAGAAGAGAAGACAGACGTGGATAACTGCACTATCAAGGGAACTGTCTGAACGGTACGCCGGAACGGCAAGAACGAGTACTATAGGGAGAATCCCCGTCCTCCAAATAGTAACAGAACATGATTTGGTTTTGCCGAATCCTTGAAGCAAACGAGTATGAGGGTGTAATGGTTAGGGGTCCGCAAAGCGAGCTCTTCACGGCAGCGCAAGATCCCGGTGTCGTGTACTGGGTGGCGCAATGGTAGAGGGCACGCCTCATGCTCGTGAGGCCTAGGGTTCGGTTCCCATGATACGTCGCGTTTTTGCACTTTTACCATAGGATCGGATTTCCATAGAAATTTCCATATCTGAACTTGTTTTCGGAGTTTGCTACGGTAAGATGTTTTTGCTTCTTATTATTTGTCAACATCTCGTAATTCACCAGCAATGTCCGAATTATGCAAAATGCGATTATATATGAAACTTTTACTCCAATAAATTGTTCTCATTGACAATGTAAGAAATTTTGACATAGGAACAACATGAAACAGGGGCAGAATGCCAGAAAAATGCTTAAATGCTATTTGTTGGTGTCGGTGAGGTAAGTGCCACCAGTGTACTCACAGTGGAGGAGGGGACCACATAATCTTCAACTTGACCTACCACCTTATGACCAATTTATTGGAGTAAAAGTTTCATATAAAATCGCATATTGCCATAGGCATATTTCGGACATTGCTGGTACGAGATGTCGACAAATAATAAGTAATGAAAACATCTTACCGTAGCAAACTCCAAAAACAAGTTCAGATATGGAAATCTCTATGGAAATCCGACACTATAGTAAAAGTGCAAAAACGCGATGTAGCATGGGAACCGAACCCTAGACCTCACGAACATGAGGCCTGCCCGCTACCACTGCGCCACCCAGCCCAAGACACCGGGATCTTGCGCTGCCGTGAAGAGCTCGCTCTGCGGACCTTAACCATACATTACACCTCGTACTCGTTTGCCTCAAGGATTCGGCAAAAACAAAACATGTTCCGCTGCTATTTGGAGGACGGGGATTCTCCCTATAATACTCGCTCTTGCCGTTTCGGCGTACCGTTCAGACAGTTCCTTTGTAAGACTTCACCTAAGCGTGAAAAAATGGCAGCACCAGGCGCCGAGAAGTATTCAAAGCAGTGGACAGACTATCGCTCCATCAATGTTTCAGAACAATAACGTCGGCGAACTTGTGAAGATGAATAGCGTACCCTGCGAAAGGCTACCGTACCCAATCTTCAACGGATGTAGTTCCGTTCTTTGCAGCGCTTGAGCCAAGGCACATGTATTCTCGAATTCCTGAGGCAGAGGGGTTTCTGTCCACCCACATCAATTCCCCCGTTCATATTGTTGGGATAGCTTTCTGGTAAAATGTTTGCTACCTAGGCCATGTCGAGCTTTAATCACAACGTCTCTAGCAAAGAGGAACGTGCCGAGAAGGCCTGAACGGTAGCAAGAACCCACCCTCTTATCGTAGAGCTGCTTCCGCCTCGCAGATCCCACCTTGGCGGATATACCGGGCGCCCACTCATCCGGATCCTCATCGAGCTGGCTCAGTAGGTCGGCGATTGACTCTCGTCCAACGGGCAGCAGATGGTCATTCAGCTCTCCCGCTTGGTGTAGAGTCCGACACGCCTTGAAGTCACCTTCATAAACAATCCGTTGATGTAAAAAAGACCAAATCTACCTACCTCAAGCGCCACGGCCATCTGCGCCAGTTTCTTACTGTCCACGGGGGTTTCCAGCACGATCGGCTTCTTTACAGGCGAGTTTATCGGCAGCAGAAGCTCGGCTCTATAGCGCACCATTCCATTGCAATTCACTGCAATTAGGCGGTTCTGAGGAACCAGCCGGGTGAAGATATCCGACGGCAGCTTCGCGCAGTACCTGTAGATAGAAGAACCATCTTGGTGTCTAGATACAGCTTTGTAGAAGGCTGACCCACCTATTTACGAGACCAATCGCTGACGACAACGAGACTTGGGCGCCAGTGGATGGCACGACGTACGGAGGAACAAGCAGGTCCACGTTCTCGGCTAAGCCCACCTCCGTGTCACTATCATTGCTTGGGTTGTGCACGCTACGACATCGGCGCAACAGCATCTAAACTTAGGGAGTAATAGGTGTATCACTTCTACCTGGTTAGGTAGCCAATCGAACCCTCTCGATCTGAACGAAATCCCGCAGATCTTCGGAGCACTTCGCGCTGTCGGATTCGTCAACGAGGATGAAGTACTTCGCGCCGCCATCGCGCTTTCGAGCTCGACCTTTTGACTAAATGCATTCACAATCATCTGCGAAAGTGGTTAGATTCAAAAATAAATGGTAATGAAAAAACTGGAGAACGAATGCATATTTTGATAAAGAATAGGCGAAAGTACGAAAAATCTGCATGAGAAGCAGATGCAGAAAAAACCGAAATTTAAAAAAAATGCGAAAAAGTTTTCAAGAATGTCGGAGGTTGTCAGCTAATCAACGTCTAAAAGCCTGTTTATAATCAGCGACGCAAGCGATGGGAGAGACTGGTCGCCTGAACAAAACATACGCATCGATTTTTGCCAGGCGGTCATTCGGCATCAGTCGGTCCATGTGGATTTTACAAATGACTAGGTGGCCGCCGACGACACCGACGCGGACTAAGAACAGGCTCTAAGGCCCCGTTTATACCTCGTCGCGGCGCGACGCGATAGCTACGCAATGAGGCGATATTGATCGATCGCGTCGCACAATCAATATGGCCGCTATACGTGGCGTCGCGTCGCGCCGCGACGAAGTATAAACGGGCCTAATATGTAGCAAAATCGATAAAATCGATCGGTATTGGCTGATTCTCGGTATTTGAAAGTATCTAGCTTCTACACATGTTCTCAGAGTGTTCCGCTGTGCGAGCCATCAAACACGAATATACTATGAGGTCTTCTTCTCAATCTTGTAGGTGAAAACCGACTATCACTAGTCGGTTTTCACCTACAAGATTGAGAAGAAGACCTTTAACACTTTCGTACAAACTATCAACTGTTATGATATACATGAACCAAGAGCACGAAACAAAGGGACCAGAACTGTAGCCCTTGTAGGATGGTCAGATGTAGAAGACAAATTTCGTCCAGTATTCGTTATGTGGTGAGGGTAGGAGCTCATCTAGAGTGCTGACAACGACCTTGCGGTCCGTTTTGGTACTTCGGTGGGGTACGAAAGATTTCATGGGTGGGAAAAAGGGTACTGGTGTCACGACAAATCGCCCCGACCAAATCTAGCGATTGTCCAAAGCAGTTTCTCCCCCATGGGAAAGTTTCGTACCTCACCGAGTGCCAAAAAGAGGCCTGAAGTTCGCGATCAGCACTCTAACCAAGGAATGCCATCAGCTTCTCACAGAACTCCGGATTGAGACCTATACCACGTGAAAGAGCTCGAGACGCTGATCACAGATATGTAGACCAAATCTGCTAAATGGATCTCCTTGCGAGTTATGACCGGCGGAAGCCGCGATGCTTTCCATGTGTTAGGCGCGCTCAATCAGCGTTGGGCGCAATTGCGCGGAAATCGGCGGTTCGGCTATCTGCGCTGTCGGCAGCGGTGGCGGCGCAGTGGTAGAGTGCTCGCTCCAAAGGATTGGGTTCATTGGTTCGATTCCCGCCGCTGACGGGTTTTTTGCATTTTGTGATCTATCTTCGACGAGGACCTATAATCTCATTTTTAGCACATTTTTGAGCGAACGGCTAATGGCGACTTGCATTTACGCCTATTTGAAGACGGAAACGTGTTTCAGGTAATGTTTTATTCATGACGTGAAGCAAGTCAGCAATTCAAATCAAAACAAAATAAAAAGTAAAAATAAAATCAAAAATCAACAAAACTTAATAAACATAATAAATAAAAAGTAAAGGCACTAGTTAAAAGTTCCGACTCCATCGACAAGAGTTCCGTCGAAAAAAAAATTTCGCTGAAACTTCGTCTAGGGGGGTTATTTGAGGTGCTGATCACGAATCTGACATCCGTTTTTCACGATTCGGTTGGAGACCACCCATACCTTTAACAAGGGTGGTCCAGGCAGAGTCACCGATTTCGCTGAAACTTCGTCTAGGCGGGTTATTTGGGGTGCTGATCACGAATCTGACATCCGTTTTTCACGGAGACCACCCATACTGTTTCTACAACCGTTCGGCCGAAGTCATGTCGGTGGAGTCGGAACTTTTAACTAGTGCCCAGCGAAATCGGCGACACATGGAAGACATCGCGGCTTCCATGTGTCGCTTAGGAGATCCATTTAGCAAATTTGGTCTACATATCTGTGATCAGCGTCTCGAGCTCTTTCACGTGATATAGGTCTCAATCCGAAGTTCCATGGGAAGCTGACGGCATTCCCTGGTAAGTGACCACCAGCACTCACCATTGGGTGAATTCCGGACGGTATCTGTGATCCACATACAGTGTCCTACAAGAACTCCAGTGCCGAGGTCTCATTCTTTCATGCACTCAGCGCCTGTGTGTAATCACGGTTGATGCTTCGTACATTATTATGTCAAAGATCTTTTTCAGTCTTGTAGATGGAAAAGAAATAGTGATAAACAGCTCATAGTAAACAAAGGTAAACACATAGAACATATGTAGAAGCAGCACATCTCAAATATTAGTCAAACAATTAAAATACAGAGCAACACAATACGCGGAAACTGAACCTCCACCATCTCGTCCACTTAGAAAAGACAGCGTCCACTACGCCGCCAAACTCCGCTCTTCTATTGCAGCGCATATTAACAAATCGGTGATAAAAGGATGAAGAATAAAGACAGCGTAACTCAACCCCTTTTGGAATGCGCCACTCATTCGGCTTCAACGGGATATCGTGGAGGTGATTTGAATGCGCATTTGGCCACACAAAGACTCGTAGCAGCCAGTCGATGAACAAGACAGCGCTTTATCCTTCCCAGCCAAGTCCGGTAGTAATTCACTGACCCCAGAAAGATGGAAGGCTTAGTTGACCTAAGCGGAAGACCCGAACCTGAAACCTGGTACCGGGTGCACGCGACAGCCGGCACTTCCTATACTGCGCCACGTGCGCACGAAATCGGTGAAAATGATTTTCTTGATGTCTGTCTCCCACTTTAAGCAACTCTGGTTCACAATAAGCTTTTTTAGGTTATTCCGCTCCCACTAGCATGTTTTTAACTCCCTGCAGTTAGCTTCGTTTGTTTATACTCCATTTTCACGTCGAAATAGGCACTCTTCTAAGCTTTTGAAATCAAACGAACTCTTCCAAACCTAAATGAGCTTCTTCGATATTGAATACTCTCCAATATGGTTAGAATAATTTTTTGATCAAGGAAAACTTTAGCATTTGTTTCTCTGCAGTTTTAATTCACCTGCCCAACAAGTGAACACATTGTTTGAAATTTTATAAAATTCTCACTTTTTGAGGAAAAATAATTGTTTAAAAAACGCTTAGAGAGCAGGCTACCAATTTTAGCACCGAAACAAAACAAAGCAACAAAACCATCTGTAAAGAACACACATATCACCACTTTGATGCTTTACGTAAGCAGTATTTACACTGGTTATCAAATAAAAATCGTGACGAGCTTTTCGATGGCGTGATCTTTTAGTGCGCTATACGATTGTTTTTCTTTGCTGTGCTCTAACTAGGGAAGGGTTTCGACCTTCCATGGAACTTCAAGTTGAAACCAGGATCATTAGAAAGAGCTCGAAATGCTGATTACGAATATCGGTGTCAAAATTGCAAAACGAAACTCCTGAATGAGTTATGGCCTGCCGAAATCGGGTGGCCTCACCACAGGCTGGCCGGGGGACACAGCTGGCACTAGAGTGGTGAGTTATCGAGGCCCCGTAAAAAGGGTCCGCCAGCTGCGGCGGTGGCGCAGGGGTAGTGCTGCTGCTGGTCAGGCGCGACGTCGTTGGCTCGGTTCCCGTTGCTTCCGGTTTTTTTTTGCAAATCATAGTTTATCTTCGAAATGACATTTTGTTCTGAATTATGACACGTGTCTCATTAAATAGCCGGGAAGACTACCACACACGTTTATAAAGATGCCTGAAGGCCAAAAACTGCTATGGTGACATCTTTATTTACTATTTTGCGCAAACAGAGTCCAAATCGTATCATATTGAACAACTGGAGGTGTTCCTAACAACCTTGGCGTTCGGGAACGAAGCAGAAAAATATGTGTTGTGTTGTTACTCCTGGCCAATAATTGTTCGATCTTGCTACAATTGACTGTTTTGCTGCTGGTTGTAGAGAGGCTGCATGTATAAGATGAGCAGTGCGTGAGCACCATGTCTGCTTCACCCAATTTTTTTGATTTTTTCCACAATGCCAAGGTTTTTAGAAACACTTCTAGTAGTTATATGATTTGGACTTTATTTATGCAAATTAGTGAACAAAAAGGTCACCATAGCAGTTTTTGCCCTTGAAGCATTTATACGAACGTGTATGGTAGTTTTCCCGGTTACTTAATCAGACACTTGTCATAATTCAGAACAAGAGGTCATTTCGAAGATAAATTATGATTTGCAGAAAAATACGAAGTAGTGGAGACCGAACCAACTACGCCGCACCTGACGTGCAGGAGCACTACCCCTGCGCCACCGCCGCAGTTGCGCGTCCCTCTTACGGAGTCTCGATGACTCACCACTTCGCGCCAGCTGTGTCGCACGGCCAGCCAGTGGAGGCCAAAGTGGAGGATTTTGGCAAGCCATAACTCCGTCAGGAGTTTCATTTTGCAATTTTGACACCTATATTCGTAATCAGCATTCCGAGCTCTTTCTAGTGATCCGGGTCTCAACTTGAAGTTCCATGGGAGGTCGAAACCCTTCCCTAGTAAGACAAATTTTAATTAATTTTTTTTTCTCAAAAAATAAATATTTTACAAAATTACTAGACTTATGACTATGACTTACTCCATTACGAAGCTCATCGAAGTGTCGCGAGAGTACAAGCTGCCGCTTTGCCTTACGTTCATCGACCTGAAGAAGGCATTCGACTCTGTCGAGGCTGAAGCGGTCATGGAAGCCCTGCTCACCCAGGGCGTTCCTACTCAGTACATCAGAGTCCTTCGAGAGCTGTACAGTGGATTCACGACCAAGATCTCACCATTCTACAACGACGTCCTCATTGACGTGAAGAGAGGGGTTCGGCAAGGGGATACCATATCCCCGAAGCTCTTCAGCGCCACTCTCGAAAACGTCATGCGCGAACTAGAATGGGAAGACATGGGAGTGAAGGTGGACGGCCGGCAACTACATCATCTTCGCTTCGCTGACGACATCGTGCTCATAACACCGAGCATCAGCCAGAAGAATGCTGGCTGACTTCGATCGTGTATGTGGGAACGTTGGACTGCAGCTGAATCTTACGAAGACGATGTTCATGAGGAACGGATGGGTTTCTGATGCCCCATTCTCGCTCAACGGAACGAACATCTCCAGCTATGTGTATCTGGATCGCGAAGTCAACATGGCCAACGACCTAGAACCAGAGCTGAGCAGGAGGAAAAGAGCGGCTTGGGAGCTTTCAAGAGCGTCGAAGAAGTCGTGAAGAAAACGAAGAACGTCCGACTCCGTGCCCACCCATTCGATTCCACTGTTCTTCCTGCCCTAACATACGCCTCAGAGACCTGGGCTATACGAAAGCAGGATGAACACGCGATCAACGTCGTGCAGCGTGGAATCGAGAGGACGATGCTCGGAGTGACACGACTCACGCAAGTGAGAGAAGGCCTCCAGAGTTCCGAGCTTCGCCGACGTTCGAAGATCAGAGACGCTGTCGCGTGGGCCAAGTTGTCGAAAATTAGGTGGGCCGGCCACATAATGCGCTTCGCAGACACCCGCTGGACGAGAGCCATCACCGACTGGATTCCGCGGGATGTCAAAAGAACACCAGGACGCCCACCAACGCGTTGGTCGGACTTCTTCGTTAAAGCCCTGAACGACCGATATGACGCTCTTCGTGTCCCTCGAGCGAGGAGGATCCATTGGACCACTCTAGCACGCGACAGGGACGAATGGAGACGCTGCTGGCACCCGCTCGAGCAATTCGATGATCAACGGGACGACAGGTGATACAGGTGATATTAGACTTATTGGAAAGTGAGCTAAAAATTTTCAAACAAGTTATACCAAATTTTCGTTGAACCAAAAATTATTCTAACCATCCTATTTAGTCCGTAGTTTAACCTGCCTCAAGGTCATATCGATTTGGATGACCTCGCTTTGAACTTAGAAGAGTGCCCAATTTGATTTGAAAAGTGTTCAGTTTGATTTGAAAAATTCGACGTGAAAATGGTGTATTCCTTTCTATGCGTGCATTTCTGCTGTGATTCATGCAACGAAATAAAAAAATAAATAATAAATAAATGCCATCGCCTGCGTGCCAAGCGTTGTCGCCGCGATCAAACAGTAACGTTCGGAGTCCTTTACTCGTTTGGGTTAACGACTTCGCAAAAATGAAACTTCATTTCATGGGGAGAGGAGATTCTTCCTTTGTGATTCGTTTTCGTTGTGCAGACACGCTTTAGAGACCTTCCCTTGTTAGAATCCCATAGCAAACCCTAACACATCATCAACTACAACAGCAACAGACCTGAATGTACGATCGATAATCGATCGGTCGGTTGAACTTGATCACAAGATTACAGTGCCGAACATCAACACCCTCCTCTAGTACATTCGTGGCCACAATGAGGTTCAGTTCACCTTGTCGGAAACGGCGGATCACCTTAAACATCGCCTTTAGCGTATCGTAAAGGCCCTTTAGAACTACATCAGTCATTCACCTCAGCTTGTCGCTTGTGCAGACCTTGACTGTCATCGGATGCAAAGCTTCCACCGCTGAACCCAATCACAAAATCCGACTGGATGAACTTGAAAGTTGGCTCCCATCGGCAGATATGTTTCAGCAGAACCTGAAAATTCACCAGGCGAGCACTATTAAGGGGAAAGTACCGCAAACAGAACGACTTACATTGAGTGTATAGGCCACATAACGCTGATCGACGAAGATAATTCCACTCAGAGGGTCGTCATTCTCTTTCTGTGCTTGTCTTTCTGGATTGAACAGCGACAAAATGTCTATCAGGCGGGTGACCTTGTTCGGCAAATACGGCTTCAGCGCTTCATACGTTTTGATTGGTTTCATCTGCAAAAAAAGATCATTGGATTATCAGCTCGTATGCGGGAAAACTAGAACTTTCATATTTTCGTACTAATGTAAGGGGACATTACAACGACGGCAGGGGACATTACAACGACGGCCCTAGGTCAAGCGGATTAGACATCTGCCGATAAGCTCCATCTGTTATCGGACCACCCGCGCGAGGCCGGAGAGAAAACACCGCCCACCGACACACACAGAGAGAGGGACACACCAACGCCCGGGCCCCTTGGCCTGGCTTCTCCTCTTTGGTTTTCTCTGGTTCGGCTCTCTTCCTTTTCCCGTCCCCCCGTCTGTCTATGTCGCAATCTGTATAACTGATAAACTGTGTTATTCCTCAACTGTTTTGTTATGTAATGGAACAATAGAGTAAAGTGATAGGGACGGGAAAGGCTTATATCCGACCTCCCTCAGGTGCTGCCGCTACACGAACACTCGTTACATAAAACCCTGAGGGAAGGAAGATATAACACTAAAAAGGCTAAAAGGAGAAAAATGGTAAATATATTTTTTATCCTTGAATCAGCACCAATTTGTACAGCTGCCTTATTTGGAGGTCTTAAGTAAGCTCGGGACCTAGGAATGGCAATGTTCTTCATTTAAAAATAAAGCAGTGAAAGGTTTAGAGCTTCCATGGGACTTTGAATAGAAACTTGCGTACTAGAAGGAGCTGAGAATGCCGATTACAAAGATTTAAGTTACGATGTGCAGAATGCAACTAGAGAATACTTCCGACCCTCGAAGTTTATCAACTCGACATTGTTCGGTCGTACGAGGGCGCTGTGGTGAAAGCAGTGAGCTGCGAGCGCTGATAAAATTACATTGCTGACGGCAGCGATGGCGTAGAGGTAGAGCTCTAGCTTGGAAGAAGTTAGATCGGAGGTTCCCTTCCCGCCCAACTCGATTTGTTCCATTATGAACATATATTCTGAATTCTGACGGGTATTTGAATAAATACAACAACAATTGCATGTGTTTTTCGAGATAAAAACGTCGCCCAGAGAGAGGTGAAGGTATGAGCGGCACTGCCCACGAATGCGATACCCGTTGGAGGGTTGAGTGGGGTTATCTCTGGTGCTAATACCAAATATTAGGTTGTCCCATAAGCCCTTGCAGTTTTTTTTTCAACGATTCACTGCAGATTTCGCCGGCGGTCTCTTGCATAGCGCTGCACAGTTTTCGAAAGAGAATGATTTGCTCTATCAGAAGCGAAGTTACCCTCTTTTCTAAAGCACAGCAAAAATATTTTTAAAAAATCACAATTCTACACCTTCTTATTTCAAGTAAGCAGCATTTATACTGTCAATCAAGATGAGCTAAACGGCGGCATGGCGCAATCTCTTCTTCTGTTACCCCAAAGGTGTCTGGCTTTCTCTGAAAGACACTCGTTCTAATTTGATAGATATTGGGTTTGAGTTCAAATGCGTCAAGCTGGCTTCTAAGTGTTCGATTAGACTTGACTTTCAACTGGGCATATTACATTTTAAACTGGGTGTCACAATTTAGAACCCGACACCTTTAGAAATAGAATGGACATTTTGTTCTTTCCATTTCTAAAAGTATCAAGTTCTCCCTTTTTTGTAAAAGAATTTTCTTTCACAATTCTTTTACAATACAACTTTTTTGTGTCCAATTATTTGTCGTCTGCCTATTTTTGGCTATCTCTTATTTATTTATTTTTCTCAGTGACTCTATTTTCGTCCTACATAATTAGAACATCCTATCCGAGAAAGCTCCACACCATTCGTTTCTGTTTCCTTTTCTTAGTGGATGTATTTACTTTATTAGGTTGTCCCGTAAGTTGCCGCCGTTTTTTCTTCTTCAACGAATTTCGCCGGCGGTCTCTTGTATAGCGCTATACAGCTTTCAAAAGAGAATGATTTGCTCTATCAGAGCATGTATTGCATTTCTTTTTTCATCCTGTATATTGTCGGTTTTTAGGTCGTTGAAGTGAAAAGTGAAAAAGTGAAAAAGTGGCCATCTGCGCACTTGTTCTCTCCGCTTAAGTTTGTAATTTTTTGCGCAGTTTTTTATAGTACTTGGAAGACAATGTTCCGTACTACAAGAATATGTGTTAGTGCTATTTGCTCATTTGTCCTTTATTGATTTTTAGGTCATTAAATTGGGACGTCCGACTTTTCCGTCCGAATTTTTACCAAAACTCCGGTTCTGTGGTTGGACTTTTTTGCTTGGTGTTATATGTCGTTTGGAAGAGGATGCCTTGCTCAGTAAGAATTTGTGTCGCATTTATTGGCTCACGCTGATTTCTGTCGAATATCAACAACTGAAGAAGGAGAAGGAGTTGTTGGGGAAGACGATTTTTCTCTTTTTGGCATTTTGTTGATATTCAATAGAAATCAATAAACGCGACACATATTCTTATAGAGCAAGACATTTTCTTTCAAATGACATATAAGACCAACCCAAAAAGTCCAACCACAGAACAGGAACTGTCGGCAAAAATAACCATCCTCCTTCGGACGTCCCAATTTGATGACCTAAAAATCAATAAAGGACAAATGAGCAAATAGCACTAACAGATATTCTTGTAGTACAGAACATTGTCCTCCAAATGCTATAAAAAACTGCGCAAAAAATTACAAACCTAAGCGGAGAGAACAAGTGCGCAAATGGCTACTTTTTCACTTTTTCACTTTTCACTTCAACGACCTAAAAAATGACAAAATTCATTATGAAAAAAGAAATGCAATGTATGTTCTGATAGAGCAAATCATTCTCTTTCGAAAGCTATGCAGCGCTATGCAAGAGACTCCCGGTGGAATCCGGAATGAGCCGTTGAAACAAACGGTGGGACTTATGGGACAACCTAATATAATACCCATTTTTGATATTACTATGGAAAACGTTAACTATGAGCACTAGCACACATATCCGGTTCTCTCCATCAAACCTGGATATCTTATCGACGAATTTCAAGATCCGTAATTCACCTCCCGTAATCACAGAGAATTTCAGAGACGGACATAGTAACACGCCTTCCCTCGCCCAACACACCTACCTCCTTATGAGCGATGTTTGAGCGAAAAATTCTTTGTCGACCTCTGTAGAAGACAAGATGCAAATCTGCCAAAGTTAAAATGCTAAATATGGTTCAAATCAGTTTCTTTAAGCCTCAAGTGGCTGGTATCGAGGTAGTAAGCTGTCGCAACGATGTTTTGTTGCGATCAAAACTTCTAGCGCCAGGCAGGACTCGAACCCGCACCTCCCTCTGACCGGGCGGGAATGCTCTACGCCTTTACACCACCGGCGCTGTTTGATCGAACGCAACATCCACACCTCGTGGGACCGATCAGCACTCACCCGTGTCCGGGCTGAGCTGGCCGCTGATATCAGCATGGGACCAGTTAAGCTGATGGTCTTCATAGAAACAATTCAAATCAGTTTCTTTAAGCCTCAAGTGGCTGGTATCGAGGATACGGGTGAGTGCTGATCGGTCCCGCGAGGTGTGGATGTTGCGTTTGATCAAACGGCGCCGGTGGTGTAAAGGCGTAGAGCATTCCCGCCCGGTCAGAGGGAGGTGCGGGTTCGAGTCCCGCCTGGCGCTAGAAGTTTTGATCGCAACAAAACATCGTTGTGACAGCTATATACGGTAGTAATTCGTCTTGAAAACACGAATAACCATCGCTAATGGGTAATTATTCAATCACTCGTCATTCTTCAGACGTCAGTAGTGAGTAAAAATTCATATCAGTAGCAAAAATACATACCATGATATGCAATAGAACTTCGAGAATTCAAGAATTCATTCAGGACTTATATCAGTGACTCATACCTCTACTTAAAGTTCCATGGGAGTCTAAATCCTTGCACATTAAGTACGTTTAGTACCCAAGTGATGGGTGGATAGCGTTCCATAGTTATCAATGAGAGTGTTTCATGCAGAGTAATACTTGAATGCGCCACGAATTCTACAAGCGCAGCAAGAGGTCAAGACAGGCTTTCCAGAACGCAAACATGCGGCATGTTGGGAGCAAGCGCCGCCAAGCCGACTAAAGCAAGTTCGGGCTTTAAGCCTAAGAAAACCCCTGTAATTAGAACTGAAGTCTAGTTACGAGAACAGCAAAAGAGATTGGAAAGAATCGATTGCATCTTGAGCGAATAAGGACTTCTAGCCATCCACTGAAGCAAAATCTAACCTTAGGCTCCAGCAGCTTCCGCACCGTCGTCATACAAGTCTCGCCCATAATCAAGAAATCCACGGTCTTTGGCTGCAGAAACGTCTGCTTGGTCAGCTTGTGCAGCTCCTTCTCCCACATTTGGGACACCTGAAACGCGCTCTCTACTATACGGCCCGTACAGCTCCAAAATGCTCTTGCGGCTCCACACCTTCCATGCTGCCCACGGTCCAACCTGCCGCAGTACCGCTAATGTCCTATTTAACGCCTCTTGTATAGGCTTGCGAGGGTCTATATCAAAATTTGCGTCGAATTCCTGCGTCGAGGAGCAAAACTTACGCCATTCCTCCTGTAAAGCGGAGTACATCGAGGAAAAGTGAAAATCTCATAACTGAAGGATGAAAATGGACACTCACAAGCAGTTGAAGAACCTGACCACCACAACCATCCTCAGGATTATAGTCGGATGAAGTCACGACGTACTCACTTGGCCTCGCACCGTACTTGGACAGCTGGAAGGGGGACGAGATTAGAATATCATATGCAACCCATCGAAAAGGAAACCCCGAAGAAATAAGAAAACTGCAAACCAATTAGTAAAAAGGGAATAAAAGACGGAAAATACACTGAAAAGAGAAAAAGCGTAAAGCACTAGCGAAAAAGACGAAGCTAACACTTCAATTTAGGCAAAATTTTGGGAGGTATTTCAGAAATCTTTAAGCATTAAGGATAAACGACGGTGGAATTCAATGCCTGTTCGGGATGCGCCCCGCATTCTACCTCCAAGGGATATCGTGGAGGGAATTTGAACCCATATTTAGCCTAGAAGATGCCTTGCGGTAGCCGGCCAATTCAGCGATTTATCATTTCCAAACAAATCTGATACCGTATAACAGATCCAGGAGGAATGGATGACCTAGGCGGGAACTGAGTCCTACTCCGGAAGTTTCTGGACTCTTTTCTAGCTGCGAATCTTCTAGCGGGACTTGCGACGAACTGCCAAACGTTACAGTCTCATGGTAGCTTCAGCCGTAGGCTGATTTCTAGGAGAAAAGGGGTTTTCTAATATTATTACACTGACAATTTTTGATTAATCCCGGATAATTACAGATGCGATTAGAGCATCGATTTCGGTTCGCACCTCTCCACGCACTAGCACCGATTTTTAGGCATGATTTTAGAATCACATAAGATGAACCTCTTCTTATAAAGTGTCGAAAAAGCTCACCGACACCAAATCTGAAGCCGTTTCGATAGCGCTGTTCAGCACACACTCCAACTTCGACAGCTTCACCTCTAACTGGCATGGTGGCGTCTTGTCGTTGATGAGTGAAGCAGTCAAGCCCAGTATTCTTGGCCGTTCAGCTGAAAAGTGTCACTCTTGGGTGCGTTACACCACGGGCAAATCCGGATGGACACCCTTGGGAAGAGATAACTTCTCTGCCACGTTAACGAAAATTAAGGAAAAAGAGCGAATCAAAGCTCATTTTAAGGCACATAATGCAGCAAAAATATTATTTGAGTGAGTCAAATTAAAAGTTTTGTGCTTATTCAATGAGTGGAGTTATTTTTTCTTAAAACGCACTGCAAATGTGGAATTGCTTACTTGTTTATTGTGCTTGTCAATAACAATACCCCGCCAAGTGGGAAAAACAGAATACGCGTAAGATAGGCTATGTAACCAAAATATAAAATAGCTAATATCCACTAAAAAAAGCAAGCAGAAAACGAATGGTATGGAGCCTTCCCGGATAGGAGGTTCGCCATATGTAGGACGAAAATAAAGTCATTGAGAAAAATAAATAAATAAGAGATAGCCAACAAAGTAGGCAGACAATTAATAATTGGACACAAAAAAGTTGTGTTGTAAAAGAATTGTAAAAGAAAGTTCTTTGAAAAAGAATTTTAACCTGACTGGGCAAAGCCTATTTCAACTTTAACACACACGTTTGACTTCTAATCTAATAGAATGGACACCTCAGCGTAATTTTTTTCAAAATTGTATTGCTTCTTTTGTGAGCGACTTCAATCTACAAAGTAGCTATCATTAACATCTACAACATTCTGCCATGTGATGGGGAGATCTTTCTTCCGGAATGAAGTCGACTGTGACTCGAGGATGTGCGTCACCTCGGATTCCAGTTCAATTTGGTCGTTGAAGCACCTATTGAGAGCATGCAAGAGGTGGTAGTCCGATGCCGCAAGGTCTGACGAATACGATGGGTGTGACAGCACCTCCCACCTAAGCTCCTGCAACTTCTGGCGATACCACCTTGGAACGTGGAGGCGTGCATTGTCCTGAAGGCCGTTTCGCCAGGAATTGTAGGACCCTAAGTGGGAGGTGCTGCTCTTCCCACAGTATTCGCCAGCTCTTGCGCCATCGGAATACCACTTCTTTCGAGCTTTCAAGCAACACCTATGGGATAGGTGCTCAAACGACCGAACCGAACTGGAATCGGAGGTGGTGCACTTCTCCGAGACACTGCCGACTTCATTCTGGAAGAAAAGAATTCATGATCTCCCCATTAGATGGCAGAAGGTTGTAGATGTAAATGGTAGCTGCTATGTAGATTGAAGTCGCTCACAAAAGAAGCAATAAACTTTTGAAAAAAATCACGCTGTGGTGCAATACTTTTTCACCAATCTAATATTTGTAAAGGTGTCGGGTTCTAAATTGTAAGGAACTAAGTTTAAAATGAAATGTGCCCAGTTTAAAGTCAAGTCTAATTGGACACTTTTAGAAGCAACAGCAGCACGGCTCCTTTGAAATCAAGCTCAACATCTATCGAATTAGAAAGAGCATATCTCGGATAAAACGAGTCACTTTATAATCAGGTTAAGATATTTTTTACTCAACTTTTTGTTCCTGTTTTGGTATGACTTTTTTCAAAGTCCCAATTCACCTGTTGCAACAACTGAACGCACTTTTTGATTAGAAAGGCAGCAGACTTTTTGGAGTAACAATAAAAGAGACTGCGCCATACCGTCTATTAGCTCGTCTTGATTGATAGTATGAATGCTACTTACTTGAAATAACAAGGTGTAGAATTGTGATTTTTTAAAAATATTTTTGCTGTGGTTTAGGTAAGAGTGTAACTTCACGCAACTTCAACAGAATTTTCGCTGTCAATCAAATGAAAATCGCGACGTGCTGGACTAGCTCATGGTGCAATCCCTTTATTTAGTACTAAAGGTTTCCACCTTTCTGCGCGTTAATCTTATTTCTCTTAGCAGAATCAAAAATTTATACAAGTCCTGACCGTTTGTTTACTTAATGGGGCATGTGAATTAAAAATTTCCAAAAAAAAAACGTGGTAAACATTTCCCTTGAACAAGAACTTACTCAAATCTCCTCGGAGAGTTTTTAGCTTAATTTGGAACGCATTCGTCTTGATTTGGAACTGAAAACAAAAACAAAAAAGAAAGGCAAAGGGATAATTGCATGAAACGATTCAGTTCAGTTTCTTTAAGCCTCAATTGGCTGGTACCGAGTACGTAAGCTGTTACAACGAAGTTTGTTGCGATCAAAACTTCTAGCGCCAGGCGGGGCTCGAACCCGCACCTCCCTCTGACCGGGCGGGAATGCTCTGCGCCATTACACTACCGGCGCTGTTTAATCGAACGCAACATCTACACCTCGTGGGACCCATCAGCACTCAGCCGTATATCGACAGGAGCCGGCCGCTGATATCAGCGTGGAACCAGTTCCACGAGGTGTGGATCAGGGGTGCACACAAAATTCTGTGCGTTAAATTGTTTTAACGACATTTTTAAAGGAAAAATTTCGTTAAATTTCCGGTATATCGTTAAATTTCGTTTAAAAAAATATAATTAGCTGCAAACCATTATTTCAAGTGAAGAAATCAAGGAAAACCTTACACGTTTCAACTTCAGGAGGTCAACAGCTAAAGTTCAAGGAATGGAGTGTAACACTGCAATGCAAAATGAACAATTCAACATCAACAAACGCAGAAAAATGAACAATCCTTCAACAACAGGTTATGTACAGGGTGTGGAATAATAATAGGTATGGAATTGTCATTCAAGATGATCAACGACAAGGCATCTTAAAATGTGCGATTAGGCAAAACTCAGAGTTCCCACTTCCCTAGTTCATTGCGAAACCGTTTTGTGAATGGCTCGACGAGAAAGAAAAACCTCGAACCTTTTTTTCGTTTTTTCGCCGGGACCGTGACATGACATGTGTCACACGGTCCCACACTACCGAAAAGGTGTGACATGTCGTCAACGTGTTTAGGGGAAGTAGCTTTCCTGATTTTTGTTATTACCTTTTTCTAAAATCGTTCAAAATACGTCCAGCGGCTGAGAACATTTGCTCTGCCTCAACTTTTCCAGGTGGCGAGCAAAAGTATTCTGGGACAAGCAGCGTCAGCTGAGGATAGGCATATCTTACGACGAGGTTAGACCACAGTCTTTGTGGATCCATTGAGGTGCTTGGGGGATAGGCGAAAAAAAATTCTATCTCCAAAATGCCTTAAATGGTAAGGATAAAGAGCGGTGTTACTCAACTATTTTTGGGATGCACCATGCGTTCTACTTCTACTGGATATCCTGGAAGCGATCCGAATGCGTATTTGGTTATACAATGACTTTCGTTGGCCAGCAGATGAAGAAGTCAGCGCTGTTTCCTCACCAGACAAGTCTGGTATCATTTCTCAGACTCCGGAGGGGTGGAAGGCTTGGTTGGCTGGGGCGAGAAAACCGAACCAGGACCTGGCAACGGTTGCACGCGACAGCCGGCACCTCGTCCGACAGAGCTACACGGCCCTAGGACGCATTATTTCCAAAAATTCAAAACAAATCCATGCAAGTATTAGTATTACTTTTGCTGATTTCAGTAGTTTTTTTTTTCAGCAACCGTCCTAATCAGGAGGATGAGGCAACATTGATGAATATTAACGGTAAATGTGATAAACTCACTAAGTAAAAAGTCCGTTAAAGATTTCGTTAAATCACTAAAAATTTCCGTCAAGTCGTTAAGCCAAATTTTAACGAAAAATGCCGTTAATTCGTTAAATTCTTTAAATCGGTAACCGTTAAATGTGCACCCTTGGTGTGGATGTTGCGCTCGATCAAACAGCGACGGTGGTGTAATGGCGTAAAGCATTCCCGCCCGGTCAGAGGGAGGTGCGGGTCCGAGTCGTGCCTGACGCTAGAAGTTTTGATCGCAACAAAACAGCGTTGTAATTGCACGAAAGTATAGAGGACAGTACAAGATCAAAGAAGACAAGAGACGCAAATTCATAAGGAGTGAGCAGGAAAAAGTTCGTTTCTCCACTTTCTTCAGCCGAACTCTTGCTCTGTGCTCCTCCCGAAGATGCTCACTTTGATTTCAAAAAAAGCGTCAATATTGCTTACGGTTGGAATAGTGTCCACTCTGATGTGAAAATGGTTTAAATAAAGCGTTACTGACGGCTTGCAGTTTGAGAATAAAAAAAATATTAAATTCTGATTACACTGGCGCAGGATTAACATTGACATTGGTTTTGAAGAAGTGTGGAGCCAGTATGCAAGAAAAGTCATCTCGTTCACAGGGTGTCTAAAAAGATTTAGCCTTATACCGATGACTAAGCGCTCTAGCATACCTTCAGATACCCGCATGATTCGATCCATGATCACTCGATAGGGATGCTTGACGCCGAGTGCGTGATGGCACTCGTCAAATATGATAAGGGCAAGCTTTGCTATGCTAAAATAAGCGTGATCGATAAGGTCGAGAAACACTTGCGCAGTAATGACCACTACCTGAAATGCTACACTTCAATCACGGCTGATAAACAAACATTGTACAAAAAAAGCGAAATACGGAGAAAAATATGGTAAAAATCAGGTTAAAATAACTAACATTATGTACAGACATGAACTCGTCGAATCCGCTCTGCTTATTCCACACATCGCTATTCAGACTTCCATGCATTTTGCCAACCTTCAACGTGGTGTGGCATTGGATGTGCTCGGCCTGCTGGTCAACAAGCGCTACTGAAAACAAACCATTCTTTCGACTCTTAGATGACATCTCGACTAGAAATGCCAACAAGAGCATTACCTCTCCACTAGCCAGGGAAGGGTTTCAACCCCCTATAGAACTTTGAATGAGGACCTAGGTGGCCGAATGGAGGCTGGGATGCCGGCTACAAACATGTATTAGGTTGTCCCATAAGTCCCCGGAGTTTTTCAACGATTCATTGCGGATTTCGCCGGCGGTCTCTCGCATAGCGCTATACAGTTTTCGAAAGAGAATGATTTGCTCTATCAGAGCCTGTATTGCACAAGTGATGATTCGATCCAAAAACGGGTCAGTTTTGTTGCGTAAAAGCAAAGAACAAATCTCGAAACGTGGCGTTCAATCAACTCGTAGGGCACCCACTTTTCGAGCTTTTTCACCTTCCCAAGGCGTTTCATAGCATCTGCAACAGCAGTTTCACTGACGTCTAGCTCTTTCGCCAGCGAACTGTTTGGAATGGCTCAGCTTCCACCAAATCCCTCTATTCATCTCCAGGATTGCTCTACGTCGACCGCTACGAGGGTCATCCTCGAGGCTGAAATCTCCGGTCCGAAATTCACTGGAGCACTTGCGTACAGTGCTCTCTCCAACACTATTAGGCCTCCATACTTGATTGATTTGTCGAGCTGCCTCGGCTCCGGATTGTCCCAATTCGAAGTCAAAATAAAATATCATTCGGAATTGCTCCTTCGACATACTTCAATAAGCCCTTCAAGAAACACAAATGTAAAACTACGTTGAAGCGTGAATTATTTAATCAGATAGAGCGAAAAATTCTACAAAGAAAGTAGCATTAATGAATGCGCGATGCAAGTTGAGTTTTTACTTAATAATAGACGAATGAAAAATAGAAACACAAAACGTTGAGAACTTTGCGGACAACCTAATAACATTCTCTCTTAAGGAGTTGTAACGGAAGGGAAAGTGTTCTGATGAAGAAGAATTGCACCTGCCTCCTAATATGGGGAAAGCAGAGTGTTTGATAAACTCACAACCGAAAAAAACTGTCTGAGTTGCCCATCGTAGTTTCGAAGTGAAAATCAGGGAAACGTTTACGGGACCGAGTTATTTACCCCTCTGCTGATCAGTCGCTGTTGCTAGTGATATTTGCGAGCTTCTCAGGCGCAAATGGGTGCGCAAATAGGGTCCGGAGGGGAGGGGGGTGGTCACCACAGCATGGCGCGGCGGGCCGGCATGGTGAGTAGCTACATACAGTGAATGTAAATGCAGTTTTATCTCTTCGTTTCGATTATAGATCAGCGTCTTATGTGCTTCCTAACTGGACAAGGGAGGGAACTCCAGGATGTAGGCAATTTTAACACGGATGCGTCACTTGAGCCACACCCTGGGGTCCCTTCCCCTGCCCAAATCTGTGCTCTCCTCCGCTGACGCGGAGGAGAGCACAGACCGAGCTACAGCATTACTTGTTTGTTTTCTTTACTATCAGTGTGCCTTGTCTCGTTTTCTTGGTGTTGGTGACACTTTTTATAAGGTGACCCCCCCCCCCCCCGACCCTTCTTCTTCTTCTTCTTCTTCAGCGTTTGTCCCACTTAGTTGCGGGGTCCGCTTTCCTGGAATGTTGGCGCCATTTCTCCCGATCAAATGCCTGATCAGGGTGCAACCCAGCCATCTTCAAGTCCTGATGCAGCGTATCAAGCCACCGCTGTTTTGGTCGCCCACGTGGCCGCCTACCGGGCACATCAAGGTTAAGACCAGTCTTCCGGACAGTGTCACATTTTGCGCGAAGGACGTGGCCGTACCATCGCAGACGAGCTTCGCGCATCTTCTCAAATATCGGGGTGACACCGAACCTCTGCCGTATGGAGTCGTTGCGTACTCGATCCAAACGCGTAACTCCGGCCGTCCACCGCAGCATCTTCGTTTCCATTACGCTGAGGCGCCTTTCAATTTCTTTGGTAACGGGCCAGCACTCAGCTCCGTAAATAGCAACAGGCCGGACGACTGCTCTGTAGATCTTCGACTTGAGGCGCTCTGGTATCTTCTTGTCGCAGAGCACTCCCGTCAGAGAGCGCCATTTGGACCACGCCGCACTCACGCGTGAGTTGGCTTCAACGAGTAAACCGCCATCGGACGCGATTGCTGATCCCAAGTACTTGAATACCGAAGTACGTGGCAGCTCAATGCCATTTACCTTAATGGAGCTGGACTCGTCTTCATCAGTCGTCATATACTCGGTCTTCTTGACATTCAGTTTGAGTCCAAATCTCTCCAAGCGATCGCACCAAGCTTGTACCTGCCGCTGGAGTTCAATCTTGTCTTCGCTAGCAAGCATTACATCATCAGCATAAAGCAACGTCCAAGGGACTGGCTGCTGAAGATCACGCGATATGGCATCCATAACGACGACGAAGAGTAGTGGGGAGAGCGCAGACCCTTGATGTACTTTGATAGAGATGGGAAACTCCATCGACGTGCCTGCTGCAGCTTGCACTCGACTCTTTGGACAAGAGTACAGTATTCGTACCCACTCTATGAGCTCTTCAGGGACTCCATGTTTCCGTAAGGCATACCATATCACTTCACGCGGAACGCGATCAAAGGCCTTCTCCAAATCCAGGAAGGGAAGATGCACCGGCTTCTGTTTCTCGCGGTGTTTTTCTATCAGAAGACGAACGGCGTGTATGGCATCGACTGTGCCACAACCAGCTACGAAGCCGCACTGGTTGGTAGAGAGCTGGACGGTATCACGAATGCGCCCGTCGACAATCCGCTCGAAGATCTTCATGCTATGCGAAAGCAATCGGATTGGACGGTAGTTTGTGCAGTCTGCTGGACTGCCCTTTTTTTTCCAAATCGGAATCGTCGTGCTTCTCTGCCAGATATCGGGCACTTTCTTCTCCGCAATAACCGGGTTGAAGAACGTCGCCAGCCACTTCGTTGGGTACCAGGATTTCGACTTCCATAAGTCGGCCGCCAAATCATCGGGGCCCGTTGCCTTGCCCGGCTTCATCTTCTTCAAAGCCGCTTCTACCTCCTCTACGGTGATTTTCCGAACGGGACCGTATACAGGAGGAGAAGATGGAATGCTCGGATGAGCAAACTCTACTGTCGAGACGTCCTCGAAGTAGGTGCGCCATCGGGTCAAAACCATCTTGCGGTCCATGAGTAGATGACCGTTCTCATCGTTGATGCCAAAGAACTTCTCAACATCCTCAGTCTGGCGATGGCGGACCTTCGCGAGTCGATAAAGAAATCGCTCGCCATCGTGCGACTCAAGCTTCCCGTTGACGTCATCGTAATGAGTGGCTCTTGCAACGGCTACCGCCTTCTTAGCGGCTTTCTTGGCTTCCTGATACAGACGCCATTTATCGGCTGTCTTATCGCCGAGGAATGCGTGGTACAATCTCTTCTTCTCTCGGACTTTTTCCTTAACTTCGTTAGTCCACAGCCATGTCTGCTTATCGACCTTACGCCGTCCCGGTTTCGTAGTGTTGAGTTCGTAACGCGCAGCATTGAGAATCGCGTCGGTGGCTATTTGCCATGTCTCGTCGACGGTCGTGACCGTCGGCAACCGAATGCGCGAAGTAACAGATGCTTCATTCTCTTTCAGTCGCCACCACTTGATTCTTGACGGACCGCTCCGTTCGACCTGCTTAAACATCGGTGGTGTGATCCTCATAGTGCAGATCAGTGGGCGGTGTTGTGTGGCGACCGTTCCGTACGGTACGACCTTCGCGTCCGTGACAAGCCCTTGGTCACGATTTCGCACAAGGACAAAGTCGATCTGCGTTTTAGAATTCCCGCTGTAGAATGAGATAATGTGGGATTCACGTTTTCGGAATCTGGTGTTCACGATGGTGAGGTCGTGCGACTCCGCGTACTCGAGGATACGCTCACCATCGGCGTTACGTGAACCAAAACCGAAACCACCATGACAGCTGTAGCCGTCTTTCGCAGCGCCAACGTGCCCGTTAAGGTCACCTGCGACAATGATTACGTCTTGTGACGGCACTTCTGCTGTCTTCTCATCCAGCAGGCTCCAAAATTCATCCTTGGCTCGCTCAAAGCATCCAGTCTGTGGAGCATATGCAGAGAAAAGATGATACCGCCGCCCTTCTGCATCGATTACGACCTTCATCAAGCGGTCATTGAAACGTTCCACGCTTGCAATCGCGTCTCGGAACCGTTCTGAGACGATTATGCCAACACCGCTGGTGGTCCTGGGACTGCCAGACAGAACGGCTTTGTAGCCTCGGCCTATGTCCCTTGACTTGCTACAGGACCACCTCGTCTCTTGCACCGCACACAAGTCAATCTTCCTTCGCTCCAGTGCCTCTGCCAACTCAAAGGAGCGGCCCGACAACGTACCCACATTCAGCGTTGCCACGCGGGTCTTGCTTACGTTGCGGGACTTTTGGACTAGCTCAGTTTCCCCCCGATGCCGTCCTCGCATCAGGGACCCTCGCATACTTTTCACACTCGCCGGGCTTTGCGAGTGCGCGTCGGCTCCCGCGGACGCAGTAGCATTATCTCGTGAAACATTCAGCACCATCAACCATATAATGTGACATGGGCTGTTCGTAGGCCGGCCTGTCACTAGGGCCTGTCGCCTGCATTCGAGTGTCCGTGTTCAGCTCGGCTCGCAAAAGCGAACAGTTTCCAGTGGCACCACGTGGAGGAACGGACATCGCCACCCCCCCCCCCCCCCCCCGACCCTATTTGCGCCCAAATAGGGCCGGGAGGGGGGGGGGGGGGGCTTCTCATGACCAGAACCTCCCATAGAGCGTCGTTAATGTCGCTCATCCCTGACTCCAACGTATAGAGCCTGTAGTAAGGGCGTTCCATCGCTAATAAAAACCAGGTTTGAATCGCGCGGCTGTGGGCATTGCGCACCGGAGAACTCGGACGGTTTTTTCCGGTTGTAAGTGTATCGACGAGTGGAAAGCAGTTACTTCCACCAAAAAATTTTGAGAACAAACCTTTATCGACGACGAAAAACGCCCGCTTTCCTCCACTATCGAACGGGGCCATGATCTGAAGTCCATACTCCTTCAGAAGTAGCACAGCAATGAAGGTCTTCCCAGCTCCAGTACCCAGTTGAACGATAATGTTTCGTTTACATGCTTTGTCCAGCAATTCAACCTAGAAAGTGGGCCTTCGCTTTAGTACCCAGCTGAAACCGTGATGGAATTAGTAGCATACCTGATAGTCTCTTGGTGTGAAGCAGTTGATTTCGACATCTTTTTCAGTGATCATGGCAGTTCAGACGATTCATCGGACGAGATCAGGCACACGAATCACCAGTTGCCTAGGGTTAATACTGAAAAACCTGTCATTACTGTCAAGATAAAGTTGATACAGGTAGTCTACAGACAGGAGATCAAAAAAGATCACATTTGCGCAGCCATTGCCGACCGTAAACTTTTCCAAAACTACTACGCGCCGACCAATCTTAAAAATTCAAGGCAAGTGGGCGGCCAGCAGCAAGTTCATGTGGCCGAATCACTAGAATTCCAGATGATAAGACAGTAGGTCAATCCTCATCACAGTGCTCATCAACGCTGATAGTGATCCCTTCCAAGAATTCGGGGAACGAAGAAAATTTGAAAAAAAATTGAAATGAAAATTAAAGGATGCGAGAAAAACCGCATGCGAGGTCCCGACACGCAAAGCGTCGAATACGCAGGCGACGGCCGCGCAGCAAACTTGGGGGATTTTCAATTTTCTCCTACTTCTTGGCTTAACTTTGTCTTTAGACTCGTTTTCGATGTTTGTAACCGATGTTGGCCTAGTACAGGGCGTCAGACAGTCTTTGAAGAGTATTGCTATTGATTAGCGAGCGGCTATGTGGCCGATTTTGATTCCAAAAACAGTGTTGACGAGTTTTTGCTGGGAGTTAGTAGAGAATCCTCTTAAAACTTGCTGAGGCTTTCTTTCTCAGGCATGATTGGGTAAGTTTGCCGCGGACGCACAGTTTTGGACTACTATCTCGTCGAGTTTCGCTGTGCATTGCTTTCTATTAAATTGTATTTCCTCTCTTCGAAGGTATTTGTAGTAGCCTTCAGCTTCTGTATTTCTTCAGCGTTTCGAAGAAGGGGCAAAAAGTTTCTCTGGCTGAAATAGTACGATCTAACAAAGCAGGAGCTCAACAGGCTAGATAGATAGGGTATTGCGAGTCGAAAATGGATTTTAGCAAGAAGTTCAGGACGTGACTCGTCTTTTGTAGTGAAGTTCTCTGGCCAACCAAGCACCTTGTCATTGACAGACATTAATATCAGTTTTTCTCTGTACTAAGCAGGCTGATACGTTTCGAGATTGCATATGGTCGTGGAACGCTCACATAATCACGGTTTGTGTGATGAGGACCTGACAGGAGAAGGAACAGGAAGGGGTTTGGGTGATCTAACCTAGCCGTTTTAAGACACCTTGCCGGTTTTCTTGATGAGCTTTCCATAGTAAATTTTTACTGAGAAATTAAATAAACAAAAACCTGATGTCTAATAGTCGTCTCGTGGTGTTCGTGTAATGTTATAACAAGAAAAATGAGATAAATCCAATGAGAAAATAAATACGTAATCGGGACAACGTGAAAATGTCTCCCTGGCCAGATAACTACGC
Source organism: Heligmosomoides polygyrus bakeri (assembly GCA_947359475.1). Taxonomy (NCBI): domain Eukaryota; kingdom Metazoa; phylum Nematoda; class Chromadorea; order Rhabditida; family Heligmosomidae; genus Heligmosomoides; species Heligmosomoides polygyrus. Next base: position 6,454,055 of record OX375867.1, read on the forward strand.
CCCTGAATCTTTTAAAATTTAGTTCCTCGTTTTTGAAGCTATTTGTTCTACCTTGCAGCTTCCATTATGAGTGTCTAGAAAATGAATGATTCGATGAAATGACATCATTGTGAGCTAATTTCCCATTATCAATCGTATTTCGATAATGAGTATCGCCCTGCACATCTTCCACAATGGAACGACAAACGAACAAGTGGGATATTGAAGGGCAGCGAGTGGTTCAGCAGAATGCGTTCCAGAAGTCACTGGTGTTTTGTGCTCTGAAAGCCTTGTTGTGTGCCTTTACCCCGATTTACAACAGCACCAGAGGTGCAACTATATCTCTAGGGCCGCATTTTTACGTTGTAGTAACGAAGAGAAACACAATAAATATGCAATAACACAGCGAAATATATGCTAGTTGCCCAGGTTGTAGCGGTTTCTGAATTCCTACTTGGGAGAAACATTCTGAAAATTGTTTTTTAACCAGGCAAATTTTCTAAGCAACAACAGTTGGTGCTGGGTAACATGAAACAACGAAAAAAAGCAAGAGTGTGGGCTCTTGGTGGATAAACAAGTGAAGATCAATCAAATAAAGCTGAAAATTAGGTCAAAGGGCCATAAACGGATTACCAACTTCTTCAGTACGACATGAGATTCGTAATACGACAAAGAAACCACTTCTAACGTCTTAAATATTTGCAAACGTTTGGACTTAAGCCTGTAATCCCATATATCTCAGTCACCTCTACACAGTCTTTTCTATTGAATTGTTGTTTTCTATTGAATGAACATGGTCGTTATATGGCTGCGCTGTACACGTTCACTTCCGGTGGCAAGCAAGATCAGCATGATTAGAGGCGTGAGTTCAAATGTTTTCAAATAATTAAGACGTTAGAAATAGTATCTTGGTCGTGTGAAGTTGCTAATTGATTTCAGGCCCGTTGGCCTAAATTTCGGTTTTGTTTGTTTGACTTGTTGATCCAGGAAGCTCATGATGGGGTGATTCTCAGTGGATTATAGCCCCATCCCAAGCGGTGCTCAACGGACTGCGCTCTTTCGCCCTTCTTTCAGAAATAGAAGGAAAATCGCTGACTTTATCGTAATGTACAAAATTCTCGCAAGTAGGGACTCCGTTGACCGAAGAAAGTTCTTTGCTGGTATTTTGACAAGAACCATGAGAATGAAGATGAAACTACTAGTCCCAGTGGTTAAATCGCTTCAGTAAAATCGGTCAGACTACTTATCCTATCGAATTCTCAAAGAATTCAACCTGAGGCCGGATTCATCAACGACTAACCCGCGGGTAAAGGGGTAGAGATATCCACGATTAAGCCTGTGTCTCTGACTCCTACCTTATCTCTACCCCTTATACCCCGCACACCCACGGGCTTAATTGTTGATGAATCCTGCCCCTCCTGCTGGGCGAGTATGAAGATCTAGGGAGATTCTACCCAGGCCTATAGAAGACATGTCAGATTTATTTATTCAGGAGTGTCAAATGCCGACACACATTGAAATTAGTAAAACTAGAACCAAACAGAAACAAAAAGAACCCTGAGTCAAACTAAAACTGAAAGGCATAGAAAGGGTAGCAATGAAACTGAGATTACAATGTCCCGAACAATGAGAAATTAAGTGATAAACTCAGCAACGTGGATTTTGAACGTATTATAACTAGATGAGAAATGAGGAGAACGAAGAACACGATTGAAGACGGACCGAACTCTGGAGGAGAAAAACTTTGACCTGATCCGAGTATTGGCCGATGAGGTTGTAAATTTCAAGGCTGCTCCTCTAGTGTGGGAATTCACTGGAATGAAGAAATCGGAAATTCGGAGATCAGTTAAACCCTTAAAAATCTTGAGAGCCATAAGGAGATCGAAACGCTTTCTTCTCCATTCCAAAGAGGGATACCCAAGGCATCGTTTCTACCAGTGGAGTTAGGAATTTCACTATAGGGAAGCCTGAAGCAACGAAGGAAAAGTTTCCGGGTGAAAGTGTTTTGGACTCTTTCCAGTGCAAGAATATCCTTCTTTTTGTAGGGAGGAAAGATGGTGGTATTGCTCTCCAGGATGGGGCGAATGTATAACTTAAACGCCCGAAGTAGTGTTTTGGTCCGAAGTGTGGAGAACATTGAAAATATTAAAGACTCTGCGATGACCTTTACTTGAGATAGACTTGTAGTGCGAATCGAAGCAAATCGAGATCGCAAACATTAAAGTATAGGATGCTGCAATATGTGTTGTGTTGTTACATTAACCCAGTTTTATGGTGTTCCTTTATTTTTTAATGTTTCCTTACATCTTTGTGCTAGACAATTATCTTTGCCTTGAATAAATAAAATCGAGTCAGTTTATTGGTACGTATTAATCTGGGTATCGTCTTTCGTTGAAAACTACGTAAGGGATGGATTATAATAAGTTTTGGAATCCCGCAAGTTTCTAAAAAATTTCTAAAGCAAGTGCCCCTCAAAGTGAAAGATTTCGATTCAGACCACCGTCCCCTACCTTTCAGCTTACCCAGCTCGGGTACCGGCGTATACAGGGGTTATCTTGTATCCTTTCCATAACTGGACGTCGTATCCTTGTCGCGGCAAACTCCTGTGTCTTAATACGTCGGTATTGTCCGTGCCACCATTGTTCCAAGCAGCTCATGGCCGTTGGTTTGCAGGTATCAAATGGTGGGTGGAAGGAATATTCCGGTGCTGGGTCGTAATTTCGACCTGTCGCCCGCGGTGTCGCGATTCTCAGCGGCACGAATGTACCTGAAACGTGGTGCCAAGAAGCCGCTTGTGAAGAAGGCTGCCGAGGTCCGTTGTTTAGCAGGTTTTTGCATTTATTTTGTCTTTAATCCTATTTTTTCTTTCGTGCATAGAGTTCGAGGCTAGAGTCTCTCCCTGCCGTTGTTGGTTGTGGAGTGCTGAAATGTCCTCGAATATCAGTTTTGACATATTTATGCGAGTAGGTCTTGCTCTACGCTCACCTAGTCCACCTCCGTGTCGTACAATTCTCCTTCAGTCACCTCTCTCGTGACTTTTCCCGACATACCATGCGAATCAATAGACACTGATTTAGCCGCTCACGCTGCCTCTTCAACGAACAGGACCGAAGTTCATACTCGGTCACCCCAAGAAGGTCCCACTCAGGAAGAGCATCGTCCCCGGAACTGTACTCATTGTCCTCGCCGGACGTCATAAGGGAAAGCGCGTCGTGTTCCTGAAGCAGTTGGAGAAGTCCGGACTGCTCCTCGTTACAGGTATGATGTTTATTCGATTTTATCACATTTTCTCGTTTTTCTGCGCAATTCAAGTTTATTTTTGAATTTGTAAGTGTTTAGCTTGTATTAGGTTGGAAAAAAAGTCTCATCGCACTTCGAAATTTTTTTACCCTTCCCCTTGTAAACGCACTAGCCAATGTTGATGGCTGATTTCGTAATCCTATCACACTTGTCTACCGTTCGCACGCGGACACAGGTTAAGACTCTTCTTGTAATTCGTTATCCATCCAATCTTCCGAACTCAATGCCAGATCTACCTCATGGCCATTTTCAGCACGGCATTCTTCATGAATTCATTAAAGAATCCACAGCACGTCAGGCAGCAGACCAAATTAAACATATATATGGCTTGGGATCTACTACTCATCGCGCCTGTTATGAGTGGTTCGGAAAGTCTTTAAAGGGAGATTATTCACTGAGGGCAAAGCATGGTCAGGAAGGCCAACTGGATTGGACGACAGTGAACTACACCATCTTCTTCGTACCGATAGTGATCTCAAGCCCAATGTTCACGAAAGGAAGATTCTCTTGAGTGTTTGGTGGGACATCAGAGGAGTGATTTACTGGGAAACTCTCAGAAGTGGAGAGACACTTACTGCTGTCACATACTGCGGCCAACTCCACATAGTGGTCGCAACTCTCTAAGAAAACAGGCCGGAGAAGTCGAAGGTGATGATCCTGCATGACGATGCAAAACCACATGTTGCAAGACTCACAAGAGAAACAATAAAGGAGATGGGCTGGGAGGTAATGCCACATCCACCATATAGCCCTGACCTCGTTCGTGCCGACTACCATCTCTTCCGTGCTCTCAAGCAAGAAATTGGAGAGAAATATTTTGGAACGAATGAAGACCTCAAAAATTGGATTCATCAATGGTTCGACTCCAGAACTGCAGTCTTTTAAGCGAGAGGAATTGGAAAATTACCCAGTCTTTGGAGAAGTGTAGTGGGACAAAATAGAGTTTATCTCAATTGATTTGACTTTGTAGTTGTGAAGTAATAAATCTTTGAAAAAAATGAAAAGACTTTTTTTCCAACCTAATATACAAGGCTTCAAAAGTCATGAAGTTCCCATTATTAAAAGGCTCTTCTTATTCCCGAGGCTAGAGTCTCTCCCATCCACCGTTGGGTGTGGAGTGCTGAAATGTCCTCGAATATAGATTTTGACATATCTATGCGAGTAGGTCTTGCTGTACGCTCACCTACTCCACCTCCGTGTCACACAGTCCTCTCCCAGTCCCTTCAGTCAGCCTTTTGAGCGTAGACATTCATAGGCCTGTGTTATGCTTCGCCGACGCTGTTGTCGGCGACGTCAGGTGCAGTGTTGAGCTGGTGCTAAGCAGTGCGTAGCAGCCCGTGCAACACTGTCGCCGACGTCGCTGAAGTATAACATAGGCCATAGCCACTCATGGACATGGATCCATTCTGTTCAGTGTTCCACTTGGGAGTAACTTTGACCTGGAGTCGTGTTTGTTCCATGGGAGTCGTTACGATATCTTCCCGAATATGCACACCGTGTCAGCCTGTCTTGCCTCTTGCCACGGGAGGGTCTCAGGCATTTGCGTAGACGGCGAAAATGCATAACACAACCAGATTCTACACCCATCATGTAGTGGAAAATTATGTTCCATTTTTGCAAACTCCTTGAGGCCTCGTTTATACTTCGACGACGAACGACGCGATTCTACGCATAGTGGTCGAATTGATCGAGCGGTGCGATCGGTTGATTTGGCCACTATAAATGGCATCGCGTCGCTCGGCGTCGGAAGTATAAACGGTGCCGAAGCAACTGAGTTAGGAACCTCTAAATGTTTCTATGGGGTAGCACACTCGCACAAAGCAATACCTTCCGAGCATGGGATATGCAGAAAAAATACAAAAATACTGGTCGAGACGCAGGTGTTCGATCCTCTTCGACCTTGCAATAGTTCAGCATTCTTCCCGCATTTTCTATGTTTGGAAGGTATTTCCCTGTAAGAGTCCGCGACTTGATAGTAAAGTTTCAGCGCCGCTAACTCGGTAGGTTCAAGGACTTTGAAAAGTTGGAATTTACCTTCGATCTAATTGAAGATTATCACAGTGGTATTGATTTTCGCAGTACAGACATACGCCCGAGACCATTCCCTATTTAGAAGATAAGGCGTCATATGTTAAGTAGGAGCAGTATCTTTAAAGTGACAGCGAAGGAATGGGATTGGCTTGCAAGCAGAGCCAAACTTGTGGTGAGCTTTTGCGATGCTGCGATTTTTACAGGATGTAGAGTCCCGTTTGGAGATCGGAAACCATAGGTATTTTTTCGTAATGCTTGTCTGTGGTCAAAGAAAAAAGCGTGTGAAAACGTGAGCGCGAAGCTCGTCACACCTTGCTGTCTCCCCATTGAATGTGATCGGTTGGCGCAGTGGATAGCGATGTCTCTGGCCCATCGAGTAGGTTTTATGGTTCAAAAACACGCACCGAATTCACGAGATAAATCTTGAAATTGGTTTGATTCTGGTCCTTTTCACCCACGTTTGCTACACAAATGAAAGCACAAAAGCACCATACTTACTCACTAAAAGCTGTAATCGTGTACAGTTTGACTCCTGTCATTGCGCAAACACATAATAATGAGCCGATGTGTGCAAAAACTTTGGCAACACCGGGAACCGAACCATAAAACCCACTCCAAGCGCCAGAGAAGCGACATTGTTACCCACTTCGCCAACCGACCACTGAAGAGCATTCCGAAAAAAATGTGTTTTTAACTCCCCACACGGGACCCTCCATCTGGTAAAATTGCATCGCAAAAGCAAGTTTGAAGGCTCTCCTTGTTTGTTAGCAGCTGGTGTTTCTCGCTTTTTATGGATGTTTTCTGTGGCTTTGCTCTTAGATGACGGTCTCCCGTGGGGCACACTTCCCTTAGTGAACCAATGAGCTCAGTGATATCACGCCATTGCTTTGTATTGAGAGTCGATTCGTTGGCCCCAGAAGAGTGTTTTGACCCTTGGTAGTCCCTTACGTCACGTCCTTATGAGCTCTTTTGTGCATAGAAGGCCGAGTGAAGGGTCACCATTCCGAGCGGGTGGACTGCCGTGTTGATAGGTATTAGTACACTCTCACGAAATGTGTGATGACTTATCGTGCCGCTGACGAAGTGTGAGTGGCGCTTAGGTTCTTATTTGTCCTGTAACAATCCTCAAGGCTTCCATGCACCAGGGTCTCTAACCGGGTAATTTTTTAATCATTGGGAACAATACAAAGGCTGAGCATGCTTTTGGCAGGATATTGAGCAAACTGGACTATATTGAAGGGTCCGGGTCATAATACCTGAAAGTGGCTTGAAGGGGGGTCTGAGTGCTGGAAATGTTCGCTTTCGCCGATTTCGGCAAGAATCGCAGTTGAATCGTGCTATCATTTTATCATGAATTGATGACAAACGAATTATGGGCACAGCATTATAGCGAATTTGCTTCCTGAGTGGTATCTTAGAGGTTCTGTTCTCGCAGGTCGCGTTTTGTTAGAATTTTCACTTTTCTATTGATATATTGGAGGGACTGGCTACTACTACACATTTGAGACACAACTTTACCGACCGTGTATAGTGAAGCAAAGACTTGAAAAGTATGTGGGACCGCTCACTGGCACCCCATTCAAAAAGCAAGCCCGCTACGCTCTCTCCGTTCCCCTTTGGGGTTAGCTAATAGCGATGACCAAAAAGTATGTTGAGCGGGAACGAGCCACTGACGTACTGTCCATCATGCAATGTCACTATCCTCTGCATTTCTGCTCCGCTGATGAATGCGCTGCTCTATTCACGCCAATGCTCTTTTTGACCAATTTCTAGGACTACTAACTCGCTTGGTTCAGTTAATCGGCAAGAAGGAAGTCACTGTCTTGGAGCCTGTTCATAGTTCGCGACAGCAGCGACAAAAGCGGAGCGCGCGTGGCGTGGGCGGCGTACGCAGCGCGCGGAAGTATGAACAGGCGACAGCAGCGACTATAGTGACAAGAGCGACAGGAGCGATAGCGTCGGCGCTCGAGTATGAACACTTTTCGGCGGCGCGCGCTCGGTTTTAATCGATATGCATGTTTTGCACGGGCGACAAGTCGCTCTTGTCGCGAAGTATGAACAGGCCCTTAGAGTTTGTTCGTAGTCCATGACGGGAGCGACAGGAGCGACTGGTCGCTCCGGTAAAGAGTACGTATCGATTTTCGCTAGGCGACTGCTCGGCACTAATCGATTCGTATGCAGCGACTCGCTCCAGTCACTCCTATCGCGGGCTCCCTTAAGATCCTTTCCTTAAGATTCGCTTCTGCCGTTCTGACGTGCGTTTCAGACCTTTTCCTTGTTTGGAGGGTAAGCACCTAGGGTGGCTTACTGTTCTGGCTTCTGTGACCACATTCTGTCTTCTCAAGGATAACCCACCGCCCTGGTTATACGTCCGAGAGATTATGGAAGAGTTCAGTTCATCATTTCGCTAAACGGCAAATTCCAGTGATTAGTGTTATTGCATTAAATGCTAATGACGACCTGAGCTTTAATTAAGCACATCCATTACTTACCCGCTATCAATACTATTCTACAACATCAGGTCTCTCTTCCCGAAAAAGTACATCTCTGTAGTTTGCAGGACCGCACAAGGTGAACAACTTCCCGCTGCGAAGGATCGCCCAGGCATTCGTTATCGCCACAAAGACGAAGATCGACGTGTCCGGCGTAAAGGTCCCTGATCACATCAACGACGACTACTTCAAGCGAAAGACGTTCAAGGGCAAGAAGGGAGAGGATATCTTCGCATCCGGAAAGATTGAGTACCAGGTGAGTCGCAGCTGAGCAAGTCTCCGTCTCTCTCTCTCTGGTTGTGAACGACGTTGATTGTTGTCGTTTCAGGTGACAGAACAGCGAAAGGCCGACCAGAAAGCCATCGATAAGCCGATCCTCGCCGCCATCAAGAAGCACCCCGAGCACAAGTTCCTGTCCGGTTATTTGGGCTCGCGTTTCATGTTGAACAAGAGGCAATATCCTCACAACATGGTGTTCTAATTTTTTGTTGTTGTGAAATAAATTGTTTTCGTTGTTTTTCCTGAAGAGACGCGTAGATGTAAATGCAGAGGGGTTATGTATAAACGTTGTCATCATTTTTGCTTGATTCAGCAGAAGGTGGGGTTCCTTTAGAATCAACTGGAAGTCGGGGAGTATAAGCGCTATTCTGCGAGGATTAGCGCCACCAGGGGCCGGATTCGTCAACGACTTAGTAATTTTAACGGAGAATTGTAAGCTTATCAAGCGATATGGTGAGCGATAAGCCGCGTTATCTGAGCTTCGAGTAAGCGAAAATCGCTTGATGAGCTTACAATTCTCCGTTAAAGTTAACGTAAGTCGTTGAAGAATCCGGCCCCAGATGTCATTCATTATTAGGCAGGAAACCCGAACCAAGAACTTGATATGGGTGCTCGCGAGAGCCGCCACATCTTCTTACTGCGCTACACTCGTCCACTATTCTATGAGTGCGGCATGGTATTGAGGCTTCTGTTGGTTCGTTGTTGTTCTAAGGTCTGCGCCCTTAATATGTCAGCGGGATCATAGAACAACATCGAACCAACTGAACCCTCAAGACCATGCCGTATTCATAGAATCGTTGATTTGAGGCACTTTATTGCAAACAGAGGCGAGTGTAGCGCAGTCTGAGGATGTGTCGGCTGTCGCGTGCACCCGATACGAGGTTCCTGGTTCGGATTTTTGGCCCAGGCCAACCAAATCCTCCATTTTTTTCGGGGTCGGGGAATTGGTACTAGACCTGTCTGTGAAGGATAAAGCGCAGGCTTCTTCTTCGGCTGGCCAGCGGAAGTAATTGTATAGGCCCTATACGCATTCAAATCGTCTCCACGATCTCCCGAAATGTAGAATACGTAGCGCATCCCAAAGGGATTGAACAAGCCGTCCTTAAAAATTTTACTGCAAAGAGGTCTGCCGTGACCGGTGCCCAACGAACTGTAAGAACGGGAAACATGGATCTATCCTAGTCCGGGGGGACCACGGGCTAGGATAGATCCATGTTGTGTATGTAAAAAATCGATTTGGGACTTACCGAGCGACTCCTACAGAGCACAATAGAACCTAAACCAGAAAAATTCACGAGCAAAAAAAAAACGAAAAAAAAAATAAATGTTTTCGCCGCGGTTGTAAGCGGGTGAAGTTATGTGCCCTCCTCACCATGTTAGATCCTAGTTATAACATGTCAGGCGGCGGTCAGCACGCGGCACGACTCCGTTGCGTCGCTCTTTGCCCGCTGATACGGTTGTCAAACCGCGGCGATTTTATTTTTTATTAATCCGTTCGTTTTTTTTCTTTGTTTTAGGTTCATTCGTGCTCTGTAGGAGTCGCTCGGTAAGTCCCAAGCCGATTTTTTTACGTACTTTTTAGCTATGTGGCCTCCCCCCCCCCCCCCGGACTAGGATAGATCCGGAAACATACAGGGTGGCCGCACAGCATAGGACGTTCTGTTTCGGAGATTGGCATGTGTGAAGAGATACACTATTTCTACATCGAATTTTACATTCTTCTAATTAATCGTAGCGCTTTTAAGATCCAACTGAATACCTTCCAAGTTAAACGTTCCTTCCACAAGCAGATTTTTGAAAGCTTACAATAATTTTTTGGTTCAATCCCAAAGAGCGGGCGCACTCCATAATCACTTGTAAATGCTGTCGCTGGAATATTGAAAAAAATTAGTTATAAAAGCGTGAAGAGGCTCCAACGGCTCCGCACGTAATCCCCGTTTTCAAATTCCCGCGCACCAAATGCGTGCGCGTCGACCCATTTACCGTGTGGAGACACGTAGAGGCGACCCAGGGATGTACTTTTGTGTTTTTGCTTCTGTGTTTTTGACTGTTTCTGATACTGATTGGCCTTCCCAGGGGATTCTTGGGGCCACATTGTAACTGGACTTGCGTCGGAGAACAAGCAGCAGCGGGACGTCCAAATCCAGTCATAAGGTGCCCCCCCCCCTCCGGTTGGGATTGAACCAATTTTTTCCAATTAAGGCTTTAGGATGATCTTTTTTTAAATCCATGAAGTGAATACACCGTCTGAAATTTAGTGTTTAAAGATCTAAAAGGTGAGAAAAATTTTTGGTTCAAAGAAAATTTTAGTGTATTTTCATTCACCTGTACTTTAAGTAAACACACTCGAAAGTTCTATAAAATTCGTATTTTTGTTGTTGAGGAAAACAATGAAGGCTTAAAGATTGTTTCAAAGAGCAGGAAGGCGGCCATTCTTGTACCAAAACGAGATTGCGCCACGCTCTCGTCCAAGGCGTCGCGATTTTTATTCGATTGATAGCGAAATTTCTGCTTGCATGGAATGTTTCCCACTTGTCGACGATACAACAAAAACAATTGTAAACAAAAATCCTCATTTAGGTGTAAGCAGCAATCACACTATCAACCATATACAAGTCACGACGAGCTTTCCAAGTGCATGGGGCGTGATCTGGTCTTTTAATGCACTAAATGATTGCTGCCTTGTTACACTTTGAAACAAAATTTAGCGTTCTCTGAGAAAAATAAAAACTTAGTAAAATTGTTTCACTCATTCAATTATTTCAAATTTGTGGTTCATGTAAGCAGCATTTACACCATCAATCAAATGATGATCGCGACGAGCTCTTCAAGTGCATGGCGCGATCTGATCTTTTAATGCGCTATATGGCCGTTTCTCTGCTGTGCTTTAAGACTAATTTTGATTTATTAATTTTTCTAAAAGAAACAATTTTAGGAAATTATTACACTTATTTATGTAGGTGAATTAAAACTTGTAAGGAATCGTTCAAAAATTTTTCTTAAACAAAAATCGGTTAGAGTAATTTCAAACCAAATTGAACAGTTTTTTAATCAAATTGGATACTCTGAAGCTCTGAAATTCATCTGAAAGTGTCCAATTCGCCTTGAAAAGCGTCTAATTCGACGTGAAAATGGTGTACATTCAGTGGAGCAGACATGTATATACCATTTTCGCTTCAACCTCGAAACTTCTCAAAGGAAACTGGACATTTTTGAGATTGGAGATAAGTTACCAGCCTCAAACATCAGCATAGACGCTACCATTGGAGTAAGCGTAAGTACCCAAGTTCATGGCCTCGACCATGGGCGAAATACCCGAAGAGAATAGTTCAATGGTTTATTCAAGCTCGTTTAGACGTTTCTTAAGAACAATTGCAACAACATTCACAAGATATTAGCGACAACCGGATCAATATGACTAGAGGACCTTTTCGCAATGAAGAAAAAATTAAAGTCGGGTCGTAGAATTCACAGGAAACAATGGAAGTGAAGACAACATCGGTAGATTAGACTGGAGGCATCGTACTAAAGCGCTGTAGCTATACTTAAGCTATCTATAAAGCAAGTCGTAGGCGTTTGTTCATAGTCCGCCCAAGCGGAGGGATGCTTATCGATTTTTCAGGGCACTAATCGATTCGTGTGCTCTGTGCGCTTGGACGGACGATGGACTGGCCGTAAAGTCTTTCGTGGAAGGCGACGAGGGTACTGCCTCAGCATTAGATACAAGGCAACGGTTAGCTGCTCGGGTTCCACTGCACACTACGAGGACACGCTTCTATGAGCAGTCTATGTGCTATATACAGCGCAGATCCTGAGTATCACACAGCTATACGGTAAGTGTAGGCGTTCGGTGTAGTTTATACTTCGCGTGGCACGACCGCCGCCATTATCGATCGATTAGTACGCTTGGAAATCGATATCGGTGGCTTGCACGCTGCCACCGAAGTATAAACGGTGCTTTATAGTTAGTTAGTTAGCACTGTGCTGCTAGACGGTTGTCATATTGTGACAGATCAGGTCGATATCGTTGCCGTTCTTCTTGAAGACCGCCTGCTGTGTGGGATCGGCGGGGAAGATCCGAACGGCTCGCGTCTTGCCGCCAAGGCACACGCTCAACGATGTCGACACGATCACCATCGGCGGTCGTAGCTTCATTCTGAAAGCAGGAGGACCGCTGATTAGACGCAGAGATTGCCCTGACCCCACCGGGTGTGCATACCTCTCGAACTGCGCCAACAACGTGCCGACGAGCTCGCCGATGCGCCTCCTCCTCCTTGGCGTTCTTCGCGCAGCCGATGATGTCGTTGTCGGCGACGTGAATCACGAACAGACCGTTCGGCTCCGGACACACGGAGATCCGTGTCACCTAAAGCTACAGGAATCTAGAATCATAGGACGGCTACAGAGGCAGAATCACAAAAAAGAGCCTACATTCTGCAGTGGGATCGGTTCCTTGAGCAGCTTGAAGTTGACGGTGTCGAACTTGGCGATGAACTTGTCGGTGATGACAAGCGCTCGTAGAGACGATTTGTTGAACCGGTTGAATTTCTGATGAAAATGGTTGATACATTTAAAGCAAATATTATAGAATTCTTCACTCTACAACCTGCATAATTACAAGGGGACGCTCCAAAGGACCTGTTCATAGTCTGCAAGCGAAGTATCGCCCGCGCAAGAAGTGCAAATCGATAACTCTGACATTAGTCGATTTACATTCCTTATCCGGGAGTCGTAAATCGATATTATCGATCGGGATCGAAGAACGGGGGCCTACAAGGAAAGCGTGTGAAGCGTATGTCTGAAAGGGGAAAGCGAGCCATATAGGAAGAATCCCCGCCCCTCAATTAGTGTAAAAATGTGTTCCTTTTTGCCAAGTCGGTAAGCCCAAGGACTAGGGGGTCCTTGAAGCTACTGTGGGGTCGACGCTTAATTAGCGCTGTGGATCTCTTGTCATTCTTAGCCCACCAGCTAAAGAGGGGTTGCAATGGATATTATTCATCGATATCGATCTATTGGTCTGATCAGGCACCATAATTGTGTATTTCTTAGCTCAGGCAGCAAACTGCAGCTTGAAATCGATATTACCGATTGATAGTAAGATGGTGAAAAGGATGGCACTAGCCGGTTAAGACAGCGGACGCAGAGAGAGAGAGAGAAACTGTGAAATGGAGGCGTGCGGATATCAGGAGAAGCAGGAGGACGAAAATATGCCTGCGTTGGGTGGGTAGGCACCAAGACGTGTACCATTTTGACGTCAGGTTGGACACAAAATCAAATCAAATTGGACACTCCTCTAGACAAGCTTGACGCTTTGAAATAAACAGTACCTCCTAAATCAAACGAGCGTGTTCCAGATTAAACTAAAAACTCCGAAACGGTTAGAATCATTTTTTGTCTAACCAGGATACTATCTCAACGGTAGGTCGGAACGGCGCAAGTGTTGTATATGGGCAGAACCGCCTCTCCCTGGGAAGTAACAAACTGCAGGTATCTCGACCCCAATACAACTCTGCGCGGAGTTAGAGGCGACGGAAGTCGCCGTTGGCGCCCTGTTGATTCACATGCTCCGCAGCTGACGGGCGCGCGGGGATGAGGGCTGGTATCGCCACTCAACGCAGTGCACAGGTGGCATAGTAGGGAAGTGGTCGGGCTCGTGAGCAAGGGGTCGGGGGTTTGGATCCCGTGGACTGCGTTTGTTTTGCACTTTTGCAAAACAAACGCAGTCCACGGGATCCAAACCCCCGACCCCTTGCTCACGAGCCCGACCACTTCCCTACTATGCCACCTGTGCACTGCGTTGAGTGGCGATACCAGCCCTCATCCCGCGCGCGCCCGTCAGCTGGAGCACGTGGATCAACAGGGCGCCAACCTGCGACTTCCGTCGCCCCTAACTCTGCGCAGAGTTGTATTGGGGTCGAGATACCTGCAGTTTGTTACTTCCCAGGGAGAGGCGGTTCTGCCCATATACAACACTTGCGCCGTTCCGACCTACCGTTGAGATAGTATCCTGGTAAGGAAAATTTAGTATGACTTGAATTTTTCGAATCATCCCCAACAAGGGAACACACTGTTTGAAATTCTGTAACTTTGCTTTTATTTTTGAAGAAAACATGGTACATGGTAACGGTTTATAACTTATTCAAAGGTATAGAAATGCGGCATTTTTCAGTGTTTAGAGAAGAGATCGCGCCATGCACTTGTCTGGCTCGTCATGATTTTCACACAATTGATAGCAAACATTATTCTGCTTGCGTAAAGCTTTGTAGTGATCAATGGTCCAATAAAATAATACCTAAAGAAGCACACATATTTTCACCTCACCATTTCTATCAATCAAACGAAAACCAGGACCAGTTAGACGTGCATGGCTTAGTTTCTTTTTTTTAGCATTAAAACCGCTTTCCTGTACCCTTCTTGGCAAGCTTGTCGCCATTGAAATCAAATTGAACATCTTCCATATCAAAACGAGAAGGTTAGGTTACTTTTTTACCCAAACAATTAAGTATGATATTCTTTGAATGTTTTTGATGCCAAATAAACCCTATAGATGAGCGCTGTGTTTGAAATTTTGTCATTTTTTCTTTTTCTAGGAGAAGTACATAATGGTTTATAGTTTGCTGACTTTAGAATAAACCATTACTTCTCCTTGAAAAAAAAAGAATTTTATAAAATTTCAAACACTGCGATCATTTGTTGGTGTTTATTGGAAATCGAAAACCTTCAGAGAAAGTCACAGTAAACTTTTTTTGGCAAGAAAGTAATCTAACCGGTCTTGTTTTGATTTGGAAGATGTTCAGCTTGATTTCAAAGGCGACAAGCTTGGCAAGAACAGCGTCTAATTTCATTTGGAAAGGGCTCAGGAAATGGTATAGTTTAACTAGTGCAAAATGTACTTCTGCCTAGAAGAAACTATGTAAGTTATTCTTCTGGAGGAGAAAAATCTCTGTAAAGAGGAAAGGACAAATTACCTGGAAGAATGTGCTGAACAGCACTTTCGTGAAAGGATTCGTGACTCGAAGTGCCTGTATTGCACTGCAATACTTCATCGGGCTGTAGCTCGGTTCTTCACTCTGAAACAGAGAGAGCCAGAATCAGACGCTGACGTCTTCTTGGCTGTCCCTACTGACCTGCGCCAAGTAATCGCCCTTCCAAGACCGTGGATAACCCCATCGTTCTCGTTTGCCGTTCAGAGCGCTAAACGCTGCCAGCTTCTCCGGCAGGGACTCTCTGGAACACATGACATTTCAGCGTCGAAGAGCGCTCCATACTAGGATCAGGAGGTAAACAGCCGTACCTGAGATGCTGTGGCATGGTGGCCAGAATGGCGGCGGCTCGCCATCGTTGATGAACCACCTTCAGCTTCGAGACGAACGGCGCCAAGACGACCGGTGGTGCTGGCCATCGGATGTTCTTGCCGAGATCGGGCATCTTCCGCACGCCGCTGAAGCAGGATGATGGGGTTCTATTACAGAGACAATTCGCACAGAATGGTGACGAGGAATTCGTGGTACCGGGGCCCGAATGGAGGTGATTCATCGCGTCGCAGGAAAATATTCGTTGCTCACTACTTGCTCACGTCGATGAAAAAAAATCCAGCCCCCACGAAACAATAAAGCAAAGACCACAGGCCATAGGCAGTATTAAAAGGAAGTTTACAGTAACCCGATAGTGGACGAAAACCGGAGAAAGTTCGATAAATGACGCCTCCTTTCAAGAACTAGTAGGATTTCCGCGAACGATATTGCCTTCAGGAGGGCATCCAGTAAGCATCCTACATGAAATAAGTGGAAGAGGAGGAAGGAGAAGACGAGAGAAAGGAAAATAGAAGGAAGGAAGGAAATGAAAAGAAATAAAGGACGAGTGCAAAGAAGAAGAGAGAAGGAAAGAAGGAAAAATAGATAAAAAATAAAAGGATAACGGAAAAGGGGAAGACAAAGAAAAGAGGAAGGAGAGAAAGGTAGGAAACAAGGAAGAAAGAGAAAAGAGAAAAAGGGAGAGAAGAAACGAAGTAAGAAGGAAAATGACAGGAAAGAAAGAGTAAAAGAAAGAGAGGAGAAAATGAAAGAAAAGAAAGGAAGGAAGGAGAGAAAAGTAGGAAGTAGGGAAGAAAGAGAGAAAGAGGAGGAAGGAACGAAGTAAGGAGGAAAATGGCAGGAAAGGAAGAGAAGAGAGAGAAGGAAGAAAAGAGAGAAAGGAAAGAAAGGAGAGAAAGGTAGGGGAAAGGAAGGAAATAAAGAAGGCGAAAAAGAGAAAGTGGAAAGAAAGAAGGAACGAAGGAGAGAAAGGTAGGAAGGGAAGAAGTAAAGAGAGAGAAAGAGAGGCAGGGAAAAGAAGGAAGGAACAAAGTAAGGAGGAGATGGGGAGGAAGAAAAGGGAGGAGGAAAGAAAGAGGGAAGGATAGAAGGAAAGAAAGGAGAAAAGTATGGAAAGAGGGAGGAATGAAGGAAAGGTGAAGGAGAGAAAGGTAGAAAGGGAAGAAAAAGAGGGATAAAGAGAGGCAGGGAAAAGAAAGAAGGAGCGAAGTAAGGAGGGGAAGGTGAGGAAGGAAGGAAAGAAAGGATGGAAAGAATGAAGAAGAGGGCAAGGAAGGAAAGAAAGGAGAGAAAGGAAAGAAAGAAAAGAGCGAAAAAGAGAAAAGTGAAAGATAGAAGGAACGAGGTAAGGAGGAGAAGGGGAGGAGGGAAAGAAAGAGAGGAGGAAGGAAGGAAGAATAGAAGGAAAGAAAAAGCAGTTGAAGTATGGAAAGATGGAGGGAGGAAGGGAAGAAAGGAGGGAAAGGTAGGAAGAAAGGAAAGAAGAAAAGAGGGAGAAAGAGATAAAAGAGAAAGAAATGAGGAGTTAACTAGGGAAGAGAAGAGGAGGAGCGAAAGAAAGAAGCAAGGAAAGAGAGGAGAAAAGAGGGAAGGAAGGAAAGAAGGGATGGAAAGATAGACTCGAAGAAAAAAGGAAGGAAATAAGGAAGGAGGGAGTTCAGAAAGAAAGACGGGGAAAGGAAGGCCCTACTAGGTCATCTAACAACCGAACTCGTCAAACGCGCTGCTTATACAAAGAAAAACGCCATGCGTGACGGCGGAATTAATAGCGCCAGTATCGATTAGGTTGTGTGGCGATCGATATTGGCGTGCTTCGTACCTGTGCCGCGCCACGCTGCAACTGAAGTATGCACGATTTCCAGGTCACATTGAACACTTTTCAAAATCAACTAGGTCAAATATCTTTCACATCAAAACCAACGTATTCCGGATTACATTAGGCACCATATAAGTTCGCGTTGAAAAAATGCTGTGGACATTTTTGAAAGTTTATAGTTCAGCTGCCACAAAAACTAAATATTGTGTTGAAACTTTATAAAATTTTTGCTCTGGGAAAAGACTCTTTGAATTTTTTGAAATACCGGAAAGCAGCAATTTTATGCTTTACGAGGAGAAGTCGCTCTATGCACTTGTCCAGCACGTCGTTGATGGCGAAAATTCTGTCTGCGTGTGTTACACAGTAATCAACGGAACAGTAGAGATAATTGTCGAAAACACGCGTATCTCAACTGCTCGGCTTCAACTGAGCACCTTTGGCACTACCAATCAGATGAGCATATGAGCATGGACGAGTGCATGGCGCGATCTACCCGTGTTGTACGCTTAAAAACTGTTGCTGTTCTGCACTATAAAATAGGCGTAAAGGAGTTGCTTCTCGTAGAGAAATGAAATTTTAGCAAAGTTTCAAATGCGGTATTTACCTTTTTGTGGCAATTGAAGTATAAGTTTCAAGGGGAGTCATAGGCTTTTTAAGGCAAAATTATTTTACCTTTTGGGGAAAGGCTTCTGTTCAATCCGGAAGACGTTCATTTGGATAGGAAAGATGCTCAGTTTGGTTTCGAAAGCGTTCAAATAGACGTAAAAATGCACTTATCTACCCAAAATGGCAATAGAAACGTTTCGGGTTCAGACTAGCTTCGTAACTACACAATAAGCCACTTTAGAGCCTAAACTTACCGGAACAACTCGATGACTCGGATGATGTAGCTGCGGAGTTTGTAGCGCTTGTAGGCGTTCATGATCGTGTACACGGCCTTCATCTGCTGGTACCGTCGTCGAGCAAGTGCACCACGCAGCATCTGAATCAGCACAGCAGTGAATGGAGGAGAAACGAAGAAAAGCTGTACGTTCAATTTCGTCCACCATTATGCTTTTACATACATACGCCCAAACGTCTGCGCTTTGCTCAAAAGCCTAGAATTCCAATGGACACTCACAACCGGTTCTATTAAGGCTATATGGCTAAACTGGACCGCAAACGTTCGACAAAACCGACATTCGGAAGGAGAAGATGTTTTAGAATTTACGGAAATCTAGCGAAAATGGATAGAATTGGCCAATTTTGTACTAGTCGCTAATGTGGCCTTCATCTAGGAGTGGCGAGAACACTCCAACCAATAGCGATCAATCAGAGCCGTTACTGAACACGCTCTAACCAATCAGGGTTCTGATCCTACATAACTGCTCTGAATGACTCAAGCCTGACTGGTAAAAGTGTATATCGCCCCATGTAGGCCACATTCACGACTAGTACCAAAAATTGCACTGATCACCTAAGTTTCACAAAACCACTTTGGATCAGGTCGAAAATTGAAAAACAACATTCTAGTGATCAAAAATATGCGCAAAAATTCTTCAACAATTAACTAACCTTCTGTAAGTACGTCACCACCTCCGGCAATTTTCGGCTGCGCAGCTCCTCCAGTTCAAACACCGTCTGCGGACTTCGGATGAACACCTAAAACGGCCACTGTGAACAATTTGAAGAGCGTCGACCACCACTAGATTCAGCACAATCAGCCGATCTTGCGCAATTTTTGCAGAAACCTATGATATCGATGGATATTGATTCGCCGATCAATATTATTTACTTGCTGGAAGGACAGTGGCCATCATATTTGCCACTCCGAACGATCAATCTGACGACCAAAATTTGGTCATATCGATCTGTATTGATTTATTTATCGAAAGTACTTGGTCTTTGAAGGCCTGTTGAAAATCCATCATAGCGGCCTGCATTCGAGCTCAAGCGGGTCGAATATCGATTATATCGAACAAGGTACTGAGTGAGACCCTTGGAGCGGTCAATAATTCTGCGTGGATGAACGGACGGACGCAACAGGTCTCTTATAAACGTAGTTCCTTGTTCTATAGCCTCTGTGTAGTAGGATACTCGGCTTCTGAGAAACGGTCAAACTTGTAGAGAAATCGATAATATCGATCGATTCGCCCATCAATACTATTTACTTTGGTGGAAGGACAGTGGTCATCATATTTGCGTCATTGCCACCGTAAACCGTTCATTCATGCTAAATTTGGTCATTATCGATCTACATGTAATGATTTGGTGATCAACAGTATTTCGCCTTTAAAGTCTGTTCGTTATCCACCATTGCGACGGCGTGTGACAGAGCGGAAGCGGTTCTAATATTGATTTCATCGAGCATCCTCGGAGCGGCCACTAATTTTGCGCGGATGGACTGACCTACGCAGCGACTTCTTTATATACGTAAAAGGATACCTTCCTGTTCTATAGCCGTTTTGTATGTAGTAGGATACCCAGTATCTACGAAACGGACACTTCTGCGCTGAAATCGATAGCTTCGATCGATATTGATTCGCCCATCAATATCATTTACTTGCTGTTAAGACAGTGGCCGTCATATTTGCGTGATTATCTCCTTAAACGCTCAATCCAGGCAAAAATCGACTACATAAATCGATCTGTATTGAGTTACCGATCGATATGATTGCGTTCATTTTTTAAACATGCTCACTGGCCATCATTAATCGCTTGCATCCATTCTTAAGGGGTCATCCCTAAGGGCTGATCATACTTCGCGACAGCAGCGACAAGAGCGACGAGAGCGCAGCGCGTGGAAGTATGAACAGGCGACAGCAGCGAATGGGGCGACTAGAGCGACAAAAGCGGCTGGAGCAACAGCGCCGGCGCTGTAGAATGAAGTGAACACTTTTCGGCTGCGCGTGATCGATTTGCATGTTTTGTACGGGCGACGGGAGCGACGAGAGCGCAACGCGCGGAAGTAGGAACAGGCGACAGCAGCCACTGGAGCGACAGCGCCGGGGCTGGAGTATGAACACTTTTTGGCGGCGCGCGCTCGGTTTTAATCGATTTGCATGTTTTGCACGGGCGACGAGTCGCTCTTGTCGCGAAATAGAACAGGCCCTAAGCAGTTGTTGTACATTGAGCGGGACACTGTGTGAAACCCGACGAGCGGCCATTATTTTTGCGTGGATGCGCGGAAAAACGCATCAGCTTTTTTATATGCGTAGAGGGATAGCAGCAACAAAACCACATTGCAAACGATCATCTGACTAAGAAATCGATAATATTGACAGATTTGTTGATCGATATTATTATTTACTTTATTATTTATTTTACTGATTTAATACTATTTGTTGGTTGAAAGGAAAGTGCCCGCCACGTTCGAGTGATTTCCATTTTAAGCGGTTAATTCCGAGCAGTATTATTGATCGATATTGATTGTTCAATCGATAACGTAAGTGCTATGTTCGAAAGTCCGGCCATCACATTCCGGTGAATTGCTGCAATATCGATCGGATTTCGATAACGATGGGCGAGACACTGTGAACTCCTTGAGCAGCGGCTATTAATTTTGCGCGGACGCACGAGTCGACTCTTTTACATGTAATAGGACACCAACAATGTCACTTAATGTTTCATCGGGAACATGCTACGTTCCGTAGAGATAGATGGCCAAAAATAATCAACTTCCTAGTGGAGAAGTGGTAAGAGCGGCTGTCAGGCGGCTTTTGAGACCCGACCCGCCGACTCACCTTTGTCTTTCCGAAAACGCAGTCGTCGACCAGTCCGACATGCTTCAGAATCCGTGCACAATTGTCTCGCGGGTTCCCATTGCGAGGATTCGGCCAGGTTTCCGGGCAGAGTAACTTATACCTGAACACGGACGATTACCGTAGGAACAGAATCCCTTTCTTCGACGTCAGTCTCTACCGTACCTGTTGACGAAGCGCTCGTAGCCGCAGCGATGAGCGAAGCCAGCTCGGCGAACGCGAACGTTCTCGAGCAGTCCGAGGTAGCGAACCTGGTGCTCGACGCGTTCCATGTCGAAGATCGTCGAGCTCTTCTCCTCGTTCGGCTTGATACAGCGAATGTAGTGAGGTTCTTTACTGGCCAGCTGGGCTACCAACGTCGACATGGAGTTCTGAACAGCGCCATATTATTATACAGTGCATGTCGCGAATGTTGGCAGCATTGGTAGGTGGGAACGCGTTAGGCAATCACTACCAATCACAACACCAGCCGAACACACACACGCCAGCCAGAGAATCGACCATGCGCACTCTATCTAAATGACGCGCCGATACGGTGCGGCCTGATTGGCTGCTGCGTTCCCACCTCCTAATGCTGCCCACATTCACGACATGCACCACGCATACCACACATGGACACATTTAGAATTAAATTCGACACTTTCCACGTCAAATTGGACTTTCTTATAGCAAACCTGAGAATTTTGAGATCAAACTGGACGTATTCCAAATTGAAACGAGCTTCTCTCAGGTTAATCCAAAATGGTTAGAATAATTCTTGGTTCAAGGCAAATTTGGCGCAACTTTTTCCGAAATTTTTCAGTTCAGGTGTTCGAATGAGTGTAACAATTTTATAAAACTTATTTTTTGTGCCAAACTAAACTTTTCGTACTAACTGAACTAATAAAATTCAAAAAAAAGTTATACTGAGTTTTCCTCGAACAAAAAAGAATGTTGTGTAATTGAGTGTAATAATTTTACAAAATTTTTAATTTTTAAGAAAAAATAATCATTTAGAATTTGTTTTGAAGCGCAACAAGGCAGAATTCATTTTGTGCATTGAAAGACCAGATTGCGCCATGCATTCGAAACGCCCGCTCCGATTTTTACCTGATTGATAGTGTAACTGCTGTTTACATGAAGCAGCAAAGTTGGGATATGTATGTTGATTGCAATTGTTTTTGTTGTGTCGTCTGCAGGTGTGAAACTCCATGCAAACGGCAATTTTGCTATAAATCGAATGAAAAATTGCGACGTCTTGGACGAGTGCAGTCTCTTCTTTTGGTGCAATCATTTTTTAGGATCAAAAAAACTTTCAAGCTTTAAGTCATTGTTTTTCGTCAAAAAATAATTTTTTATAAGATTATGTCAAACAATGTGTTCACTCACCGGGTAAGTTAGTAGAAGCTTCATAGGAAGTTGTACTAAAATTTTTCTTGAACAAAAAATAATTCTAACCTTTCTGAAGAGTCTAGTTCAATGTAGGAGAAACTCATTTCAGTTCGCTTTGATTTCAACAGTCTTAGGATAGCTTCAAAGTGTGTCCAATTTGATAAGAAAATTCTCCAATTTTGTTACAAAAGTGTTCAATTTGATGTGGAAATGGTATATGTGAGTGTATGTCGCAAATGTGTGGAGCATTGGGAGGCGTGAATCACTACCAACCACGGCATCGATCGTACACACCCTGCCTATGGATCCGTTTATAGTTCCAACGCCGAGCGACGCGGCGGCATGCAAAGTGGCCAAATAGATTGATCGCGTCGCCCGGCGTCGAGGTATAAACGGGTTCTAAATGGCACGGCGCCGATTAGATGCGGCCTGATTGGGTGCTGCGTTCTCACCTCCTAATGCTGCTCACATTCGCGACCAGGTCCACCACCTACCTTGAACAGATAGCCGGCAGTCGGTGGTCGACGATTCACTTCCGTGACCGATTTGGATCCGTCAGGGAACAGCGACTGCAGGAGTGGACTTTCACTGCAATGGATTTCGGCTGTATTTTCTCCGTTAAATTGCTGTAGGTCGTTGCCCCTGGTTTTCTTCTCCCCTTACCTGTTGAAGAGCAATCGCTTCAAATCCTGGAATAGCGTATCTCTGTTCTTGTCCATGAAACCGTTCACGGAATAGGTGACGTCGCCTGCGTAGTGAGTTACCCTAAACACTGCCAGAATAAGTTGAATAATTATCGTTGAGCTAATTATCTTGAAGTACTTTTAATATTAGGAAAGTTCGAGCACTTAACGCGATTCAGAAGACCACTTCTGGTTGTTGAAGGCTTCAAGCTACCTAAGAATTAATCCAGAAGGGCAACGAATAAGACATCCCCACGACTTCTACTCCGATCCCTTCGATAGCCACGATCACCCGCTCCCATGCCATCCTCCGCAGGATGGATACGTCGTTCCCTCTGTTCTCCCTTCCGAGATCCGACAGGCCGTCTCGCCGGGGAAGAAGCGTACAGCACCCGGTCCCGACAGGATCAGACCCGAACACCTGAAGAACCTCCCGCCAGCGCTCATCAACACCCTGGCGCGGCTCTTCACGCGCTACCTGTCGGAGTGCAAGGTTCCATCCCAGTGGAAGACCAGCAGGACCGTCTTGCTGTACAAGAAGGGAGACGTGCATAACATTGGCAACTATCGCCCGATCTGCCTGTTGTCCGTAGTCTACAAGCTGTTCACTCGAGTCATCCTGAATAGGATCAGCAGAACGCTGGGCGAAGGACAGCCATGCGAACAAGCAGGATTTCGGAGAGGATTCAGCACGATCGACCACATACACACCATTACGAAGCTCATCGAAGTGTCGCGAGAGTACAAGCTGCCGCTGTGCCTTACGTGCATCGACCTGAAGAAGGCATTCGACTCCGTCGAGACTGAAGCGGTCCTCGACGCCCTGCTCACTCAGGGCGTTCCTACTCAGTACATCAGATTCCTTCGTGAGCTGTATAGTGGAGTCACGACCAAGATCTCACCATTCTACAACGACGTCGTCATTGATGTGAAGAGAGGGGTTCGACAAGGGGATACCATATCCCCGAAGCTCTTCAGCGCCACCCTCGAAAACGTCATGCGCGAACTAGAATGGGAAGACATGGGAGTGAAGGTCGACGGCCGGCAGCTACAACATCTTCGTTTCGCTGACGACATCGTGCTCATAACACCGAGCATCAGCCAGGCGGAGCGAATGCTGGCCGACTTCAATCGTGTATGTGGGAACGTTGGACTGCAGCTGAATCTTACGAAGACGATGTTCATGAGGAACGGATGGGTTTCTGATGCCCCATTCTCGCTCAACGGAACGAACATCTCCGAGTGCTCCAGCTACGTGTATCTGGGACGGGAAGTCAATATGGCCAACGACATAGCGCCAGAGCTGAACAGGAGGAAACGAGCGCCTTAGGCGGGAGGGAGCTTTCAAGAGCGTCGAAGAAGTCGCGAAGAAGACGAAGAACGTCCGACTCCGTGCCCACCTATTCGACACCACCGTTCTTCCTGCCCTAACAACGCATCAGAGACCTGGGCTATACGAAAGCAGGATGAACACGCGATCAACGTCGCGCAGCGTGGAATCGAGGTGACGCTCGGTGTGACACGACTCACGCAGGTGAGAGAAGGCCTCCGGAGTTCTCCGATGAGCTTCGTCGACGTTCGAAGAGCAGAGGCGCTGTTGCATGAGGCAAGTCGTCGAAAATTAGGTGGGTCGACCACGTAATGCGCTTCGCGGACACCCGCTAGACGAAGGCCATCACCGATTGGATCCAAGAGAACATCAATACGCCCAGAAACGCATTGGAATTGCTTGTTTCTCTTGAAGGAACTAAAGAGCGATATGACGCTATTTCTGTCCTTCGAGTGAGGACGATCCACTGGAGCATTCTGGCACGCGATAGGGACGGGGGCTGGCATTCGCCCGACCAACTCGATGATCCAAGGGATGACAGGTGATACAGGAGAGAAGCAATCAATTTATTGTATCCGTAAGCTCTAAGGCGGCAATTTAGCACTAGAGTGATGCATTAACTTTCCTTCGTTTCTATTTTGCGGATACAAAACATCTATTTTTAAAAGCAATAATTGAAACTTGTATCTAAATACTAGGCAGAAAGGCGAAAAGCATTTAGCTGGCACTTATTCCAAAATTTTCCATGCGTTTATATGAACACGCCAGAGCCTGGCATAGCAACAAGAACATACCCAACATGACTGGCGACGTACCTGAACTCGTCGAATTTGATGCTCTTTTCGGACTGCTTCAGCCCTCGGCTGATGTAGTGCTTATGGGACTGTAGTTTCTTGTCCAGTTCTTGAAGGAAAACCTTAAACACAGAGGAATTAACGACGAGTTGTGGCTGTGGAATTAGGGAGATCAATAGGGGCTAAGAAACCCACCTGGTCAGTCACATTCCCAACGGAAGCGCACGCATCGTCGAGCACTGAAAGGATTCCACTGCGCGGAAGTTCGACCAGATCGCAGATGATCTGTAAGGAGTCGCATCCTTGCACACAGTTCCGCAGTAATCCATCTCTCCGCTATCGCCTGACCATTCCTTGCCATCCTACCGAATACCTTACCCTACACCCTTCATCCCACCTCTACTGGTTCTGTTTGACTAGTCGACTCCTTTCTCTCTTACTCGCTCTCCTGCTTCATATTCTGATTTCGCAAATGAAAGAGAGCTGTGTGGCCTACCTTGTTGTTGAAATATTCGATTTTTGACCACTTGATACCCTCTCGTTCGTATTCCTCCTGCTCCTGTTTCAGGACCAATTCGATGAACAACTGCTGCAGTTTCTCGTTACAGTAGTTGATGCAAAGCTGTTCGAAGCTGAAACAATAATCAATAATACCTTCGCAGAATACGCCATGAACTCCACTTCCGCGAGATGTCGCGGCATAAGCTTATTCTACATAGATGACACCAAGCTGCTAGGTTGATCCGAAAACGTCGGATTCTGCTACTACACAGTATTCATAACAGGCTAATTTATAAAGTTTATGAAAGCAGTACACCCTTTGTAAGAGCACTGGCTCTAATAAGGTGCTTAATATCATTCATAATACCTTATCTTGAACCTTAATAATTTGTTGACAGACCTGATCTATAATCTATCTACCACTATATAACTGATTTAGCTACCCACCCTGTAGATGATGAGGCGTACTCACGGAGGTTAGAAACCTGCCTGAGATACGCCTCATTCGGCCATACGCGGTCTCTCGGAACCCCATGCGACGTCTCTGCGTACCTTGCGCGGGCAATGTTTGTCGTTCAATATGGGATGTTGTTGCAGCAGAGGAAGCGCAGCCTCCTCCCGCTTGACACAACGGCAATGCGAGCCTTTCTGAGCGCCTAGATCCAGAAGACAGGTCCCCTACGTCGCACAACAACCGTCTGGTGTCAGAAGAGGAGACACCGTCGTTCTACGAGGAGCGATCGCATTCAAGATTGAACATGAGATGTTGTTGCAACAGAGAAAGCGCAGCCTCCTCCTGCTCTAAAAAAACGGCGTCTGCGCGCGTTTCTGAGCGCCCGGATCCAGAAGACGGGTCCTTTGCGTCACGCAAGAACCGTCTGGAGTCAGAACCCGTCGCATTCAGAATTCAGCATTATCCTATATTGAATGGAAAACCTTACACGCGCGAGGCACGCCTTTGCGTACCTCGCGCGGGCAACGCTTGCCGTTCAACATGGGATGTTGTTGCAGCAGAGGAAGCGCAGCCTCCTCCTGCTCTACACAGCGGCAACTTCGAGCCTTTCTGAGCGCCTTGATCCAGGAGACAGGTCCTCTTCGTCGCGCTACAAGCTACTGGAGTCAGTAGAGGTGGTACCGACGTCGTGTGACGAGCGGCCGCTTGGAAAACAAGGAAGTAGGCCAGGAGTTGGGACCAGGAAGGGGGAGGGAAGTAAAGGTGGGCCAGCAATTAGATCCAATAAGAAGAAACAAGTGAGGGGGAACCTGGTGTCAGGATTTCGAAGGCATGTCAACGACATCCAGTGACGCAAGCTGTTTAGAATGAGGACGGTTGCGGAGGAGCAGCCTGAGGGCAGAAGTACTGCGCAGCGCAAACCAATGGCGTTACTGGACGGTATACATTGGATCCGATCGAAAATCTTCGGATAATTGGATGATTCGGATGACGCTATTTTGGCGGACCTCGGATTTTTGGATGATTCGGATGGGGTTAGCCGAATCAGATATCCGAAAGTGATTTTCATTAAATAATTGAATTCGACCAAATCTTCGGATAAATGGATGAACCGGATAACGCTATTTTGACGACCACGGATTTTTGGATGAATCGGATAACGACAATTTCGCGGACCTCGGATTTTGGAGCATTCGAATCGGGTTATCCGAATCGAATATCCGAAAATGATTCATTCGGATCCAATGTATACCAATGTACGCAGCAAATCCTAGACGTCAGCGTATTTCAAGTCTTACAAAAAATTCCGTAGGCCAGTCATGTGGCAAAGTCGCACGAAGCGCGCACACGCCGTTAGGGGTGTCGGAGCACTTGTACCATAAAATCGAGCACTTATCAGATCAAACCTGACGCTCTTCTTTGAATCAAGCTTGACGCTTTTGAAATCAAACTGAGCATTCTTCACAAGAAGAATTTCTTGTTCAAGGAAAATTTAGCATAGCTTTTTTGAAGTTTCAAAATCAAATAGTTCACCTGCACCAATAAGTGAATATTTTTTAAAGTTTTATAGAGAGTTTATTTTTAAAGGAAAATAATGAAAAATTAAAATTTTGAATTAATAAAATTAAAATTGAAAAAACAAATTTTGATTTAAAGTACCGGGAATAGTAATTTCATATCGCTAAAAAAAAGATTGCGCCATGCACTCATCAAGGACGTCGCGATTTGAACTTTGTTGACAGCAAAGATTTTCTTTGCGTGTAGATACACACTTGTCAATGATACAACAACAACAAAAAAGTTATAGAAAACACACATGTCTTCATTGATGTCTCAAGTAACCAGCACTTACACACTAACAATCAAATGAAAGTCGCAGTGAGCTATTATATGCAAGTGCATGGCCAGGTCTCTTCTTTTAAAACTCCAAAAAATTGCTGTCTCTCTGCAATTTATAAAAAGCTCTGAGCCATTATTTGTCCTTGAAATACAATTTTTATAAAATTTCAAAGAGCGTATTCACTTATTGGGGCAGGCAAATTTAGAAAATTTTAAAAGAAAGTCATACTAAATATTTTTCTTTGGCAAAAAAATTATTCTAACCTTCTCTAGTTGGAAATCGATGGAGAGTCTCTAATTTAATCAGAAAGACGGTCGTTTTGATTTGAAAGGTGCCCCGTTTGATTTCAAAGCGTCAAGCTTGCTTCGAAGAATGTCTATTATGGTTTGAAAAGGGTGCAATTTGACGTATAATATAAGACATTAAAAAATATCGAAATTCAAAGAAGTAAAGAAAGGTGTGAAGTGTTAATTTTTTATTGCAAATAAATAAATAAAACAATGTTATAAGACCATAAAAGATATGAAAAGGTTCGTTTCGCCACTACCTTCAGACGAACCTTTGTGTTACGTATACTGCCGTGGCTTTTCAGTGAGGAGGATGAGCATATTTTAAGATATCTTTAAAATCTGTCTATTAGGGGGGGGGGGGCAAAAGTAATGAGACAGCCCATGCCGTGTCCATATATCTCGTGGCTTGAGTCTGGTTTCGTGCTTGTCGTATTTGTGTGTTTGTATGCTACTTACTGAAGCCCACCTGAGAAGTTACCACTTCCGCCCTTTCCAGAAGCATGCCGAAGCCCAGCCTGTCTCATGCCGAAACCGCAGTCTGACGAGTCGACCTGTGCCGCGCAAATCTCGCCCAATTCCCAACCCCGAGCAGCCTGGGCTCAATATTCACGCAGGATGAGAAGTACGTCTTCTACCTTAACCCTGCCAAGCAGCGAGTCTGGGTGAGGCCTGGTGACCTGCTACCGACCTTCGTTCGGCGAGATGCTCACGGCGAGAAGCACCTTTGGAGCTTTTGGGTCTGCTCCCATGGATCGGTTTACCGGAAGCCGTTTCCCAAGAGCACCACGATGAACTCCAAGGCCATTTTGAACGAAATAGAGGAGATGGGCCGGCGACTCGCTCTTATTCATTCGCAGCACTTCAAGAAGGTTCTCCTCTTCGACAACGCCGCACCCCATCGGGAACAAGTAACCACGGATAAGCTTGGCCAGTCTGGCTACGTTCACATGCCTCACCCACCGTATTCGCTGGACATCTCTCCATGCGACTACCACTACTACTTGAGCCTACAGGACTTCCTAGTCGGAAGGGACACAAGAACCCAAGCAGTCCTTGACAACCATGTCGAGCAGTTGATCAACACCAGGCCCAAGCAGTTCTGGAAGGGTGGGATCAGGAAGTTGGCTGAGCGATGGCAGCAAGGTCCTTGCCCTTAATGGCAAATACATTCCTCAGCATCGTTGAGTTGTAATTGAGTTATAGAGAGATAAAGATTTTTTTCATTTTGTCTCATTACTTTTGGTCCCCCCCCCTAATATATGTGAAGAGAGATGGAAAGTAAAAAAGAAAGGAAGATCTGATGAAGAAAAGACGAGAAAGAATGAATATGAAATGACGAAGAGCTACACAATTTAGAGAATTGACTTCAAAAGTTAAGAAAAAGGTGAAGTAAAAAACAAGCGAGTTGTAGAAAAAATGAGGTATAACCTCAAAGACTAAGAGTATAGGTTAATTACTGAACCAATGGTAAAGTCGACCTCCATCAATTGGTCTCACTTAAAAGACTAGAGTCACTTTAACTTAAGCATCTTGTCCTCAAAGACGTGTGAAATTCGACAGTTTCCACTGGAGCTGATCAGTTGGTCCCTAAGCTGAGACACCTCAATTTCAATGTGGAAGCTTGAATCTGGCTTCACTTTTGGACCAGTCTATTAGTTAACAGCTAACAGAATCGTTTCCTCTACAGGATAGCTTGCCCACCTGTTCGTGCCGAAGATTTCGAATCCGTAGATGTCAAGCACTCCGATGACGGTGCCTTTGTTGTAGCGTGAGGTCTGCTCGACCGTGATCGACTCGTTGATCTTCTGGACCACCCACGAGAAAAGCCGATCGTATACAGCCTGAAAGAACATGACGCAGCTGGCCCGAATGAGTTCAGCTGATTCAGAACCGCCAGCTCCTTGGACGTTGCTCGCTCACCTTCGCTAGGGCATCCCTTGTATAGAGAGCTGCGTTGACATCGTGAGCTTTGGCGACAACGTCACCACGAGCAGCAACTACCTGAACAGGGGACACATTAGGGGGTTTTCTCCCTTTCATGGTCTCTAGAAGAATTACACAAGCTGAAGATTCTTATGTACACGACACTTGTGGAGACTTTAGGATGGCGAATTAGCTACAGAAGGACAAACGACGGGATATCTAAGAGCAAAAACACAGAAGAATAGAGTATCCCATTGGGGCAAGACTAGTGTTCCTGTCGGAGCAGTGGACCAAAGAGAAAGAGGCTGCCAAAAGCTATAAAAGCGAGTTCATCTAGACCTAAGCGATTGGAATCTGACTTAAAACTGTACTAGTCGTCAATATGACCCGCACAGCAAGGCGGGAACACATCAGCCAACAATAAGCCATCGCGGCACCGATAGAGCACGCGCTGAGCTCTCCAGGCACCAGCCCATATGGCGTGACACGGCGGTTTTGAAGAGATCTGTTGCTGACGCGTGGTCATGTCAGAACTAATTCTAACGTCCTTTGAAGAAGTTGATACTTTCCTATAGTGCTCGGCAAAATCGATACGTATGGTTTGCTTGTCCGACCAGTCGTTCCCGTCGCTCCCATCGCGAAGTATGAACAGACCCTAAGATCCGTCGATCTCTTTTTCTCTGCCCGCACGTTACCTACACCTGAGCTTTCCTCACAGCCGCCTGTTTCCCTGATCTGGTCCTGATAACGATAAGTCGCCATTCTAAAGGTGTATATATACCCCTAGATCGTCGTTACCTGTGAGGTGAGCGCGTTCTGCAGCTGCTCCGTGGTGACGGAGAGGCATCTCGCCGCCCGTTTCAGCGTTTCCGGATCGGCGACGTGACAGTCACCTGTCGACTTGTCCGAGTCGACGAACGTCAGATTGCCCAGGTGCAGCACACCTGCGATCACGGACCACAACTGGAACAAAATGAATTGGAATTTTTAGGCGATTTATTCACATATAGGATTTTCACTTTAATTCTGAGCACTTCATTTTAAACCGGACAATTTTCAGACAAAAACAAGCATACCTAAAGTCAGAATAGGTACTTTTTAACGAAGGTAAAAGAAATTTTTGCTACAAGGAAACCTGTGTTAGAAACTCAATAATTAATGGTGTCTAAGAAATTAAAAGCGAGCACTTTTTGGATAGGCATATGTACGGCTTCTACCCCCTAGGCTATGGTTTTAGGTGCTCCCATGCAAAAAAAAACGTGCGAGGGGGAAAAATAGCACTTATTGGATAGGCATAGTTCTCTTTAGAACAAAGCAACGTTTATTTGATTAATGGTGTAAATGCTGTTTACAGAACTGAAGTTACGCAGTGGAGAATGGTTATTTACTTTGTTGTGAATGATGTTGTTGTTTGTATATATTAAGAATAAATTTAGAGTTTTATAGATTTAGACTTAAGGTACTCTGCAAAGGCGAATTTTTATAAAAAGCTTTAATGAATTTTTTTTCATTTTTGCTTTTTATTTTATTTTTTAAAACAACACTTACACTAACAATCAAATAACCAATGCGATACATAGAACGAATGCGCGGCATAATCTTTCCATACAGCACACCATGAAATTCATTGCTCTTCGGCAGCTTAGTATATAAAATTTTCAAATCAAATTGGACAGTTTTCATGTCAAATTGGACGTCAAATCGGAAGGAAATTAAAATTCAAGGAAAATTATACTAAAATTTTCCCTGAAAAAAAATTATTCGAACATTTTTGGAAAGCCTCTAGTTTAATGTAAAGGAAGCCCATCTCAATTTGGAAGAGTTCGCTTCGATTTCAAACGTCTTACCATTTGACTAGCCTAGAAGAATGTCCAATTGACGTGAAAAGTGTAAAATTTGATTTGAAAAGTGTCCAATTTGACGTGAAAATGGTATAAACGCAGAAATATCGTTTGAGGGTAAATTTAGTTTTATGTCCATTCGAACAGTGAAGTCATTTCTTCCTTAAGATACTCTGCGAATGTGAATTTTTATTAAAAGTTCTCCCGGAGAAAGATAATTTATTTCTTTCTTGTTTTATTTTTTATTTGAGTTTCCATTCTTTTTCTATTCAAATTATCTTTTCCATTTAGATAAGACTAATCAGTTTTCAAAAAATCCGTTTTATTCTTAACAATGCTCGGTTTAAAATGAGAAGTGTCCGCTCCTTCCAATTTAAGGTAAAAATTGAATATTTTCAAAGAAAACTCAGGAGCAGAGGCTCTTGTGTAGACCACGAGAGATTCCGTAAGGCAATAGATTCCTCCGGGAAACATTCAAAAGAGGTATATAAACGTCCTTCTCCTGACAGGGCATGTTCGTGGTCCGTGACGCGAACGACTGGCCGCCGGTGCAAAGAATACGTATCGATTTTTGCCAGACGCTGGCACCGTATTAATCAATTCGTATACTTTCCACGAGCAACTCAGTCGCACTTGTCACCCCGTCGCGGAGTATGAACAGTCCCTTCTCAAAAGTCCCAGCTCCTCTGCACACTCCAAAGTTTTCCCAAAAAAAGCCAAATTTTAGTGAGTTTGAAGCGTCTTCGATCGATAATCCTGTACGGAAGGCTCAGAAATAAGAAGCTGATGAGCGCTAGACGACATTAGCCATTAAGTCTAGTCAGCCATTCAGATGCCCTACCTCGTCAATTTCCGCGTCTTTGAAGCTGTTAATCGCTTTGAAGGAGCGCTGAACCTCCTTGAAGTCATGTGCGTCATCGATTGATGAAACCTTAAAAACCCTAAGGGTTAGCCTCAAAAGGTATAGCCAAACCACGACATTTCTCACCTTAAGGCAATCGCCCTGATTCAGGTAGTAGTAGTTCTTCGGGTCCTTTGTGAGTCCCAGCTCTCGCAGACGGCTGTCGTCGAATCCGCGAAGCAGGTGATAGAACACGTGGAAATTCCGCTCGCCACGCTGCTGTCTGACCACTCGGGACTGGAATCCAAATGGTTAGGAAGTGTTGAGGAACAGATGAAGGGCAGACCCACCTTCTCGAGCAGATAGTTGGAGATGTTTCCACCAACGGGATCACCGTTGAAGTTGAAGTTGATATGCATGTACTTGCCGAATCGACTCGAGTTGTCATTGCGGTTCGTCTTCGCGCAGCCCAGTGATTCCAGTATCGAATTCGATCGTAGAAGAATATTCTTCACCCTAAATGAAGCCGATCGATTTGGAGAATCCACCCATGGAACTGCACACAAAGTAAGAAATCTGGCAAAAGGCAGGTGCACTGCGCAACCCAGGATCTTACCGTTGTATTGGACATTCTTATTCTTCACATTTCCCTTATCATTCTCACTGAAGATAACAGTAGAGGATAAGAATATGAGTAGACCACGATCCATACAAATTTGCGGAGTACGCCACGCACTCTACTTCCACGGGATTTTGTGGAGGCTATTTGAATGCCTATCTGACCTTCCTACGATCTGCGCAAACGGCTTTTGTTGGATAGCTCGTAGGTAATTATTAATTGATCTTTACTACTACTATTAATCTATATACTATTAGGTTGTAACGAAATAAATGGCACTGAATCACTGTAAATTTAAACAGTTAATATCTCGGCTTGTAGGCAAGTTTATTAGTCGAAATAAAAACCTTCTGATTCTACACATCTTTGCCAACGTGACACAAGCTTTCTTATCCCAGTAGCATAAAAATCAGAAGTTCTGGAATTGACGAAATCTTCGAAGGCACTTTCGGCGTCCTGTTGGTATTTGAATATTTTCCCTACCAAGAAGTCGCCAAGATGCTTGAAGAAATGGTAGTCTGTTGGGGAGAGGTCGGGAGAAAACGGAGGATGTGGTAGAGTTTCAATGCTCAGCTCACTCAATTTCTGCAACGTCATTCGTGCTACATGGGGGCGAGCATTGTCGTGCAGAAGGAGAACTCGCCTTCGGTTACCAAGGCCGGCCGGATATCCTTCAACTTTTTCATCATTTCTTCAATTTCAATGCAGTACTTCTCTGCCGTGATGGATTCACCGGGAGGGAGGAAGCTGTGGTGAATAATTCCCAGCGAACACCACCATACTGTCACCATTACTTTCTCGTGGTGCAATTCCGGCTTCGCAAAAACCTTGGGGCCCTCATCGCTGTCCACCCACTGTGCCGATCGTCGCCTGTTGTCGTACATTATCCATTTCTCGTCACAGGTTACGATGCGATCAAGGAATGGGTCCGTTTCGTTCCGTAGAAGCAGTGCGGACGAGATCTCATATCGTCGGTTTCTTTGCTCCTCAGACAGCTCGTGAGGCACCCATCTTTCCAGCTTTTTGGTCTGTCCAATTTCCTTCAGATGCCGGGCAGCTGTGTTGTGACTGACGCCAAGAACCTTCGCTATCTCCCTGGTACCTTTGTGTGGATCCTCCTCTACCACATCTCTCAGCTTGTCCTCATCAACATCACTATGCCTCCCACGACCTTCATGTTCTTCCAAGCTCTCATCTCCATTCCGGAACTTCTGATACCAACGATACGCCGTCCGAATTGTGGAACATCCTTGACCGAATGCGGCGTTGATCTTCTCGTCCGCCTCCTTAGCTGTAGTGCCCAGCTTGAATTCATACAAGTAAATGCCTCGGATTACCCTTTTGTCCGTCTGCAAAAAAGTCAATAAAACTCTAAAGTTTTCCCACTTTTACATAGAAAATTTGGTACTCACCGGTAGAGCAAAGTTTGCGCTTCTAAATGATATGCCACATATTACGGTTTGTTCTTGATCAAACGCGTAAAGACGCGCCAAAAAATGGCGCGAGCCAGTGCCATTTAATTCGTTACAACCTAATATATCTATGAACCTACATACTTCTAACCTTTCCAGGCAGTATTTGAAATTAAAATTAAAAATTAAAAAATTGATTTAGAAATATAGAATTTTCTGATAGAATGTCAAAGGTGCCTAGGTATTTGATACAGCTTTGGTAGGCTGTTAACAGTCACACGAAGGAGAACAGGTTCAGGTGGACTCGATCTGGTCCGAGCCATGAATCGATTCGGGGTGTAAGCGAGAACCGGCGCCTTCTTAGACTGTGCTATAAATGCGCTCTACTTCTTCAGAGAACGCCATGCACCTGTCTCAAATTGGAAACTTAGTAGGTAGGCATACACGAGGAAAACTAATTGTAAGGAAAAATGGCATGCAGGTTGGTAGCTGGATGGGCTGGCGCATGTTCGATTAGTGTTGTGATTGGTTGATGCGTTCCCGTCACCTCATGCAGGCAAAATTAATGATTAGTACCGTTTTAGGTCAGATTCCATTCCTCTAAAACTAGGAGGACTCTTAGTAGGACGCATTCTCAGATTGTTCTAAGAAATACCACAACTTCTCCAGAGCACGCCAGGAATTTGGCACATATTGAAAAATTAATAGAGAGATCACCTGTATCACCTGTATCACCTGTCGTCCCGTTGATCATCGACTTGCTCGAGCGGGCGCCAGCAGCGTCTCCATTCGTCCCTGTCGCGTGCCAGAGTGGTCCAATGGATCCTCCTCGCTCGAGGGACACGAAGAGCGTCATATCGG
Organism: Heligmosomoides polygyrus bakeri; assembly: GCA_947359475.1. Taxonomy (NCBI): domain Eukaryota; kingdom Metazoa; phylum Nematoda; class Chromadorea; order Rhabditida; family Heligmosomidae; genus Heligmosomoides; species Heligmosomoides polygyrus. The sequence goes on from OX375867.1 coordinate 6,489,765, forward strand.
TCGTTCAGGGCTTTCACGAAGAAGTCCGACCAACGCGTTGGTGGGCGTCCTGGTGTTCTTTTGACATCCCGCGGAATCTAGTCTGTGACGGCTCTCGTCCAGCGGGTGTCTGCGAATCGCATTACGTGGCCGGCCCACCTAATTTTCGACGACTTGGCCCATGCGACAGCGTCTCTGATCTTCGAACGTCGGCGAAGCTCGGAACTCCGGAGCCTTCTCTCACTTGCGTGAGTCGTGTCACTCCGAGCATCGTCCTCTCGATTCCACGCTGCGCGACGCTGATCGCGTGTTCATCCTGCTTTCGTATAGCCCAGGTCTCTGAGGCGTATACTAGGGCAGGAAGAACAGTGGAGTCGAATAGGTGGGCATGGACTCGGACGTTCTTCGTCTTCTTCGCGACTTCTTCGACGCTCTTGAAAGCTCCCCAAGCGGTCGTTTCCTCCTGCTCAGCAGATAGAGAGATATATAAGGATATTTTAGGGTAAGGGTTGCTCTAGCAAGGTGTGTTGTTCTGCCATCCGAGGGCAAGCCTACTTGTATCAGTTTCTGGAATCCTAGACAGGGATTTGCTAGCTAGTCTTCATCCTTAAATTGAACAATCCCTCCTCAACTGGTTAAAGCCAGTAAAATGCGGTCAGGCTTTTCTATGATGCGCACAACGCCGACCTATGACTTTGCTCGCAAAACTGGGAAGGTTTACACCAATTTCACGCAGATGTACAACGCATGGCGCATCCCAAATAGGTCACCTACGATGAGTTGGGCTTCGTCGTTGTCTGTTATGCTTTTCAATTTCAGCGTGTCTGATCAGGTTGCTAACTATTAGGGCATCCCGCACGGAATGTCGCTTCAAACCGAAAAGTTAAAGTCATACAAAGCAATTAAAGCCAAACTTTATTCGGTAATATATTCTCCACAATTCACCAACGTACACGCAAAGATTGGATCCCGTCTTTAAAGAAATGAGCTGCCCGCGAATCGAGGAAGTTGGTCACCCAAATCCGGATTTCGTCCTAGTCAGGGAACATTTTCCCAGCCAAGGCGTGCTGCATCGAGCGGAGTATGTATGTGGTGGTCAGATTGGACAATGTCAGAGCTGTACAGCGAACGGGGCAAAACGGTCCAACCAAGTTTCTCGATTTTCTACTGAACGACTTTTGCGATATGAGGCCTGGCATGAGCATTCAGCAAATTGGTAGAGGATGTGTCAACTCGAATTGGAAGCAGGATTTGGAGTAGGATTTGGAGTAAACAAACTCTACTACAAGCTCCTGTGTCGATCTTGTCGGATCAGCTTCAACGGCAGTCCGTGAAAGGTCACTATCCAGGACAGGCGCGTGTCTCCCAAGCTTTTCGTCTTCAAGACTTTCGTCGCCGGCGGCAAAACGTTGAAACCACCGCTCGCATTGTCTTTTGAAAACGACATCATTGCCAAATGCAGAGACCAACGAATGATGCGATTCCGCAGCGGATTTCTTCAATTTGAAGTCGTAGACCAGGCACACGCGTACAATCATTTTCTGGTCCATTGCAGTCTGAAGGCTATAATTCCAGAATCCGATGAAGGAAGGATGTAGGAAAAATAAGAAACGTAGAAGATGAAACGCCGTAAAAACCAACCCCAGGTGAGCTCACAACCGATGCGAATAACATGTGAAAAGAAGACCACAATGTATGCGGCATTCCGTGTGGGACAACTTAAGAGATTCCTACATAGCAAGGGCTGAGGTCGGTCTCATTCACTTCTTGGTATACGCCATGCTTTCTATAGTACTTCTTAGTGATGTATATATTGATGTAATACCGCCATCCATCTTGGAACATGCACCTTCTCACCTGATTGACCACTTACCCCGCAACAAAAAGGATGCGCCACGCACTCCACTTCATTGGTCCCCTATAATATCACTGCAGATTGAGCGCGCCCTCGCTCTAATTGCTGCCGTTCACGCGAGCTCATTAAGGGTACTCATCTCGAAACACTATAGGGCTCCAGCATGGTAAGAGATTGCCGTCGCGACGCCGTTAGATCGGGTTACGACCAGCAATTAATGGGGCATATGATCCGCCGATCACGGCTAGCGTTTGGTAGTAGTCTCCTATGAAAGTGGCTGGATACAAGTAGGCAGGACATGGTCAGGAAGTGCAGCACGAACGAGTCTGGTCCGGTACAATTTTAGAAATCCTTGCTCCCCCCAAATTCTACCCTCCCTAGATTCCAAGGCGCAGTGAAGAATCAATTCGCACAGAATCAAACTGAGCAGAAAAACGTCAAGGACAATGTTTTCTTGTGAACGGTGGCTCAAAAGGTTCCCAAACAGAGATCCGGTTCCGAGATGAACACCATCAGAGCTCCGTGAGAGAGTTTCTATTCAGCCGGGTTTTTTTCTTCAGCCCGGCAGCGAACGAAGTCGTTGTTTGAAGCCGGGTTTCATCTGGCGGCACACTGGCCTCATTGTCAGTCGTGGCCCCGCTTTAATGTGCTCAATCATTGCCCCCTCGCAGCGTCAGTTTCCTGATTCGGCGAGGCGGAGACTTCCCGGGAACCGAAGAGCGTTTCCGTCATGCAAGCCGAGCAGACTGGAGAACGCGCGTTCGCTTTGTTCATTAACTGAACGCGACGGCGGCCAGATGGTCAGCGCGAATTCTCAAGGGCCTGGCCCGTTTATGGGTGAAAACGACAAGTCACAGGATCGACGTCTGAATGAGGAGAAACGCATCGTGGTCGCAGGCATTTTCCGAAGGCTGCTGCTAAAGGTATGCATCGTGGAACCCAAAATTTCGGAGGGATTACGTAAGGAAAGTGAGCCAAAGTTTGGGAAGCCTCAAGTGCTAAAAATTTTCCCGAAAACGCTACAAAAGATAAACGGCGGCGCTAATCAGTCCTTTTTGGAATGCGCCACGCATTCCATTTCTACGAGATGTCATGGAGTAGTCTGAACGGCATATTTGAATAATACAATGACTTGCAATAACCAGCCGATGTCAAGTCAGAAGCTACGCCTTCCCAGACAGATCATGTATTAATTCACCAACTCAAGGGGGAGAGAAGACTTGGATGGCCTGGGCGGGAAACCCAAGCCAAGAAACTTGATTCGGATCCGGACGACAGCCGGTACATCCTCCTGCCGCGCCGCCCCGCACCAATAGTTTCGACAAGGCGTAACAATTGTATTGTGACCCTTGCGCCAGGCGGGACTCGAACCCGCATCTTCTGCTTTCCGGGCAGCGATGTTCGCCTTACACCACCGGCGCTGTTTGACCGCACGTAACATCCGCGATATCCTCGAGGCCTGTCAGCACCCACCCGTGATACGGGATGGGCCGGTCGCTGATATCAGCATGGAGCCGGTTAAGCTGAAGACCTTACTAGTAACAATGTTCTAACACATTTGCTTAAGCCTGGAGAGCCTGTTACGTGCGGTCAAACAGCGCCGGTGGTGTAAGGCGAACATCGCTGCCAGGACAGCAGAAGATGCGGGTTCGAGTCCCGCCTGGCGCAAGAGTTTTGATCGCAACAAAACATCCTGTAACAACATATAGCCTCTCTAGCAGCCGCTCCAGGCTTAAGCAAATGTGTTAGAACATTGTATTGTGACCAAGAATGGGTAAACTGCGGATAACCACCGCAGTAGAGGTAAACGGCTACCACGTGGTGCAGAAAGGCGCCACAGCGGCGCACACTCGCGGTTCGATTCCGAATCAAGGCTTTTAGCCCTCCACAATCGCAATGCCACCATGCTGGTGCACGAAGTTGAAAACAGACTTCAAGAGGTATTTGTAAAGTAAAGTGGCAACTGTCTTCAAAAGTCCTTAGATAAGTGCTTAGACACTGGGTGAGTTCACCTGCAGGTGAAAAGTGGGTGAACTAACAATGTACATGTAGGTGACCTGATTTCGACCTAGAGGTGAGCGGTCGAAGACCTACGGATGACCGGACTACGGTATCTAGGTGGGAATTTGAAAGGGATTTTTGCAGAAGACGTGAAACGCGCCACGCCTTCCAGGCATACTGTTTAGATAAGCTTTAGTATGTTTACTTTTTTGGTCTATCCAAACATCCAAAGAGGTGCGTACCTTCCATTTTGCTCTAAAGCTGTAAGAACTCATAGATGACTCATAGATTTTTATTACTTACCTGTAGGTGAACGGTCGAAGACCTACAGATGACCGGATTACAATAGCGACAGCAAACATATTGTAAAAAAGTGGCCATTCAAAAAAGATCATAATTGTGTTAGAACTGCAATCCAATTTTTTTGAGACGCTGTATACAGAACCATCAATCATTAAAGTTCGTACTTTGAGCTTTCGTGACTATTAAAAAATAAAATCCAGCCTGTTGTAACGCTCATTGTATTAACAGCACTTGCAGTATCAGAAATAATCTTACAGTGCTTCCTTTAAAGCATGTCTCTTCAGACCTACAATTGCATGCGCAGCGTATGACGTGAGCGGCGAAATGACCGGTAGTAGACCGCTCACGCTCGAAACTTCGCCCCAGAACAGCTCCTACAGGTCAACTCTGACGTCAAAGTACGTCATTTTCACCTGCAGATGAACTCTCCCAGTGTCGCAGCCTTATCTAAGCGCAGTGCCTTAGAAATACGTTCAGAATCCTACCAGCATATTCGATGCGCGGAGAAGCAGTAGCAGAAGAAGAAAAAAATGAAGAAAAAGGACTAGACCTTTCATCACATCTACAACTGCCACTGTGCACTACGATTTCCTTTTCTTTCACCATTGATCGTAAGCTTTCGGCACCTTTTTCTCCTTTCATTCCTCTTCTCAACATAGCGTTCTTGTCATTCATATTCCCCAGCGCCCTCCTGCTTTTCTTTTTCCCATTCTTCTTCCTCCTTTCACTCTTCTTGTTCTTCTACCTGATCACCACCATCATCATAGTCATCATCTTCTTCAGCACCTCTTCGTCTTTTGAACTTATCGCTTGTTCTTCTTTCTCAAAATTTCCTCTCGCCGTCGTTTCCCGGCTCTTCTTATGTTCTCCTGAGCACTTACAAGGGAAGGGTCTGAAGCGTATGTCTGAACGGGGGGAGCGAGTCATATAGGGAGAATCCCCATCCCTCAATTGGTTTGAAAATGTGTTTATTTTTTGCCAAGTCGCTAAACCCGATGAGTAAGGGGTCACAATGGGATACGGCGCAGCACGTGTTTGGTGGTCTTGTACGCCCACGATGCTTCTGCAGCCAGTGGCTAGGAGCGCAGGTGGGTAGAGGGTTGACTCGTGTGAGGGAGGTCAGGGGTTTGGTTCCTCTGCGATGCTGCGTTTTTGCATTTCAACTGATTGGTTGAGATTTGGGGGATTCTGACGTCTATACCATTTTCAGACGTTTTCTGCGCATTTTCCAGCTGTACGCTGTGGTATTCAACATGGTGATGTATAAATGTTCAACACCAGTGATATACAGGTACAAAGTGCCTGTGTAGTGAATCGCGGTGTCTTCCTCCATGGCTATGAGCACGCAACCGAAATCCAATTGAAGACGTACCCTTTCCTCCGAAACGAGAGTTCCACCCGAAAGCGTTATTTTATGCCCAATGCTTGCTTGCCTCTCTACTACGTCCATCAGTTCATCCTGCGGATCCCAATCTTCTTCTTCTTCCACCAATTCCAGCTGTTCGTCTTCGTCACTTCGTGTTGACGTGCTACGAAGTCCTTGAGTATGCTGGCCATCCGTTCGGCCAGCTTGATTTCTTCCCTTGAAGCTTCCTCATCCAAAGGTGGGCCACACTTCAGCGTGAGCAGGTGGATCACCACTCGACTGTCGGCGGACATTGTTGGTGTTAGGTTCTAGAAAACCTTCAGCAGACCTCTGATTTCCAGGTGACAGGCAGACATGAGGGAATGAGTGTATCGATGCCGTTTAGCTTAATTTGCGGGATCCGCACACCTCGTTTCTCTCATTTGAACCACCTCCACATCCTGGTCTCCTTTGAAAATCCGAGCAGGATGGTTTTTCCCGAGGCCTTTGGTCCATGTATGGAAACAGACTATGAGGAGCTTGTAGCCTGTATACGCTACCCGTAAGGTGCCCAGAGGTGCTTCATGCACTTTGTACCTGTATATCACTGGTGTTGAACATTTATACATCACCATGTTGAATACCACAGCGTACAGCTGGAAAATGCGCAGAAACCGTCTGAAAATGGTATAGACGTCAGAATCCCCCAAATCTCCACCAATCAGTTGAAATGCAAAAATGCAGCAGCGCAGAGGATCCAAACCCCTGACCTCTCTCGCATGAATCAACCCTCTACCCACCTGCGCTCCGAGCCACTGGCTGGGAACGCATCGCGGGCATACAAGACTCCCAAACGCGTGCTGCGCCGTATCCCATTGTGACCCCCTACTCCTTGGGTTTAACGAATTGGCAAAAAATAGACACATTTTCAAACCAATTGAGGGATGAGGATTCTCCCTATATGACTCGCTCCGCCCGTTCAGACACGCTTCAGACCCATCCCTTGTTAGAACCGCGCAATCACGGGGACATCTTCCTAATATCCTCTCTACTCACTACAATACCGACAAAATAGCTTCTGTGTTGTCACAGAGATACATCAATGTTCAATTCCGCGACCAAGTCAAATAGATCTGTCAGTTTCTCCGGTAGTAAGAATTAGCTCCTCCTATATCGTTATTTCGACCTTTCACTCACTGGATGTGGGTGAGCTTTTCATCTGTAAATACACCTAAAGTAAATAGAAAAAGGATGATAATTTTGCTGTAGGTGAACTCCTAGTGCACATTCCTGACATTTTGGGTGCGGAGGATGCCATTTACATCAGAAAGACGGCTCATTGCTAACCACCTCGAGTTAGGATATCGTTCTGGATCTCTCAGAAGTGCTAAAGGCTAACATTCTGGTTCCGTATGTCATTGTAGGCAGAATACGCTGGAACGTAGTGGTCTAAACTTGAATGTGTGGCGCATTATTAAGCTGTTTTCGTGCATTTAAAGACCTCAGTGTTCCCTAAAAATCTCCCCCGTCGTTCCCGGGCGAATTTCGAAGCGGAAGCGCCATTGGCGCTGCTGTCCGTTCCACATGGCGGTGTCTGATGCAAATGAGACGACAGATGGGCAGCGCGAAGCCAGCGATGATGGGATTGAAATGATGACCGATAGATAATAGGTGGCAATCTGGTACGAATTGTCCGTCTAGGGGCTACTGCAAAAATCTAGAACCACGCGGGATTCGAACTCGAGTTACTGGATTCAGTGTCCGGCGTGCTAACCGCTACACTACAAGGCGATGGTGCTGTTGTTCAGAGGAATTTGTCCGCTGTTCTCCGACAAAACGAGAAATGCCACTCTTCCAAGGGCCAGATTCATCAACCTCTTACCGCCCTCTAAAAGTGAAAATACCGCCAAACCTAATATGACACTCATTAGTACCAAGTTTGGCGGTATTTTCACCGTTAGATGGCGGTAAGCGGTTGGCGAATCTGGCCCGGCCGATACCCTACAGTAAGGAGCCAGGCGAGATTCGAACTCGCGTTGGACACAGCACAGCAAGCCCGTGGCCCCTGGAAGCGCCATACCGGTCAGCTTCAACTAGATCGGCAGAAGCATATGGAAAGGCTAGCATGACCTCTAGTGTTACCTGAAGGCAAGCTGAAGGCGTTATAACTCGTTTTACCCTGGCACTGGAGTGAATATACCCTAGGTAAGTCCCACTTCAGTATACACAGTCCGAATCTGGACTCACATGAGCAGTTTTCACGTCAAATTGGACAGTTTTCAAATCAGATTGTACGCTTTTCACGTCAATTTGGACGCCCTTCCAAGCAAACGTGACATTTCTGAAATCAAACTGAACGTCTTCCAAATCAGAACAGCGTCCTCGAAATGAAACTGGTCAGTCTCTAAGACGAGAAATAAATAGAATAAAAAATAACAAAAAAGAAATAGAATAATTTTTGTTGAAAGAAAATGTAGTAAAATTCCTTGAAGTGCTAATGCTTCTGTGCCGAACGAGGTTGAGGTGGATCAATTTATTGAGCGGCCTAACGTTTCGACCTTTTCGTCGTCTTCAGAGGCCTAGAAGTGGTTCAAGACTTTATATTTGTAACTTACCCGACCAAGCGCCTCCTCCCTGCCTTTCAGACATCGTCCTAGGTACAATACGAAAAAACCCCAACGTATAAGAACTAAATTCCCCGCTGATCCACCGTTCACGCGGAGCGACGTCGCTACCGCGTGAACGGTGGATCAGCGGGGAGTTTAGTTCTTATACTTTGGGGTTTTTTCGTATTGTACCTAGGACGATGTCTGAAAGACAGGGAAGAAGAGGCGCTTGGTCGGATAGGTTACAAATATAAAGTCTTGAACCACTTTTAGGCCTCTGAAGACGACGAAAAGGTCGAAACGTTAGGCCGCTCAATAAATTGATCCACCTCAACCTCGTTCGGCACAGAAGCATTAGCACGTTATGAATTATGCCGAGGTTTTACGAAGAGAGAACATGGAGGATTCCTTGAAGTTTTAGAAATTCTCCTGCCTCAATAGAACAAGACACACTATTTGAAATTTTATAGAATTTTTATTTTTCAACAAAAAATGTGAATGAATTGTGAATTAAATTTCGTTCTGAAGAGGCACTGAAAGCAAACAAGTATTCAGTGTATTGAAAGAATGAATCGCGCCACGAATTCGACTAGATCGTCGCGATTTTCATTCGATTGTTATTCGGAACTCTGTTTACGTGGAGTAGCAAACATGTAAATGCTACAATAAAAACAGCCATTTAAAAAAGGATATAAAATCGAATGAGCATAGATTTGCTCCTTAGGCCTAACTTTTTTGTTAACATTTCCTTTAGTATCTTTCATGGATTGTTGTATATGCATAAGTTTCGCATACGTTTTGTGTGAATTTCTCGTGTAAATAAATAAATAAATAAATAAATAAATAAATAAATAAATAGAAATAAACCTGCCGTCACCCCCCCCCCCCCCCCTCCTGTTAAATGAGTAGGATTTACGCTATCAATCAGATGAGATTCTCGACGGTCCAGTCGAGTGCATTGCCTGATCTCCTCCCTTCAATACACAGAATGATTGTTTGGGTGTTTTCAAACAAAATTCAATTCAATATTTTCTTTGAAAAACATTTTTTAAAAGCCTCAACTACTTGTGTACGTGTCCACTACTTGCTGCAGGTAGATTACAAAAAATTCAAAAAAAAATTCAAAAGCGCTTCTTCCAAAAACACTCGATTTTTTTAACAACAGTGCTTTAACCTTCTTAAAGAACATCTAGTTTAATCTGAAAGACCCTCATTTTGATTATGAAGATGTTCAGTTCGATTTCAAAAGGAACCGGCTTGCTTGGAAGAGTACCAAACTTCACGTGAAAAATATAAATAAATAAATTCAATAAATAAATACCACAAATATAATATCATAAAAGTTATCATAATCATTGTCATCAAAATACCAACATCAATATCAAAAATCAATGCCAAAAATAGATCAATAAATAAATTCACTGCACGCTCGAGAATGGTTTCGTCACCTTCCCAAAGTCTAAACAAACCAAAGGAAAGAGTAAACCCCTAACGACCAGGGGCCGGATTCATCAACGACTTACAGCAATTTAACGGAGAAAATACAGCCAAAATCCCTGGTAGCGCGGATTATCAACAAGCAGCCCGATAAGCCGCGCTCTCAGGAATTTCGGCAGTATTTTCTCCGTCAAATTGCTGTAAGTCGTTGATGAATCTGCCCCAGGACAACTTCCGGACCGCTCCACGAACCTCTCGATCTCCTTCTGCTGCTGCTGATTGGTGATGGCGGCCAGATATCGCATAACGATCTTGCTCGTCTCCGTCTTTCCGGCACCGGATTCTCCTGGAAAATGCGAATGCCATTAAGAGTGGGTGTTTCTTCAGTGGGAACCAGCCGTTGCGGACATTCTGGCAGTCCTCGGCCGGTTCTTCAGTCGCCCAATCAATTGCGAACAGATGCGCCTGCCTCACCGGATATAACAATACAGGAATCTCGTCCATATCGTTTCATAGACCGGTAGGCGGCATCTGCGATGGCGAAGACGTGCGGGGGACGCTCGTAGATCTCGCGTCCCTGAAATTGGTTGAGGTTCAACAAGGGTTTAATAACGTGTTTTAAGTGCATGTCGCGAACCGCAGGGGTGCGAGAACGCGCCGTTGCTCCTACAGTAACCGCGGTAGCCAATCAGGCACCAAGTCAGCGGCACAGAGAGGGCATAAGATTGGCTGACGTGAATACTGCAGATCCAATGGCGCCTCCCTGCGCCTATGCAGTACACCTTCGCGACATGTACCGGGTTTTACAAGAAGTGGTTAATGAGAAGATTTGAGACAAATTTTTTGACTCCAAAACTCCAATAGGTTACTGTAGGTCCTTGAATTGAAAAACTGCTACCTATCTAGATCCTAGTTTCATTAAAACAAAAAAAGTTATTTCGCTGAGTTTAGAATTTCTAAGATCTGAACCTTAGTTTATAGTGGCGACGCTGCGCAGCACAACACCATAGCCGGAGCAGATATCGATCGGGTGGCGCGAAAAATCGATATATATGGTGATCGTGGCGCCGCGCCGCGTGGCAGTGCAAGTATAAACTAGGGGGTATCACGTTACGTTCAACTAGGAGCCACCTTGCTTCAACTATGTATACGTGTAGCCAAACCAGCGATTCACTGTACAAAACAATATAAAACCAAAAAATTATAAAATTTTGTTTTCGCTTTGCAGCCCGGTCTCATAAACGAACCGGCCCACTGGATTTTTTATTCAAAAAATCTAATGGGTTGTTCTTTTGTGAGACTGTAAATGTAGATTTTTAAATTAAAAAAAAAACGAAAAAATACCAACTCTGTACTTCTCGACCGCATCTTTCTCGTATAGCGGTAGATTACGGTATGGATTGACTGCGATCAATACTTCTCCAATGTATGTGTAGATTCTGCTCTTCGAAAACCTGAAACAACGTACATCATCTGATGCACATTTATGGTGCCTGCACATCTAACCCTGGTATGGGTTGAGTCATTAGCTATGACCTATTGCAAATTTATGTGGTTCATACGAGTGAGAATTCATTTCAGCCATTAGAAAATAAATAAACATGTAAACAAACAGTAAACAAAAGCATTACGGAGACAGCAAACATCCGTACTATAGCCCTGTATTCAACTTGGCCATTGGAAAGTAAATAAACAAGTAAGCAACCGTTGACAAAAGCATACCCAACCCATACCCATGCCTATACCCACACTGTTCCTCAGCACTCAATCCGGTCAGTCAAAAATAAATAATAATTAATCTTAAATGGTAAATTTGAAAATATCAATAAGTATATGACAATTTTGGGTTTCACGATGAGAAGACGACGGTACGAGTATGGATCTAACTTAACAAGCAAGCTTGAGACATTGAAAAATAAATAAACAAAGTAAACAACCAGTAAACAAAAGCATGACGGGGCACACAAACTCATACCTGTAGCCATACCGTATCACCGGTACTCAACATGTCCATTGAAAAATAAATAATGGTAAACAAAAAACGAATGAAATTGAAAAATAGAAATAAACACCTGCCCTGGCAGTTTCGAGTTTGATACACGATAATATGAATATGAATCTCATGGAACAAACAGTCCTAAGACACTGAAAATAAATAAACAAATAAACAAACAGTAAACAAAATCATGATGGGGACCCATACCCATATGTGCCTACATTGTACCGATGCACTCAACTTGGCCGGTGAAAAATAAATAAAATTAAATAATAAAATTGAAAAATAGCAAGACATGTCTGAAAATTTCAAGTTTCACGGTTGAGAAGACGAGTATGGATCTCATGGAACACACAATATTGAAACATTGAAAAATAAATGGAAAAGCAACCGATCAGTAAACCAAAGCATGACGGGGACCCATACCCTATACATACACCGCCCCTTGCTATTCAACTTGGCCGGTGAAAATAAATAAAAAATAAATAATAAAATGATGGAATTAAAAATTATTAGGTTGGCAACTAATTTCGTGGACTCTCAAGAATCTTCAGCAAAAGTATTTATTAACAAATAACTAGTGACAATCTTTAATCAAAATAAGATCCCTCGGAACGCAGAAGTGCTTCCCATATATCAGGTAGCTGGTCTATCCCACGGCCATAGAATTATTGTGCTTTTAAGACCAAGAATCTTTGGAGGTGCTTTTTGACCCGGTCCACATTATTAAATCGTCTTCCAACCAAGAAGTACTGCACCGAACCAAAAATGTGGTAGTCACTCGCCGCAAGGTCTGGGCTGTAAGGTGGATGAGTTTGACGCTCCCAGTCAAGGTCTTCCATTTTTTGAAGCGTCCGGTTCGCTACGTTCCCTCCGTTTGGTGGTGTCAAGAAGGTATTAGCTTCTGGGAGCTCGTCAAGAACGGTTCCAGCATTAATGCTGGAATCTACTCTTCTCAACCTGGCCGCGCGCAGGCTGAACTCCGCTGGAGTCAGTTCAGACAGATTCTCAGGAGCGGAATTATCTATCAGCAAGATAACGCCAGATCACACGTCACGAATCGGGAGCTTCAAAAAATCGAAGACCTTAGCTGGGAGCGTCTAACTCACCCACCTTACAGCACAGGCTGTGTGCCAAGTGACTAGCACCTTTATAGCTCGCTGCAGCACTTCTTGGTTGGAGAACGATTTCTTAATGTGGACCATGTCAAAATGCACATCCAAGAATTCTTGGCTTCAAAAGCACAAGAATTCTACAGCTGTGGGATGGTCCAGGAAGCTGATAAATGGGAAGAGGTCCCGCGTTCCAACAGACCTTACTTTGGTTGAAAACTGTTATTTGTTATTTGTTTATGAACACTTTTGTTGAAGGAGCTTGAGAGTCCACGAAATTAGTTGCCAACCTAATAAATATAGGATAATTTCGAATTTTTCCACTGAGAGGAAATAAGCAAGTAAACAACCAGTAGGCAAAAGCATGACGGGTACTCATACCTACACCTATACCCGCGTTGATATACCCCGATACTCAACTTCTGCAATCCAAAAACAAATAATGGAAAACGATAAATTTGAAAAATAGCAATAAATGTCTGACAATTTCGAGCTTCGCCTTTGACGAAGACAACGATTCGCGTATGAATCCCATGGAACAAACAGTCTTGAAACATTGAAAAATAAATAAACAAGACAATTGGGGATGCGCCTGACACTATCGCATCAGGCGCATCCCCAATTATAGGTTTTGGGTTCGAGTCCTACCCAGTTCACTAGGTCTTTTATCACTCGGGTTGGGAAAGATAAATCGCTGAATTGTCCATCGTTTGGCCACTCCAAGACATGGTAACACATGCACAACCAAATGGCCTTCAAGACATCCAGTAGAAGTAGAATGCAAGGCGTATTTCACAGAGATATCGATTTACGCCGACCTCTTCCCCTATCTTGACCTTATCATAGGTGTTGTCTTGCCGAACTAAGTGACAGGATCACTATCGTTTTAGCACAGAAACGTAGATTCAAAATGCCACATTAAGCGTGTATTTTTTTTAAAAACGGTGACCCCAAATCGTCGACTTTCTTGAAAACTATCCCCATTTCAAGTTGAAATTGAAAAAGAAAAGGGATCATATGAAGAGAACTGGAGCATAAATCAAGGCAGAGACACAAGAAAGGAGATAGAGATTTTGCAAAGAAAAAAGCCACTGTTGCGGCGTCTGACATGTGATAAGTGGCAAGACTGTTCCAATGAAGATCCCCTGTATGTCGTCCTGCTTAACGATATAAATAAAAATAAACGACAAATAAATATAAATTAGCGACAGCGATATAAACAATTAAACAATATTAGGGGGGGGGGCAAAAGTAATGGGACACCCCATGCCGTGTCCATATATCTCGTGGCTTGAGTCTGGTTTCGTGCTTGTCGTATTTTTATGTTTGTATGCTTCTTACTGAAGCCCATCTGAGAAGTTACCACTTCCGCTCTTTCCAGGAGCATGCCAAAACCCCAGCCTGTCTCATGCCGAAACCCCGGTCTGACGAGTCGACCTGTGTCGCGCAAATCTCCCCCAATTCCCAACCCCGAGCAGCCTGGGCTCAATATTCACGCAGGATGAGAAGTACGTCTTCTACCTTAACCCTGCCATGCAGCGAGTCTGGGTGAGGCCTGGTGACCTGTTACTGACCTTCGTTCGGCGAGATGTTCACGGCGAGAAGCACCTTTGGAGCTTTTGGGTCTGCGCCCATGGACCGGTTTACCGGAAGCTGTTTCCCAAGAGCGCTACGATGAACTCCAAGGCCATGGTGAACGAAATAGAAGAGATGGGCCGGCGACTCGCTCTTATTCATTCGCTGCGCTTCAAGAAGGTTCTCCTCTTCGACAACGCCGCACCCCATCGGGAACAAGTAACCACGGATAAGCTTGCCCAGCTGGGCTACATTCACATGCCTCATCCACCGTATTCGCCGGACATCTCTCTATGCGACTACCACTACTTCTTGAGCCTACAGGACTTCCTAGTCGGAAGGGACACAAGAACCCAAGCAGTCCTTGACAACCATGTCGAGCAGTTGATCAACACCAGGCCCAAGCAGTTCTGGAAGGATGGGATCAGGAAGTTGGCTGAGCGATGGCAGCAAGGTCCTTGCCCTTAATGGCAAATACATTCCTGGGCATCGTTGAGTTGTAATTGAGTTATAGAGAGATAAAGATTTTTTTCATTTTGTCTCATTACTTTTGCCCCCCCCCCCTAATACATACCACTTTCACGTCGAATTGGACACATTTTCAAATCAAATTGGACGCTTTTTAGACCAAATCGTATACATTTTAAATTAAAATGGACACTCTTCTAAACAAACCTGATGCTTCTGAAATCAAAGTGAACGTCTTCCAAATCGAAATTACCTTCGTTTTTTAAAGATTTTTAAAGGGATAACTTTCTCCGAAATTTTTTAAAAGTTCAGCTGCCCAAATGAATGTAATAATTTTATAAAACTTTATCTTTAAGAGAAAATTGACTAATTTTTTTAAAGTTTGAATCTTATCTTAAAGCACAGCAAAGGAGCGACCATATGTATAGCGCATTAAAGATCAGATCATGCCATTTCGCCGCATCTTCTATTTGATTGATAGTGTGAATGCTGCTTACATGAAGCGGCATCAAACAGAAGACGTGTTGTTTACAGTTGTTTTTGTTGTATCGTTTACAGGTGTGAAACCCCACTAAAACAGACATTTTGCTATCCATCGAATAAAAATCGCGACGTGTTGGATGAGGGCATGACGCACTCTCTACTTTTACCGCTAAAAAATGGCCGCCTTCTTGCTATTTAAGGCGAATTTTCAACCATTATTTTCATTAAAAATAAGAATATATACAATAATAATTTCAAGCAATATGTCCTCTCATTGGGCATATGAATTAAAGCCTAAAAAAGAAAAAATAAAAACAAAGAAACAAAGAAAGTTTAACTGAAATTTTCCTTGAATAAAAAATTATTCTAAACTTATTAGATAGTCTCTTGCTTAACGTGGAAGGAGCTCGTTTTGATTTGGAAGATGTTCAGTTAATTTCAAAAGCGTTAGGCTTATTTAGAAGGGTCCAGTTTGACGCGAAAAGTGTCCAATTTGATATGAAAAGTGACAATTTGACGTTAAAACGGTACGTATCGATTAGGTAGCGGGAGTGATCAATATTGGAGATCTTCTTTCCGCCTCATGTCCGACCATGTTAGTATGGACATTGGAAGAGCAAATAAATCACATAACAAAACCAGAGTATGAATTATGGGGCAGGAAAAAGGATAAAGAAGGCTGTTAGAGAGTCCTTTTGTTGAATGCGCCACGCATTCCAATTCTACGTGATGTCGTAAACGTGGTTTATTTATTTATTCATATTTATTCGAGCGAGGAGGATCTACTGGAGCACTCTGGCACGCGACAGGGACGAATGGAGACGCTGCTGGCGCCCGCTCGAACAATTCGATGATCAAAGGGACGGCAGGTGACTGGTGACAGGTGATTTGATTATTTATTTATTTATTTATTTATTTATTTATACACTAACAGTGCGCCCCTCAAATCAATCAAATATGTCAGAACTCTAGAGCAAGCAAAAGAACAGACCAGGTTCTGCTGAAGATTACTCAAATCCAAAAAACGGAACAAATCGGTCGAGGATTAAACCACAAATGGTTGCACACGGTGCTGTCTGCCATGAAAAATAGCTGTGATCCGAATCAGCTGGCCATGGTACCTTTTATACCATTTTCAGGTCGAATTGGGCACTTCTCGCGTCAAATTGGACACTCTTCCAAGCTCGCCTAAGGCTTTTGAAATCAAAGAGAACTCTTCCGAATTGAAACAACCTTTATACAGGTTGAACTACAGACTCAATAAGATGGTTAGAAAAAATTTTTGTTGAAGGAAAACTTAGAATAACTTTTTAATTTTTTTTACTTTAGCTGCCCAATGAGCGTAATAATTTTATAAAATTTTTGATTTTGGAGAAAAATCACACATTAAGTTCTGTTTTAAAGCGCAGCAAAGCGGCGACCATACATTGCCCTAAAAGACCGGATTGCGCCATGCACGCGAAAAGCTCGTCGCGATTTTTATTTGATTGATAGTGTAAATGCTGCTTACATGAAACAACGAGGTAGGATATGTACTTTTTGCATTGTCTACAGCTATGTATAAATCAACATAAAAATATAATCAACATATACATAATATAAATCTACGCATGCAGTATTCTCCTCTTCCATTTCATATTTCAACTAGACAAAAAAAAACTACATAAGTCGTTACTCAAATAAAGGTGGTTATAATATTAAAGAGAGTACTTCGACAATGTCAGTCAATATAAAATAACTCTAAGCTTTACTTTTCCACTGTAAAGCATTACTTTTCCACCAAAAATTAGAATTTTATAAAATTTCAAACAAAGTGTTCACTTATTGGGAGGTTTAAAGAAATCATACTGAAGTTTTCCTCGAACAAAAAATTGTAGACAACGCAACAAGAACAGTTCAAATCAGTTTCTTTAAGCCTCAAGTGGCTGGTATCGAGGTTGCAAGCTCTCGTAACGATGTTTTGTTGCTATCAAAACTTCTAGCGCCAGGCGGGACTCGAACCCGCACCTCCCTCTGACAGGGCGGGAATGCTCAACGCCATTACACCACCGGCGCCGTTTGATCGAACGCAACATCCACACCTCGTGGGACCGATCAGCACCCACCCGTATCCGGGATGACCTGGCCGCTGATATCAGCATGGGACCAGTTAAGCTGACACCACCCACCCGTATCCGGGATGACCTGGCCGCTGATATCAGCATGGGACCAGTTAAGCTGACACCATCAGCTTAACTGGTCCCATGCTGATATCAGCGGCCAGGTCATCCCGGATACGGGTGGGTGCTGATCGGTCCCACGAGGTGTGGATGTTGCGTTCGATCAAACGGCGCCGGTGGTGTAATGGCGTTGAGCATTCCCGCCCGGTCAGAGGGAGGTGCGGGTTCGAGTCCCGCCTGGCGCTAGAAGTTTTTATCGCAACAAAACATCGTTATGAGAGCAACAAGAACAATTGTTAAGAACGCACATTCCTCGTTGTTCCATGTACATAAACAGCATTTGCACTATCAATCAAATAAAAATCACGGCGAGCTTTTCGAGTGCATGGAGCAATCTAGTCTTTTAGTGCACTAGATGGTCGTCGCTTTGCTGCGCTTTAAAACGACATTTAAATTCTTATTTCTCTCCAAAAGTAAAAATTTTATACACTTTCTACACTCATTCGAGCAGCTAAAGTTTAAAAAAAATTGAAAAAAGCTATTCTAAATTTTCGTAGAACAAAAAAATTCTCTAACCATCTTATTGAGTCTGTAGTTCAACCTTTTTGAGGGTTGTTTTAATTTGTAAGAGTTCGCTTTGATTTGAAAAGTCTTAGGCGAGCTTAGAAGAGTGTCCATTTTGACGCGAAAAGTGTCGAATTTGATGTGAAGAGTGTCCAGTTTGATCTGAAAAGTGTCCAATTCGACCTGAAAATGAAATCGTATGGGTATTTGGCTTGTAGAATGGGGGCTAGACGACGGACCAGGCACTGCTTTGTCCTCCTGAGATCGTAGATCTGCTACCAATTCGTCGACACTGGGAATTCCATCAGGATAGAGAACCTGGTTTGGTGGACCTGGCTCCTGAAAGGATCTTCTGAATCGATTCAGAATGCATTTGACGACCATAGCTTCCCTCGGCAGCGCTATGGGCACATGCATAGAGATTAAGTTGAACTCTTCAACCTCATTCGATCGAGCTCATCCCCAGAACACCAGGCAAACCGATGGGATGAGTTCGACTGCGTGGGATAGCTCCCGCATGGCCAGTTTCACAGAAATCTACTGCTCGCTTTTACCGTCGGCCGAGTCGTAAACAGACGACGTCGACGGATCAACGGCGAATGGCTAATGCCACCCTAAATGGATGCACTTCCAGACCGTCGTCGGCTGTTCGCGTCCGGTTCGACGTAATGGCCGCGCACCGATCCACTGACCAGGAGTGCAGTGGCATATGTAGCAGCTGTTTTGCCTGCTGAGCATTGACTACGTCTCCATACATCCCTAACGCGTGCCAAAGTGATCCAGCAGGTCCTTCTAGTCCTAGGGTTCATTAGGGACATCAGACAGGCTTTTTGGCGCAGCGCTTTTGGGTGAAGAAGACGTTCACACAGCCCATAGGAGGCACTAAAGTAGTTCTTGTCACCTGCAAAGTGTGGAATGACCAAGGCTCTCGGGACTTTGGCTATTCTCCTGCCCCTGCTGGTCGATTCCGTCAGTTGTTCGACACCTTGTCGCTCTTTTTGAGCGTCAACACTGGTCGGGCGAAACGTTTCGCGAGAAGCAGGAAGAGGCTAAGCGCCGAAAAGCGTCCGAATTCTGCTTTCGCTAAGCAGCCGAGCAAACATCGCGACGACATTACCGCAAACGGCCTGAAACCCGTGCCAGGGTCTGCACCTCCAAGTTCCTACGATTAGTCACACCGTGCAGAACTTGAGGCGTTGATAAGACGGGGTGTTGGCTGAGTCAGAAGCGGCAGTCCAGACGTCGATACCACAGGGATGAACATTAGCTATCATAGCGTCCAAAGTGCACCACGTCTTCAAGGATTAAGGCAGTGAAAGGGCAAATCGGCAAGTGTCCAGTGATTAAAAAAGAGCGAACGAATCCTCACCTACGTCGTTCTCTGCCCCTAAAATAGGTTTCGCAATGGCCAACTTGTGAAGCTCTATAGCAAATATAGTCAAGGCAGATATTGACCTTTCCTTGGCCGGATCTTTCCTAGTCCGGGGGACCACATACCTAAAAAGTATTATATGTAACAAATCCACTTGAGACTTACCGAGCGGCTCCTACACAACAACATAGGACCCCAAACAAGAAAAAGTCACAAAGAAAAAAAACGAGAAATTAGATTTGTTGCGGTTGTAAGCAGGTAAGTTATGTGCCCTCCTCACCATGTTAGATCCTGGTTATAACACGTCAGGCGGCGGTCACCACGCGACATGCAGCTTCATGCGCCCTATTCACCATGTTAGATCCCGGTCATGACATGTCAGCCGGTCAGCACGCAGCATGCCTCCATTCCGTCGCTCTTTGCCCGCCGAGACCGTTGTAAACCTCGGCGATTTTTTATTTTTTTTGTTTGTTCGTTCGTTTTTGGTTTCTTTTAGGTTCCAACTCGTTCTCTAGGAGCCGCTCGGTAAGTCTCAGTTCATTTTGTTACCTACCTTTTAGTTATGTGCCCCCCCCCCCCTCGGACTAGGACAGATCCCCTTAGCCATATATAGATTTTCGCCCTATAGTAAATAATAAAAACCGATAAATTTGCGCATTCTTCGGTATGTCCATCAGCTTGCCACGTCAAGTTATTGTGTAGACCAAAGACGCATTCAAATTGCCTCCACGATATCCCGTACATGTGGAATACGTGGCGCGACCCGGAAAGGGATTGACTAGCGCCGTCCTTTACCCGAATTCTTGCGTATTTATACCTTTTTCACGTCAAACTGGACACTTTTCAAATCAAACTGGACACTTTTCACGTCAAATCGGACACTTCAATTCAAATTGGACACTCTTCTAAGCTAACCTAAGGCTTTCAAATCAAAGCAAAGTCTTCCAAATCGAAATGAGCTTCTTCTACATTAAAAATGTTAGAAAAAATTTTTGTTCGAGAAAAATTTTAGTAAAACTTTCATTGAAGCTTTAATTTACTCCCAATGAGAGAACACATACATCGAAATTTTATAAAAATGTTATTTTTCGAAGAAAAACGATGATTTAAACATTGTTTTGAAGAGCAGGAAAGCAGCCATTTTATATTGCCAAAGCAGAGATTGCGCCGCGCCCCCTTCTGGAACTTCGCCATTTTAGTTCGATTGATTGCAAAATTTGTGTTTGTATGGAATTTCACACTCACAAATAGTGCAACATAAGCAATTGTCCCGACTTTTTTGCTAAATGTAAGCAGTATTTTCACTATCACTCAAAGAAACATTGCGACTTACATTCCGAGTGCATGGCGCAATCCAGTCTTTCAATGCACTACACGATTGCTGCCTTGCTGTGCTTTAAAACAAAGTTTAAATTATTATTTTTTCTCAAAACATAAAAATTGCATAAAATTATTACACTCATTCTGAAGAAAAAAATAAAAAAAAGTTATTTCAAATTTTCCTGGATAAAAAATTATTTTTACCATCTTGGAGAGTCTGAGTTTAAGCTATAAGAAGCTCGTTTTAATTTGGAAGACGTTCAGTTTGATTACAAAGCTCATAAGCCACCTTAGAAGAGTGTCCAATTTTATTTGAAAAGTGTCCAACTTCATCTGAAAAGTATCCAAATCGACGTGAAAGTTGTACATATGGGCTGTATAGTCAGTCCTTCAAATCTACTCACCGATGAATAGCCGCTGGTAGCCCTCATATCATCTGTCAACAAGTGACCTTTGTGCATCCGATAAGAACTAAGCTGTATGATTAACTGATTCTTGACGAATTTTCGAACAGCTGTGTAAGAAATTCCTAGGCTTCTCCCCATTTCTCACATGGCTCGTTGCGGATTGCGGCGGATTCTGCTTCTTATAAATTCACGAGCCCTTTGCATTGCGTGAGTTGTTGGCCTTCCACTTCTTGGACGATCCTCATCTGTGTCAAGTTCCTTGAACCTTTGGACGATTGCTCGAACAGTTCTGTCAGACATTTGAAGCTGCTGAGAGATGATCTTGTTAGGTAAGACGCTTCTGCGTAACTCGATGACAACGATCCTCTTGCTTCTGTCCAGCATAACTTTGTTAGCAGCAAACCAATCCAAGGGAAAGTTGGTGTGCAAACAGAGACCGATCAATAACATAAACAGGCGCTATTGCTGTATTAAGTATGGACGCGGCCTGACCACGATCAAACGTGAATGTTGCGGCAGGAACTTAGTATCCACCCGATATTCCTGAATCTGATCTCTGAGTCACTTCTTCATCAACATACTATTTTCAGGAAAAGTGGTTCACAGTCGTTCACGTTCGATCAGACTGTTCTGGTCCTCAGCCAAAGACGACGTGATTCCGATGGTTTGTTCTGAGAGGTCACACGACGCTGCTGTTGCTGGTGATGCGAAAAACCGCCATTCAACGCGTCGTCACTCAACACGCTCAGATAATCCTCAATCAAGGTCGTGCTCGATTCTCGTCACGTCAGTTGTTCTTGAGAACGTCTTCAGGCAGTTTCTGATCGTGTAACCGCTGCGCGCGAGATTACTTCCAGACACCCTGCATGAACCGGTAACCGACACCTCCTCACGCCGACACTGAGGTTCGTATGGTGTGTGTGTATGTACACAGTGACATTGAATACTCCACCGCTCTCCTCGACCGAATAAGGGCAAACATTGCGCGATCTGTGGCGGCCGCAGCTGCGGTGGCGGCGGATCACCTTTGAGTGGAGAAGGCGAGCATTGCACAAGCACATGGAGCAATGGTTTTAATCCTTAGTGACAGTTTTACCTGTGGAAAGTCCATGTCGCGAATGTGGGCAGCATTTGTAGGTGCAAGAAACTAAACAACGAATCGGAGCACCCACAAAGCACACACCAGTCAATCAGGATACTGACCGTACAGGTCCTCTCTGAATGGTACGCCTATTTGATAGGGCCTGATTGGCTGGGGCGTTGCCACCTCCTAATGCTGTTCACTTTCGCGACAAGGTCTCGAACTCTTCGTCTAGTAGACGTAGTCAGACAGTACCCTGAGGGTAGAACAGGAATCTAGCTTGCTTCCTCGCAAGACTCCATAACAGTCGATTTGTTTCATTGGTTGTTGAACTCAGATCCGAGGCTGTTAGCAAGCTTTATATGGTCTCAAACTTGGGTAAACATACCATTTTCACGTCGAATTGACACTTTCAAATCAAATTGGACACTCTTCTCAGATAGCCATAAGCCTTTAGGAATCAAAGCGAATTCTTCCAAATCGAAATGACCTTCAGGCAAGTTAAACTACAGACTGACTATAATGGTTAGAATAATTTTTTGTCCGAGGAAAATTCGGTATACTTTCCTTGAAATTTTTTAGTTCACCTACCCCAATAAGCATAATATTAGGTTGTAACGAAATAAATGGCACTGAACCACTGTAAATTTAAACAGTTAATATCTCGGCTTGTAGGCAAGTTTATTAATCGAAATAAAAACCTGATTCTACACATCTTTGCCAACGTGACACAAGCTTTTTTATCCCAGTAGCATAAAAATCAGAAGTTCTGGAATTGACGAAATCTTCGAAGGCACTTTCGGCATCCTGTTGGTATCTGAATATTTTCCCTACCAAGAAGTCGCCAGGATGCTTGAAGAAATGGTAGTCTGTTGGGGAGAGGTCGGGAGAAAACGGAGGATGTGGTAGAGTTTCAATGCTCAGCTCATTCGATTTCTGCAACGTCATTCGTGCTACATGGGGGCGAGCATTGTCGTGCAGAAGGAGAACTCGCCTTCGGTTTACCAAGGCCGGCCGGATATCCTTCAACTTTTTCATCATTTCTTCAATTTCAATGCAGTACTTCTCTGCCGTGATGGATTCACAGGGAGGGAGGAAGCTGTGGTGAATAATTCCCAGCGAACACCACCATACTGTCACCATTACTTTCTTTTGGTGCAATTCCGGCTTCGCAAAACTTGGGGCTCTCATCGCTGTCCACCCACTGTGCCGATCGTCGCCTGTTGTCGTACATTATCCATTTCTCGTCACAGGTTACGATGCGATCAAGGAATGGGTCCGTTTCGTTCCGTAGAAGCAGTGCGGACGAGATCTCATATCGTCGGTTTCTTTGCTCCTCAGACAGCTCGTGAGGCACCCATCTTTCCAGCTTTTTGGTCTTTCCAATTTCCTTCAGATGCCGGGCAGCTGTGTTGAGACTGACGCCAAGAACCTTCGCTATCTCCCTGGTACCTTTGTGTGGATCCCCCTCTACCACATCTCTCAGCTTGTCCTCATCAACATCACTATGCCTCCCACGACCTTCATGTTCTTCCAAGCTCTCATCTCCATTCCAGAACTTCTGATACCAACAATACGCCGTCCGAATTGTGGAACATCCTTGACCGAATGCGGCGTTGATCTTCTCGTCCGCCTCCTTAGCTGTAGTGCCCAGCTTGAATTCATACAAGTAAATGCCTTGGATTACCCTTTTGTCCATCTGCAAAAAAGTCAATAAAACTCTAAAGTTTTCCCACTTTTACATAGAAAATTTGGTACTCTCCGGTAGAGCAAAGTTTGCGCTTCTAAATGATATGCCACATTTTACGGTTTGTTCTTGATCAAACGCGTAAAGACGCGCCAAAAAATGGCGCGAGCCAGTGCCATTTAATTCGTTACAACCTAATAATTTTATGAAAATTTTATTTCTTGAGAAAAAAAATCACAAATAAAATTTTGTTTCGGAGCGCAGCAATGCAGCAATCATGTAGTGCATTAAAATGCTGGATCGCGCCATGCACTTGAAAAGCTCGTCGCGATCTTTATTTGACTGATAGAATAAATGCTACATAGATGAGGCGTCAAAGTGAGGATATTATATGCGTTCCTTATAGTAATTGTCTTAGTTATGTCGTTTACTCTATGTAAGCAGATATTTTGCTATCAAACGAATAAAAATGGCGACGTTTTGACGTAGAGCATGGCGTAATCTCTTCTTTAGACACTAAAAAACGCCCGCCTTCCTGCTCTTTAGAACAGGCTTCAAATCACTTTCCGCAAAAATGAGAGTTTTATAAAAATTTAAACAACGTGTTCACTTATTGGTTAAGTGAATTAAACTTCAGGGAAATACTAAAATGTTCCTTGAAGAAAAAATTATTCAAAACCTTTTAGGAGTATTCCAAGTTCAACGTAAAAGAAATCATCGAAACTTTTTCTTGAACAGAAAATTATTCCAACCTTTTTTGGAGGGTCTCAATTGCATATAGAGAAAGCTAATTCCGATTTGGAAGAGTTCGCTTTGATTTCAAAAGTCTTAGGCTAGCTTAAAAGAGTGTTCAATTTGATTTGAAGTGTCCAATTCGACATGAAAATGGTATGTAATTGGCATTGTAGATGTTATAGAGCCTATACTTGTTAACATAAAACGTTTAAAATCCATTACAAACTATTAACATTACTTTTTACGTATAAAATTCCTTTGAGCGATGTAAACACCCTGTTGAGCATCTACAAAGCCTCGCAACGCATCAAACTAGTGGTTCATGGCGTAATGCCTGAGCTCCATCCTCCTAGCGTCAAGGTCGAACAGCACCTTCGCACCCTAACAGTACCCCGTCCATCTCAATAGTGCAATGTGGCACCTTCTTCGAACCCGTTACAAATTGCCCGAACCCTACTGGTGCGAAGACAGCGCAATGAGCGATTTATGGTCGACCAGCTGGGCGCCGCTCGTAGTTCTTCTTCCGCTCTCCTCCAAAAGCGGCGCGGAAGGGCGGTGGGTTGCGCCACCCCCGAAAAGCGAAGAGAATGAAACCCAATTTGAGCAGCGACATCGGTCGCGCCGTTTCGCAACCCGCGCACGATGAGTCATTGTCTTGAAATTCCATTACGTTGGAGCTTTAATGTTGTTCGAGGTGACGAGGGGCGGCGACTGCAGCTTCTGCGACAGCTGACAATATTTAGTCTACACCTCCAGATGCCGAAAACACTACGGGCAAACCCTGCGGACGAGCGAGGCAGAATCTTCGCTTCCAGGAACATGGTGTGGATTTATCCTGGTCCGGGAGGGGGGGGGGGGGGGGCACGTAACTAAAAGGTATGTAACAAATCCAATTGAGACTTACCGAGGGGCTCCTACAGAACATCATAGGATCTAAAGTAAAAAAAAAAAAAACTCACAAAGAAAAAAACAAAAAACTACATTTGTTTTCGCCGCGGTTGTAAGCGGGTGAAGTTATATGCCCTCCTCGCCATGTTAGATCCTGGTTACAACATGTCAGGCGGAGGTCAGCACGCGGCCTACGGCTTTATGTGCCCTCCTCACCATGTTAGATCCTGGTTTCAACATGTCAGCGGGCGGTCAGCACGCGGCACGCCTCCATTCCGTCGTTCTTTGCCCCCCGAGGCGGTTGTAAAACCGCGGCGATTTTTAATTTTTTTGTTTGTTCGTTCGTTTTTTGGCTTATTTTAGGCTCCATATTGTTCTCTAGGAGCCGCTCGGAATGTCTCAATTCATTTTTGTTACATACTTTTTAGTTATGTGCGCCCCCCCCCCCCCCCCTGACTAGGATAGATCCCATGGTGCTCTTCCTATAGTCGGAGTATGCAAGACATTTCCAAAACTGGGGGCGTGTGGTAGCGCAGTTGGAGGAGGCGCCGGCTTCGATCCCGCCCAGGCCAACCAAGCCTTCCATCCCTACGGAATGAGTCATTCGGTACCAGACTTGTCTGAGGAAGAAAGCACTGGTAGAATCTATCCTAGTAGGAAAGGAATCGTTAATGAATTTCTAAATGAAATTCTCTTTGCTTTCATATGAGCTTTAAAGTTATTTGGTACCTTTACTGGCAGCAAAATTATCACCTTTCACACAGTGCTTACATTTGTTTCCGGACACCCTGTATAAATAAAATAAATTGTAGTTAAATAATAATAAATATTTATTAAATAAATATTATAAAATGTTAATGCGCTGCTCATCCGTACATTCATTTCGCTCAAAATGTCGACAAAAATATCCTTCGGAACCTCGCTCACAAACAGATGCTAAGGTACTGGCACTCAATCAAACAGACCAATAGACACCATATGGTGCAGACAGACGACAACAGTCGCATGTCCTGCAATAATTGAACCTCTCAGCTGCGTACATCGACCAACCCTAACCCCGCCTTCGGGTCGCAAACCACCAGTCCTTCAACACTGGTTCGGAATCGAAGCAGGTAGGATAGCGTTCAATGCAGTTCATCTACGGCTCAGTATGGTACCATAGCTACAAAACAGCTAAACCGCCAGTGTGTCCGTCTGCAGTGCGTCCGCGCAAAAATAATTGCCCCTCGGAAAGCCTTGCAACGCCATGGTGAATAACATCAATTTTTGTCCAGAATTTATCGTATGGGGCAAGATTCACGTGAATGCTGCATGGACTTCACAACCAATATGCGAAATCCTTTGGCAGTATCGATTTCTACCAAGAGTGAGCAACCATTGCTATCATAACTGAAAATATAAAAATTAGAGTGACTGGGCCATTCTGCCCTTTCCTCAGCTTCCATTCCGGCGTCAATTTGAAGTTCAAATGAATTTCAGACTTATGAATTAGTATCAACCAACCTATGACTACTGGCTGCTACCCCCGGAAATCGATACATCGATCGACATTGCCTGACATATCGATTTTTGTCTCACATCTCTGCGTGATTCTCGCTCCAAACGCTTAACGTCGAACCGAAATGCTCGAGTATCGACCGGCCTGTTGTAAATACCCTCTAGCGGCAATTAATTTTGCACAGACGCATAGACAGACGAACCGACGGATTAGCTCTTTCGATATGCACTGAGATAATTGAATTTTAGACTTATAGACTCAACTGTCAGCCTAGCAGACGGTCTGACTACTGAATGCCCAATCAGAAGCCGAGAGTATCGATCGATATTGACTGACAGATCGATAACGGCTTCCTGTTGCGGGTTCACATCTTTTGACCTTGAGAAGGACGTTTGACCTCACAGTGCCTACTACTGAGTAGTTGTGAAAGCGTTAGAGCGGCAATTAATTTTGCACGGACGCACGAACAGACGAACCGACGGATTAGCTCTTTCGATATGCACTGAGATAATTGAATTTTTGACTTATAGACCGCCGATTGTCAGCCTAGCAGACGGTCTGACTATTGATTGCCCCCTTCAGAAGTCGATAGTATCAATCGATATTGACTGACAGATCGATATTGGTTTCTTGTTGCGGGTCCACATCTTTTGACCTTACGAAGGACGTTTGACCTCACAGTGCCTACTGCTGAGTAGTTGTGAAAGCGTTAGAGCGGTAATTAATTTTGCACGGACGCACGAACAGACGAACCGACGGATTAGCTCTTTCGATATGCACTGAGATAATTGAATTTTTGACTTATAGACCGCCGATTGTCAGCCTAGCAGACGGTCTGACTATTGATTGCCCCTTCAGAAGTCGATAGTATCAATCGATATTGACTGACAGATCGATACTGATTTCTTGTTGCGGGTCCACATCTTTTGACCTTACGAAGGACGTTTGACCTCACAGTGCCTACTGCTGAGTAGTTGTGAAAGCGTTAGAGCGGCAATTAATTTTGCATGGACGCACGGACAGACGGACAGACAGATGACAAGCGGACGAACCGACACCGGATAGGATATCTTTCATATATAGTGGGACTATCAGCAGCCAGCCTAGCAGATGTTGCGAATATTTACTGAAAACCAGGAGTGGACCACTATCGATCGATACCGAATGGCCAATCGATAGTGTAGGCGATGGTTCGTAGCGATCAAAGCAAATAACAGTGAACGAGTCAACTGATATTTCTTATTGCGGTTCCACAATGCTCAATCTCGAGCACGAATACGCAGACAGCATAGACTGCTGAGTAATTATGGAAGCCTTCGAACGGCAATTAATTTTGCGCGGACACACGGTGCGACTACTGGAAACCAGAAGTAGACCACTATCAATCGATACTGAATGACCAATCGATAGGATAGGCCGCAACGGCGTCCAAAGCAAGCAACACGATTCAGTTCGTAACGGTTTCGCATTGCGGATCCATATCGCTTAATCTCGAGCATGAACCACTCAGTAGTCGATGCTGAGTGATTGCCTTCGAGCGGCAATTAATTTCGCGCGGACGCACGAACAGACGCACAGACCGACGGACTGGCTCTTTTATATTGAATGAGGTGATCACTAGAGTCATTTGCTCCCGAGGATGTGGTGGCCTCACAGAGGACGTCGTCTGAACGGGTCGGAACGTTTTTATGGCACTCGTCTGTCGAAAGAACCCCGTAAACTACCTCTGACAGCACTTCATATTTATGGCGTTCCGCTCGTCCACTTCTGGATTTTCTTCATTCACGCACGTCAGCCGCTACATATTCCACTTCAACCGTCTGCATGGGTGTTTGTCCTCGAAATGATTGACGGCCGCTACGTCATGTCCAAATATGGAACGCGAAGAGGCGTTTACGAAGACGAACTCTCGCTAGTTGTGGTCCTTAATGTCAGCTTCTTGGGTGGAGGGACGGTGTGGAGCAAGCTGCTTGAAAGCTCTAATGCATGGCGCATCCGATTGTAGATCATAGTGCTCTTCGAGGCTCAACGTCTTAATTTAGACAGAGCAAAGAGCAAGCGCAGAAATTGAAGCGTGGGTACAGCGGAATAGGAGATAAGGACCGGCTTTCGCAACGCTCCCCAACCGCTGAAGTCCTCCTTCGGCGCAGAAATTTCGAAAGACTTTGAACTTTCAAGGATTTCACGGACTTGAGGGGAGTTTCCAGATCGCCTCACCCGAACTGGTGGACGCGACAAAAACGTCTGACCGAATTCCGAGACTTCTCCGGATGAAGAACTTCATCTACGTCTACAGATGGTTTCGAGACGAATAAGCACAGAAATTTTTAAAAAATAATAATAGAACAGCAATGAAAAACCAATAAAAAATAAGTAACAATAAATAATAAAATAATAATAGTAAATAGTAAATAAACCATGAAAACCAAATAAATCAAAGGTCAAAAATACAATGGAGATCAAGCAGTAATAACGAAACATTACGATGATCTTGGAACCTCTGAAGAATGCAATACTTTTCAAGGATAAAAGATTGTCCTATGGAATGCGCCACGCAGTTGACTTCTACGAAATTTTGTGGAGGCAGCGACAACGCGTTTTCTGTCTAGCAATGGCCAGGGTGGTCAAGCCATAGGCAAGTCAGTGTTTTGTCGGCACCGGTCCCAAGACGCACTGCGGGGGTGCGGGAACGCGCCGTTGTTCATACCGTAACCGCGACAGCCAATCAGGAACCGGCTCAGTCGCACAGCCAGGAGGCACATGATTGGCTGCCCTGATTACGGTAGGAGCAACGGTGTGTTCTCGCACCTCCGCAGTGCGTCTTCGAGACCTGTACCGTTTTCAGCTTTTCAGAGAATCGATCTTTCATCCTCGGAGGGGTGGCCAGATGGCCCAGGCAGGGCCTAAGCCTACGATGATCCACTCCTGATCAAAGAGAGAATAGGCGCCTACTACCGAAGGCGTCAAAAAGGGTGGTGTAACGTCAACGAGTGGTAAGCTTAACTGGAAAATTTTCGGTACTAGTAGTCAATGTGGCCTACATGAGAGGCGGGAACTCCCGCCAGCCAGAACAACGACCGTACACGACCTGTCTTTGTAGCGCGCACACGATCCACCCTGTCTAAAAGTCTTCTAATAATGGCCTAAGAGAGAAATTGCATTGTACTCTCTGTTAATTTTATTTTTTTATTTTTTTATTCATGGCGCAGATCAAAGTCTAGCATCAAAGATGTTGAAAAACGAACCGCAAAATCCTGATTACACTACCGCGCCAGACATTCCCTAACTATCAGAGCCCCGACTGAACACGCGCCAGCCAATTAGGGCATCTGATTGGTCTGTCTCACTGCTCTCCCCACGTAGGCCACATTAACGACTAGTACTGGTTTTTCCAATTCTTATTACATAGCTCTTCGCATATGTTCGCTGATAGGATGTTTCTCATTAAATAAATGAATAAAGGATAAGTACAAAGAGTGGTGATAACCAATACCCTTGGGATGCGCCACGCATTCCACTTCTGGGAAAAATCCGAAACAGTAAGCTGGAGTCGGGTGACGTGACAGCCGGCGCCTCCTACGACTACGCTACCAGGCGCTCTTCAGAAGAAATACTCCAAATTTATCACAAACTAACTAAAAGTTTAAACTAAATATTTCTAATCCATTCCAGGATCGGCTCTGAAAATTTTCGAAGTTTCGGTCTGGATTTCAGAACATTTTTCCTTGAATAAGTCTCTGAATGTTTTCAACAATAAATTAATAAGCAAGTAAATAAATAGTGGACAGATAAATAAATAAATAAATAAATAAATAAATATTGTTTTGCCATCAGAACCACACCGAAGCCCACAGTAATCTATAAAACTCTTCCGAAAATGAAGAGGGAGCGTCTTTAAACTTCGATACTGTACCACTATACCAAATCTCAGCATTGGCTTCGAATTCAGAGAATTGCCTTCCCGTCCATGAGGCGTTTTCAACTGCGCCTCAACCCCGATTCTCCTCCTCCGACTCTACTCTTCGCGGCCTTCGAGTAACGTAAACTCGCGTCACGGTGTCGTGACTTCTCGGTCGGTCGGTCGTCGGCGGTCGGTAAGAGATTCCAGTTATGCAGATTCTGCGCTAATTCCGCCGCACCATCGCCACAGTCTCTAAAGGGCGCCGAAGCCGCTGTGTAGTCGCATCGGAGCGTGCTGATCGATGCCATCGTCCTAAGCTCCCGGTGTCGCGATCGAGGTTTCAGAGGTTACTCGCTTGGGTTTAAACACCCTGTTTGACAAAGTCGACGGAACACTCCGATCGGAGACGGAAATCGCGAATCAAAACACGCGGTTGTTCCTTATTTTTCAAAAATCTACAAAAATATTCAAGCTTGGTTGGAGTGTTCTGCTTTAGGATGGATAAGTCAGTGACTTGTTCTTCACAGACTGTCGTCTGTGAAGGACAAATCACTGACTTATCCATCGTTCATACTCGACATGCGATGCGATCGGGGTCAACTTCGCCGCTGTACAATGTCATCGCGTCACATGACGTCGGGAGGGTAAACGAGGCCTAAGCCCTGGGCCCGGATCCATCAAGCAATGGGTATAGGTAGAGATACCGTGAGGGAATCGTACCTACTACCGGCAGTGGGTAGCGGGAACGATTCGTATTCATGAAATGAATCAAAGGTAAGGGAGAAGTAGGCCTCTCGCAAGATCAGCTGATCTCACTGGAGCACCATTTTGTCAATGAGGCGCGAATGAGTCGCGGACATACGGATGTACCCACCACGATCAGCGGGTTTTCCTCACCCGCTGATTTACCCATTATTTGGTGGGTAAGGTTTACTATGAATCATGGGTATGTCCACTTCTTATACCCAGCATACCCGTGGGTATGCGCGTTGACGAATCCTGTCCCTGTTTTATAGTTCCGCCAATGGGCGGCGCGGTACCATTGTCGGATGGATATCGATCGGACGGCGCAAAAAATTGATATCTATGGCGACGGCGGTGCAAGTATGAACTAGGGCTAACGCCGCATCCAGCACTTATGCGGATCAAGTAGAGAAAAGCTGAACTGCGGTACTCAAAGAAAACTCGCGGCGCATCCCAAGGACTTCGTTTAGAACCAATCAGAAGCTGATTTCCCCTTTCTTTTCTACGCCTCTCACTACAGGTTAATATCATGAGCAAGGTAAACACTATCAAAAGGGTGTCTTAAGCAAAACCAGCCGAACAACGTCGGTTACGAACTCTTTCGGGTCTCTTCTCCAGGGACACACCCAAGCTTCTCCAAACGTCAACGTGCTGATAAGATAAGCCGCCGGCGGACAAAGCAAAACCTTTCCGACTGACGATCCTTTAGAGAACGGGAGAAGATCGATTCTTCACCCCACATTTTGTTAAGAGTTCACAAATTTGTGAAAATTTTAAAGACAAGGATTTGACTTCACCACTTCCTTTCCTTTCTGAGGTGCCAGCCGACTACAAGGCGAGTGTTTTATCCTTCCCTGCACCAATTCATTGTAGAGAGTGAAGAACAGGAATGAATGATGGAATCCATCTGCCAAATGGCAGAGGCTGCAGAGATCTCCAACGTGCATTTTTCAGGTAGCGTCAATCCCTGAAGAGCAATCACCGAGTAAGGAAATCAAAACATCAAGCATTAAGAAAACTAATAGTCTTAAGACTCATGGTCAGTGAAGTAATCTGCTCAATTGAAGAAAAAAAGCTCGATGTCGCGAATGTGGGCAGCGTTGTGATGTGAAAGCACGCTCATTAACTATTACCAACCAGATCATCGACCGAAGACGCACTGGCCAATCAGGGTATCGGCTGAACACGCCCTTTCTTACTGGCACGGCTTTCTTAATTGGCTGGCGCGTTCTCACATTATCGCGCTGCTTACATTCGCGACTAGAACCGAAAAAAAATAAGAAGAAGAAGTAACTAAAAAAGGAGCAAGATCGCAGGGCGGCGCATGATTGGAAAAAGCACTAGCAAGTAGTAAAATTGAGAAATAAGTTCAACAAAAAATTGAAATTTCCCAAACAAGCTTCTAAATACAAAAAACAATAGGCGATACAAAATCTTTGTCTGGAGTGCGCCACCCATTCTACTACTACAGAATATTGTGGAAGCATTTTCAATGCATATTTTGCTGATGGACAAGTCAGTCAGTTTTAACATTTCCAGGTAGGTCTTGTACCAGTTCACCGGCTACGAGCGACAAGAGCGACTGAAGCGACTGACAAGAGCGACGGACATTGTGTGATGTACGTGAATAATTACGTACTCCGCCCGCGACGAATTTAGTGTGGAATACGTGGTTATTTACGTACGCCACACTACGTCCGTCGCCCCAGTCGCTCTTGTCGCTCGAAGTATGAACAAGCCTGTATGGTAGACTGTGCGTTTTACAGCAGGTAATATAGCAGGCTGGTTTGAGTCATAAAACGAGATCGCTCAACATGTTTTCCTAGTTAGAAGGTGAAACACCCTTAAAAATTACAAATTCGGCAGATTTTGGAGGAGGATAAATGAGGCAAAACGCACCTACTAGGCCCGGTCTACAATTCCTATGTCGAGCCACGACGTGAAAGCGCGCTTAGCAGTCGAACTAATCGAAGGCGCGATCGATCAATCAATCGATTTGCCCACTATACACTATACGGCTCGGATTCAGAAGTATAAACGACGTTTTGCGGGAAACTGCGCACTTTTACTCTCTAAGGACCTGTTTATACTCCCACGGCGAGCGATGCGACGGCATGTAAAGTGGCCAAACTGATCGATCGCGTCGCTCAATCAATATGGCCACTATACGTGGTGTCGCGTTGCTCGACGTCAAAGTATAAACGGGGCCTAACCATAAGACCACCATTGCTATTACGCGAAGCGAGGAGCAAGATGTGTTTTTCGCGCTT
Organism: Heligmosomoides polygyrus bakeri; assembly: GCA_947359475.1. NCBI lineage: Eukaryota > Metazoa > Nematoda > Chromadorea > Rhabditida > Heligmosomidae > Heligmosomoides > Heligmosomoides polygyrus. The sequence continues at coordinate 6,523,551 of OX375867.1, forward strand.
CAAGCGAAGCCAGAGCAGATTTCGTGCCCTAATCACGAGAATCCGCACCAATGCGAAGGTGGTTAAGGTCGTGACGCGGCCGGCGCATTGTGACACGCCTAAGTTTTGTAAATCGACTCCACAGCGTTGCCTATCGATTATCAGTGAAAAATTCGAATACAACATGAGCGTCAAGTGCAAATTACACGAGCCATTCCTTGCCAAGATTCTACAACATAACATTCAACAAGTAATGGAACGGAATCTGACGAAAGAGAGAAGGAAAATCAAACGGAGATCAACAAAAATTTGAAAAAAAAACGAAAAATATTGTTTAAAAAACCATAGAGCTGGGACTCAAAACAACAACAAAAACTAACAATAGCAAGGGCAGGAGCAGTTCCATACTAGTCGGTGTAGACAAACCGCACGCTTTCTCTCTATGATACAAATCTCGTACTCCTAGCGTATTACGGGTTCGGCCAAAGTTACGCTGATATTTGTGATAGAAGAAAAATGGAGTCGATCCCAGTTGGGGAAGGGGGGGAAGGGGGGAGTACTTAACTTAGACATCCTAACAACAACGGTGAAATGAATCGCGGCAAACTGATTTGGCTTACGCAAAAACCCCCCTCTTCGGAATTTCCTGGTCGGAGAGATCACGAGGTCCGTGTTTGCTTCGCTTTTCTAGCGCTGCTTCTCTCCCCCCCCCCCTCGACTAGGACAGATTCGAAAAATGCAAATGGTCCTTGCTTATTTAAACGCGCCCCCGCGGCTACAAGTGTATCACTAGTCGAACCATTGGCTACTGTAACCAGTTTGATGTCAGCGAAAAATGAGCCGCGGAAAAAACAATAAAAAATTCGGAAAAATCAAATACCAACCGGATCTGTCCTAGTCGGATAGAGTCCGAGGTGGTGGGGTACGGCTAGAAACATGAAACAAACACAAAAGGACGACCTCCCCAACTAGGGAGCTCCACAGAAAGGTCGTCTCGTAGGCTAGTTTAGTGTACTATCTTTGTGAAATAGTTTGATTTCATTTCCACGGTCAAAATAATCGGATGAAGTGCCCCCCGCCCCCCCCCCCCCCCCCCACCCACCTCCGCTGGGATACATCACTAGGATAGAACCAGAGAGCGAACTGTTCATGAAAATTGTGTTGGATTCTGCGCTCTTAGGAGCCATTCTGTGCCCAGATTCAAGCAATGCAACGGAATCTGACGAAAAACAGAAGAAAACACGGAAATGAACCAGAAAATTTAGAAAAAAAACTAAAAAAAAATCATGAAAAAAGCAAAAAAATTACCGGGACACGGTACTCACCTCAGCTTCAGATTCCCGACGATGCTGGGCAGATCGATGGTGGAGAGCAGCACGAGGTCTTCGACGCCGTACTCCTTCGGATCGTGTTCGGCTAGCGCCATGCCTGACAACGACCGTCAGAACAATCCGTCTATCGACAATCGATAAGGTCAAAAGCGACGATCGCGACGGCATCGTGCGGCGGTCAGTGATCGGCGAGATCAACACTGTGCACGACGACGATCGATAAGTAATCAATAAATCGATAGCCGATCTGCAGCATCAGAGTAAGCGAGAGACAATGGCGAAGTTTGCAATGGGCAAAGGCATTAACGAGCCGGCGATTGATTGCACTTAAAGATAAGCCGCGCCGTCGCGGTGTGTGCTTAGTCCGTCCGGCGCGGTGTTACTTCATGGAGGAATACTAAGAAGAAGTTAGGGTCATCTATGGCTCTAAGGAATCACGATGTAGATGACGTCAGAATCCCCCCTTAAATATGGAAAAATTGAAAAAATAAGAAATAAAACGAGGAATATGAGGCTTAGATCTACCTAACCCATATACGGATTGGGCCTGAGACATAACTTTTTGCGGCCAGTTCCACGCAAAATATTGGAAAATTCAAAGAAAATTCTTATCGAAGTAAATACTCCTCTGCAGGCCAGACACGAAAGTACTAGTCTATAATGTGGCCTACATAAGGAGAAGAGCACGCACCACCAATCAGAGCCCTGACCGTAATTATCGCCCCGACTGCTCCTTCTTGTTAGGCTGCTCATGAACGCTCGATGAGGCCTCACTGGTCTGGTCTGACCTCCTCCTGTCGTGTAGGCGACATTATCGGTTAGCACCGATCATGAAGCACACTGGACAAGATGTATCAAAAATCGAGAATCACTAAAGGTACTAGTCGATAATGTGGCCTACATAAGGAGAGGAGCACGAGGAGCATACATAGCGATCTTGATCGCCTGATCGATAATGTTCAGTGTCCAACAAGACTATTCACGAGTTAACAGACTCATACCAGTTGACAAACATTAACGCTGAAAATCGACAATATCGATTGGTATTGATTAATTTTTGAAAAAACGCCTTGAGAGGGCCGACTCTGAGCAAAATTCGATAGTAGCAATTGGTACTGTTTGTCGATTACCTACTTAGAACAACACTTCAAAAAGGCCAACTCTGACCACAAATCGATTATATCAATCAATACTGTTTACTTGTTGTGAAGCTGGCTGTGTTGAGACGAGCGCCCATGGGCCATTAATTCTGCGTGGACGGACAGACAGACAAGCGTGCAGGCGGAAAAGTAAAGTACAGATCACCTTTTTATAGATATATAAGACTATGATGGCGGATGGAAAACCTACTAATAACAAGTGGCGAAGAACAGATCAGCAAAGACCATCTCCGAAGAAAAATCGATAATATCGATCGATATCGAATACCCGTTCAGAATAACGCTTCAAACAGGCCGGCTCTGAACACAATTCGATGATTTCAATCAATATTGTTTACTTTTTATGAAGCTGGCTGTGCGCGACACACATTTACAAGTGTCGAATGCTCCTATCTGATCAATTGCTAAGGTGAGCGCCCGTGGGACATCGATTTTGCGTGGACGGATGGGTAGACAGACGCACAGACGAGAAAATAGAGGACAGGTTTCCTTTTTATACACATAGGACTATGATAGCAGATGGAAAACCTACTAATAACAAGTGGCGAACAACAGATCAGCAAAGACCATCTCCGAAGAGAAATCGATAATGTCGATCGATATTGACGAACTGTTGCGAAACCGGTCTACGGGACGTCGAGGCGGCCTGACTCATATTGGAAAGTGTCAGGTGCTGTGGATATTGGTATCTGATCAACTGCTAAGGCGAGCGCTCATTGGCCATTAATTTCGCGTGTATGGACGCACACACGCACAAGCGGAAATCTGTAGGCGAAGAAAATCGCATTACCTTTTTTATATGTGGGGATGTTTAGAGGCTATTTATTTATTTAAGCAAAACCAACGTCATCAAAAATCCATACTCAAAAATAAAACCTAACAGATTAATAGGTTAACTGAACCTAACAAATCAACAAATATGCGTCAAAAAGCAGCTGTCTTAACATAACAGATGGGAATTCACCATAATAACAACAAGTGGCGAACACCACCTCGACGAAGACCAACTCTGGATAGAAATCGATAATAGCGATCGATATTGATTAGTTCTTGTGAAGCCAGTCTTCAGACCGTCGAGCTTGCGTGACTCATATTAGGAAGTGTCGGGTGCTCCGTATATTGGTACCTGATCAACTACTAAGGCGTGCGCTCATTGGCCATTAATTTCGCGTGGTCGGACGAGCGGGTGAAGGCACAAACGAAAATCTGGAGGTGCAGAAGTGCGGATTTCCTTTTTATATAGAGAGATGTTTGAAGGCTATTTATTTATTTATTTATTTATTTATTTATTTATTTATTTATTTATTTATTTATGCACAATAAAAAGCGGCAGTAAAAACTATAATTTAAAAATAAAAATTAATAGATTAACAGAACCGAAGATATCAGTGATTTAGCAAGTGTGCGACGTAAAGCAGCTGTGTCATCATGTTGGGTGGGAATTCACTACAATAACAGCAAGTGGCGAACACCACCTCGACGAAGACCAGCTCTGGATGGAAATCGATAATATCGATCGATATTGCTCTTAAGCTTGCCTAGCGACATCGTATATGTACAAGTGGTCTCCTTCTGAACGAGTCCAACAATACTGAGGTGTCACTTTTCACAGACCGCTAGCAGCGGTCACTGGGTTATCTGGACGGACAAACGCACGTACAGACAAACGGATGGTCACTTCGATACACAGTGGGATCGTGGAAAGTGTAAAATCTCCTAGACATAAGCGGCGAACAACTCCGGAATTCGTGCAGATATGCTCAGAGCATGACCGGTGAGAAAGGAAACTGTATGGGCTGAATTTGCCGACGTCGACGTCTGATTCTGAAGCGCTCAACTGTTTTCCACTTAATTCATGACAGTAGAATTTTTTAAAAATCGAACAAATACTAAATAGTAATAAATAAAAATAATATAAATCAAATAAATGATAAATAATAATTAATAATGATAATATAACAAATAAATCCAATAAATAAATGAACAAATGAATAAATAAACAATGTCAAAAATAAAATAAATAAATAAAATAAATAACTAAATAGTAATCAAATAATAATATAAATCAAATAAATAATAAATAATAATAAATAATGATAATATACCAAATAAATCCAATAATTCATTGAGTAAATAAATAAATAAATAAAGTCAAAATAAATGAATAAATAAATAAATAACAAATAGTAATAAAGTAGTATTATAAATCAGATAAATAATTAACAATGATAATATAACAAATAAATCCAATAAATAATTAAGTAAATAAATAAATAAATAATTCAAAAATAAAATAAATAGATAAAATAAATAACAAATAGTAATCAAATAATAATATACGTCAAATAAATAATTAATAATAATGAATAATAGTATCGCAAATAAACCAATAAATAAATAAATAAACGTCTTCTAGCTACTTGCGGCTCAAGCTCGGTGTTAGTAACGACACAATTAATTTTACAGCTCTAAACAACCCTCCAACCCTGTTATAAAACAGCAAATAATATAATTCTCTAATAAAATAATTACGGCTCTTATTTCCTCCGCTGTGTTGTTCTCTTTTGTTGCTTTATCGAGAAACAAACTTAAAAATTAAAATTATTTTAGGTTTATAACTCATCTTACCCATCTATTTATAAGCCAGGAGTACGATGGTGAGGTAGAACAAAGTTAACCCGTCGGACATACAGTAATATGTTCTCCAGTAGTCGGTGCAAAACCAGTTGTAGAGGAGCGTTTTCTCGTTCTTCACGATGAATAAGACTCTGCTTCAAGAGAAGTTTCGATGAATAACAGAAGCAAGAACCATCACGCAATGACTACGTCTCGGAACTGATGGCAGCGCCTAATTCTATTACATGAGAAAAAATCAATAAACTCGCTTCTAAAGCAATTTTTGAAATTAAAAAAATACCTCGAAAACTGCTCTGCATCTACATCACCGAAACCCTGGCTTTCGAATAGTCGGGGAAGCGAAGAATGCCCGGAGGTTAAAGTTTTGTGTACTGGTCGTTAATGTGGCCTACATGGGATGTCGGACACATTTCAGGCAATCACAGCCAATCAGATCACTGACCGAACAGTAGCCAGCCAACAACAAAGTCTCTATTCGTGCACTACCCTTTCCCTTCGAGGCGACACGCCTATTGGATGCAGGACTTGATTGGTCTGGTGCGTCCTCGCCTCTTTATGTAGGCCACAGGGTTGTTGACATTACTCGCCATAGTTTGAATACGAATTTGCCCCATAGATGTTACCACTTGCAAAGAACCGAAGAATATCGAGTCCTCTTCGGAACTCCTCAGATTACGCCATGCACTCCAAATCTCCTATATTCTACTACCAGAAGATTTGAATTCCCTTTGGCTTATCGTCTTCTGCATACGTGTTGAGCCATTCTTATCTAAAATTTGAGGAACTATTTCTTAATTATTTTACAAATGGAATGATAAGAATGACAGCTAAAAAATCTCCAGCTTGTGCAAGAAAATCTGAATGTGAATTAGACAAAAATGCGTTAAAAACAATAGAACGTTCAAATAGTCTAACGCAAAGTAGGCACCATTCCTAGTGCATTAGAATTATTACAAAGACAAGAATTGTGATTGATTTAGGAGGCGCAATCAAACCAAATTGTAGCTAAATAAGGGTACAAATCGGTAATGTGGCCTACTTAGAGAGGGGATGGGCGTAGCACACAAATAGAGCTGCACCCAATGGACATGCCACTCAGAAGAGGCTCGTATTGGCTAGCGCATGCTCGGTCGTTGCTGCAGTTTATTGCTATTGGCTAGCGCATTCCCGCCTAGCCAATGTAGGCCATTTCAACGGCTAGTATCCATGTAAGCAATAAGTATGAAGGGTTTATAATCAATGAAAGTCAAAGGTAAATAATACCATAAAAAAGGCATTAGTAACGCTAGAAAGATATTACATATAATATTCTGCTTGAAATATTTAACGGACAGTAAAATGAGTGCTCCGGTGTTATTTATAGTAGCTGAGTGTATGAGGCGATCTCGTTTGGATCGCGCCATACACTCAACTACTATACTTAATATGCCAATCAAATAAATAAAAGATCGAAAATAGCCATATGTTGCTAGGGCTTAGGCAGTTTAAACACGGGTGTCGAGTTACGCACCTGTGTTTAAATTGCATACACCCCGGAGTCCCTTCCCTTGCCCAAAATTTGGAAGCAAATTAAAGCCAATATGTGATCGTAAACTTAAACCTGGATTGATTCCAGGTGAAATGTCGGCTGCCGAGAAGCTGGAAAGCCTGAAGGACCTAACACTGTTTGGTTCCTGGGGAGAAATAGATCGGATGACCATGGAGGAATTCGACCAATTTTTATCTGAAAGGGGCCTTTTATGGAAAACAAGGAAATGCCCAAACTGTCGTCGTCCGCGCCCAATTTCCCGAGAAAAGGATCCGAGGGGAATGACGTAAAATTAAAATTCGAATGCAATCGTCAACGCTGTCGTCTGAAGGGCAATGTAAAAATCGGATACTTGAAGGGCACATTTTTTGAAGAGCTGAAAGGGTGCAGGAAGAAAGTGTTCCTGGCATCTATTCTATTTGTTGACGACCTTGGAACAGTGGAAGCTCGAGCGCGGCATTATGGAGTGTGTACGAACACCATCGTGCAGGGGGACCAGTGGTTCAGAGACGTGATTGTGGAATCGTTCTTGGAGGAGCAGCAACCGCGGTGGATGGGAAGGCCTAATAAAGTGGTACAGATCGACGAGACCTACGTGGTGAAGCGGAAATATAGCCGCGGAAGATTTGTACGCGATAGCTGGATGGTCGGAGGGATTGAGAACGATTCTAAGGAAGACTTTGTGGAGATAACACGAACACGTGATGCAGCCACCCTTGAAGCCATCATCAGCAGACACGCGATCCCTGGCACTACCATACATACTGACTGTGGAAGGGATACAGTAATCTGGAAAACCTCGGCTACATTCACAGAACCGTGAATCGCCAGAAAAACTTCGTCGATCCGTCTTCGGGAGCACACACGCAAAGGATTGAAAGCACTTGGTCTCACATCAAGAGGTATATTAAGAAGAAAAACGGCCTAAAAGGTGCCCTCTGGGACGACCACTTTCTCGAAGCCGTTTGGAAATGGCAACACAATGGCGAACCAAAGTTATTCTTGCTGTGGCAGTTGATAGCGAAGAAATACCCAATATCAGACTAGGTTGGTGGTACTTCTATCTCCTCTATTTACGGCTATTTATGGTTTTTAAGGTAATTTCTAACCCTCAGGCTTAGGTTACTTAGGTTACTCGTGCGACCCCCCCCCCAAGCAACATGGAGGACCATTCCGGTTAAATGGTAAGTGGTTTTGTATTGCTTACATGAATGTCTACCTACTCATATTTTTTTCAAATTCACTAACCCCTCCGTTATCACATTGCGCCCCTCTTTCTTAAGATTCATTGGCCTCGTTCTCTGCTCCGACAATGTTCACCGAAGACTTCACACTCCAGAAATCTAGCAGGTGAGCCAAAAAAATGCAGCTCTATGGTGAAGAGAAAAAATGGAGGGAAATGAAAGAATCTTCCTCTAAGATGAGCTCTGAAGCAAATCCGATACTGCATCTCATAAAAATTCCCATATTCACAGTGGGAATCCACGAGGTGTTTTTTCTGTGACTCACGGAGCAGCGCCAAATGTAGCAGGAGAAGCTTATTCGGCAGAAAAATCGCGATGATAAACCGGCGAGGAATGACAACAGATTGCACTCGCTGCCCGCTGCTGGCCGCCGCGCCAACAATGGACTGGCTGCTGCACTCGCTGTGGGAGGGTCCAGAAGACGACAACGACGGCGGGTCGACGACGACGGTCGGTGACTCAAACGGGAGGGGGCGGTGCAGCCGGGACGGGGCTGGCGACCCGTCGGGTTCTCGCACGCACTTATTAACGACCTCCGCCAGCACGCTAGGGGAGAAGCTGCTGACTAGAGCACGTGATCGGAAAAAGAGCAGGGTGGTGCCCTGGGCGGGCCGTTTCACAAGACGAGGATAAAGTTGGTCCCTTTCGGGATGCGCCACGCATTCTACTTCTACGGGATGTCGTGGGAGCGACTTGAATGCGTATCTCAGCCGATGTGCAGGTCAGCGTTTTAGTTGTATCCTTTCCAGACAAGTCTGCTACCAATTCACCGACCCCGGAGGGATGGAAGACATGGTCGGCCTGGGCGGGAAATCCGAACCAGGGACCTGGTATCGGGTGCACGCCACAGCCGGCACCTTCTCCGACTGTGCTACAGGCGTCCACCACCTAGGAAGCGACGAAAATGAAAGGAACCATTGGAAACGAGCTGTGGAAACTGTAGTAGCTCTGTTACAGCCATATTTCTTTGAAGCTTCGTTTCAACAACAATCTGTGGCCGGATTCCTCAACGACTTACAGCAATTTAACAGAGAAAATACAGCCAAGGTCCCTGATAGCGCGGCTTATTAAGCGACATGGTGAGCAGTATAAGTCGCGCTATCATCAAGAGTTTAAGTCGTTGATGAATCCGGCCCTTGACCATGAGATCGGTAAAACATATTTTTTTCGTCAGATTGGACACCATTTTGAAATCAATCTGAACGGGTTTTCCAAATCAAAACGATTTTTCTCCACATTAAAATTGGGACTCTCCAGAAAGGTTAGAGTAATTTTTATTCAGCGGAAATTTTAGTATGGGTTCCTTCGAACCTTTAACTTTTTTCTTTTTTCTAATTTTTTCTAATTTTCATAATAGTTTTTACTTGTTGTTTTACTGTACCTTGAAATATTTAATTCACTTGCCCAATAAATGAGCACAATGTTGAAAATTTTATAAAATTCCTTTTTTCGAGGAAAAATAATGGAATAAAGCGTATTTTAAAGAGTAGGAAAGCGGCTATGATTTAGTTCTAAACGAAGACATTGCGCCATGCCTCAGTCCAAGACGCCGCGATTTTTATTTGATTGACAGCAAAATTTCAGTTTGTATGAAGTTTCACACCGGTAAACGATATAACAACAATAACTGTAAAGAACACACATATCCTCACCTAGACGCTTCATGTAAGCACTATTTACACCATCAATCAAATAAACATCACGACGAGCTTTCCGAGTGCATGGCACGATCTTCACATTCAATGCATTAAATGGGTGCTGTCTGATTGCGCTTTAAAATCAATCCTAATTTATTTTTTCTCAAAAAATAAAATTTTTATAAAATTATTACATTTATTCGGGCAGCTGAACTTAAAAAGTTTCAAAGAAAGTGATACCAAATTTTCCTTGAGTAAAAATTATTCTAACTATGCTTTAACACATTTGCTTAAGCCTGGAGCGGCTGGTAGAGAGGCTATATGTTGTTGCAGGATGTTTTGTTGCTATCAAAACTCTTGCGCCAGGCGGGACTCGAACCCGCATCTTCTGCTTTCCGGGCAGCGATGTTCGCCTTACACCACCGGCGCTGTTTGACCGCACGTAACATCCGCGATATCCTCGAGGCCTGTCAGCACCCACCCGTGATACGGGATGGGCCGGCCGCTGATATCAGCATGGAACCGGATAAGCTGAAGACCTTACTAGTAACAATGCTTTAACACATTTGCTTAAGCCTGGAGCGGCTGGTAGAGAGGCTATATGTTGTTACAGGATGTTTTGTTGCGATCAAAACGGTCAAACAGCGCCGGTGGTGTAAGCCGAACATCGCTGCCCGGAAAGCAGAAGATGCGGGTTCGAGTCCTGCCTGGCGCAAGAGTTTTGATCGCAACAAAACATCCTGCAACAACATATTCTAACTATCTTATTGAATCTGATTTCTCTTTGATTTTGCAAGTCTTAGGCCTATGGCATACCACCAGCGACGAGTCCGGCGACGGCACTGCCAACGGACAAGTAATCGACTATTCGTGTTAGGACCTGCCAGAAACAATGGGGAGAGAGCGCGCGCTTGCCGGTTGTCGTTGCCACGTCGGCACTTCGTGTCGTTGGAGAGGGGGCATACCGCCAGCGACCGGTCGTCGCTGCGCTTTGCACGGCGACCAGTTGTCGCTCGACCCTTTACACCCCGCATGCACGCACGCAAGGGTCACCAACCGCGCTCTAAAGCCAATTCTCGCCCCCGTCCAACACCGTCGCTGCTCTCGTCGCTGAACCACAGCGCTCTCCCGTCGCTCCGCTCCTCTCGTCGCCGGCCTCGTCGTCGGTGGTATGCCATAGGCCTTAGGCTTAGGCTTAGAAGAGTGTTGAATTTGATTCGAAACCTGTTCATTCGACGTGAAAATGGAAAATGGTACGTCCAAGTGATAAAGGGCACGGGGAGCGCAGACGGAGAATGTGCCTGCTGTTGCATGCACCCGATTCCAGGTTCCTGGTTCGGATTTCCCACTCAGGCCCACAAACCCTTCCATCCCTCCGGGGGCGGTGAATTGACACCAGCTTCGGCTGGGAAGGATGAAACATTGCCTATTCCGTCGGCTGGCCACAGGAGGTCATTGAATAGGCCAAATGAGCATTCAATTCGCCACCAAGACAGACACTCCAGAAGTATTTAGAATCCGTGGCACATACCAAAAAGGATTAACTGACGCCGTTCTTTAAACTTTATCCTTTATACGTCTATCAGTTCAGTGTCTACCCAGCAGAATCTCCGTGTAGAACAACACAGTTTAAGGCTTATCATTTGCTTTTGAGCAGGATATTGCATTGTAATATCTTTCTAAATTCAATTGTGCTATTGTGGAGATATAATTCACTTTTCATTTTCATCACATTTATAAAATCCCTTATGTCTGATGATTAAACGGACTAGTCGCTAATGTGGCCCACATTAAGGAGGCGTAAGCAAAAACCGAGCACGCGCTCTGTGCCTTATCTGTGTGGCATGTACATTCAGTACGGTTTTCTTGGCCTGGTGTGCCCCTCACCATGTAGGCCACATTACTGACTTGTACCCTTGAATGGTTTTACTTGGCTACAATTTGGTTTGACTGCATTACTTGATTCGATCTTCAATTCAATTTCAATTCAATCACAATTCTTATCTTCGTACTCGTTTAAATGCACTAGGAATGGCGTTTGCTCATTTTGCACTAGATTATTGCAGCATTGTATGGCTTTTAACACATTTTTTATCTACCAGGCTGTCCAATAATTCCTGTCCGAAAAATTTCAAAATTCTATAATTCTCCTTAGAAGTGTTATAATATCAGGCAAGTGTAAAAACCTTCTAGAAGGTTCTCCAGAGTTCCACGCTAGGGGTATATAAGGCGCAGTCGCCGCGTCTAGCTACCAGTACAAGCTAAAGTGGACCAAGGTCGAATTCGTACGTTCGTGTACTACGAGTGGCTGCTGGGCAACGCCACGGGCACTGCAGAGGGTGCAAGGAGGATGCAGTGTCCCAACGCACAGTCAGGCGCTGGTTCAATCGTTTCGAGAGCGGCGACACGAGCCTCAAGGACAGGGAGCACAGCGGGAGGCCTTCTACGGTGGATGATGACGAAGTCCGTCGCTGCATCAAGGAGGAGCCGGAAGCCACCACCCGTGAACTGGCGACGGCGCTCGGCTGCAGCAAGTCCACCATCCACAATCGACTCAACTTACTCGGCTACCACAAAGTTCTGGCCCGTTGGATCCCCACCGTCTGATGGACGCCAACAAGCAGAGCCGCGTGGCCGTCTGCCAGTCCCTCCTCCTTCGTCCACATCGCAAGGAGTGTCCCGAGGACCTGGTCACTGGGGATGAGAGCTGGGTCCTCTACGACAACGTCGCTTCCGAATTGAAACAACCTTTATACAGGTTGAACTACAGACTCAATAAGATGGTTAGAAAAATTTTTGTTCAACGAAAATTTAGAATAACTTTTTTGAATTTTTTTTACTTTAGCTGCCCGAATGAGTGTAATAATTTTATAAAATTTCTACTTTTGGAGAAAAAAAAAATAAAAATGTGTATTTTGCTGTAAAGCGCAGCAAAACAGTAACCATAAAGTGCACTGAAAGACCGGATTGCGCCATGCACTCGAAAAGCTCGTCGCGATTTTTATTTGATTGATAATGTAAGTGCTGTTTACATATAACTACGAAGTATGCGTGTTCTTAGCAAATGATGTTTAGATCAACTATAATTATAAATATAATCAGCATATTCATAATGTAAATCTACGCATGCAGTATTCTTCTTTTCCATTTCAAGTAGGTAAAAGAATGTAATACAAAGTAAATAAATACAAGCACTCAAGCACTAAAAGGTTGTCCCGCTGCTGCGGTGGCCAAGTTCATCATTTATAGAAAAACTGGATGATTATGACATTAAAGAGAATACATCAATAAAATATTGTTATACTGTCTGCAGGTTTGTGTACAATTTGATTTGAAAAGTGTTTAAACACTGTCAAAAAACTTGGTTATCCGGCAGCAATCTCGCTTGCTGCACCGTTGAAACAACGCTGTAGTTCTGCCCGCGCGGAATACGACGCTGCGAAAAGCGACTACCTAAGTGAGTTGAAGGCAGATCTGTGTGAAAAGGATAATACTGCTTGCGTGGATTTGCACTATGTATATGTTGATTATGTGTATATGTGGATTTATACATACCTGTAGACAATGCAACAATTACAATTGTGAAGGACGCGCATATCCCCCCACCTTGTTGTTTCATGTAAGCAGCATTTGCACTATCAATCAATCGTCTTGGACAAGTGCATGGCGTAATCTCATCTCTTGGCACTAAAAATTTCCGGCTTTCTGTTCTTCAACACATGCTATCAAGCATCCACGAAGGAGCAAAATTTTATAAATTTCAAATAAAGTGTTCACTTATTGGGTAAGTGTTTTAAAGTTTAAAGAAAACATACTGAAATTTTCCTCAAACAAAAAACTACAACAGGCAGACAAGACAATGCAACAAGTACAATTGTTAAGAACGCGCATACCTCGTAATTCCATGTAAACAGCATTTACACTATCAATCAAATGAAAATCGCGACGAGCTTTTCGAGTGCATGGCGCAATCCGGTCTTTTAGTACACTTTATGGTTGCTGCTTTGCTGCGTTTTAAAATAAAATACAAATTGTTATTTTTTCTCCAAAAGTAAAAATTGTAGAAAATTATTACACTCATTCGGGCAGCTAAAGTGAAAAAAATTCAAAAAAAAGTTATTCTAAATTTTCCTTGAACAAAAATTTTTCTAACCATTGTATTGAGTCTGTAGTTCAATCTGTATAAAGGTTGTTCCAATTCGGAAGAGTTCTCTTTGATTTGAAAAGTCTTAGGCGAACTTAGAAGAGTGTCCAATTTGACGTGAAAAGTGTCCAATTTGATTTGAAAAGTGTCCAATTCGACCTTAAAATGGTATAAAATAAATTAATAACAAAGGATTGTAAAACCTCACTCTCAGCTCAGGCAGAAGCATGACACTACAAGTGCCATCTGGAACGATAGGCAACACACACAGAGGACTGTTACAGGAAGTCTGTCCAGGACCAGTATAGTGCCGACTTGAAAGGGACTCGTATCGCTGGCTGTGTGGTGAACCCGCGTCGACGCATTAAGACTACCAAAGCGGGGCAGAATGGTTCACACATATTTACCTACGCGTCAGCGACCAACTAAATGTGACAGATCGGATCAACCCCGCCAAGAAGTGGTGAGGGTGTGTTGAACTTTGGCGGTCTGAGGTGAGCAAGTGGAATATGAGAGGGGCTCATCGTCGCTTTGTTCACTGACTTTCAATTATCAACCGGTTTCTGTTTTTATGGAGTCCACCTCAAAAAACGAAGTTCCTCCATCTTGAGGTGGTTTCGTCCAACTAGCCACTAGTGATATGTTAGCGTCAGTGGTCCGTTAATAAAGTTATTAAAAGTTATAAGAAACGTGTTTTATATAGAAATCCGATGAAAGATAGGCGCATCTTAGCTCCCGTTTATACTTCCGTCGCCGGGCGATGCGATTCGAACGGAACGATGCGTCCCATCGCGTTGCGCTGTTTCGGACGAGATGAGCACACCGATCAGTAGGCGATGCGGTCACTCGATTTCACATAATTGCGTACTTGCACACACGTAATTGTACCCACATTTCCGAATCCACTGCAAAGGACAACTGGAGCAGCAATACCGTTCCCCCATCCGCGATTGGTCGGCGGTTCACTCGACCAACCGCGATGCAATCAATCAATTTGACCTCTATACATGGCATCGCATCGCGTGGCGATCCCACCATATATAAAGGAGGAAGGCATTAGTCAGTGTCTGAAGCGCTTCGCTACTGTCTGAATCGGTTCGCCTTGAATCCATATCTGAACTTTCGCCTCCGATATACTCCGGCGAAACTTTCGCTTTGAAGTTTCTACACATAGAACGGGGGGGGGGGGAGAAGGCTTTATCTCTCGTCGTCGTGCGTACATACGTTCTCGTTATGCATGTTATACGTTTACATACATCCATGTGGTATGGTAGATACATACGCGTCGTTTCACTTGCAGGGTACATACACACATGTGAGATTGTCGGATCATACGCGTACTGAGGCGTCACAAGATGATATATTAACTCTGAACGTAACATCGCTAGGGTCGAAAATACATGCCAGACATGAGAAGATTAGATGTTCTGAATCTAATAACAACATATACGCCATAGTGTGTCCGTGAGCGTCGGCGAAAAGCTGAGCGTGAGCGTCGGCGGAAAGCTGAGAAGGCCGTAGTGTCGGCGACCATGTCAGTCGAAATGCTACCGTCACTGTGGAGAAGTGGAGGTACGAGCTAACGGCTTCCTGAAGGTAGAACTATATTCCCCGAGGGGATGGCCAATAAGATTACGGTCATCCTAGTATGACAATGGGGAATGTTCCATGGGGCATCTAAATGTCCCGAAGGACTTTCAATGACCGACTATCGTGATTTTCCCACTTGCAATCCCAGTCCTGACTGCGTGGGTAGCTGCCCTAATAACCGGAACAGCAAAATCTCCATTGGCTTGCCTCCGTTGCGTGAACTGAAAAGAAAAAACTGTGGCAGCAGATGGCTTTTAATTTTACAGGATCGCTACCATAGTAGGGTCTGGGTAAGGTCTAATTTAATGGCCACGTTAGTACCTACTCCAGCCTGATCGGTCTTGGACTTAGCGATCAGAATCTACCACATGCTCTCTCCTCTATAGGAAAAGTGTAGGAACTGAAGCGCGCAAGGCTCACCAGTCCTTAGCAGCCCCTGGAAAGCGATGAGGGCTATGACGGCTTCGTCCGAGCTTTGGTTGAGTGCCGTCTTAACTATTATGTCTAGTTCGGACTTGGAAGCCTTGGGATGACGCTTGGCAGGTGGCGAAGTCTTAGTGGCCATCCTAACCAGCGCTTTCGGAACGTGGGACGTCTGCATCGTCCGAAGGCGGAGTACCGAAGAAATGTGTGAGGGCGCTGATGTGGTATACTAGAGATCTAACCTTGCCTAGATGGATTAGGTGAGCCACAAAACCGGTCCTCGATTTAGGATGACCTGATATAGAAACACGAAACTTGGAAATAAAATCCAAGAACTGGGTTTTCGCTCTCCGGTAGATGTTGAGCGTTCCTGGCGTTCAGCGAGATCGAAACAAGCCTCGATAATGGTGGCTACTTGCTGCGGACCCACTGCTGACGCCATGTCCATGTAAGACGGTTGCTGTATGGCGTAGGCCGCGATCACAGCTGTAAATGGATTTTATATGCTTTCAGCATCATTTCCAACTCGAATGGGAGGGCGGGTGGGGTCGCTAGACGAGAAAAAGCCGGAATGGGTTTAGCCGGGGCCCTCCCTCTTTCGTCAGCGCTGGCGCTTGCTGACCTCAGCGAGCGCGAGGCGCTGCCTCGTGACTCCGCAGGGGCCGGTACCGTATCGCTGGTACCGGTACCTGCATTCGAGGCCGAATGCATCGACCGCTGTCGATGAGACATGTAGAAATTCAAATCATCATTTTCGCCTCCGATATACTCCGGCGAAACTTTCGCTTTGAAGTTTCTACACATAGAACGGAACCATTAAAGCCCGGAGGGGGTTAGAATGCTATTAGTGCAAAAGCGAAGTCGAAGTTAAGGGTGGAACCACGAAACGTAAAGAAGAGAGCACTTGCTTGCAGCACCGGTGACCCTGCTGGAAGGACAAAGAGGCTTTTGATTTCGGGCATCCAGGAGTCATAAATCCTACGTAAGGGAAAACAGGTTTGATTTCGACGTGGGAAACCCTAGGACTCCTTTACCGGGGTGGAACTTTGCCCAGCGAAGGGTTTTGGGTACTAAATAGGGAGAAGGAACCGACCAAATGAGTCTTTGGTTCCACAGCGCTCCAGTTTCGTGCGCAAATGCGTCCACTGCGTATGCGCCTTTGGTGGCCCATCTAGAAGCGAAAAACGGACATTTGGCTGTACGATTACTTGCGAACATGTCCACTGAACAAGAACCGAGTCTTTGAGTTCAAAGTAAGTCGCGTCTTTCACTGCTCAGTCATCTGGATGCACGGACCTGGAGGCTAAATCTGCTTCCGAAATCAAGGATCTTGAAATCCAGATAAGCTCTATCTCGAGCGCCAAGGCTTCGCAAAAGTCCCAGAAGCTTGCCGCTAGCTCTTGCAGCTCTGTTCTACTACTACCCGTTTTAAGCTTTTTATACTTACTGCTGCTTGGTTATTGCAATACGGATGCATTCTTCTGAAGAAATGGACTTCGCGAACGCCTTCGTCGCTGAGAAAACAGCATACGTTTCTCGGAAAGTCGAAGAGAACTCTAACGTAGATGAAGGGAGAAGTGATGAGAAAGTTTTGGATGAATGGTTATGATAAAGTACTGCCCCCTACCGAAATGCGAAGCGTCTGATGACGCGATGGGCGCATTCTCGGAAACTCCATGGGGTGCATGTAGCGAAAATCCTTTAAAAGAATTTTCGAATTCTAGCCACTTTCTTATCTCACTTCTTCCCTGCTTGCTTAAATTCCACCTGAAGGTTGGAGCAGTCTGGACACTGCTTATCAGCTATCTCTCCAATCGTGGCTCTCCACCGCCTCTTCAGATCTAAAGAGGTAACAAGATGCATGGAGGAGATAAAGCCTTGCCATTTGAGTCGTTGTCGCAAAGAGGGGCTGCGGTTCTTTAGTAACCTTAAACCAAACTCTCTAGTTCTGGCTCTTCTTTCACTAGTAAGCTCTTGTGCGAAGTTTTTTCAAATCTGTCATATGGCCTCGCCATGTTAGCTTCTGGGTAGGGACCCAGCAGCTCTTGCTTTCGGCTATCGAGAAGCCCGCAGAGTCGAGATCTGCACGTATAGTCTTCCCAACTCTTCGCACCAGTGTGCGGATGCGCTCCAGATTAGACCATCATCAAGATATATGGCCAAACAAATGCCTTTGGCTCTCCAATTTTTTCAGGAGAGGTTTGAAAAGGTGGTAGGACTAAATGGAGCTAATGACATCCCAAATGGCAAAACGACAAACTTCAAAAAAAAACTATTTCTCCAAATGAGCTCCAGGAACTTCGAGAAGTCCTTATGCGAAATCTTTCAAATCTATCCTATGGCATCGCCTTGTTAGCTTCTGGGTAGGAACCCAGCAGCTCTTGCCTTCGGCTATCGAGCATCCCCAGAGTCGAGATCTGCACGTATAGTCTTCACCGACTCTTCGCACCGGTGTGCAGATGCGCTCCAGATCACGCCATCATCAAGATATATGGCCACACAAATGCCGTTGGGTCTCCACTTTTTTTTATTAAGGAGAGGTTTTAAAAGCATGGTAAGAATAAATGGAGCTAATAACATCCCAAAGGGCAAAACGACAAGCTTAAAAAAATTATTTCTCCATTTGAAATCCAGGAACTTCGAGAAGTCTTTATGCATACTCACATGATGAAAACCTGACTTAAGGTCGAAAGACGCCATGAATCCTCCCCTCGGGAGCAGAGTTGCAATCTTCCTCATATCTTCATATCTAATCCCAACTCTTTGGAGACATCTGTTCAGAACAGAGAGATCTAGTCTCAGTCTCAACTTCTCACATTCCGCGACGGAAAGTGTGTCGATGCGAATGAGAGAACCCTCTCTGACCTCCTCGACAGCCTTTGAAATCAATAGGCGATCCATTTGGGAATCAATAAATGCAGCATTTATGGAAGCTGAAACCAAATTTTCCTTGCTGAAATTTAGTGAAGGAACTTCCACACAAAACGGGTTGAAGCCGTGCAAAATAACCGATCGGATTAACTCGGAAGGTCCCAATCTAGACCAAAACTCCTGTTTAGTGTGGGTGCTCCCAACCACGCTGGGAAAGCAACTGAAACGCTTTCGCGATCGCTGCTTTAATACGATAGTCCTCGAGAACTATCGGCAGCAAAGGGCTAATTGAAGCCAGCACATCACTATTAAAACATATACTGCTTCTCGAGACTAGGTCTCTTGAAGACAGGCTTACTCACTGTCGAAGTGGGCATCATCGTTGAAAGGAGATAGATCTCTTTGGCGACATGTGCGGCTTGTGCGACGATTGCTGACAATAGGACCAAAGCAGCGGCGGCTTCGGCTTGGACGTTTGCTCTACAGCAGAGCTCGTCGAAGACAGTTTTCAGGATAGTAATATCTGACGTGACGATGTCCTGACTGTTAGCAGAGGACATAGCGCGACAACCAGTCGCTAGACGAGAAAAAGCCGGAATGAGTTTAGCCGGGGCCCTCCCTCTTTCGTCAGCGCTGGCGCTTGCTGACCTCAGCGAGCGCGAGGCGCTGCCTCGTGACTCCGCAGGGGCCGGTACCGTATCGCTGGTACCGGTACCTGCATTCGAGGCCGAATGCATCGACCGCTGTCGATGAGACATGTAGAAATTCAAATCATCATGTTCGTCGCATCGCCACCGTCCACCATAAGCACCACAACATGGCAGCGTGGCAGGCAGCGGTTTCGAACCGGTGTTGACTACGACGACGCTTGCACTTGCGAACGACCGGCGGTGTTGACTGCGACGACGCTTACACTTCCGGACGACCGTCGGTGTTGATCACAAACGACCACCCAATGATGATCCTTCAACACTACGGCGGCTACGGTGTTTATCACCAACGAACACCCCATGATGAGGCTTCCACACTATCTAACGAGCCTTTAACACCCCTGCTCCATCGCTACTGCCTCGACGTTGAGTTAGGCAGAAGTATCCCTCTCCTTCTCATCTTTCCACCTCCCATTCCCGTTCAACTGTACACCTCTTCCTTGCAACCATTTCCCGAGCTTCATTTCGCGCCCAACTGTTATCGACTTTCTCAGCGGTGATATCGCTTCTCTCACACTTAATCGACCGCGAGGGAGCTGCGTGCATATGCGACGAAAGGGCTTCAAATAAGGCGAGGTGTTTCTATCAGGCAGCCTCAAAATTAGTGGCTAATGAAGTCATATTCTCCGGAATTCGCCACACCTAGCGGCTCGAAGCACGACGACTGGACAGAAATGTGAGACATTTCTTTAGGCTTGACGAGCTGCAATAGGCTGTGAACGCAACGCTAGACGAAGAAGGAGTGCTGAGGACATTCTTCTGCGTGATATACTGAGATGTGAGTGGTACAAGCTAGGAATCAGTCTGGAGTATGCCCTAGTTTCAACGTTCTCGACGCTACGGATGCTTCCTTAGCCCTAGTTTATACTTGCACCGCTGCGCGGCGCGGCACGATGGTCGGGATAGGCGCCTTTTATACTTCCGCCGCGCAGCGGCACGTCAATTCGGGACGCGGCGCGGTCAGTCGCGCCGCGCCCGAATTTGACGCGCCGCTGCGCGATTGTGGTTAGAAAGGGGTGAGTCAGCGACGCGCGGCGACCAATTTCTACGTACTACTGGTCATCGACTAACTTTGGGTGGTAGCGCAATCGCTACTCGCCAGCGGTGGAATTCTGGGCCTCCGAAGACGACGACAGGGTCGAAACGTCGGGCCAAAATAAATATTCCACCTAACAACCTCTTTGGCAAAGAAGACACAATACGTATTCTACGTACTACGTTCCGTGCGCCGTAAAGGACGACGGAGGAGACGGTCCATGAGTCACTAAAGAACCAAAACAGAAAGGATTCGTCTGGCCGATCAGCGGAATGCATCTGGCTAATGTTAGTAGCAAGATTCCTGTGGGGAGCGACGAATCCTCTCTTAAAGCTGGGGTCGAAGTTGTCTGCTCAACCTATGGCTGAAATTGTTGACGGTGGTATTGAGTCGAGTCCCCTGCAATGCAAATGGCACTAAACGACTCTTTACTTTGCAACATGTGCGGGTTCAAAAGTAAAATTGCTGGAAGGTACTCATTGTCGAGAATCGTACAGAATCCTCTCTCATATTGCCATTCCGGAGTCACTGTTCACTGAACATATCTTTAGCGTAGTAGGTAAAACTTCGTGAATGTCTACAGATCTCCATTCCCTTCCTAGGTTACGAAAGGTACGGGTGATTAAGGTAATGGTCACCGAAAACGGATGTCAGATTCGTGATCAGCACCCTAAATACCCCCCCCCCCCCGGAGAAGTTTGGTCAAAAAACCTCTCATCGACCTCTAGAGACCTGAAAGTACAGTAGTGCCATAATTCTGCTACACCTTCTTTGTTTTGTTAGTTGAAGAGCCAAAACAAATAGGACATAGCAAAACGATTCATCTCGGTGGTGAATCTCCCACTCCACACCGAGTCTGCCGCAGATGATCGCGCCGCGCCGCGTCCTACCCTCCAGCGGCGCCATTCGCCCAATACCGTAACCCGAAATTCCGTCAAATGTGGTGTTTTGAGGCGGCGGAGTATGAATGCGATGCGATGCCGCCGAGCGGTGCGAAAAATCGATAACTATGTCAGCCATCACGCCGCGCCGCGCGGCGGCGCGAGTATAAAAGGCGCCATAGATATCGACAGGGCGGCGCGAAAAATCGATATCTATGGCGATCGCGGTGCCGCGCCGCGTGACGGCGCAAGTATAAACTAGGGCTTACCCAGCGTCGGCGCCGGCGAAGCCGGCGACCGACGCTGGTGGAAGTATAAACGGGGACTTCGTAGCAGATCAAACCGATAGTTGTTGATCATATTCCCAAATGAAGTTACAATTAGAAACACGGATGTTGTACTTTACAAAATGGATATATGCAAACCCCATCTAATGAGAGCCTCGCAAACGAAGCAAGCATGGTTTAATGAGCGAGCTACTTCTAAAAAGCAAGAACCGCCCAGTAACGCATAAACCCCAGCCAGGAACCAAACCTTCGATCTCTCTCTCTCTCTCTCTCTCTCTCTCTCTCTCTCTCTCTCTCTCTCTCTCTCTCGAAACTCCTCAACGCTGCCTATTCTTCCATCGAATACCAATCGGCTACCTAGTGGATGTCTCTCCTTGGCTGTGCTTTTTCCCATGGCCCATACAGGCAACATATAAGGCAACATTGGAATTCCATGTCCTGGGTAGTAATGGTGCTTCAAATCGTTTGCAGACTAATTTCAGACAACGACAAAGCAATTCCATGCGTCGCTTTTCCTTTATAATTCCACACCGAAGTGCACCAGTTTTTGTAACTTCCAACGAACCCAGAGGTCCACATAAAATTTGGAAACCACAGTGGTGCTTCTCAGGGGATTGCCTATAATTCTTAACAGGTCGCTTTAAGAAACTCCGCGAGTTTTGTATTTATTTATTTATTTGTTTATTTATGCACAATGATGTGACACTAAAACAGTGGGTGTTGTGTTACCAAGCAACAATAAAACCAAAAAAAAACAGAACCTAATACTGTGAAGAAAAAACACTTGAACGAAGAAAAGAAGAAAAAAACGAAACAAACATATGAAAGGCAAAGCAAAACAACAATCAAGCTGAGACGTTGGCAAACAGATGTCCAGAAGCGGCAAGAAATGAGAATAAAAAGACTCAGCTGCTGTTCACTTTTTTGTTATTGGCCATTGGTTTGAAGTCATATAACGGCAGGTGACGCTAGGGATAGAGCCACTCCTCATGAGCAAGGGTGTATGCAACTATGATGGTCCATATGAAGAAGTCTAACAACGTCAAGTAAAAGACTGGTATTGGTTAGCCGAAGAGTAGTCCTGCATTTTTTATATAATAAAAGAAATAATCTGCAAAAGCCACTAAAAGACGTGAAAAGAACATATTCTTGCGTTAAAATTCAGAGCTCACCGTAATCATGATCAAAGGATAAAGGATAAAGGGCGGCGTTACTCAATCCCTTCTGGGATGCGCCAGCGCATTCTACTTCTACGGGATGTCGTGGAGGCGACATGAATGCGTATTTGGCCATACAATGACTTGCGGTGGCCAGCCGATGAACAAGTCAGCGCTCTATCCTTCCCAGACAAGTCTGGTACCAATTCACCGACCCCGGAGGGATGGAAGGCTTGGTTGGCCTGGGCGGGAAATCCGAACCAGGAACCTGGTATCGGGTGCACGCAACAGTCGCGCCTCCTCCGACTGCGCTACACGCGCCCAATCATGATCATGACCTATAAAATGCGCTAAGTCTACGACCTCCTAAGCTAACGCTTCCAGGGCGGGCCCTGTATCTCAAAGGCCTCTTTAAACTGATACGCACCCCGGGCGCTGCATAGGAGGGAGGAGCGCATGTTGATGTATATTGATACGGTGACTATGCAACGCTATATGTAAGCCCTAGTTTATACATGCCCCGCCACGCGGCGCGGCAATACGATGGCCATAAATATCGACTTTTCGCGCCGCTATGGTGCCGCGCCTTGCAGAGGCACAGCTATAAACCAGGGCTAAGGGGATCAGCCGAGTTAATTCGATCCTTATATGCGGCTGTCATGTTTGCCTCATACCTCCTCAGAACCTGTACTACCTATTGCGATCGATTCTGCTCACGGTCTAGCGGTGGTATGTTTTACGGTCACTCTGCAGAAGTTGTTTCATCTCGTAGATCTAGAGCTACTTTTCGCTCCTCCCTTTTTCGTGTAGCTATAAATACCCGTCATTCTCAGTTCATAGTCAATCGTCCGCTGATACAGTACCGGACGCGTCTTTTGAATAGACGTCGAAAAAACCGCACGCACTTTTGCGGTTTTTGCGTCTTTTTGCTATAACTCGCCCAAAATTCATCCTTTTGAAAAATCAAGAGTACATTTGAGCTCAGGAGATCGAGCTCTATCGTTTGGTATATACGTGTTGTATGAAAGATCAAAAATGGCCAAAATTGAAAACTTGCGCTCCATTGAGAAGGCCAGCCGCGGACCAGTTGTCGGCCGCAAGGCGCCAAAAACCGTTGCATGCTCACAATTCCTCTAATTTGAGGTTTTTTGAGAAACGGTTGGTACCGTTCGATTCGGCTCCTTGAGATCTACACAACCATGTATAGGACTTCGCCAAACCACCGCATTTTCGCAGTGGGTGGTCAAAGATGACGGGAGCAGACTTTTTGTCATTGAAGAAGCTTATATTCCAGGACTTGCATGTTCTCGGAGCATCTCAAGCATGGCGTAAAGTGTTTTGTCATGCCAGGAATCCTCTGAGAGTGCGCCGTGCACAATCCATATAGGACCGAAACTATCAATCGAGGGGACAGCTTGTAGAGCATTTAGGGAGTTTTATGAGAAATTCTCAGCCGCCATGCTCAAAAATTGCTGTACTTTGCTCCGACGAGACTTTGGAGTGCGCTGTGCACAATGTATGTAGGATCGAACCTATCAATTGACTGGGCGCGACAGCTCGCAAACTGCACGCGCGGGCGTGTTCGGAGCGCGATAACTCTGTCAGCTTCCAATCTTTCTGGCTGGAACGTGTTGATTCCGCGGGCAGTAATATGCTTTAGTAAAGCGCCAAAGCACAGCAAATTATCTTACGAATTGGCAAGGTTACGGCGGTGTGAAAATGCAGGTTGGGCATGTGTGACACGATTTGTTCAGATTTCGGTTGACCGCTGCGGGTACACGAGGCGAGCGAACTGCATGCAAACTCGCGGATGAGCAAAGCACCGAAGGCACTTTATGATGATATGTATATACCAAACGATAGAGCTCGATATCCTGAGCTCAAATATACTCTTGGTTTTTCAAAAGGATGCATTTTGGGCGAGTTATAGCAAAAAGGCGCAAAAACCGCAAAAGTGCGGTTTCTTCGGCGTCTATTCAAAAGACGCGTCCGGTACTGTAGTACCACCGTTCCTATTCTTCGCTTTGTCTTTCATCTGTCCGGTAACTTCCGTCAACTTCATTCGACCCCCGATTCCAGTCTACTGAAGCCAATACATCTGCGAGTACGGTAAACTCCACCGAAGGAAAAAGGGACTGCATACAACTGTCCTTAGCCGATCCGCCTACGGCAAGCAACCACAATATAAGTGGAGCAACCCGTACAATACATATACACTTTCTTGTGTGTTGATTGTGTACTCTTAAAGGTTTGATAGTCGTTGGTGTTATTTTGCTGTTATTTGACTGATACAATTGTGCTATTAGCATGGCATGATAATTGACGGCGGAGCGTTCTCTACACCGCCTTCTAAAAGGGGCGGAGCAAGGGCGCGCCTAGCGTTCATCGTGGACGAGATTTCCGGGTCCCCACCATCACATGGAGGAATGGCGTTGTTAATCACTTCTCTTGACCTGACAGCTTCATCCAGATTTTATTCTTGAGACAACAACCGGAATGTTGTACACCATATTTGGAAGAAAAGATTTTTCAGCTTCACCGCCAACGCTTTCTCCAAGTCCTACCACATTGCTCAGTACTAATACGTCGTAGCGTTTTCCAACACGTACAGCAACATCTTAAAGGTATATGTCATGACAGCGATGCGGTCATTCACTAAAGATTTCTTCGATATGAGGAGAATCGCTTAGTCTTTTAAAATTGCTGCCTATCAGCCGTTAGGTCTTTTTACCACGTCCAACATTTAACGATTCCGCGACCGACATGCGAAAGACAGTAGGGAGTTGATCACGGAATAGATGCCTTCGTTCATTACATCCTACCTTATTTGGAAGTCCCTGTCCCCAGGGACTGAAAGGTGGGAAGAATTTTCGTGAATTCTGCAATACGGAGCGATGCGAGCACTGTTCTTCCAACTGCATGTTAGCATTCGTGGCGATTTTCCATTCCAGTCGTGAGTATGAAGTTGCAGAAAAGATACCTTCGTGAATGTCGTTCCTCACTCGTGTGCTTGTCGAATATCATCGTCGGGAATAGCAGATCAGTCGATATAGTTGAGGTGACGAAGGATAGGTCATGATAATTAATTAATATCTTCAGCCAGAGAGTGGGTCGAACGCACGCCCCCTCGTAATTATTGATTATAAAACTTTGTTATTAACACATAATTTCAATGCTATAATACACCGTCCTATGCAGTACTAACAACTATAGTTGTGCCCGAATGAATATTCAAGCATTCGAATTCGAATAATTCTATTCGAATTCGAATGTTCCTATTCGAACGTTCGAAAAAACGCGATTTTCAAATGTATTCGAATTCGAATGCTCGAAAAATCGCGATTTTCGAATGTATTCGAATTCGAATGCTCGAAAATACGCGATTTTCGAATGTTATTCGAATTCGAATGCTCGAAAATTGTCGCTATTCGAATATATTCGGTTATTCGAAATTTTTGAGAGAGCACAACTATACTAACAACTAACGATAAGTTAATTAGTTACCTCCTTCACTGATTAGCCTCGAGACAACCAATTCTAAATATATTTTGTATGAGGATAGATGTGAAACAAGGCATGTTTACTGTTGTTGTTTGTTGTCACTCTTGTTACTATTGTTACCTTTTTGGCTACAATCATTATTACGTTTTGTTTAATGTTATTACAATAATATGAGAACTTGAAGATTCTTTCTTGTTTATAGAATTGCAACTGACTGTAACCTAAACATGGAGAAGAATGACAACACAAGGCATTTTTATAGCACAAAGCTAACTATACATACCATCGATCGATTAAATTTTTAATAATATCAAGGATATCAGTATTCTTTAAACTATTGGCAACACTGGCCGCTGGACACGGACGGTCTAGTGGGACGAATAACATGCTTAAACAGTGCAATCTTCGGAATGAAGGTGTTGCCGTAAATAAATGAATAAATACCTATGGCTAAATATTTGAGACACTTTGAACTTTCTGTGCGTATTAGGAAAAGTACGGCGAAGAGCAGCTGAGGGTCGAGGGATCTGTCCGTTCATCCAGGTCGAAGGCTTCCTGCGGAGGTTTTAACCGTGGCACAAGTGGCCGACACCGTCTTCTCCGCCGGCCGCTCCCAGTCGTACGGATCGTTGATGTCTCCACCACTCACCTTCGCCGCCTAAAAAGGAGAAAATGGCCGAGATCTCATGGTGGAAGATTTATTACCACAAAAGCGAGGTAAGTGTAGGACCTAGAGGTTTGAAATGCGCCACGCCTTCTACTCCTACGTGATGTTAAAATAGCATGGCCGAAATAAGGTTTGGAGAAACCCCCAATGAATGACTTTCTGGGGTCGGATTCATCAACGACTTACATAGCTTGAACAGAGAATTCACAGCGGAAAACTCAGATAACGCGACTTATCGCTCACCATATCGCTTGATAAGCCGCACTTTCAGGGATTTCCGCTGTTATTTTCTCTGTTAAATTGTTGTAAGCCTTGATGAATTCGGCCCGAGGAACCACATCAGGGCACGTTTCCAGTTTAGCAATGTGTGCTGCTTGATGTTGTTTCTTTTATCACTCACGCACACTCTAGTCGTGCTGGTGGCAGAGGCACTGTACTCTTTGTAGTCGGGACCTACGGCTGCTGTTCGCTTTTCCGCCTGCTGTCTGCCCCATGGCGGCAGATCAGTGGCGGCGGCAATAATGATTCACATAGTTTGTTTAGAAGAGGGTCCAGTTCGGCTTGAAAAGTGTACAATTTGACGTCAAAATGAAAACCGACGCCAAACCCAAGAAGCTGGATGCGTGACGCACACCAAACCTTCAGGAAATCCTTTTCCTTTTTCCTACAACGAACCTCTTGGAGGCATTTGTAGATGAATTCGTAGTCGACGTGGTCATGATACTTCAAGCTGTCGATGTAATCAAGCACCTTGCTAAGGTCTTCTGAACATTTGACGCCGGAAAAAGCAGCTGCCTAAATGGATCAAGTTGCTGCGATTTGGGATTCTACACGCCGTCCTAAAGTTGACTCAGAGCTCAAAGTTGGAGTTTTGCACAAAAATTGAAACTGTGTTAAACACGAACTCGTTTCGTAGTGCGCATCTCCTCCTTAAGTCTAAGCACATCATCCTTGCCCGGGACCGATTTCCAGACTAGTCCTGAAAAAAATCCTCCTATAACCAAGACCCATAATAGAGAATAGGTTTCTTATAGATGGCAAATTTGCTAGTTTCCATTGATCTGCTGGTATCTTCTTCAGAAATGGCAAGCACAATTCCCAATTTTTCTCACTTTTTGGAAGTTTTTATGCCATATACAACTCCTGGCAATTTCTCTATCGGAAAAGCTTTCTTTCTGATCTGATCCCTACCCTTGCCTAGGTTTCTGTAATGTCAATTACACGTTTTGTTGACAGTCCTCGTGGACCGGCTATGGCGCCATCTCCGCCATAGTTTAGTCATTGGAGCCAGTTCAATCTCTAAGGTCATCTTTAAGCGTTTTTTCGCTCTTATTGGTGCAATACGATACTATCGTGACAGATAATTAATCATTTTCACTGCTTCCATGTTTACCTCGGCACTCGGATTATCGCCTCTTTTTGTTCAGTAGAATATGCTCATTTCCACTAATGGCAAAAGAACAAAGCTCATATCACGATCGTGAGTCAAATTAGAGGAAGAATTTCTATTTGTAATGGTAAATTCTTTTGTGGAAAAAATTTCGTCATTAGCAGTAATATCTCTTTCTCACAAAGTTTGTATGAAGATCGCGTAAAGCCTCGCTGTGGTGATGAAATGCCCTGATACGCGCCCTTAGGGCCTGTTCATACTTCGCGACAAGAGTGAATCATGGGTGGTGCAGATGCGCACGATTTTGGGGGCGGGAACAACGGCTGCGGCAGTCATTTAGGACGAGTTGCTAGCCGTTGCCGCGCGCGCTGTTTTCGTGGCGTTGTCTCGCGCCCTCCGCGCCACCATACTCTCTGCACGTAGCTCGCCGTCTGACACACTCTTTCGCCGCCAACGTACACTACCATGCCACCTCTTTCACATGTGTGCTCTCTTAAGGCCTATGGTATACTCCCGTCCGCTGCAGCGACGCGGGACTACGCAGCGACGCGACGGCTCGCGATGAGCGTCGCGAGCCGTCGCCATCGCTGAGGCTGACATAGTTCGCGCAGTTCTGCAGACGGAGACTTTTGCAGAATTTTAGCGAATCAGCTGAATCAGCATGCCTACGACTTGTGGTCCCTTTTCACATAGTAGTGTGGACGCGCACTTCTCATAAGTCTTAATTGTAGGAGCGAAATTAAACGCAGTTTTCTTGGTTGGAGCGAAATGAAACGCAGTACTCTTGGAAATGCCGAGGAGAGCGCGGACACGAAAAAACCTAGTTCAAAAACATTATTTTTAAAAACCTGGAGCTAAAATGGCAGATTTTTGTGGTTAAAGCGTCATAATAAACCTCTAATGACCTGACAAGCACAAAACTGTGCGTCTTCGTGCATATGTGGAACCTGAAAATCAAGAGAAATACTGCAGTCAGCGAAGACGCGGAAAAACTCCGCTAGAAAAACATGACTTCGAAGAAATCGGCGTTCAATTGGCACACTTCTGTGCCGGACATGTCAACAGAACCTCTCCGTGACTTGTCCAACACAGAAATGAGGGGTTCGGTGCCGGCAAGGAAGTTCAGGGGCGAAAAAAAATACGAGGATCGGCACAAAAGTGGGAAAAAACGGCCTAGAAAAATATCTCCTTAAAAAGACTAGCCGTTCAAGCCGTCAAAAAACAAAAAACAAAATGAGTCTAGCTACGACGAAAACCCTACGAAGAGGACAACAGAGAAATCACATGACCACCCAACATCACCAGACGTGTGTTGAAATTGCTGTGGTATGGTCACGAACCAACGAAGTGTCGAAATAAGTGAGCGAAAGTGCATAGAATAGGGCACGACAAGCGCTCCCCCTCCGCGACCATCGCTGCCCGTCGCTCGTCGCAGTGCACTGCACTGCGACGAGCGATGGGCTGCGACGGCCGTCGCACGTGAGTATGTTTCACTCCCGCGACGCGGAGGTATAACATCCCTCTGCGACGCATCGCGGAGATGGCGCGTCAGCTGACAACCGCTACCCACTGCGCCGTCTGCCACTGCAGCGAAAGCGCGCCGTTGACAGATGCCGCGCGCCCGTCGCTGGAGCGACGTGGGAGTATACCATAGGCCTAACCAGGATACTATCTCAGCGGTAGGTCGGAACGGCGCAAATGTTGTATATGGGCAGAACCGCCTCTCTCTGGGTAGTAACAAACTGCAGGTATCTCGACCCCAATACAACTCTGCGCAGAGTTAGGGGCGACGGAAGTCGCTGGTTGGCGCCCTGTTGATTCACGTGCTCCACAGCTGACGGGCGCGCGCGGGATGAGGGCTCGCATCGCGTCTAAGCGCAGTGCAGAGGTGGCGTAGTAGGGAAGAGCTCGGGCTCGTAAACGCGGGGTCGGGGGTTTGGATCCCGCAGTCTGCGTTCGTTTTGCACTTTTGCAAAATCCATGTTTATCATATAGGTAATCCACCTAGGGGTATTATGTTGTGTTATAGAGCATGTTTACATATAACTTATGCTTCAAACTACAGATTAGCTAAAATGTTCACTTCTGTGTGTCACTTATTTTAAGCCTATTTTGTGTGAAGCTATAGTTATGTAACGATAGATATTTTGTGGCACTAGTAAAAAGTTCCGACTCCACCGACAAGACTTCTGTCAAAAAAAATTTTCGCTGAAACTTTGTATAGGGGGGTTACTTGGGGTGCTGATCACGAATCTGACATCCCTTTTCCACGATTCGGCTGAATAATATAGATACAGGAAGGCACAGGATTACATTCTTAAAGTTTCTGCCGATGACGGCAGGTAGAGGCAGAATCGTGAAAAACGAATGTCAGATTCGTGATCAGCACCCCAAATAACCCCCCTAGACGAAGTTTCAGCGAATCGGTGACCCTGAATGGACTACCCTTGTTAACGGTATGGGTGGCCTCCGACCGCATCGTGAAAAACGGATGTCAGATTCGTGATCAGCACCCCAATTAACCCCCCTAGACAAAGTTTCAGCGAAAAAATTTTTTTGACCGAAGTCTTGTCGATGGCGTCGGAACTTTTTACTAGTGCCACAAAATATCTATCGTTACATAACTATAGCTTCACACAAAACAGGCTTAAAATAAGTGACACACAGAAGTGAAAATTTTAGCTAATCTGTAGTTTGAAGCATATGTTATATGTAAACATGCTCTATAACACACTATAATACCCCTAGGTGGATTACCTATATGATAAACATGGATTTTGCAAAAGTGCAAAACGAACGCAGACTACGGGATCCAAACCCCCGACCCCGTGTTTACGAGCCCTAGCTCTTCCCTACTACGCCACCTGTGCACTGCGCTCAACCGCGATACGAGCCCTCATCCCGCGCGCGCCCCCTTCAGCTGTGGAGCACGTGAATCAACAGGGCGCCAACCCGCGACTTCCGTCGCCCCTAACTCTGCGCAGAGTTGTATTGGGGTCGAGATACCTGCAGTTTGTTACTTCCCAGGGAGAGCGGTTCTGCCCATATACAACACTTGCGCCGTTCCGACCTACCGTTGAGATAGTATCCTGGTAAGACGGCAAGAGATCGGTAACAAATGACTGAAAAACTGAGATACTCAACTGATTCTTGAAGAACCTGTTCCTAAAACAAAACCATATTCGGTTATGAGCTTTAAACTTTACCCACAGCAAACAAAGAAAATTGAACGTCACGTTTTCCTTGTGTTTTGAAGAATTACGCCAGCATTTTGGTGTTTGTGGACATGCTTTCCAATGAAAACTAAATCTGGCACATCTCGTTTCAATAATTCTAGCAAGTGTACTGGTTCAGCAGTTCTTTTGACTTGGAGAACACTTACGTCACACAGACATTGTTACAATGCCGTGTAACTATTGAGCAGGACATACGTTCCCGGTTTTGACCCCTTCCTAATAAAACCGATAGCAGGTTAGAATTGTGGAAGCCCATGTGTTCACTCTGATTTCTTTAAAATTCCCCCATTGCTAGCATATAATTGCACGTGACGAGAACCCTTGAAATGTCAGAAAGAATGAATGTCGTTCTTATGCATGTGTCAGAGCAAGCGCACTGTGGTACATACTTCAATTCGTTACTAATAATTACTCCTTTGGTCTATGCAACACCACACGAGGCATGAGTGTTCGAATATGACGGGATTACGACTTGTTTTATTCTTGTTTATGTATGCGCAAATGTATTTGTCAAAAGGACGAAGTCAATAAGACGCAGCGGTCTTGTCGGATGAGGAGTCAAAAGCGATCTATACCTAAAGGTGTTCACATAGGAGTCACTTCACCAAAAAAACATGCAGAAGAAACAAAAATGCAAACCAATGCATCTCTTCTGATCTACACCTTTCAAAACTTTCATTCAAACCTTTATGTGTTAG